>CM052717.1:25937870-25974702 GCA_028551405.1 Uromys caudimaculatus | reverse complement strand
TTTTTTTTTAATTTTATTTATTTATTCATTTATTTATTATATGTAAGTACACTGTAGCTGTCTTCAGACACCCCAGAAGAGGGCATCAGATCTCATTACGGATGGTTGTGAGCCACCATGTGGTTGCTGGGATTTGAACTCATGACCTTCGGAAGAGCAGTCGGAGCTCTTAACCGCTGAGCCATCTCTCCAGCCCCCCAAATTCTTTATTTTCAAATAATTTAGTTAGTTTTATGTGTTGAGAGAGGGTGACACTCACCTGTGATATCACCCAGGAATGGGGGTCAGAGGACAACTTGTGCAGGGAATCCCCTTTGTCCTTCTACCACGTGGGTTCTGGGGATCGAACTCAGGTGGTCTCTTCCCTTGGCAAGCGCCTTTGGAATAGTTTCAAGGTGCTTAGGTGTGGCCTTGCCTGGCCATGAGTACAGGGTCTGTGCCTCCAGAATTAAACTGGCACTGTTTGGGGAATCTTGCCACTAGGAGCCTCCTGGCTTCCTCCTAACCCAGGGTCTCCTGGGGGTGGGAGAGGCAGGCAGGACAAAGTTGGGGGTGGGTGGGTAATAGAACAATAGGGCTTTGCAGTCACCTCAGGTTTTGTTTCTGGTGCCTCAGAAAAGTCAAGTGTTGATTCGCTCACTCTTCGTCTCTTTGTTTTGACACTATCACTGATTGGTAAACATTCGGTTCTAATTCTAGGAGTTAAAAATCAGGTTTGAAGCTCCTCAAAACCTCACAGTCCAAATGTGGGGGGGGGGGTTGTTTGTCTGTTTGTTTGCTTTTGGTTTTTAGTTTTTTATAGCTCCCATTCAAGGAAGCCTCGGAAGAAATGCCCAATTGAGCCCACTGGTTTAAAAGTCAGAACAAGGCACTTGAGTTTATAGAAATGTAATCAATTCAACAGAGATGATTTGGGCACTGTACACTACATTTCAGGAGCCAGATGGGGCTCAGTCATCAAGAGAGTCTTGCTCTTGCCAGGACCCAAGTTTCATTCCCATAATCCAGGTCTGTGGCTCACCACCACCTGTAACTCTAGCTCTGAGGGTTCACAGCCGCTGGTCCCAGCAGGCACCTGCACACATCCCATCCACCTCAGGGAAATGCAAATCAAAACTTCGAGATTTCTCCTTCATCTTTCCAAGCGATCGGCCTAGGACCAAAGCCTGTTTGATTGCAAGACCAGTCCTTTTTTGACCTTAACCACATTGCTGAAGTAGTTTCTGATTTAGGAAAAGATATTGAGTAGGATGGAAAATAAAATGATTCAGTCAGGTTCTGGGGCAGAGCCCAGTACTACTGTCTGCACTGCGGCCATGACAGTATAGTTTCACGTTTTCTTGGGTCTTCTACCTTCTTCCCTCCGTTCTTCCCTCCCTCCTTCCTTCCAGATGAATCTTATATATGTATCCCAGGATGGTCTTAAATTACTGATCCTCCCACCACCGTCTTCCTGGGGCTGTGTGCCACTGTGTGTTATCGTGATCTGGAACTTCCTTCATACAAGACAAGTGAGCTACAAATGAGTTCAGTCTCATGTATCTATAAAACTTTAATAGTCATATGAAAAGGAATTTGGATCCAAATGAGGTGTTTCAGAAACTACAATTGGGCATGCCTTCTAGTGTTAAAGCTGCTGAGTGGTGCATGATACTGGACTCTCTTCCCTAGGTCCTTTGCATATCTCACGATCAAGGACAGAACACCGAAGATCCTAACCAAGGCCATTGATACGTTGCATCGACATAAAAGTGAATTTTTTGAAAAACATGGAGAGGTAAGAATTATATCTCAGCTTTAATTTTGTGCTAGTTCTTCACGAGAATAACAGTATTTATAGAAGGTTTCAGCTCTCATGTAAAGACTTGTGTCTGGCACAAATACTTACCTGCTTTTTTGTGTGTTGAGGTAGCTTCTGGTCTCACTAAACCTTAGGTCGTAATGATGACCTTGACTCCTCTGAAGAGCCTTTGAGCTTTACAGCTATCTGTATTACAGCATTTGTATTACTAACTGGAGACAAGTGCAAAACTCAGAGTGAAGGGCAGTGTGAATTACGGTTGATTGACAACTGTGTGATTAATTACGGGAAAGATTTGCTGGTTGGGTTAGAGGAAGACTTTTAAAAGTCACCTTGCCTACTTGGGAGGCAGAGGCAGGCGGATTTCTGAGTTCGAGGCCAGCCTGGTCTACAGAGTGAGTTCCAGGACAGCCAGGGCTACACAGAGAAACCCTGTCTTGGAAAAAAAAAACGGAAAAAAAAGTCACCTTGCCTGTTTAATCAACAGATGAGGAAAAAACCTAAGTAACTCTGTTATTGTGGGTAAAGCCTTTCAAGCTATGACTCGGGTTGTCTTTGGATTGTGCAGTGGGCTGTAGAAAGCTGCATGCACTACATTTTGTACCTTCTTCTCTTCCTTCCTTCCTGTCCTTGTCTTCTGAGACAAGGTTTTGAGTATCTAAAGATCTTGAACACTTGGATTACAATTGTGAGCCACCACATGCAGATTGTACACTGCTGGAGAATGAAGACAAGAGTCTGCCCCCCTCCCTTCCCCTCCCCTCCCCTCCCCTCCCCTCCCCTCCCCACCCAGGGCTTCTGTATGACAGGCATACACTTTACCAACTGAGCTGCATACCAGGTCCTATACATTTCTTGAACACGTTGCAGCAAACATTTAGAGTGGTGGTTAGTGGGTTTTTGGTATTTTTTGTTGTCGTTGTTGTTTATCAAGACATTTTGGTTTCTAGTATTTTGGTTTCCCTGTGTAGCCATGGCTGTCCTGGAACTCAGAGTGAGACCATGCTGGCCTCGAACTCACAGAGATCCACCTGCCTCTGCCACCCGAGTACACTGGGACTAAAGTCGTGCATCCCCACCTCCAGGCTGTAGTGATTCCTGATTGGCCGGATTGAAATGGAGCAAGGGTGCACACAGGTATTTTGAGTGTATAGAGTTATCCTTCATTTTTTTATTTTATGTGTATGTGTATTTATGTGTATGGGTGTTTGATTTCTATGTATGTATGTATGTCTGTGTCCCACACACAGCATGCAGTGACCATGGAGGTCAGAAGAGGGCATCAGATCCCCAGGAACTGGGGTTACAGATGGGTTCATGTGAATAAGGGAACCAAACCCAGGTCCTTAGCAATTTCTTTTTAAACAAATTCTGGTATAATACAAGATCATCCTTTGCTTTCTTCTCTCCTCTTGAGACTTTACAATTTAGGCTGGCCTTGAACTCAGAGCCTTCTGCCTCTGCTTCCTGGCTAGGGTCAAAGGCTTACACCCCCACTCCCTGTTACTTTTTATTGCTGACATTTGGGCTGATGGATGTTGTATACATACGTGCAACTTGATTTGGATGGATGTGCATATTTACTTAAGAATAAATGAGCCAAATCTAGGTGCTTTGCTTGAATATTGCCTCCTTTACTTAAACACAAATATGTAAAAGTAACTTTTATTCTCCTGTTGTAATTTTTCTCTGGGAGGTTTGCTACCTCCAACTGCTAACCTAGGCCTACTCTGGAAGCTTCTAGCCTCCAATCTAATCTAGGCCTAGAGTGTTTTCAGCCTCTGAGACTTGCTGAATAAGTTCATCCTTTCTTGTTCTTTCTGAACTCTAGCAGGCTGGTTTCACTCAGATGTTCTGGCTCAAACTCTTCTCCCAGCTGACTTACTCAATCTGGCTTTTCTCTCTGCCTTTGAATTGGCCTCAGACTGACTCTGGCAGTCTGTTCTAATCTTCAGGCTCCTCTGTATTCTCTGGCTCTTTCTGTGTTTAGCTTGTTCTTTCTTCAATTCATCTCTGTAAAACTTCCCCAGTGATACTGTCTCCTCCTCCCTCTGGGCTGCTCTACTCTCCCTATCAACTCCATTGCACCGCTCTCCACGGAGTCCACTGTATCCTGGACTGCACGCTCTTCTCCCTGCACTCTATCTCCCTTGTTCTTTCTTCTCATGAGAGTTGGACAGGTGCTATTCTGTCAAATCTTTCTCTGATTCATTACTTTGCCCCTCAATTAGACATCACTTTCAAACATGGCTGCTTCCTTCTACAAACTTTACCTTCATTGTTTGGGATTATAGGTGCATACTAAGGGCATGACTGTATTCCAGCCAGAGGAATTAAAGGTGTGTGCTAAGGCTGAGCCACACCGCAACTAGAAACATGTCTAAATATCCAGAAGTCTTTTATAATTTGGATTTCTGGGTTTGTCCCATATTGCTAGCACCAGTTGTAGGGTTACTGGGTCCTGAGTCTGCTCCACCACAGGGCTCAGCTGCTTGGGGAGGTGGGACACGGGAAGGTTTGACTGTACTTACCCCACACTGGACACCGCTCCTGAAGTGCAGTCTGAGTTGCGGGACAGCTGGAGCTAGTTCAGGGGTCCCCGGGCCTGCAAGGAGGCTGGAGCCGTCTGGTTCTCAGGCTCTTGGGCACCCAGGCGCTGCTCGGAGCCATGGAAGAGCTGAGAACCGAGTGGATGCCCTCAGGCTGGATCTGGCCCAGGGCTGAAGAGAAAAAAAGGGTGGGGGTCCGGCTGGTCCCTTGGGGAGAATCTTTGGCTTGATGATGGCGGAGGCCTTGGCTTTGGCCTTGGCCTTGGCTGGTAGCACAGAGAGGCCTTCTACGGAAGATTAAGATGCAGCTCTAGAGGCGAAGGCCTTCTCCATGGCTCCCCACGGCAGATCCTGAAGAGAAGAGACAGTCTATGATTTTAAGACATTTATTCTCATGGCAGAAAGTGAATGAGTAAAAACCACACTCCACTTCTCAGGGCAGGCTTGAGGTTAAATACCCTTTTCAGGGAGGAGGGTCTGGGAAGGAAAGCTTATTGGCTAAGCCACTAGGCCTTTAAGTATCTCATTAAAATGGAGATCTGTCTTGTGCCTCCACATCCTCTACCTGTGGAGGGACTTGGGGCGTTGCCCTTATGTGACTGGTGGCCACAAATCTATGGACGGCTGTGACTAGGGAACAGGCGGAATGCCTACTATCCCTTCAGGGTCTCCGGGATTTCGAGTCTTAGCTCAACCGGGAACCAAGCTACTTCTCACGGTCCCACATCTTACTGTGTAGCTTCAGCCTGTATGTTCATTGTGAGCAGGTGGCCATGTTGGTTATGCATTACAAAGCAAGGTCTGTTGTCAGTGCAGTCCTGTTCCATTTCACTGGGTTGGGGACGGGTCAGTATTGAAACACTGACCTGAGTAGCGTCAGCTCTTCGTAGCTGTCTTCTCTTAGGGTTGTATCTCTCTTCAATTTGTCTCTGAACCTCTCCCAGTAAAACTTCCTCCTCTTTCCTCTCTGTGCTTTAGCCTTCTCTCAGCTCTGCTGCTGTGACTTCTCGGGCCCCCACACTTTCTAGCCACTCTCCTTGCCTCTGTGTGCAATACCACGTCCTCAAAGAACCATGTCTGTCTCGTGGTTCTCAAAAGCCTTAGACTACCTGATTGGGTAGATGTTGGCTCTCTTGGGAGTATCACAGGCTTCCTTTATTTGTCTCTGACTCTGAACACAGTGCCTGGCACAGACAGGATCAGAAAATGTTTGAACTGAAGTGAAACAAAGATAAGAAACAGGTATTGACGCCACATTAATTCTTGGCTCTTATAAAAAGATGATGCTTATAACCCTATACAAATCTCAGCTGGGGCAGGTGTGCTGGTGTATGACTTTAATCCCCACACCTGAGAGGCAGAGGAAGGTGGATCTCTGTGAGTTCAAGGCTAGCCTGGGCCACGTTGTAAATTCCAGGTCAGCCAGCGCTACATAGTGAAACCCTGTCTCCAAGCAAACAAACAAAAATCTCAATTATAACTTGCCCTTAAATAATCTATTCAAATGAAAGACTGCAGGGCAGAGAGTCGCAGAGCGTAAGCTCCTCTTTAGGATGGAGGCCATGCTGGCGAGACGCTCACTGATTCAGAGCACTTGCTCCGGAAGCAGGAGGACTGGGGTTTGCTTCTCAGCAGCCACAAAGCAAGCCTGCTGCTCTCCTGCAAACCCGGAGCTCCAGCTTGGAAGACCTATGCTCTCTTGTGGCCTCTGCACGTGCACATATGTGCTTCTGTGAATGCACACATGAGTGCGCACGCATACAGAGGCACAGACATAAACAAGTAGAACTTCAAAAAAGAAAGATGTGTATTGTGTAAGGATGTGGCTCAGTGGCTGGGCATATGCACATAGATACATGCGCGCACACACAGGCACATACATACACACATGTACACATACATGCATGCATGCACAGACTCTCTCAGGCTGAGTTTCTAAAACTTGGCAGTTTACATCCTCTAATATTGTGACCCTGCAAATCTCTTAGAATCTCATCCCCTAGCAGCAAAGTGGATCCTACTGGATACCAAAAAAATTTGGGTGTGGGTGTAGCGTAGTGACTTAGTGCCTGCCAAACATGCATGAAGCACTGAGCGGAGGGGGAGAACGAGGCTAGATCGGCAAGCTGGTAGGATGGAAACACAATAGGGACTTCCCGGATAACGGTCTTATAAAGCCCCTCACTTCACCGAGCCCAGGCTGGCCGAAGACTCTGTACAGCCTGCGCTGGTGCTGCCTCTTGATCCTTGTGCCTCAGCTTCACAAGAACTAGGGTCACAGTAGTGCCCCTCCCTGTCTCAGCTATGGAAAGGCCGGGTCTTAGAAAATAGGAACGAATGGTCTTTTAAGACAAGATCTGTCTGTGTGCTAAGACCATATAAAAGCCCAAGTGTGGTTTAAAATACTGTGTTTCCCTCTTCACTTTAGGTCTGTAAAGCTACGAAGCCCTGAAGGAATATGCACCCACAAACAGCAAAGCTTTTTCTTGTCCTTTTGTCCTTTCACAGGAGGGCGTTGAAGCTGAGAAGAAAGCCATCTCTCTTCTTTCTAAATTACGGAATGAACTACAGACGGATAAACCAATTATCCCCTTGGTGGACAAGTGTGTTGACACCGACATATGGAATCAATACCTGGAGTATCAGCGGAGCCTTTTGAATGAAGGCGACGGGGAGCCGCGCTGGTTCTTCTCGCCCTGGCTGTTTGTAGAGTGCTACATGTATCGGAGAATCCATGAGGCCATCATGCAGAGGCAAGTGTACAGCCAGTACATAACAAGTGTTTATGTAGTTGACAGTTATTTTTGAATAATTTATTGGGGCCTTGCTGCCAAAATGGAAGGACCTACAATAATGGAAGGAGAGAACCGAATCCAAAGTTGTTCTTTGATCTGACTTCTATAGGCATACCATGTCACATGAGCACCCTCAATAAATAAATAAATGTAATTAGAGAAAATAATTCAGCAAACAGAAACAATACTGTTGGACATTTTCACAAATAACCGAATAATATGACCTTACTAAAGACTCTGTGTGTGCAAGTGGATGTCAGAGAACAGCTTGTGGGCACCAGTTCTTACATCTTCTCATCCAGCCTTAAAAATTCTTTCAAAAAGATTTCTACAGTAAAAACAAATAGTGCTTACTGAATAAAAATATTAATTTGAAGTTTAAGATGGAGCTGGGTTTTGTGGTGCAGAGGCAGGTGGATCTCTGAGTTCAAGGCCAGCCAGAACTACATAGTAGGGCCTGTTTAAAAAAATTAAGATAGATGCTGGATGGTGGTGGTGCAAGCCTTTAATCCCAGCAATTGGGAGGCAGAAGCAGGTGTATCTCTGTGAGTTCGAGGCCATCCTGGTCTACAGAGGGAGTTCCAGGACAGCCAGGGCTACAAGTGAGAACTTGTCTCTTAAAAAAAAAAAACAAAAACAAAAAAAACAACAATTAACAAAGGAACAAAGAAAGCAAGTGCTTTCTTTATGTATAACAGGATGTGTGCTTAGTTACCTTTCTCCTTGTTGTGTTGAACACTTGGCTGGAGGCAGCTTAGGGAGGCAGCTTAGGGAGCTGTGACTTGTGGCTAGGAACAAGAGTACATTCCGTGGTAGCAGAGAGGCATGTGGCATGAATGGGGCGTGTGGGCAGCCTGTCACGTCAGGTCAGCAGTCAGGAGCAGAGTAAGGAGGGCTGGGGCTCAGCTTGCTCTCCTTGTGCGGCCTAGGGAACGGTGCCCACACTAGGATGGGTCCTGCCCTGATCTAGATAATCTCACAGGCGTGTTCAGGGTTTTCCTCCAAGGGCATTCTAGATCCTTAGGCTGACAGTGTACGCCATTGCAATATCAGAGTTTATTCTGTAAAAGGAATAATCAGAAAAAGGACTCCTGTCACATACTCTCTTAATCTTTCTTCTGCTTTTCTTTTAGTTTTAAAGATTTGTGTGTTTATATGCAGTTTGTGTATGTTTACACTACATGTGTGTGTGTGGGGCATGGGTGCAGCAGAGGCTGGAGGCCTCTGGATCCCCTAGAACTGGAGTTACAGGAGGTTCCATGTTAATTGATTTGGGTGCTGGGAACAGAACCTGGGCCCTGGAAGAATAGGAAGAGCTCTTAACCACTGTATTTCTCTCGCCCTGGTATTTTGTTTTTAATAGCTAGATTAAAAAAAAAAATTAAATGTCATATATTCCAAAACTTTTTATAGATCATTCTATTTATCTTTTCGTAAGAAATTCTGACGTGCATCTGGTTTATAGTTCAGAAGAAGAGGTGATGTGAATTGTTCTTTTAGTTTATAGGTTCCAAAAATACAAGTTTGATGTAGGAGCAATCCTTTAGTACCTGTTTCTAAACACCACAGTGTAGCTCAGGCTCCATGACCAGCCTGCAACACTGGTTGCTATGACAACTGGGGAAGCAAGGCGGGAATGATGGGGGTGGGGTGGGGATGGAGACATCAGGCAGCTGGTGAGCATGGTTGAGAAGGCTTTCCCAAGGCTGGCTTAAGTGAAACAGCACATTTAATTGGGAGAACTAAGGCTATTTAACCCTTTAGGGAGTGGGTAAGGGTCTCTGGGGAGAGTGTACATCATTGGCGCGGCCAGAGCACTGAGGATGCTTCATATGCATGGAGAGGAATTTCAGATATTGCTGGACATAACCTTACCAGGAGAGGAGGCTCACCCTAGTGGCTGGGCTATGTGACCTCCTCTGAGGGGCAAGGATGGGGGTGCAGGGCTGTGTGGGCCGGGATATGTAGGCCTGGGCCAGGTGGAGAGCTATCCTACCCCTGCTAATCTCAGAACCAGATTTCTGGGTTTGGACACACCTCAACCCCACTCTTGCTCTAACCAGCTCCCCCAGTCCCATGGCTCTCTGGCCCCACATCATAGGATGATTTAAAGTAATAGATCAAAGCCAGTTAGGGAAACTGAGGCAAGAAGAGTGTATGTTTGAGGACAACCTGAGTTGTATAGCAAGTTCTAGGTTACCTTCAGCATGAGACCTGGTGAAAGAAAGAAAAGGAAGTAAGAAATGAACCAATCAAACCAATACTAATTACAAAACAAAATCATTTTAGGAAATAATATAGCTTTTAACTCTAGCTTTTGCTGAACAGATACATCCTAGAACTTTGTTTCATCTTTGGGAACAACTACCTGACCTGGGTCAGGTTTTTGTTGTTTGTTTTGTTTTGTTTCGTTGGCCTGCTTTTAAGCTATGTATTGATTTACTGATTATATATGTCTTAGGGTTTTACTTCTGTGAATAGACACCAGGACAAAGGCAACTCTTATAAAACAACATTTAGTTGGGTCTGGCTTACAGGCTCAGAGGTTCAGTCCAGTATCACCAAGGCGGGAACATGGCAGCATCCAGGCAGGCATGGTGCAGGTGGAGCTGAGAGTTCTCTGTCTTTATGAGGAGACTGACTTCCAGGCAGCTAGGATGAGGGTCTTAGAGCCCACACCCACAGTGACACACTTACTCCAACAAGGCCACACCTTCTAATAGTGCCACCTGAGCATATACAAGCCATCACAATATATAAATGTTTTTTCTTCCTGAGACATGGTCTCAATGTCTTTGAACTCCCATATGCCAGGCTGGCTTCAAATCCACAGTCATCCTGTTTCAGACCCCTAAGTGCTGAGATTACAGGTGAGTGCCACCACACCTGGCCCCTAAGCTTTAAAACGGAAACAGTGTGGACAGCTTATGATGGTGGGTTCGTCAGTATGCATGCGCACCATTCTCAGTTGTCCACATAGCTGAGAACTGCAAGTTAATGGCCGTTAGTCTGGTCCTCTGTGGTGCTGATAGCTTAGTTGTTCCAGTTTGGGATTTTAATAAAGAATGAAGCTACAAACATTGTAATATGGGTTTTTTGGGTTAGATGCATTTTATTTACTTTTTATTTTGTATGGATGTGTGCTTTGTATGTCTGTCTGTCTATGCACCACTTACATGGCTAGTGCCCGCAGACGCCAGAAGAGGGCATCGGATCCCTTTGAATTTCAGGTACAGATGGTTAGAGCTTCCATGTGAGTGCTGAGAATTGAACCTGGGTCCTCTGGAGGAGTAACCAGTGCTCTTAACCACTGAGCCCCATTTCATCTGCCCAGTTCTAACATGTTTTTGATGATGACATATGTGTGTTTCTGTTGGGAATAGTTTTATGTGTATTGTTTGCTCAGGGCATATGGTCATACACAGCCTCATTAGATTCTGAAGTGGTGAATGTTTTAAAGTGAGAAATTGCACGTATCTATGCGATATTTGCTCCCTTAATCGTAACAAAAAAATTCATGTTCATACCTGAGCTATGACTTTAATCAATAACTATTAGTTAAAGAACATGAGTTGGCAGACTTTCCTGTAGAGAGCTCGAGTATTTTAGGTTTCTAGACCAATGGTCTCTGTCATAGCCACACAGTTTTGCCACCATGATGTGATAGCCATGGCCCCCACCTCAGTGTGTATTCCAGTGCAGCACTGAGCTTCCTGTTCCATACGACACAGAATACAGCACACACCCTCTTCCTCCCTTCCTTTGCTGGCCTAGAATTCACTATGAAGCCCAGGTTGGCTCCATATTCCAGAAAATCCTCCTGCCTCAGCCTTCTACACACATAGATCACCGTGCCTGACTTCTTCTCTTCTATTTAACAGTTTGTTAACCATTCTTGGTTTTTGGGTCACACAGAACAGGCCTCACTGGGTCTGTGGACTTTTGTTTGCCACGCCCCACATTTGAATTTGTGTATCCAAATGGCCTCTTGCCCTTATAACTTACCTTGAGGGACTGACTGATTTCAATAATGTTGTCATTTGCTAAAAATACCTTTTAATTCTTTGGAATTTATTTCCAAGCCCATATCCAGTCCTCAAAAAGGAAAATTAGTTTCATTAATTTTGAGTCACTCCAAGTTTTTTTTTAATCAAAGTGTTTCTACTCAGCTTGATTATGGTCTATTTTACTGACATTTCTGAGTGACTTTTGCCTGTTGCCAAGAGAGCTCTACAGTCACTGACAGAGTGTTTAATACTATGCCACAGGTTCTGAAGAAAGTTCCCAAAGAGGAGCTGCAAATGCCTTGGCAATGACAGCACCCTTGGAGTAGAGGTGTGGCTTCCCACACTCACTGCTGGTCAGAAGGAACAGCCACACCTGGTATGTCATTTATAAGAACAACGTTGTTGCCGGCAGTGGCGTACGCCTTTAATCCCAGCACTTGGGAGGCAGAGACAGGCGGATTTCTGAGTTCGAGGCCAGCCTGGTCTACAGAGTGAGTTCCAGGACAGCCAGGGCTACACAGAGAAACCCTGTCTCGAAAAACCAAAAAAAAAAAAAAGAACAACCTTGCTGAAAGTTGAGGCAGAAGGACTGGCATGAGGTCTAGGCCAGCCTGGACTACACAGTGAGAATCTGTCTCAAAACCAGGATCAAACAAACAAACCTCATTTCGTGAGGCCTCTATTGCTTATACCCTGACATGGACAGACTAAAAGAATATAGCTAATGGCAAACATCAGTTCATCAGGATGTCTTTTCAGTTCCTTAACGGCTGTCATTTAGTACTTACAGCTTGTTAGTTATTTTCTCGCACACCTTCTCCTTGTGAAGATGATAAAGCCATATCACAAACATCACCTTAGGTCAGAAGTAACCTGGGAGTAAAGTTCGACACCCTCCAAGTCTGTGCACAAGTGATCCATTTGTCATTCCTCTGGTATTTACAGAGTATTTGGTTTTCCTCAAGGGTTCTCTGGCTGCGACTCCTGGTGATCATGTGGCATTCGTGCCGTGTGTTTATTCTCTGTTCTTGTTATTGGGAACCCTCCACATAGGGGACGAAAGGACGTGGAACTAAAGTTGTTAGTTATCTTGTAGTCTCGTTTCCCGCTTGTCTCTGGTGGATAAATGATTGTGGACACAGTCTGTATAATTTCAAGCTAGTTTTAGTAAAGTAGCTTGAGTTTCAATTTTGCTTTGTTATTTTCTTTGAGATAGGATCTCCCTGTGTAGCCTTGGTTGACCTGGAATGCACATCAGGCTTGCCTTGAATGCATAGAGATCCATCTGCCTTTGCCTGTGGTACAGCAGGTCTAAAGGTATGGCCACCAGCCATTCCTGGCCCAGAGATTTTGCTGCCTCTTGGATCTTCTAGTTACTGAGATGGCAGTGCTGTCTTCCTGTTAGGGAACTGCGAACTGCCTCACCCAAGCGAAGGGGTCTTGTTGTTTGTGTAAAGGATAAGGACTCACAGAATTGCCTCACCATGATTTTCTCCTGCCACAGTCCGCCAATCCATGACTTCGATGTGTTTAAGGAAAGCAAAGATGAGAACTTCTTTGAGTCGCAGGACTCCATCGATTCTCTGTGTACACACTTGATGCAGCTGAAACCCGTCAAAGACCTCGGGGAAAACCAGATCCAGGAAGAGTTCTCTAAACTCCTGCAGGTATGCAAAGAGTACTACAGGCAGGACTTTATTCAAATGCATGCTGTTTTATGCAGATAGTTAAGACATCAGTAACACTGTATTGTGATTCTTTTTTTGGCTACTTTTGTTTCTTTTTCTTTGGTGTTTTTTTCTCTGAACTGTCCTTTGTGTTAGCCTGGGATTTAAAAAGAAAGAGCTCTATGTGCCAGCTCATTGGTCATGACAGCTCACTCTTTCAGGAAAGATTTCTTTTTAGCCTGTGCCCTTTGTTTCATAAGTAGACCCAATCCTAAAGGGGAAGGAGTCATCCATTTGGCACTTACGTCTGATCTCACTGCTGTCCACACTATTTCTGTTCCCTTGTAGAGATGGCCGGAGTTGTCTTTGTGGCCTAAGAGAAGTCTGAAGTTCTTTTAGCTCCCAGGGAACAGTGATCTGTTTTCAAAGAGGATAGCTTTGTTACTGTCCATGTAAATAATTTTGGACCTACTATGCTAAGTGCTTTCTTAGGCATGAGGTCACAGGAAAAAACAAAGCCACCTTCGCTGCCCTAGCACCTTTTTTTTTTTTTTTTTTTTTTAATGTTTTGAGACAGTCTTACTCTATCTAGCCCAGACTGGCCTGTAATTCATGTAGTGCAGGCTAACCTCAAACTCACAGCAGTCCTCCTGCCTCAGCCTCTGAAGTGCTGGGATTACAAGTGTGAGACACCACACCCAGCTTAGTGCTTGTGACCCTCAGGGTCAGATAACCTGAGATGGGTTGGAGGGCACGTGCAGGGTCAGAGGGCACCACTTGAGCTGGAGACTGTCAGGTGTGCCATGCACATGTGGTCCCTGCAGGTTGGAGGAAAGGGTGGCTGGGACGGATCATTTACTTTTGATTTTTACAGTGATTTATGAGGCAACTCTTGCCACAGTGTGCATGTGGAGGTCAGAGAACAAATTGCAGGGGTTGTCTCTCCTTCTACCATGTGGGGTGCGGGGACTGGATACAGGTCTTCAGGCTCGGTAGCAAATGCTGTTACCTGCTGAGCCATCTTACCAGCCCCACTTTATGTTTTAATTAAGCCTCATGTCTTAAAAAAAAATTCCATTAGTTGATATTTATGATGCTCTTGTTGAAGACGTATCATCCTGATTTTAGTTAGTTTGTTTTGAGTCAGGGCCTTCCGTGCTTTGCAGGCTGGCCCTGGAGCCCATGGTGCAGTGCAGGCTGTCCCCTGACCCCCTGGTGCTGTGCAGGCTGGCCCTGGAGCCCATGGTGCAGTGCAGGCTGTCCCCTGACCCCCTGGTGCTGTGCAGGCTGGCCCTGGAGCCCATGGTGCAGTACAGGCTGGCTCTGGAGCCCATGGTGCAGTGCAGGGTGGCCCTGGACCCCGTGGTGCAGTGCAGGCTGTCCCCCGACCCCCTAGTGCTGTGCAGGCTGGCCCTGGAGCCCATGGTGCAGTGCAGGCTGGTCCTGGACCCCGTGGTGCAGTGCAGGCTGGCCCTGGAGCCCATGGTGCAGTGCAGGCTGGCCCTGGACCCCGTGGTGCTGTCTGCAGTCCTGGACATGGGATTTTGTAGCTTAAAAACCATAGGGTGAAATATTATTTCCTAGAAAATAGCATTGAGCATTGCTTCAGTATGTAGTTAAATAATAAACGGCTCCATCGAGCCTGTGGCTAACATCACCTGGTCTTAAGGATTAGGTCTTGAGGTGTCTCTGTCCAATTTCCGTTAGCAAACAAACATGCCAGGTCTCAGGCTGCCATGTCTTCCTAAGGCTGTATGATCAGTACAAGAAATACAACCCCAGTGTGGGGATGCGGAGAGCAAAGGAGCTTGGCTTTTTCTCTTGACTGCCAATTATAAGATAAATGGTGATCCTCTCTCCTAGAGCTTCTAATGGAATTATAACATCTGTGTCTCTAAATTAGTAACGTAGGTGCTAATGCTACTTACAGTTTTTAATGTATGCACCAAAATATCATCGTCTTACTTTACTAAATACAGTATCATGTAATATATTCAGTGTTAGAGAAACTATAGATTTGGTGGACATTTTAAGAATTTTATAGAAGTATTATGAATATTTTTGGGTCCCTTTCTGTACAGTGGAGTTGTTGCTTATGTAAAAGAGTAATGACTTTTTTTTCTTTTTTTTTTCATTTCAGATCTCCCTCTGGGGGAATAAGTGTGACCTGGCTCTCTCATGTGGAGAAAGTAGTTCTCAGAAGGCCAACATAATAAATTCTTTGCAAGACCTAAAACCATTCATTTTGATAAACGACACAGAATCTCTCTGGGCATTGCTCAGTAAGTTAAAGAAAACAGCAGAAACACAAGCAGTTAGAGTAGACATCGTTCTTGATAATTCTGGGTTTGAACTGATTTCAGATTTAGTATTTGCAGACTTCTTGTTATCCTCTGAGTTAGCTACTGAGATTCATTTTCACGGGAAAACTATCCCATGGTTTGTGTCTGACGTTACTGTCCGTGACTTTAATTGGATAGTCGAGCGGATGAAGAGTAGTAATGTGGAGTCCATGTCCACCTGTGGGGCCGTCTGGGAGACCTATGTTAGGATGGGGAGGTGGGTTTACCACGACCATGTGTTTTGGACTCTACCCCACCCATACTGTGTGATGTCCCAGGTCGCCCCCGACTTATACGCTGAACTGCAAAAGGCATGCCTTATTTTATTCAAGGGAGATTTGAATTATAGGAAGCTGATGGGTGACAGAAAATGGAAGTTCACCTTTCCGTTCTGTCAGGCTCTGGGTGGCTTCCACCCCGCACCTCTCTGTAGCTTAAGAACGCTAAAGTGTGAGCTTCAGGTCGGTCTGCAGCCTGGGCAGGCCGAGCAGCTCATGGCCTCTGATCCCCACTGGCTGACCACTGGCAAGTATGGAGTAGTTCAGTTTGATGGGCCACATTGACTCCATTCCTGGTTGCAGAGAACATTCTGAGAATCTCCCTTCAGCCTCAGAAAAACAGTACGTGAATTTAGGCTGGCTTCTCTTCAGTGTGGGAAGCCCCATTTCTCAGCTCCTGTGCTCTCTTACGTGCTGTAGATGAGGCTTCCTTGGCATGGTTCCCCCATTGCATTGTTTTGAGTTTTAAGCCAGTTACACTTCTGTTGGAATATTAGTCAATATTCCAAGTTAAATGCAAACTTTCAAGTGGTTTTAATGAATTCATTTTTAATTTAAAAGAATGCAAAAATGTAAGTGAATTTTGCTTTAAAAACTAATTTAAATGTTAGTTAATCCTGTTTTCTTACACTGAATGATTAATATCTAGGAAACTTAAGTATTATTTAACTTAGTTTTGGCGCTTGAATTAGTGGCCCAGTGAACACATGCCTTGTCCGAGCTCTCCTGGGAGGCATGTGCATGATGCTTGAACACACAGAGACAGAATTACCTCAGACCTGAACTACAGCCTGCTCTCTTGCACACATTACGTTTTCAAAGCCCATTTTCTTGCCTAGATTTGTATTTTGATCGGTCTGTGGGATGGGTCAAAGCACAAACTGACCATGGTAAACAAGCAGCGACTGGCGGAGGACGAGTGCAGTCGCGCTTCCGTTGTCCTTACGGTGACCATGCTGACATCACCACCACAGCGGTGTCCGGGTGAACACAGCGTCAGCTGGCAGTAGCAGATTGTTCGGTGGAGAAGACTGTTGTGTGTTTTCTTAGATACTGTCAGGCTGAGCTCAGTCTTCATGTTACACCTCAGTTGTGTAGTTCCTCACCTCAGACATAGTCATCATCTGTAAATTCATGTTACTTTGTTTCAAAGCAGTTGGAAATAAAGTTGGAAATGCTTTCTTGTACTGGAATAATAAAATGAATTTTACAGAGAATCTCACTGTTTTTTATTTGCTTTTGGGATAAATGAGGACAAGTAGATTAAACTTGAGATCTGCACAATACACTACGTTAACTGTTACCTGCAGTCACTGTGAGATGGTGTGACAGTGAAGCTGGACCCTGCTCTTGCTCAGATGGAGTTCTTCAAGATATGTGAAGCCCTCTAGGATGTGCTGTTTCCTGTTCACCTGTCTGTTTTAAGCATCAAGTCACTGAAGTGCTCAGCAAGTTGTAACTTCATGCACAACCTGATGTTCAGAACATAGGTGTGTGCATTGGCTTCATGGTGCCCTGAGCTATCACATGCTACACTTTGCACAGCGATCTTCCTGCATCCACGTGGTTTCTTAAGAACATGGCATCATAGTGTTTTTGAAAGTGGTTCAGCTCCCCCCCCAGCAAGGGAAAGCAAAGAAGCAAGTTAGAGCGAAAAAGGGCCCTCTGGAGAGGGTCATAGATGCTTAGCGGGAGGCAGTGCCTTCCTGTGTTTTTACCAGTTTTTTTTGACAGATTTACTCTGTAGCCCAGGCTCTCCTTGAACTCTGATCTCCTGCTTCAGCCTCCCAAGTAGTGGTAAGAATACAGACATGAACTAATGACCCAGTGTTCTTGTCTGTCTGACTGTTGGGAACAGGGTCTCTCTATGGAGCCTGGCTATTCTAGAATTTACTCTAGACCAGGCTGCTCCTTGAGCTCAGGTCTACCTGTCTCTGTCTCCCTAGTGTTGGGATTAAAGGTATGTGCCACCATTCCTGGCTAGTTCTAGAACTTACATCCTCAAACTCATTGTCCTCCGGCCTCAGCCGTCCAAGTGCTGGGGTTGCAGGGATGGGCTGCACACTACTTGGTTTTTTAAAAACAGCTTTATTGACAGTCCACCCATTTGAAGTGCACAGTATTTTAGTACACTTAGAACCTTGTGCAGTCATCTTTACAACCGATGGCAGAACATTTGGCACCCCTAAAATCAATCCGGAAGCACTGATAACTGATCGTTTCGCTTCTGTATGTTATGTACACATTCCAGGCATTTAATATAAATGGAATAATAAGATGCATGGCCTTTTGTGATTGGCTTCCTTTAAAGGAGCGTGTCATCAGTACTGTCCCTTTTGACAGCTGAATAGTACTCCATTAGAGATACAAAACACAACATTTTGTTTGCTACTGAGTGCTCTCTTTTCTCCCGTGCCTATTTTAACGTGTTTTGTTTGTTTGTTTTTGGAGATAGAGTCTTAACATTGCCCAAGTTGGTCTTGAACATGCTATGTAGCCAATGATGCAAATTAATGATTTCTGAGCCCTTACCTTCCTGGTGCTAGGATTATAGCTATGGGCTGGCTGAGTTTCCACTTTCTCTCACAGGAACGTTGTTGCTCTGACTACTACTGATGGACAGATGCTGGTGTTTCCTGTTTTCAGGTCTCCTGAGTAGATAACCAGGAGTGAAAGTGCTGGATCACAGAGTGAACTGAATGTTTTGATTGACTGCCAGAACATTCTCAAGTGTTTTCTTACTTCCTTCGGCAATGCGTCGCGGCTCCGGTTACCCCACGTCCTTGTTAGCACTCAGCACTGTTGGTGCTTTTGATTATATCCATGGTGCTGGACACTGAGCAAATGGTGAGCTTACTGGCCATAACTTCTTTGGATCATAAGTTTGAGGTGAGCCTGGACTGCAGGTAGAGTTCTAGGCCAGTCTCGGCTACACAGTGAGACCCTGTCTTAAAAAAAATCGGGCCAGAGAAGTCTCTTACCAGATAAAAGATTGGTAAATATTTTCTGCTGTTCTCTGGGTTGTCCTTTTTACTGTAGCTGTGGCCTCAAACTTGTGATCTTCTTGCTTCATCATCTTGAGGGCTAAGATTTCTGTCACACACCACACACACACACACACACACACACACACACACACACACACACACATGAACATGGGGGAGGGGTAGGAGTGAGTAAAGGTTTTCCAGACCTCAGAAATTCCTAAAGTCTGCAGCAAAAGTTGCAAAAGTTGCAAATTTAAGGAATAAGGAAGAAGTCTGTAGTTGACCTGACTGGACAGAGGTTGGTACTAAGAATGTGGGAAATTGTTGAGATGGACCTGACCATGTTGGTTTGATGGGGTGGGGTGTATTGTAGAAACTTTTGGAATTTTTGAGCTGGAAGTGCTCAGAGCTTACTGAGCTGTTGTGGGAACCCTGAAGGTAGGAATTTTCAGAAAAAAAGCAGATGAAGTGTTAGGATCTTGAGAGTCCCTTGGAGACACTGGTATTTATTTGTGTGATTTAAAAAAATTTATTATTTGTTTATTTATTTTGAGACAGGATCTCTCTGTGTAGCCGGCTGTCCTGGAACTCACTCTGTAGACCAGGCTGGCCTCAAACTCAGAAATCCGCCTGCCTCTGCCTCCCAAGTGCTGGAATTAAAAACGTGCTCCATCACAACCTGGCTTGTGTGATGTTTTTGAGGAAATAGTCTGTGGAAGTAAAGCCTTTGCCTTACTGGTCCGAAAAGTCAGTCGTGACTAAGAAGGGACCAGCATCATTGAGGTGAAAGCTTCCGGGCAGTAGCTCTTCAGGGTCAGCTTACAGAAGCTGTGGTCCAGAAGGGGCCAAGGCTGTACCTTGTGCTGACCATCAAACTTGCTAGTCTGTAAGATCCTCCCAGGTGGTGCTGATTTGGAAGGCATGAAGGGGTCTCAGCGATCAGCTGGAGCATGGCACTGAGGTGAAGGTGCAGCCTCAGGAGCGTTGGAAACCCCACTATGGGAAACATCATAAGCTGAGGCTTCGCACCATTGGCAGGGTTGAAATCCCTGCAGAGAGAAGCCATCAGCCCACAGTTGAAGGTGTATCCTCAATGGGAGTGGAGATAACAGCACAGGGGAGACACCAGGACCCTGGAATAACCTCCATGACAGTGGCAGGCATGGCCCGGAGCCGGCTTGAGCTGACTAGATAAACTGAGTCCTGCAGATAGCAGAGGCATAAAGGTAGGGCTGCCCACACTCCCTGGAGCCTAGATCCTGAAGCCCACGTATTAGACACTGAAGTGCCTTTGTAAGCACGCTGCTGGTCTTTGGTTCTGCTTACATGTGATTGTCTTTATGCCCTGGATTACCTCCTTTTTGAGGTAAGAAGTTTTGTTTTGTTTTGTTTTTTTTTTTATAGGAGCCCACACTAAGAGACTTTGGATTTTAAAAAGAAACATTGGACTTTAAAAGCTAAAACAAAGAAACAAACAAGCATAGTGGCACATGCCTTTAATTCTGGCCCCTGGGAAGCAGAGGCAATCGGATCTCTGTGAGTTCAAGGCTGACTTTGTTTACATAATGAGTTTCAGGACAGCCAGGGCTATGTAGGGAGAGACCCTGTCTCATAAAACAGAACAAAACAAAAAGCTTAAAGTAATTTTTAAAGATGTTGGGACTTTTAAAAGTTGGACTGTGTGTTACACTGTGATATTAACGTGAGGTGTGGGGGACAAAGAAAAGGTTATGACAATGTTGATGTGTTTGCTGTCAAGTTGACAAGGGATAGACTTGTTTTTTTTTGTTGTTTTTGTTTTTTGAGACAGGGTTTCTCTGTGTAGGGGGTAGACTTGGTTTTTTTTTTTTTTTTTTTTTGGTTTTTCAAGACAGGGTTTCTCTGTGTAGCCCTGACTGTCCTGGAACTCACTCTGTAGACCAGGCTGGCCTTGAACTCAGAAATCCGCCTGCCTCTGCCTCCCAAGTGCTGGGATCAAAGGCGTGCGCCACCACTGCCCGGCCAGGGGGGTAGACTTGTGATGGCCAATCTTGGTGGTCAACTTGGTGTACATGAGAGGAGAGAGCCTCAATGGAGAAATTGCCTCCATCACTTTGGCCTGTAGACATGTCTGTGAGTATTGTTTTGATTAATGATTGATATGGGAGGGCCAGCCCATTGTAAGTGGTGCCTCACCTGGATAGGTGGTCCTTAATTGTATAAAAAAGCAAGCTGATGCCATCAGAGGAGCAAGCCAGAAAGCAGCATCTCTCTATGGCTTTTCCTTCAGTTCCTGCCTCCAGGTTCCTGCCTGGGCTCTGCTTATAAGCCAGACTTTCTCTCCATGCTGTTTTTGGTCCATGTTTTATCATAGACTCAGAAGAGGCCTTAGGAGCTGTAGACCCAGAGCTATTCAGGTGCAGAGATGTGAGAGGCAGGTCCCAGGGACAGGCCATTTCATGGGCCACTTTGGAATAGATTGAATGTTAGGGGCAGGAGAAACTGGGGACAATGGCAGGAGTCTCTCACTGTGACAGTTTTTCCTGGTCAAGGGCTTGGACAGGTGCCTGGGTGACTAGCCAGTGTGCCTTTCAGCCTCAGGGTACCCCTTATGTAGTCTCAGGTATTGGGTTCCACTGCTTGTAGAACTGTATCTGAATGGCTCCTGTAAGCCATTGTTAGGTCATTTTTTATTATCTGCTTGTCCCTCCTGCACTGACAGTGATTATTGAGCCCTTGAACAAGATGTTCTTTCTTGGTGTTTAGGTTCAAGATGGAATGACTCAGGTCAAGACTTTATAAAATGGGGTAATTTCAATCAAGCTAAGCACAGCCTGAAGTCTGGTACTCCAGATGACCGGGACCAAGCCGGGGCAGGCCCTCTTCCACTTTTGCATAATATGTAAGGAGTTTGTTAATGGTATCCGACTTAGTTAGGGTTTTATTACTATGAAGAGACACCATGACCAAGACAACTCTTATGAAGGATAACATTTAATTGGGGCTGGCTTACAGGTTCTGAGGCTCAGTCCATATTCATCATGGCAGGAACATGGCAGCATCTAGGCAGGCATGGTACATAAGGAGGTGAGCGTTCTACATCCTGTTCTGAAGGCAAACAGAAGACTGACTTCCTCAGGCAGCTAGGAGGAGGAGCTCTTCTTGGATGGGCGGAGCCTGAACATAGGAGGAGACCCCCCCC
Source organism: Uromys caudimaculatus (assembly GCA_028551405.1). Taxonomy (NCBI): domain Eukaryota; kingdom Metazoa; phylum Chordata; class Mammalia; order Rodentia; family Muridae; genus Uromys; species Uromys caudimaculatus. The sequence continues at coordinate 25,953,095 of CM052717.1, read as the reverse complement.
AAAGCCCTCCCCCACAGTGACGCACTTCCTCCAACAGGGCCACTCCTCCTAACAGTGCCACTCCCTATGGGCCAAGCATATTCAAAGCACCACAGTATCATATGATAATTTTTGAGTCTGGCTTATTTGCCCAATATGAATATCTTCACCACCAGTTTCTTCTTTATGGTTGAATAAAACTCCATTGTATGGTAGTCATGTTTTCTTTATCCATTCATCTGTTTATGGCTAGCTACTTAGTCTGTTCCTGTAAGTTGGCTATTATGAATGTCGAATGGTTTCCCCACATATTAATAAGTAAAATAAAAATTTAAAAATCGCTCAACTCTTTATTATTATTATTATTTTTTTCTGAAACAAGGTCTCACTCTGGAGCTCTGGCTGTTCTGGAACTCACTACACAGACCAGGCTGGCCTCAAACTCACAAGAGATCTACCTGCCTTTGCCTCCCAAGTGCTAGGATTAAAGGCGTGCACCACTATACCCAGCAGCCCTCAGCTTTTTTTGTTTGTTTGTTTTTGTTTTGTTTTTCGAGACAAGGTTTCTCTGTGTAGCCCTGGCTGTCCTGGAACTCACTTTGTAGACCAGGCTGGCCTCGAACTCAGAAATCCGCCTGCCTCTGCCTCCCGAGTGCTGGGATTAAAGGCGTGCGCCACCACTGCCCGGCAGCCCTCAACTTCTAATGGCATCCTATCGGCCGTTAACGCCTGAACTTTGAAGGCAATGCATTTATATCATGGTGTTGTGGTCTCTTAACCTTATCACTCAAGTCATTACCTCAGGAAATCCTGTGAAACTAGATGTTCTCCCTGGTCTATTTGGGCTACGGTAAATCTCAGTGCCACGTTATATTAGGGAAGCTATGAACAAGGGAAAATGTACTAGCACCCTGTCCACTAATGGTCGACAGAATATTACGTCAAGGTTGATTTTTCCTGCCTTTGTAACCTACATACAGAGACCCTCTATGGCTGCGGACCCCCAGCCCACACTGTGCAGTCACAGCAGAGACTCCTGTTCAATTTGATCTCTTCTTTCTGCTTTTGCTTTTGGGGATCTATCACATCTCCTTACGCAGTTTCTTGAATATTACCTCAGTCCGTTTTTGGACTTTTTACAAAATAAACAAACGCGCACATACTGAAGATACTTCTAACAGGTTGACTATAGTACTCGAACATTTCTTGGGACAGCACCATGGCCTGTGCCTTTGGTGATTTTAGCTCAGCTGGGATTCAATACAAAATTTAGGCACAAGGGGGAGATCCGTTAGCGTGGCAGAATGAGTGGCTGAATTGTGCATAGAGAGTTTAGCAAGAAAAGCTAGCAAAACAGGATTTTCGTTTTGACTAAGAATTCTTGTGTCTTCAACTTTAAAATGACTACAGTGGGGCAAGAGATCTGCCATGGTGATCAGGTCAAGTGCTACATAGAGGTGCTTGTCCTCGTCCATTTTGGGGCTTAATTTGGCATAGATTGCTTGCAAAAAACATTACCATGATTTGTCATTACGTGAAATGGGAAATAAAATTCAGGAAGAGGAAAAAATGAGAATTTTTTTAATGTTGAAAAAAAAACCAAAAAAACAAAAAAACCGAACAGACAAAGAAAGAAAGAGAAAAAGGAAAAAGAAAAACAATAAGAACGCATTATAGAAAAACCGTTCTGTGAAAAACAACTAGCTTCTCGTTCTGCCAGCCTTTGCTTGAATGGTACACGTGGCGAAGGAAAGGTAAGGAAGAAGAATTTCTCCTATTTTATTAATTGTGATGTAACACTTGATTATTGAGTAGACTTAAATAACCTTCTGGGCTATCTTCATTAAACACACACACACACACACACACACACACACTGATATGGGCTGTGGTGGTGCATGACTTTAGTCCTAGCACTTGGGAGACAGAGGCAAGTGGATCTCTGAGTTTGAGGTCAGCCTGGTCTACATAGCGAGTTTCAGGACAACCAGGGCTATACAGAGAAAAACTGTCTTGAAAATCCATTTAAAAAAAAAAAAAAAAAAAAGACACAAATTGGGCCTGTACATCTTTAAAGCAGGGGCTTCTAGGCTGATGCTTGAGAGGGTCAGTAGGGAACATGCAAGGGGGACGGTTTATCACTCAGGTGTGGGGGAGATCATCTGTATTTTTAGTATCCTCCAATTAAGACGAAGTGTTCCCTTGGGCTTGGAGTAGAGGGCACAGGTCTCAGCGTTAGCTGAGCTCATGTCTCTTTAAATGACAGCCGCCTTGCCCATCCTCCAATGCTGATTCCTCTCCATGGCCACTCAGGGCCATTCTTACGTTGATTTACTTGGAGGAGTCCTACTTACTGTACAAACCCAGCCGAGAGCACCCAGTCTTATCTATTTTCCCCCTTTCTCACCCCTCTTTCTTTCTTCCCTTTTCATGAAGTTGCTGAAAGGAGCAGTTGGGGTTGTTTTGATTTGTGTTTGTTTGTTTGTTTGCTGCCAGGGTTTTTTCGGCTCATAAAAGGCACACACTTGAGCCACATCTCTAACCGCTGTCACACTGAGGCATCCTGAAGACACATTACAGTGTGATTTTTCTATCTTAAATCATCTCAGTAAATTTACATGCTTTCCTCAGTGCCCTCAAACGAATCCTTAAAAGAAATGAAAGAGTCTTATGTATAGATATAGACTAAATCGTTAAATTGGGTTTTTGTTTGTTTGTTTTGTTTTTTGAGACAGGGTCTTTCTATGTAGCCTTGCATGGCCTGGAACTCTCTGTAGCTCAGGATGAGTTTAAGATTGAGGCAATACTCCTGTTTCTGCCTCCCAAGAACTGGGATTACAGGTGTGAGCCACTAAACCTTGCATGAATTTTTTGTTGTTGTTGTTGTTGTTAACTGAAAAGCCAGGCATGGTGGTACATTGCTGTGACATCATCATTTGGGAGGCTGAAGCAGGAGGATAGCCATGAGTTCAAGATTAGTCTGGACCACATAGCAAGATCTTGTCTCAAAACAACAACAACAACAACAACAACAACAACAACAAACCCCAAAGGTTGACAAGGAGTTCCAAATAGGGGTGTGTCTCTATAATCTGAGCAGTTGAAGGGCAGGTAGGACTATCAGGAGGCTAGCCTGGGCTACACAACGAGTTCCAAGCCAGCCTGGAGTATATGAGACACTGTTTTACAAATGTAATAAATTAGTAAGCAATAAAAAAAGAACAAGAAAAAAGAAAAGTATGGAAAAACCCCCAAATGGAATGGTTTTCCTATTTAGGCTATTTAGAACCTAGAACCAAAATTCACAAAAAAGTAAATTTATCTTTTGACTTTCCCTACTGGAGCCACATCATTGTAATCTGTATGGGTACCATGTATGTCTGAAGTACCTCATTCCAGTCATGATATTAAATACTTTACTTATGACACGGCACATACACTATATATACAGATATCATGTGCAAATATACTCTCTGCATTCTTCATACCAAGTGGCAAGAGGGTTGTTGCTCTGAGTCTAGGTCTTACACTGTAGTTCAGGGATGCTTGGGACTCATTGTACAGCCTAGGCTGACGTCAAACTTGTGACAATCCTCCTGTCTCAGCCCTCAAGGGCTGGGATGATGAGCATGAGTCACCACGCCCAGCTGAGCACAGGATTTTGTTACTGGAACAAGGTTATCCAGTTGGTTCATGAATCAAAATTTCGACTCCAACCTGCTGAAACGTCAAACTGTTTATATCTTTGTAAGTTACTTCATTTTAGCATAATTTGTAGCTATGAGATTAAATACACTAACCGTGGCAATGTGAGGCAGGGTTCTGAATGTAAACTGTAAGGTTTGTTTCAAATAATACCACAGCCACACACATTCCACAATCAAGGTCAGTCAGTGGTGGATGGGTGGTAACATTTTTTGGTAACTTATGAGTTAGCATCATTTGGCACATTCACATTCATGGATGAGCTGAGCACCACATGAGATGAAAGCCTCTAAGGTCTTCAGCGTGGACAGCCCCAACAAGGGCAACTCCCACGATGTCTAAGATCTTCAGTGTAGATAAGGGTAACTCCACAATAGGAAGACATGTCTCATGTTTCAGGCCACAAGCAGCTGGAAGCCCATGGGTAAGAAAAAGAAAAACGATTGGGGGTTGGGGGAGGGGGACACAGATGGAAGTGATTTGACAAAGGATGATCTGGCTGACTCTTTTCACCAAAGGGATGCTAATAAAATCTGTTTTGCTTTCTTGGTGAAATCCAAAATTTCGTTCACACAAATGATTCAGACACAAAAAATTTAAAATTAAATGAGGTACATCTTACAGTCTGTGAGGGAGACTCTATTCTGTGTTTCTATGTCCTTTGGTTCTCAAACAGAATCTTAGCTTGAGCTGCTGAAGCCCAGTTACTGTGGTCTTGGAAAATAAACTTGATCGTTCTCCAGATGGGTTCTGACTCTGAGCTGAGCACTTGGGCAGTGATTCAAGTCCCATTCTACTACTAATTACCAATGCCCTTTCAGATAGGTAATAGTCTGAGTGTTCAATTGTATTTGAACTTCATGCCTTTTGTACATAAACAACACTAAACTCACTTTTAATTCTGTCTATAATGTTAGTCTCTCTCTCTCTCTCTCTCTCTCTCTCTCTCTCTCTCTCTCTCTCTCTCTCTCTCTCTCTCTCTCTCTGTTTGTGTGTATGTGGTTGCAGGTTGCAGTGTTTGTTGAAATGCACCAAACAGGACAATACTGCTTACCCTTTGGAAGTTGGCACTTAATGAAAGAAATTCCACATCCTTTTCCCACTTAGGGCTGTTTTTCTTTATGGAAAACCCCTGTGAGATGATATGGTGATTGGTGATGTCCACTTGTCAGACATTAGAACCTTTAGGAGAGAGTGGGTGTGACTGCGGGGGGGGGGGGTTATCTTGATTAGGTTCATTAGGGTGGGAAGAGCCGCCCACTCCTGGACTGTTTATCACTCTAAGAAAAGAGCAGATAAATGAGGCAGACTGAAGTCTCAGGCAATAGATCACTTTAATCAGAGCACCAGAAAATTTATACTCTGAAGGATAAGAGGAGTCACATGGGGCTTGGGGAGCCCACTCAGCTGTTAAGACCACAGGCAGGGGGGCTGGAGAGATGGCTCAGCGGGTAAGAGCACTGACTGCTCTTCTGAAGGTCCTGAGTTCAAATCCCAGCAACCACATGGTGGCTTACAACCATCCATAATGAGATCTGATGCCCTCTGCTGGGGTGTTTGAAGACAGCTACAGTGTACTTACATATAATAAATAAATAAATCTTTAAAAAAAAAAAAAAAGACCACAGGCAGTTCTTCCAGAGGTCCTGAGTTCAATTCCCAGCAACCACATGGCGGCTTACAACCATCTGTAATGGGATCCAAATCCCTCTTCTGGCATTCAGGTGTGCATGCAGACAGGGCACTTATATACATAAAATACATGAATAAATAAATCTTTAAAAAGAAAGGCAGTGCCATGTAAGTAAAGTGTCCAGTACAAGGACAAACTGAAGCAGGCAAAACCGTGTGTTTCCATTGAGGCATATAAACAAATAACAAGTCAGCTGTCATGAGTATGCTGAAGTAAACTCATCCTATCTGCTACACCTGAGAGGTGAGAGAGCACAACCCAAGAAACTGAGGTCACAAGACGCTTGCCTCAGTTTCTTCAAGTTTTCTCACAGCACTCAGAAATCTCCTCACAGGGTTCCATTCTCGGACTGTGTTCCAACAGTGGACCATTCCCTAGGTAGGGGGTCTTGGACGTGAGAAGAGATGGAGGTAAGCGGCTCCATGCATGCTTTGGGTGTGTCTTCTGACTTTCAGATGTACCACGATTAACGGCTTCAGACTCCTTGTGCCTTGACCGCTCCACCAGGACGAACTCTAAGAGAACGGTGAACCGTTGTACCTCCCTTCTTTGAGTTGTTCTCCGAATATTTTATCAGGGCAACAGGAGAGTAAAATGAGACACATCCATCCTGGACAGATTAGAAGGGCCTGTACTGGTTTGGGAAGCTTAGCAATTTGGGAAATTTAAAATGGTTCCTATAAAATAAGTCATGTGCTGGGTGTGGTGGTGGACATGTTTAATCTCAGCACTGGGGAGGGGGGGAGAGAGGGAGGGGAGAGCCAGGAAGAGGTGGAGGTGGTGGTGGGGTTGGGGGGAGAGAGACAGAAAGAGAGAGAGACAGAGAGAGACACACACAGGGGGAGGGGGAGGGAGAGAGAGAAAGACAGAGAGAGACAGAGAGGGGGTGTGGGCAGAGAGGCCGAGAGAGGCAGAGTAAGGGGCAAGTAGAGCTCTGTAAGTTCAAGGCCAGCCTAATCTACAAAGCAAATTTCAGGATAACCAGGGCTATACAGTGAAAACACAGTCTCAAGCAAACAAAATATACATTAAAAAAAAAAGGGAAATCCTGAGGGAATAACTAGAAAGAGATTTCTATTTCCATCCTTTGAAGGTTTTCAGGCATGGAAATAATGTCGTGTTTCCTCTCTATCTTACAAATGAGAGAACACACTTAGAGGATAGGAAACTTGTTTTTAAGGTGACATTTTAAATTGACGTACCATAAATTTGGATTTAGAGTACTGTGCTATGAATTTCAACATACAGACATGCAGACAGCACTGTAATTAAGATGGAAATCAATTCTATTACCCCTAGGCCCGCCATGTACAGGCTTACAGTGCCTAGCTCCTACCTGTCCTCCTGTCCCACTGTCACTCTTGGGTCTCAGATCTGTCCTTTTAAGTGGTCTCCTTTTGATTTTTCTTTTTCTTTTCTTTTCTTTTCTTTCTTTCTTTTTTTTTTTTTTCTTTTTTTTTTTTTTTTTTTTTTTTTTTTTTTTTTTTTTTGAGTCAGGGTGTCACTTTGTAGCCCTGGCTAGCCTGGAACTCTCTATGTAGAATCAGGGTGGGTTTGAACTCATGGTCTGTCCTCCTGCCAACCAAGCCCCAAGTGCTGGGATTACAGGCACAATGGCAGCATGCCCAGTATGGTTTTGTCCTTTTGAGACTGTCATATAAATGGAACCTGACAATACAAGCCTTCTTCGAATGGCTTCTTTCACTTAGCAAACAATCTTTGTCAGTCATCCATGGGTATCATGGTTGACAAGATTCTGGGAAGGGTCATGAAGCTGTGGGAAGGAACTGTGGGTGGTCCTGTGGGGACTTGTGTGGTTCTGAGGTAGAAAGAGAAGGAATCAGGTACTGTAACCTCTCTGGGAAATCCATTCATTTATTCTTTTTGCTGTTGTTTACTGAGCATCAAATAGGTGCTAGACACTAGCTAAGTGGATGAAAAGCATAGTAATGGACCCTAAGTCCCATCCCTTGAGCTGGAGGTATAGGTCAGTCGGAAAGGTGCCTGTCCAGCATGTGCAAGGCCCTGAGTTCAGTCTCTAGCACTGAGGAAAAATAAATCATCTTCAAGGACCCTGAAGGGGAGCAAACATGCAAATCTTCCCAGGCTTAAATGCCAGGCAGAATGTGCTGTGGGCAGCAGGGCGGACAGGACAGAGGCTTAGACAGAGAAGCTTAGGTCAGGGAGTGTCTTAGAGTTTTATTGCTATGACGAGACACCATGATCAAGGCAACACTTATAAGGGAAACCATTTAGTTGAGGCTGGCTTACAGGTTCTGAAGTTCAGTCCATTATCATCATGGTGGGAAGCATGGCACATGCAGGCAGACATGGTGCTGGAGGAGCCAAGAGTTCTACATTTTGATCTGCAGGCAGCAGAAGAGGATTGTGTCCTGGCAGGCAGCAAGGAGAGACTGTCTCATACTGGTCAGACTTGAGAGCATATAGATGAGACCTCAAAGCCCAGCCTCCACAGTGACGCACTTCCTCTAACAAGGCCACACCTCCTAATAGTGCCACTTCCCGTGGGCCAAGCATATTCAAACCACCACAGGGAGCAATGGAGTAAAAGTGGACCAAAGTTAGAAAGAAATATTTCTTGTATATACAAGTAAGTTGCATAGCCTTGTGGGACCAGACGGGATCAGACCTGGGGAAGTGGCCTCTATGTTTCAGGAGGTTACTCTGAGAGTCAGAGCTGGGGCACCAGTGGACACGTGGTCAACCTTGGGTACTACTTACTGAAAGGCCTTTAGAGTTTGCTCGCAGTGTAAGGGGTAGCTATTGGGTGGCTTTGTGGAAAGGCATAAGAGCATTAGATCTATGTTTGATGAAAGCCATTCGAGTTGCCTGGCCAGAGAGCAATTTCTTAGAGAATGTATAGAAGAGGAATTGGAGGGGGGTGGAGGGAGTTCTGAGGCAAAGGCAGTAATGCATTGGACTGGCCTGAACTGGACAGTGATAGGAAAAAATAGAGCAAGGATACACACAGACACACACAGGCACGCACACACACACACACACACACACACACACACACACACACACACACAAATATTTTAAGGAAAAATGGAATTTGTTGCATAGGAGGTTATTCAGGTGGAAAATGCAAATAAATTCCAAAATACAAACTGGTAGACAGTAGGACTATTCTAAGGGAAACTAAGTGTGCACAGTTTGACTCTTCCTATTGATTGATTGATATAACTGTGACTTTTGAACCCTGCTCCCAAGGACTTCTGGGATTTCTTTACAATGTCAAGGGTCCAGAAGCAACAGAGGCCACATCCTTAAGTCCTGCTTCAACCAAGGCAGCAACAAACTAGTGAGCTTTGTATGTTTGTTTCCCTATAAAATCCATCAGGAGAAAGTGTTACAAAGTGAGAACGGTGTTACATAACCAAACTCTTTCTGTGTGAACAGGTCTTAGTCTCCCCCAATAGACAGAATCTACTGTGGCTTCTACCAAACTGGGGAGAGGGCAATGCAGTAAATTACTTGTGTAACTATCCTTAGAATTTTAATTATACTCGTTATTGAAATGTATCAGTTTGGCGTTTAGCAGTGAGAGTGAATTCACAGGAATCTCCTGTCATAAGTCCATAGCCTTCCTTGAAGAAAATGAAACATTGTTTCATTTACTATAGTCCCTGCTATCCATGGAGCACACCCTTCAAGACCTCCACCCCCACCCTACCCTGCACCCCCAGAGCTACAGGCTTTGAAAGCCTGTAAAGAGCAGCTGGTGCCCTTGGCATTGTCTCTTTCTTCAAGAATTAATCCAGATGGGCAGGTCAATGTCCTGGCCAAGAGACCACGCCTATGAAGGTGGGTTCATCTGTTGCTATGCTAAAGAGAGGGGAGGTGTATCTCTTTAATGAGATAATCTACTTTTCTTTCCCAGAATTCCTGGCTCCTGTGTGATTCCTTCTGAAACCTCAATCATTCTTCAGCTTTCTAAGTCAGCCTGTTTTTCTGAATGAGTGAGAAAAGCATAACTTCTCTTCTTTTTCTCCTCCTCCTCCTCCTCCTTCTTCAAGATTTATTTATTTTATGTGAGTACATGATCACTGTCCTCAGACACACCAGAAGAGGCCATCGGATGGTTATGAGCCATCATGTGGTTGCTGGGAATTAAATTTAGGACCTCTGGAAGAGTAGTCAGTGTTCTGAGCCATCTCTCCAGCTCCCCTGTCTCTTTTCTAAGCATGTTTTATTGAACAGTTTGGGCTTCCTCATGCTTTATCTAAAGCCCATTCCCCCACATTTTAGCCATGTGGCTTTACCTCCATTGCTGTACATGCCAGCTTAATCCAAACAATATGACTCTTTCCTCTTCTTGAACGTCTTCCTTCTTGGGGTGGCTAAGATTTATAGCTTGCGTGCCCTGGTTTTTTGTTTATTTTAATTGTAATAAAATTTTCCTTGAGCTTTCTTCTGAGTCTGTTCTTAATTAATTAATTTTTTTTTTACAATGAGTCTAAGAGCCCTCAAAGGAAACCTCAATTTCCCTGGTAACATAAAGCAACCCCACTGGGACCCTAAAAAACATTTCTGGTAACAGGATGTTTAAAACCCATTCTAAAGGCACTACATTACATAACTTGCCCATGATAAGATTTAGCTTATAAATCTTATAAAGTTCATAAAGATGATAGATTAGAAATTTTCTTAGCTGGGCAGTGGTGGCGCACACCTTTAATCCCAGCACTTGGGAGGCAGAGGCAGAGGCAGGCGGATTTCTGAGTTCGAGGCCAGCCTGGTCTACAGAGTTCCAGGCCAGCCAGGGCTACACAGAGAAACCCTGACTCAAAAAAAAAAAGGAAATTATTCTTATGAAGTCCGCTCATCCGGGATATGTACTTGGAAGCATCTAGATGAAGGTTCTGGAGAGATCAAAAGCGATGAGGAGGACTAGGAAGCTCAAGCAGCCACAGGGGATGTTTTTCGGGGCTGAGTCACATAGTTGCGTAAGTCATTTTGGCCACATCCCTAAGGTCAGATTTCCAGGTTCATACCTAACTACCATTTGTGAACAGCAAGCCAGTCGGCCACATTCTGGCTATGGTAGAAAAAGATGAAACTAAAAACCTGGGGCCTGATTTATGTGTTTGCTTTGGGGCAAGTAAAGTTGCTTTCGGTGTTTGTGACTGAGAGTGCGCACTTAGTTGAATAAACGCTGAGTCAGACACCCGTGGACTCATGGGTGGTCCATTTGGTTGTCCTGAGGCCCCAGCATATAAGTGAGGGAAGCTCTTCTCTGTCTTTGACAGGGTATAATATCCGCTTCCCTGGGAAGTCATTTTCTAGCCTGTCATCAAACAATAACTATCAAAATGACCGCAGAGCTAGGCAGTGGTGGCGCACACCTTTAATCCCAGCACTTGGGAGGCAGAGGCAGGTGGATTTCTAAGTTCGAGGCCAGCCTGGTCTACAGAGTGAGTTCCAGGACAGCCAGGGCTACACAGAGAAACCCTGTCTCCAAAAACCAAAAAAAAAAAAAAAAAAAAAGACCGCAGAATGGGCAAAAAAGAGCAAAAATCTCTTTCAAGTCAGTGGTTTTACCAACAGGGCTAAATTGCCACACAGAGATTATGCTGGAAACTGAATTCGCCAGAGGGAACAATTTTCCAGACTTCTGAAAATACCTTGGAAAGTTTGAGAAATACCAGATTGTCTGGTTTGCCTCTTGACCTGGACATTCCAATGTACTTGCAAGATTTATTACTACCCCGACTTGTGCTGGGTTTGCCTCAGTTCACTCTCTGCCTCTCAAACAATTCCAAACGTTAGCTCCCATTTCTCCAGGTTCACCTTTCCTGTGCAAGAATCTAGGTCTGGGTGCTAGTTACTCCCACATGGGATTGATACAAAATGCAAGAGAAATTTATTGCTGAGGTCGCTCTACATACCAAGACTGGAGGGCAACCTTGTGGAGACAGTTCAGGGATTTTAGAGCAGCCGCCATTAGGCACGATGTGATTGGCAGAACAGTGTGACTTTTAAACTGATTGGTCTTTAGGGAACGAGGTAGCAAGGGCTTAATCAGCCCCTCCCTTCCAGCCTATGTGATTTCTAACCTGTTTCTTCCATGTGCTCGGAGGGGGGAGGGGACCCTGGTGGAATATCTCAAAGTTCCCCAGCTGATCTCTCATGGGTTCTTTGAGCTGGGCTGCTCTGCACCCAAATTTAAAAAAAAAAAAAAAAATAAAGTCTTTGTTTAAGAATCTAAACAAGAGGGCTGGAGAGATGGCTCAGCGGTTAAGAGCTTTTCCGAAGGTCATGAGTTCAAATCCCAGCAACCACATGATGGCTCACAACCATCCGTAATGAGATCTGATGCCCTCTTCTGGGGTGTCTGAAGACAGCTACAGTGTACTTATATATAATAAATAAATAAATAAATAAATAAATAAATAAATAAATAAATAAATAAATTAATTAAAAAAAAAAGAATCTAAACAAAAGAAGTAGAGAGTGGAGGTGCACTCTGCCTGTCTTTAATTGGGAGGCAGAGGCAGGTGAATCTCTTTGAGTCCGAGGCCAGCCTGATCTAAAAAGGTTGAACAGCCAAGGCTACACAGAGAAACCCTGTTTCTGAAAACAAAAACAAAAACACAGGAAAACCCTCCTTGATCACATTTTTAAATAATATAATTACTTTGAAGTATACTTTATCATTCTTTTAGCAACTTTACAATAGGGTTTAGGTTTTTTTGCTTTCTAAAGCTTACTGTTTCTCAATAATCTCAACTCTATTAAATACTTCCTGTACTCTTTTTAATCATTGGCTTTCTGATCAATGTGTGTATTGAGCAGGCTGATTTATCAAATGAAATACAAGGAGTTGACTCTCTGAATTCATTGCTTTGTATCTAGGAGGAAACTTGCAGAGCTATGTCAAGAAACCCCGGGAAGGCTCAAGGGCTAGCTGATTTTTTAAAATGATCTTCTGATTACTAAGCTTCCTGCATCTTGTTTCCTTCTCTTTCTCTTTTATAAGAGTTTTATTGACCAAGTCACTTCATGACTGGTGATGCAAATTTATAAATAGATTTAATTGAGATCAACCTATGAATTGTCAGAAGATAAGGATCTCTTACAAAAAATTTAGACCAATATATTATTTGGATATTTCTGGGAAGATAAAGGAGAGTCACTTTATAGATACAGGCGTGTGGCTAACCCACAATTGCTTATAAATCTGGTCTCATGTGAATTAGAAAAAATATCAAAAGGGTTCAGAATGCTTCTATGAAAACCTTGGCAGGAACCTAAAATCAGCATAGAAGCTAGGGAGAAAGCAGTGGGAGGGAGGAAGGTTTCCCTCTTGATTTTAAAAAGCAAGAACTGTTTTTTGTTTGAAAGTTGGCACAATTTTAAAAGCAATCCAGAACATGTCTAAAATGAGGTCAGGAATATCCCATACTCCTCTCAACTCCACTCACAGCCGTGAGATTTTCCAAAATGATAAAGACATTCGAAAGGTCCAGAAATAGTTGGGGCTTCTGCTTAATTTAGAAATCGTGCTTGCTTTTGAAACTTGATTTTAAAAGAATGTTTGGTCAATTATCTTCATGCTTTGAAGAACCATTAACTTTATTTCCTTTGAGAACTCCAGCTTTTGCTGTTAAGAATAATTCTGGGTGCAGGGGATGGCTCAGTGGGTAAGGATGCTTTGCCCAAGTGTGGTGACCCGGGTTTGGTCCTGGGAACTCACATAAAAGTAGAAGGAGAGAGAAGGCTTCAGAGAGTTGTTCTCCGATCCTACAAATGCAAGCCGTAACCCGCAATGATAATGCTATTATTAATAAACCAATCTCAGTAAGGTTTCATTGTTGTCTTAGAGTAATCTTGATTAACTTCAAGTACCTTGCTATAAGTCTGCTGCTAGCCTCCTGTTCTTGGAAAAATTTAAAAAATGGTCAAGGGTCCTAGTGATGACAAGTTCAAGGGCAAAGGGATTCACACTGTTGTCCACTGGCCTCCATTGTGTGCACCTGGCCAGCACTCACCTGCTCTCTTGCACATCACACATGTACATAAACCAGTCACATAGATGAGGCTCCATGGCATTGAAGAAAATAATAATAATAATAATAATAATAATAATAATAATAATAATAATAAATCTAGCCGGGCAGTGGTGGTGCACACCTTTAATCCCAGCACTTGGGAGACAGAGGTAGGCAGATTTCTGAGTTCGAGGCCAGCCTGGTCTACAGAGTGAGTTCCAGGACAGCCAGGGCTACACAGAGAAACCCTGTCTCGAAAAACCAAAAAAAAAAAAAAAATCTAAAGCATAGTGGAACATTTCAGTTAATGGTCATTAAAATTATCATTAGATAATTTTATACATGCACATGATGTATTTTGATCATATTTATCTCATAACTCTCTTCCTCTCTCTCTCTCTCTTTCTCTCTCTCTTTTTGTTGTTGTTTTGTTTTGAGATAGGGCTTCTCTGTGTAGCCCTGGCTGTTCTGGAACTCACTCTGTAGACCTGGCTGGCCTGGAACTCAGAGATCTGACTGCTTTTGGCTCCTGAGTGCTAGGATTAAAGGAGCCCACCGCTATCACCTCTGTCCCCAACCCTGTCCTATCCCCTCATCCCTCTGGATCCCTCCTTCTTCCTAATATGTTTGCCTCTTCTTTTCATATGAGTATGTGTGTATGAATGCATGTTTATATGTATACATGTGTATGCATATATGTATATATGCATGCTTGCACATATACATGCATGTTTGTATGTATATATGTATCATTTTTATGATCCACTGAGTTTAATTAAGGTTGCTTACATGAACATGGGTGTGGTGATAGTGACTGGTCCACGGGCATCTTACCAGTAGCTCCACCCCTGAAGAAAAATGACCCTTTCATCCCTCAGCAACTAGAACTGCCAATAGCTCCTCAGCCCGGGCTGAGGCCTGAGCCCCTCTCCCAGCCAGCCAGGCCGGAATGTTGACAGGCCTGATGTAGTGCAGGTCTGCTGCAGAGAGCAGCTGCCTGCTCTTTATGAGTGAGCGAGCGCCATGGCCGTGTCATGCCCAGATGTCAGTATTTCACGGGGCTCCTCTCATCATCTGGCTCTTGCGTTCTTTCGTCCCCCCTCTACCAGATGTTCCCTGAGATGTAATGAGGTTATGCCACAGCTGTCAGTTTAGAGCTGAGCACTCAACAGTCACCTCTGCAGCTCTGCCTGAACTGCTGCCCACCGTAAAAGGAAGCGTCTCTGACCACGGCTGAGAGCGGCACTAATCTATGGTGTGGATCTGGGCACAGCTGTGCAGATAAACGTGAAGTTCTTAGATCACTCTGGCTCCAGTGTCCCGCGCGCTATTTGGTCTCGCCAGCAAGAACCCACGCGGACACACAGATCCTTCTGCAGCAAAGCGTTTATTGAAGCTGATGATGATGAAAAGAGGAAGACCCCATCCCCAGAATGGCGCTGCTTATATAGCCCTGAGGCAGCGTGTCCTCCACTGATTGGCGCGCCCTGGGAGTGGGCGGTGATTAGTCATGTACACCCTTAATGCGCAAGCAAGCGCTTCGGGTGAGTCACCCCGCGCTATCCATAAGTTTCCTTAGAGCGACAGCGGAAGTCAGCGCCATCTTGTAATGGCGAATACTCTAACCGCTCTCTACATCTCCCTCCATTCTTTCAAGTAAGAAGGAGAGGGGGGTCAGCTGGGTTAATAGGGCCACACCTCCCTACAGTGGTATCAAAACACAGAACCAGGCTCGATCAAGCGAATTCGGTCATGAGTGAATAGGCGATCAAAGGCCAATATTCTGAGAGCATTCCATCCTTACCCTTCCAGGTGCAATGGTACAAGACCCCT
>CM052717.1:25918305-25937370 GCA_028551405.1 Uromys caudimaculatus | reverse complement strand
CCACTTCTACGGTGATTATCTGGATGGTATCTCTCCTCTTCATAGCGAGCTGCCTCATTTTCTAGGTCTTCCTCTTCGGGAGGACTAAGTTCGTCCTCCTCAGAGCTAGTAAGACCCAGAGCCTCTAACTCCTTCACCGGATAGAGATGTCTTTCCTCCTCCTCTCTCTTTTTCTCTCCCAGGCCCTCCTGGCCTCTCTTTCTCTCTCCCAGGGCGTTCTTTCCCTTTTCTCTCGTTTCTTTGGACTCAAGGTCCTCAGAAAGGTCTTTTTTCTTAGGCATGCCTTTTCTTTTTTGAGATCCCATCTTTCTGTCTCGCTCTGTTTCTGACATGCTGTCCTGCAAATCCTCCAGTGCCCCCTGTCCCGCTATTACTGTCGGGCGGTAGTTTTCATCCTCCAAACATGATTTTACCAGTTTCCACAAAGACATGGTCCCCGTAGAGGGCGAGTGCGGCCGATACGATAAGGATAGCTTTTATCGCGTCAGCCGATTGTGGAGGAAGGTGGGGGAAAAGCTCGCGGACAGACATACCTCTCAGAGCTTACCTTTAGTCCTGCAGTTCTGAATCCACTCCGCAGAAGCGGAGGGTCTCCTCGGTGCTGGCGATGATGAAGTCGCTATGTTCCCGGGTTTCGGCACCAGTTGTCCCACGCTCTATTTGGTCTCGCCAGCAAGAACCCACGTGGACACACGGATCCTTCTGCAGCAAAGCATTTATTGAAGCTGATGATGATGAAAAGAGGAAGACCCCGATCCCCAGAATGGCGCTGCTTATATAGCCCTGAGGCAGCGTGTCCTCCACTGATTGGGGCGCCCCGGGAGTGGGCGGTGATTAGTCATGTACGCCCTTAATGCGCAAGCGCTTCGGGTGAGTCACCCCGCGCTATCCATAAGTTTCCTTAGAGCGACAGCGGAAGTCAGCGCCATCTTGTAATGGCGAATACTCTAACCGCTCTCTACACTCGAGCAGGCTCTGTCTGCTGCTGGTTTGAGAGTAGAGCCACGATCTTTCAAAACGAAATGCCTACTTATTATTTTAGATGCTAAACGAAGCTGCCGAAGGGACAGGCATTAGTGATGGAGGTCCCTGGCTTCCATTGTGGAACCTGACCCATGTTGACCTCATATCTTCCTTAAATAGGATGAGATAGTTAATTATGTTAAGGTCTTCTTTTGACTCAGGAGACACTAGGCTTTTAAAAGGCATTCTGCATATCTCTGCTGTGATCTAAGAGGAGGCCTATAGGTTTGTGTTTTCAATTTAAAAAATTAGAAAAATTTAAATCACTTATTTTCTTGGTGTGTGTGTGTGTATGTATATGTATGTGTGAGTATGTGTATGTGTGTGTGTATGTAAGTATGTATATATGATGTACTTATGTGTGAATGTCCTGCCATGGAAGCATATAGAGGCCACAGGACAACTTTTAGGAGTTGATTCTCTCTTTCCCCTTGCGAAGGAAGGGCCTCTCTTGTTTCTGCTGCTTAGGGTACTCCAGGCTAGTTAGTCAGGAAGCTTCCAGAGAATTTTTCTGTCTCTGCCTCTTCTCTACCAGGAAGAGCGTTGGGAGTATAGATCCATGTTCTTGGCTTCCTCTTCCAGGTATCTTTGTAATTCTGGGGCGTGAACGTGTGTCATCTGGTTTGTGCAGCAGCACATACTTTTAACTGTTAAGCCCTGTATAATTGTGAGATATGGCCTCATGTAGCCTAGGCTTGCCTTAGATTTCCTAGGTAACCATGGGTAGCCTTGATCTTCATGAGTCTACTTCCCAAATGCTAGTGTTACATGCGTGTTTCTCCACGATCAGCTTGATATCTCTCTGCTCTTAGAAGTGCGGTGTTTTCAGCTGTGCAGTGGTGGCACACACCGTTAATCCCATTGCTTGGGAAGCAGAGGTAGATCTCTGAGTTCGAGGACAGCCTGGTCTACAGGGCAAGTTCCAGGACAGACTGCTGCACAGAGAAACCCTGACTCAAAAAAAAGTACGTACGTACATACGTGTGTGTGTGTGTGTGTGTGTGTGTGTGTGTGTGTGTGTGTGTGTGAATAGTTAGTTAGTTAAAATAATTTAAGTCTACAGTCTTCCAAAGTTGCTGGTCCAGTAGAATAAGAACCAATACTTTGTTTTTTCAGTCCTTATTGGGAGAATTCTCTATTCTGGCAATAATGCTAGCAGCTAACATGTATTAACTTCGTCCTGAATACCTGGTACTTTGCACATGTTAAGTGTCACCAGTACCTCTATCTAGAATACAGATAACAAAATGGTCTCAAAGAAGTTAAGGTATTTTTTCCAAAATCATAAGGCTAGGAAATAGCAATATCAGAATTTGAACCCTGATAGCCTGGATCAAGAATTTGTCCTCTCTGGTGATCTGAGGGCTTCCAAGTTCAGAGATAAATTTAAGATTATATATATGTGTGTGTGTGTATATATATATATATATATATATAATATATATATATATAATATATATATATTATATAATATATATTATATTATATATATATATAATATATATATGTAATATATATATATGATATTCTGGGCTGGAGAGATGGCTCAGTGGTTAAGAACACTGACTGCTCTTCCAGAGGTCCTGAGTTCAATTCCCAGCAACCACATGGTGGCTCACAACCATTTGTAATGGGATCCAATGCCCTCTTCTGGTGTCTGAAGTCAGCTACAGTGTATTCACATACATAAAATAAATAAATAAATCTTTAAAAAAAAAAGATATTCTAACCTTATGGGCAGTTTTTTATATGTGTGAGAAAAGACCCAGATACTATTTATAACCTGACCTCATTGAAGGCTTCATTGCTGATGGCCAACACCGTTAAGTGGAGAGAGGGCTTTCTTTCTCCCATTTTATCATTGAGCCATCTATTATTTTCAGCTGCCAAGAGGAAGAGCTGGACTTTTGTCTGGCTAATTCCATAGACTGGTCCAGACTTCTCAGTGACAAATCCACTGAGGCCTTTTCCTTCTGGTTATCTTCCTCCATCCTCATCCTTGACGACATCATCAACTGGGTGACCGTCCAACACCTTGGCCATTCATTTTTTTGATTACCTGCTTTGGGAGCAATGATTTTTTTCCCCCCATTTTCAACCCAAGCTACCCATTTCCATGGTTACAGTCTACTCCAGGAAGTGCAGCATCTCTGGTTTTGAACCTCTCACTCTGACCAGCACCTACTGTCCTCTATAATTTACTAGAATTGCCCACTGATGCTAGGTTCTGACCCCCTCATGCCTTTCCTTCACCAACTCTGTCCGTTTTACTCTTTAACTGTCACATGCTTTCATTTTTCATCCACCTTCCCCTCCTTTACTACCCCACTTACATTCCATATCCATTATTATGATGGCTCTCTTGCAAAATAAGTTCCCTGTTCTTCTCCTGATCTTGATGACCTGGTGTAACCTTGATCCTGGTTGAAGTTAAATGTGTTCCATTTTCTCAAAGAACTGGGATAGAGGAGAGAAATCATACAATAGAGATCACTGGTTTCATTTTAAAACTATGACCTCAGGTGTTCTCTCAATGCTACTGGGAAACCTTGCTATTTCCCTCTACTGTGTTTCCCAAGTGCTTGTCATTTCCCTGTCACCGAGAGGATATTTTTGTGTCTGAATACTTCCTATGCAATGCTTACCACAGGATCGACCTTAAATTGATTCCAGTTGGAAATGTAAAGCTGGGTGTGGCAATCCTCACCTGGAATTTCCTAACCGAAGCAGGAGGATTACCGCAAGTCTGAGGGCTGCCTGTTCTCTGTGGTGAGTTGCAGGCCAGCCAAGGATACATAGTGAGAGCTTGTCTCAAAATGGAAACAAAACAAATAAATAAAAGGAAATGTATCTATAACTCTAGAACTTTGTTCTAAGTCCTTGTGTTCATGGATTAGCACTAAGGAAGTACAAAGTTTGAACCAAGCACTAGGAATGTTGACCATACGAGGTTGTCTCTTCTAAGGGAGAGACATATAACTTGCATTCCTCCCAGAAAGCTAGGAGCGGATGTGACTAATAGTCTGGTGACCTTTGTGCTACCTGTATGGCCAGGCCACATCAGTTCCTTGATTCTTATCCTGAGCTTGATTACTCTGAGTCTGTTTCTGTAGTTAATCTACAGAACTTGTCTTTATGGCTGAGGTCACTTGTACTTTACAAGAGTTTCAAGTAGTCATGTCTTAAACTGTGTTGTGCACATGGGATTGGGTTAGTTATCACTAGGAAACTCTTTCACCCCAGATTGTACCATGCTTAAATATGCCTCAAATAAACTACTTGCGGTCATACTCTCAAAGTTTGAACCAACTCTTGAGTTTC
Organism: Uromys caudimaculatus; assembly: GCA_028551405.1. Taxonomy (NCBI): domain Eukaryota; kingdom Metazoa; phylum Chordata; class Mammalia; order Rodentia; family Muridae; genus Uromys; species Uromys caudimaculatus. The sequence continues at coordinate 25,933,026 of CM052717.1, read as the reverse complement.
CTTCTTGTCTCCCTGGATTGATACTCTTCTTCTGGCTACCATGTTTGAAGAGACCCCTGTCCCAACATACACTAGATCAGGGGCTATGGGTAGGAAGCATGGTCTATGGGCCAAATCCAACCTATAAACAGTTCTGGGTACATGTTTGTGCCCATCTGTGTGTCCATGTTTGTATATATGTGGGCCAGGTGACAGCTGCTAATCTCTTCAGTTCTCATTGACCTGGAACTTACCAACTAGGCTACACTGACTGGACAGTGAGCCCCTGAGATCTGCCTTCCCCAAAACTGGGATGACAACTGAGTACCATATACCCATCTTTGTTTTATGTGGGTTCTGGGGATCAAACTCAAGTCCCCAAACACTTTACCAACTCCAAAAAGGTTTATAATCTTTTAGATGCTTTCCCGAATCTTTCGCCCACGACATTTGTCTAATTTTGAAAACTTTATTTTTGCTTATGTACACATGTGTATCTATGTATGTATTTGCTCTATCTTGTTTGAGGAAGAGTCTCCCTCCTTTTTTGCTACTATGCTGTAAACTCCAAGCTAGCTATTCCAGAAGCTTCTGAAGGATTCTTTTGTCTCTACCTCCTATCTTATAGGAGGGCTAAGTTACAGACACGGGCCACTATGTTCAGCTTTTCCATGGGTGTTGGGGATCTAATCCTAAGAAAAATGCTTTTACTTCATGAACCATCTTTCCAGCTTTGAGTTTCTTTTAAATCCACACCAAAACAAGCCAGTGCAGACACACCTAGATATTATATTTTAACGTAATATTTGGCCTATTTAAAATTTATTGTGGGGCTGCATCTTCCAGTGTTATGTATTTGTGAGTGTGTGTATATGAGTATGTTGAATGTATGTATTTGGGGGTTGCATCTTCCAGTGTGTATGTATTTGTGTGTATGTGTGCATGCGCATGTGTGTATGCACTTGGGCATAGTGTCTGTCTGTGTGTACATGTGTGTGCAGAGGTAGAGTTGAGTGTCCTGTCCTGTCCTATCCTTTTGAGGTATGACGTTTTATAGAACGTGAAGCTCCCATTATTTGGCTAGGCTGCTGCCCAAGGGGCCTCCTGAGATCTTCTTGTTTCCCGCTCCCACAGCTTTGATTACCGATGTGTGTTGCTATACCCAGCTTCTTACTTGGGAACTGAACTCAGGTGCTCAAGTTTGCAAGCCAGCATATTAACCCCGGAGCCATTTTCCAGACCCCTACATTTTTTTTTTTTTTTTTTTTGGTGTTTTTGAGACAGGGTTTCTCTGTATAGCTCTGGCTGTCCTGGAACTCACTTGGTAGACCAGGCTGGCCTCGAACTCAGAAATCTGCCTGTCTCTGCCTCCCAAGTGCTGGGATTAAAGGCGTGCGCCACCACCACCCGGCCGACCCCTACCTTTTAATGTTACCACACTGAATAGACTATTCCAACATATGAGCTTGGAGAGATACCAACATAAGTCATAGCAATTTGGTTGGGGAACTTTTATTTCATTTTATTTTTAAATTAATTTATTTTATGTATATGAGTACAATGTAGCTGTCTTCAGACACACCAGAAGAGGGCATCAGATCCCTTTACAGATGGTTGTGAGCCACTATGTGGTTGCTGGGAATTGAATTCAGGACCTCTGGGAGAGCTGTCAGTGCTCTTAACCACTGAGCCATCTCTCCAGCCCCAAGGTGGGGAACATTTAAATTGAATGTACTCTTCAAAATAATCCATAGATCACTCAAGTGTCACAGGAGCAGTTTGAATGTCCCGTTTTAAAACATAAAGCTCCCAAAGTTATCATAGTACAATTTTTCTTTAAAGTTTGTTTTTATTCTAGTTTATGTGTATGAGAGTTTGACCTGCATTTGACTCTGTCCTGTGTCATGTGCTTGCAAGTGCTCATTGGAGACCAGAAGAAGAAGAAGAAGAAGGTATCAGATCCCCTGGGACTGGAGTTACAGACAGTTGTGAGCTGCCATGTAGATGCTGAGAACTGAACCCAGGTCTCCTAGAAGAGCAGCCAGAGCTCTTAACCACCGAGCCATCTCTCCAGGTCCAGTACAAATTTTCTTATGAGAAGCATGTGCATTTGCAAAATAGATGAATAAACAAAAGTCATGATTTACAATACAAGAAATGATGTCAGAACTGACCCAGCCTTCCATCTCCCAGTCCAGGAGCTACTTCCAGGCTTAAAATAAACAAACAAACAAACAAAACCCATCTCAGATAGCATGTTTACTTAATTAACATGGATGTGTACATCCCAGGTTTATCTCCGTATTTCAAGACAGGGTTAACACCACTGGAGAATGGACTGGATTTTCTGCTTTAAACTGGATGCGCCCAAGACTTTTTGCTCTACATCACAAAATATCTGTCTGTCTTCTCTCTGTACCTCAGGCTAAATTTGTCCCTAACTGAACTCCTTCTCGTCCTCCTTTGCTTTGTCTGCTTGTTTGGTGGGTCCCACGATGGTCCTGCGTGCCCAGTGAGCTCAGCTGTAGGTGACTGCACACTTCTGTCTCCCCTCCCCTCACCACCCCTTCCCTCTGTTGAGTCTCACGTCTCACCTTCCCCATGATGGTCTCCTGCCCGGGCCTTCTCCATCAGCTCACTGTGGTCCTGGTGCCTTCTTAAAGTTTAGCATTCATCATGTTGCTCTGCCCAAACGTACTCGCTTTTATACCTCTTGCACCACACAGTTGAAATTCAGCCTGAGCCCTAGTTAGGAGCAGTCGTGTTCTATAAAAATAGTGATGTGGTGCGTACCAGGTCACACAACTGTTAGCTCACGTCTCTGTTGTCATTGTAAAGAAAAATACAAGTCTCCATGGGGGTATTAATGGGCCATAGTGTATTGCTTACTCAGGCGTTGCTCCCACCCAACGAGTTTTGTGAGAAGCCCAGATGGAAGTAGGCTTTATTTGTTTTACTTGCCTGTTTGCTAAAACTATCATCACAGTGGAATGCTCCAAAGCCCAGCCCAAAGCACTAAAACACCGAAGGTCCCTCGGTCTACAGGGTAGTCCTCTCCTGGCCTCTGAATCCACCAGCCAGCCTAGCTTCCTGCACACCATCCCATTCTGGCATCAGATGTAGCCATCAAGAGCCACTGGGTTCATGTTTTAACACCCTGGAAAGATCAAAGGTAACGGTTCTCTGTATCCATTACCATAAGAGTACACAGGGCCTTTACATGGAGACAAACCTTTTCACAGTGAGTCTTGAGAACCTGTGAAAGCTGAGATCTGCTTTCTTGGAAGAAAGCCAAGGTCAACCAAAGTGACCAGAAATAGACTTTTAGCAAATGGAATTCTGTAGTAATAAAATAGGGTAGAGAAGTATTGGAGAAGGAGCTTTTTCCAGGCTGGTTCTTCTAGATGTCTCCAGTTTTCATCTGCTTTGAAGTTCCTTGGACAGAGTCAGCTCATTGAAAAATAAGCAAGTCCACAATGATTCTTCTGTGAGGAAAACCTAACCGGAAGATACGTGTTCTAAGAATCCCACTGTGAACAGGAGATTCCACAAACCATAGTTTCCACCGAGAAAATTTACAAAGTAATGTAGCTTCAAATGAAAGTACTGACGTGAGTTTAGATTGGATATATGGCTATGTTACTGTAGAGCTACAAGCCACTGTAAAGCATTGCATGGTACCCCATAAATATGCATGTCTCTATAATGTGTCAATCAAGACACTACAGCTGGTTTTTGCAGAACTAGTCACAGTGTTTAAATTATTGAGCCAACCTAGGTATCCAACAACAGAGGGCTGATAAAGAATGTGTGATATTTATATACAATGGGATTTTTTTTTCAGTTATAAAGAAAAATGCAGGAAAAAGGGTGCAACAAGATAATTACAAGTGAATTAATCTAGCCCCAGAAAGACACATTTTCTTTCATTTGTAGTTGCTAGATTTTATATGTATATATATGTAAATCATGTATATATGTGTGATATAGAAGTAGAAGAAACTGTCTATAGGGCAAAGGAACCTCATGGGGGGGGCAGAAAAGATGGTGGGGGGTAATAGGAGAGGCATTATGCTTAGCATACAATATATACTTGAACAAAACCCTCAAAAAGTTAAAAAAATAATAACTCCTGTCAAGGCCACTCAACCCTGAGAGACAGCAATAGATGCTTCTAGAATGGCTGGATAGAATCTAAGAAAAGCAGCCTCAGCCCTGATTTCCTGTGAGTTTCCAGCAGTACAAGTGTCTCCAGGGCTTTCAAGCCATGTGACTTTGGGGTCCACTTTTAGCTTCTCTCACCAAGGTAAGCTCCTCTGCCAAATTTGGTTTTCTGGTCTGGGATGTCTTCACTCTTCCATTTGGCAGCTGGGTGTTCTTGGCTTTTGTTTTACCCCCTGTGACCAGTTGCTTACTTGGAAAACGGATTATTCTAATATTCACTTCCAAATCTCTGGGGGAACACTTGGAACTGTTGGTGAAAGGCCGCCTACGAGGATGTCGCAAGAAGCCACGGGTTTACCAGCAAGTCGCTGCCACATCTGTGCTTCTAGGCAGACTTGTTGAGAAGGCAAGATGAGAAGAACGTTCACTCGCCAGGACAGGCCACAAGCTTTGCAGATCTGGGTACAAAGTGCATGCACTACTCTTGTGTAAAACAAACAAACAAAAGCTAAGAAGAATGGATGAACCTGTGGCTCCATTGTTTGAGTCCTTTCCTACATCCCTGAGGCCTTGGGTTCAATCTCCAGCACTGTTTAAACCCTGCTGTTTGCATTCACAGTGGTAGTGTGTTCCCTTTCGCCTTAAGAGAGATCTCTCTCCCTAAGTGTCCTTGGTAACTAGGAGGACTTGTCCCTAAGGGATAATTGCCTTGTGGCCTGCGGGTCTCAGAGGAGGCTTTGGCCACTGGCTAGTGCAGGCAGCAGGCACCGCCTCCAATTCTGTTTACTTGTTGTCCCAGGAGACGCACCCATGCCCCGAGCTCCGTGCGCTCCTCCTGTATTGTAGGTTCCAGCAGCATCTCCGGTCCAGCCAGCATGAGCCACAGCAGCTCCCTGGGTTCCGGGAGTCCCGAATGCCCCCGCAACTCCTCATCTCCAGAGGTAGAGTTCCAGCAGCTGCTGCCTGGGAGGGGCGCGGGCGTCTTCTGTTTGCACAGTGTTCTGGGTGGGATTGGAGCAGCTCAGTTCCCACAGGGGCAGTGGTCAGAGATGGCAGGTCTTGAGGTGGTGCCACGCGGGCTCTCTGACCACTGAAATTGGCTGAATTCCACTGAGTAGCCTTTCCTGCGGTTCCTCCTCCGCCCTATCCCCAGGGAACAAAGGGATTGCTTCACTGAATTTAATTTTCGATATAGAGCAGTGTCTTTCTAACCTAGAGGTGGCAGGATTAGCGCTGGGCCTCTCAAGGCCTCAAGTCTGTAGGCTGCTAAGCCTACTTATTACTCCTACATCATACTTGGCATTGGGGGACTTAAAGGTGTCACACAAGTAGGAAAGTTCTCGACCTGTCTGGAGTCTTCTTCAGGGATCCCTGCCCCCCCTTCTGTGTGTGTGCGTGTGTGTGTGTGTGTGTGTGTGTGTGTGTGTGTGTGTGTGTGTGTGTGTACATACTGCCTCTCTAACCTGGGAAGGGTCCTCAGGGCATGTCAACCATAGATACCCTCTTGACAAAATTAGATTAAAACACAGGTGGATTCTCTAACATGCTAAGAGAATTCAGTTTTTCAGCACACTTGACTATTCCCCCCCCCTTTAGGTTTCTCTGCTTCTTCACATATTTGTGGGAAACCAGTAAGTATTGTGATATGCAAATAAATCTAGTTTTATTCCCTGATAATTTTATATTTGGTACTATATTTTATCCTAATGTAGTCTCGGTTCTCTGTGAATTAAGATAGTTGGGTCATATATAAGCATGTAATTGTCAGCTGGGCAGTGGTGGCTCATGCCTTTAATCCCAGCACTTGGGAGGCAGAGACAGGCAGATTTCTGAGTTCGAGGCCAGCCTGGTCTACAGAGTTAGTCCCAGGACAGCCAGGGCTATACAGAGAAACCCTGTCTCAAAAAACCAAAAAAAAAAAAAAGCATGTAATTGGCATTTGTATATCTTTAGTGAGCCCATTCAAAGTAAATCATAGACCTTGCCTCCAAATATATTCTTGCAAGAATAAGGGGATTCACCAAAGTGCAATATACCTGGTGTGGTAGTTTGTATGGGAATGCCCCACCCCCACCAGACTCATGTATTTGAAGCTTGGCCCATAGAGAGTTGTTGGAATAGGTGTGGCCTTGATGTAGAAAGTGTGTCACTGTGGGAGCAGGCTTCGAGGTCTCCTGTGCTCAAGCTATGCCCACTGTGGCTCACAGTCTCCTGTTGCCAGCTGATCCAGATGCAGAACTTTCAGCTCCTTTTCCGACACCATGTCTGCCTGCAGGCTGCCTGCCCTGATGATAACAAATTAAACCTCTGAAGCCAGGCTCAATTCAATATTTTCCTTTATAAGAGTTGCCACGGTCATGGTGTCTCTTCAGGGCAAAAGAAACCCTAACTAAGACATCTTGCAAAACATTAATACGCATAGGATATTTGTTTAATAAATAATTATAATAATTGTGAAATTGTGTTTTAGGACAAGCCTCTAAAGGGCAATTTCTGCCATATTTGATATTTGAGCTGGCTTGGAAGAAATGTTTTATTGAGAAGGGTAGAAACAGAAAAGCCAGTATCTATCACCATTAGAATTCGTATTTAAAAAACATTTCATCTGAGGTGATCTTAGGTAGATAACGACGATGTTTCAAGTTACACAGTTGGGTTGCTCAGTTGATGAAAGACACATCTAAAGCATAACTGTCTCCTGAAAGTTTTATACTTTTCCTGCTATGCTGTGCTGAAAAATGGATTAAAGTACAAATCATGGATTGTAGGCACCTTTCTGATGGTATAGACAGACACCCAGAGGCCTGGGACACCAGGTTTGGAATAAAAGTAGGGCTTAAGCAATCCTGATCACTCTACTTTTCCAGAATATTTGAACTTGAATGTTCTCATCAAAAATATGGTATATCAGTTACTTTTGTTGCTGTGGTAAACTATCATGACCAAAAATGGCTTATGGAAGGAAGAGTTTCCCTGGGCTTTCGGTTCCAGAGAGAGAGTCCATATTGTAGGGGAGGCATCATAGCAGGCAACTGGAGCCAGAAGCTGAGAGGTCACATCTTCAACCACACACAGAAAGCAGAAAGAGCAAACTGCAAGGGAGGCCAGGCTATAAATTCTCAAAGCCTGCCCCATCGAGGCGCCACTTCTTAAAGGTTCCATAGCCTCACCAAACAGTACCATCAACAGACCCAGTGTCTGCTAGGTACTGATTAAAATTAGCCACCAGTGCTTCTATTGTTCTGTCCCCACTTTTTCAACTGGTACCTCTGCTGCCACTGCAACAATCAACTTTTTGAGGACCTAGGAGTGAGACCGAAGCTCGAAAAAGGGACATGTTCCTGATTTTCCTGGAGAGTTTGAGTTCATGGTCAAAGGAACCAGGACCTTGTAAAAGGCTGCCTCTTCCCCGGTGTCACGTCAGGAGGCAGATTTCATGCTAAGATTTTCTCAGTTGAATTTACCCAAATCAAGTTGTTGGAAGAGCTTCACGAGGTTAGAAAATGTGGTGAGCGGTGTTAGAACTGACTCAGGTAGGGAGGAGCACGCCATGCTTTGGAACCCCAAGTTCCCGTGCACCTAAAGCAATAGCACTGGATGGAAGTGCTACGCAAGGATGGAGCAGCATCAACAAGCGCAAAAGCTATAAAGTGGGGATTTAGTGAAAAGTGTTTTAAATTCTTGTTGGTGCCACAAACTAATGGTAACTTTCAGGCTATCATGTGATGTTGCTGTCTTCACAGGTTTACAGGCTTGGAATGGAAATTATGACTCCAGTACAAGCTACTATTAAGAACTGGAGTGAGTCTCTTTCCTGTGTATAGCAAGGGCTGGAGAGATGACTCAGTGGTTAAGAGTGCTGGTTACTGTTACAAAGGATCCAGGTATATAAGAACCCAAACAAAGGTAGTTACTGTGTTACTATGTTGCAGAATTTGTAAAGACAAAAAGACTTCACTAGAAGTGATGATAAAGAGGGCTGTCCTAAAATGAATTCCATTCACCAGGAAAATGTAACAGTCCTAATGCGCCTGCGTGAAGTAATATAGGGCCCAAATACAAGAAGAAAACCTGGTAGTCATAAGATCTGTTAGGGTAAACAGACAAATCCACATGTGAGGTGGCACATTTCTTTTCTTTTGAAATTAAACATTTATTTAGTGTGTGTGTGTAAGAGCGTGCGTGCGTACGTGCGTGCGAGGGAGGGAGGGAGAGAGAGAGACAGAGAGACAGAGAGAGATGTTTGTGGAGGCCCCAGGATAACTGTCTGTCAGTCCTCACCTTTCACCTTGGGCGTCTGACTGCTGAAGCTGAAATCACCAGGCTTTACCTAAGCACCTTAACCCCCTGAGGCATCTCGTTGTCTCCAGAAAAACTTTCCGCATACCACAGGTAGGGTCTGGTAGATCAACTAGACAAAATTTAGTAGAAGTGTTAAAGGGCTAAACTTCAAATTTAGTTATGTCATTGCGAGAATAAAAAGGGACAAAGTCGTAGGAGGCTTGGCGAGGAATTGGAGAGGAGAGATGGATTTGATGGCAAGACTTTATGCACGCATAAAGGTCTCAACAAGTAAAGGGAAACAAAGCCCTAAGCAATAATTTGAGGCTTTCTTTACTCGTGTGGATTGCTGTTGGTCTTGACAGGGTACTCCTTTCTGATCTGTCCTGTTGCAACACTTAAAAGTTTTATTGCTGCTTTGCAACACCTATGAGATACTTATAATGTGTTTTATAAAAAGATAAGGAGAGAAGGAATATGTTTGTGGATGTGCCTGCAGGTGTGGGGGAAGGGGTGTCTCCGTGGCCTGTGCTGAGGCGTCCCTCCTGAGGGCCCAGCCACATATAGAGTTTATTTAGGGCATGGGGAGGGGAGTTGAGAGGGGAGTAGAGGCAGAGAAAGGTAGAGAGAGAGAAAGAGAGAGAGAGAGAGAGAGAGAGAGAGAGAGAGAGAGAGAGAGTAAGTAGAGGAGTAGAGGCCAGCCATGAGTATGTGAAGAGAGGGGGGAAGGGAGTGGAGAGGGGAGAGGAGCATGGGGAGATAGGGGAAAGGGGGAAAGGACAGAGTGGGAGGAGGAAGGCAAGAGCAAGAGAGAGGGAGGGGGCAAGCAGCCCCTTTTATAGTGAGTCAAGCACACCTGGCTGTTGCCAGGTAACTGTGGGGCGGAGCTTAGACAGAATGCTAACACTTATTAAGATTTTTTTCCCTTTGCCTAAAGTAGGGGTGTGTGGGTGTGTGTGTGTGTGTGTGTGTGTGTGTGTGTGTGTGTGTGTGTGTGTGTGTGTGTTGACTATGAAGTTATTAGACCGAAGCTAGATTGGTAGGGACTGAAAGATCTTTATACTATTGTGAACAAAGGAAAATAATCAAATCATTTGAGAACATTAGGCTGCCTTTAAAGGAATTTTACAAAATTCTGGCCCGTACTCTTCTAAAATGTAAAAGGCCTTGAGGGAACATGCGGATGAAATGGAGTATGGGAGCCTGCAGTGGCTCCTGGTCAGAAAAGAAGTGATTAGCAACCAACAAACAAATAAACAAACACACACACACAAAACCCCAAACAAAACCAAATCACCCCCCCCCCCCCAACAAAACAAAACAGGTGAAACTAGAACAAGGTCAACAGAGCAGTAACATTGTAACAATCTAAGTTCTGGGTTTTGATAACTGTGCTTCAGTTGTACAAGTTGTTCACAGGGGAGGCTGGGGAAGGTGACTTTGATCAGAAAGTCTTTGTTCGGGTGTTGCAACTTTTCAGCTACTGAAAGTCGTTTTAGAATAAAATACCCAAAGGGTATAGGGACAAATGGCGATATGTTTATTCATTGACACATCTGACTTTGAGATTTTTATGATAAAATCATCTTTTCCTGGTACCTATTCTCTGACCACCTGGCTTAAGAATGTAGTGCAAGATAAACCTTCAAAGAACAGGTAGGACACACTGAACAACAAAAAGGATCATTTTCTTCATTCTATACTCTAGAGATACTGTCTTTACTTAGTGTTAGCAAGTAGAACAGCACTGACTGCATCTTGGTTTGTACTTGAATTAAGTTGATGAATTTATAGGGACTTACTTGTTTCCGAGTTCAAGGACATCTTAATTTTTTTTTTTTTTCAAAATTGCACAAGGGAGTAACCTGGCCACACAAGAGATTATTTGTGCCATGTTCTTTAGCTCAAGGTTTCGTTCACTCTGTGTTTTGCTTCTAGTTTATTTTCCCCTTTGAAATTAGTGTGTTGGTGGCTTTCATTTAAGGACAGGGAAGTTTAAAGGCCCTGCTGAAGTAGATTCTTCACTCTGTTCATGATATGCCAGCCAGCAGCTGGTGGCTATAGCTTCAGTAGCAATCTGTCTATCTGCCTATCTATCTATCTATCTATCTATCTATCTATCTATCTATCTATCTATCTATATCTATATGTCTATCTATCTATCTATATCTATATCTATATGTCTGTCTGTCTATCTATCTATCTATCATCTATAGTTTGAATAACAAAGATCACTTATGACATTATCAAATCAAATAAATAAATACCCAAATAAATATATCTTTAGGGCAGTCAGGAGGTTATTAGTTTCATATGATAAATATCTGAATTATGTTTCTGAGTAACCCAAATGATTTCCTTCTCATTGAATGCTCCTTCATATTTTTCTTCCCAAACCTTCCCCATGGATATTCATTTTCGGAAATATGGCTTTTGGCAGAGGAAGATCAACATATTATAACCTCAGTGTCAGTGTCAAGGTCAAGAGTTTTAACACTGGAGGATAATTAGGATCTTTCTATAGATCTCTTTGATTTGGGGTCAAAGATTCAGATAGTAGGATTTCTGAAAGGAAGTCTTGATGTTGAAATCAAATATCTGCATTAGCAAAAGTGAGAATTTAGCGAGGAAGTGGGAGCTACAAGGGTTCTGCTAGTGAGTGTTGGATTAGCCAGTCACAGGACAAGTCTCAATCACTCTGTTTCATACCGCAAGCACAGAGTCCCTTCGTGCCGCAACTGTAGGGTCTGTTTTAGAGTCCCCCTCCCATAAAAGTTGTACTTAAGTAATAGAAAAACTAAGCAATACAGAATATCATTTCAGAGAGCGATAAAGACTTTGAGAAGAAAATTCGACAGAATCAGAAGCTGGAGGTTCATAGGGTGAAGGGCAAGACCCACTTGGCTAGGGTGAAAAGGGGAGGGGTTCTTGGGAGAAAGCAATGGGCTGAATCTCGGGTAATCTGGAAGGAGCCGGGCAGTGGTGGCGCACGCCTTTAATCCCTGCACTTGGGAGGCAGAGACAGGTGGATTTCTGAGTTCGAGGCCAGCCTGGTCTACATAGTGAGTTCAAGGACAGCCAGGGCTACACAGAGAAACCCTGTCTCGAAAAAATCAACCAACCAACCAACCAAACAAACAAAAACCAAGAAACCAAAAAAGCAAACAACCCCCCCCCCCAAATCAAACAAACAAAAAGCCAGCACCACCACCACCAAAAACCGCAAACAGAAAATTATTTTCAGTAGTGTGGCTTTTGGCATAGAAAGGTCGACCTATTGTAACTTCAACACGGGCAAGAGCTGTTGATTAACAGTATCAGAAGCAAAAGGGGTTTGTTCACGGGTGTTTATCAGTTTGTGGGTGTGCATCCTCCCTCTGCAACTGACAGGTCCATGGAGGGGCTATGGTCTCAATTCCCTTACTCCCAGCGTATCCCATTCCTAGTGATGTGAAAGACAAAGGCCGGCTGAGGAAAAGCCACATGCCATGCGTCCACTGTTGCTCTGAGGGAACATTGCTGGGATAACTGGTGAATAATTCTGCAGCCTTGATAAACGCCTCAAATTCGACAATTATGCGAAAACGAACGTTCTTGGGAAGAGTCTGCTGAAGGACTTGGGGGTAACGGGCCATCGTGTGTGCAAATTGCTCAGAAGAGATTCAGCAATCAGAATCATAATCCACACACAAAGAGATAAATTCAGCCAAATGTTCTCATAATTGTGGATTGAGTTTAAAATATTCTTAAGTTCACTGGATCATTCTTGCAAGTTTTCTTTGTATTTAAGTAAAACGAAAACCAAAATAAATAAATAAATAAATAAAAAAAAAAGCCCTCACCAATATGTGCCAGTAACCAAATGAGGTTGCAGAGTAGAAAGTACTGTTTCTGGCAATTAAGTTTATAGTTAGTTCAGCTAAGTAAAATAATTAGTAATAACTGAAGTCTATATGGGGAGATGGCAAGCACATCAATACATTAATTCATGTAAGGACCCAGAGGGATAAACAAGCCCAAGGATGTGGGAATTTCACAGACCGTGGGAGTGGGTAAAGGGAAGACACTCCAGTTTTGTCTTTGTCATGCGAGACCACAGGGATAGGGCCCTGTGGAAACCAGGGAGGGTGCTCTCACCAAGAGCAACCTTGGCCTCAGGCTCCCCAGCCTTCTGAATTGTAAACAGTAAATGTCCTTTGTTTAAGTTGCTCCAGGCTCTGGGTATTTTGTTAGAGTAAGTCTGGGTTGACTCACAGACAGCCTTTGCTGAAGTTAGAATCCTTACTCATGTACTTCGGTCTTTTTTTTTTTTTTGGTTTTCTGAGACAGGGTTTCTCTGTGTAGCCCTGGCTGTCCTGGAACTCACTCTGTAGACCAGGCTGGCCTCGAACTCAGAAATCCTCCTGCCTCTGCCTCCCAAGTGCTGGGATTAAAGACGTGCGCCACCACTGCCCAGCGTACTTGGGTCTTTTACCCAGCAGATCCGATTCAGGGCGAAGGCCTTCGGTGACATTATTTAACTGCAGAAGCATTCCACATGTAAATGATCTCATATATATATATATATATATATATATATATATATCATCAATATATATCCCATCTATGTGTGTGTGTGTGTGTGTGTGTGTGTATAATATATACATATAATAAAACTGAGTCTCAGAGAATTTATTCCCTCCTAGGAATAGCCCTGGTGCTCTCACTTGTAGGCCTGTGAGCAATGGCTGCTCTGACCCCTTTTCCTTACCTAACTTTCTTTAGCTGGTGAGAAGATGACAGACAGGAGCTCAAAGTACAGGGAGGATAAACCCAGTGAGTACACACTTTAGAGATGGTGTCATTTAGATGGCGAAAATGAAACTTTTGGTCACAACTCCATTTATTACCAGGAGACATTAGCTGGAGTAGAAATAGACCTCTTTCCCTGTGCAAGGAAACACACCCTGTAGTGCTCCCTTTCTCCCTTAGACCATTTTCTGGTGGTAAAGGTGATCATAAATATGTTGGCATGGTGCTGAGCTTTAGGGGACCAGCACCAGGCTAGACCCTCTTCATGACCTCTTGACCCTAACTCTTTCCTCTCAGTGTGGGCTGAGTTCTTGTTTCTCCCCTTGCTTCTGAGGGTTCAGCCTGCAACCTGGTCCACACTCGCAATCAGTGGTCCTTTGAGTCTTCTCCAATTCACTCCTTTAGTTTTTCTTGGGAAGATGGAGAGCTAGGCTACACTTTCCACCTAGCTGGCTGTCAACAGGGCTTTCTGCTGCCTCCATTTCACTTAAGTGGAGTGTTCCCAATGTACTGTCTTACAAGTCTAGACAGAGACACTTAATTACTCCCGTGGAGAGAGATCCAATTTAAATGCAAACACACTGCTACATGTTGAAAACAGGCCCCGAAGTCAGTTAATTTTCCTGTGACTTACTCTGAGTCCAGTTGAGAAATTATCTTATTAATATGGACTGAATTTTCCTTAGCTTTCTCCAACTTTATATCTGTTAAAATATACACTTCTAAATCGACCAGATCCAACCTGTAAATTTCTGAACTTTCAGAAAAAAAAAAAACAAAACCAATTCATCTTTTAGACAGTAGCTGGAAAGAGATTTATGAGTTCAAATTATATTAGTTCCCTGTCCTTAACATTATATATAGGATGCAAGCTGTTATTACAACAACCAGATTCATAGATAGTGGTGTATGTGGACGGATTGGCTCTAAATTCAATTTATGAAAACAAATTATTTTAAACCTTTGAAAGGACAGATATAGGATAGTAATATAACAATCAAGAACATGGGCTTTCAAGTCAAACAGTCTTGGTTTGCATTCTGGATGGATCGTTCATTTGTTCATTCATTCATTCATTCATTCATTCATTCATTCATTCCACACACTTTTGCTGATAGTTGGACACTGGAAAAATAATGTTGAACAAAATGGACATTCTCCTGCCTCATAGTCTGTCAGGGGAAATGGATATTGTATAGTCAGATAAATAATAGCCACAGTGGCCATGACACATAGGATAAAAGTTAGTACCATGTGAAGGATTAACACAGGAACTTGATTTATTCCAAAGGGTCAGAGGAAGCTGACTTAATGGCTGAAGGGCCATGATGGCTGGAGCGGAAGAAGCATGGGGGACTTAGACTTGAGAGAGGGAAGGGGCAGGCTCCGTGTCCTCTTAGAGCCTGGATTCCTTCTTTTTTTTTTTTTTTAATTTAATTTTATTTTTTTTTTATTTACATTTCCGATGATTCCCCTTTTCTTTGGAAACCCCGTGTCCCCTCCCCC
>CM052717.1:25886767-25917805 GCA_028551405.1 Uromys caudimaculatus | reverse complement strand
GCCCTCTCCTGGGTCTTGCGATGTCCTGAGAGGGATCTCTGTCCCGGCGCTGATTAGCTGTGGGGCCCTGTGGCCCAAGCTGAGGTTTCCGGCCGTCGCCGGAAGCTGCTGGCCGTCAGTCTCTGTGGCCCGCAGAAAGCGGGCAGAGTCAGTGAGCTCTGGGGACACTTTGCCCCTGCTATGGGCTTTTCTGCGTTCCTCCCAGAGCTGCTTGTCTATGGAATCCTAGTGTCCCGGGCAGAAGTTTCCTGCCACAGCCGCCCACTTTTGGGATCCAGGGGGGTTTCTAGGCCCGCCTACCTCGGTCCCTGTGTCACGCGGGTTCGGGGCAGTACCTGGTGAGCTGTGGGGCGTGTCTTTGGCCCTCTGCTAGGTCTTACGATGGCCTGAGAGGGATCTTTGTCCCGGCGCTGATTAGCTGTCGGATTCCTTCTTATACAGAGTGAATAACACCATCAGTGTTACAAGGTCACTCCAGGACTAAAGAGCACTGCATCGAATGGTGTTTAATATGGGCTTTGTGTCAGTATTTATCACTTGGTTGCTATATGGACTAATCATACTTACTTTGTGGGGTTTATTAAATGATGTAGACAAAAAATAGTGTGGGCCAGGGTTGGATTCTCCAAAGGGTACAAGAGGGTAAAGAAGATTCAAGAAGAAAATGTATTTTAAAAATATTATCTTAATTCATATTTTTGTGTGTCTTAGCGATATATCAGATATGCATGGCAGTGGACTTTATATAAACACATTTGCAAGATACAAGCAAAATCGTTTGTAGATCGCAGGGTAAAATCATGGGTTTGAGAATCGTATGAGCTTGTGTGTTTGAAAGCAGGCTCCACAGTGCACTTCCTGTGGGTGCTTGGTCAAGACCAAGCTGCTCATGTCTTGTGAGATTACTGTAAGGGCTGCGTGAGGCAAAGTTAGTATAATGATAGTTCGTGTTTTATGTGTCCAGCCCTCGAGGAAGGTTCACCAACTTTACTATTGTTGTTCTTGGGACAAATACTTGAATACAGACATATTTTGGAAGATGTATGTGCACAGTGCTTGTGTGTGTGTGTGTACATGTGTGCATGTGTGCATGTTCATATGTGTGTGTATGCATGTGCGTATGTGTGTGTGTGTGCATGTGCATATGTTCATATGTGTGTGCGTGTGTATGTTCATGTGTGTGTGGAACACAGAGGACAACCTTGGGTGTTGGTCTTCCCTTTACACTCAGAGACAGAGTTTCTCTGTTATTTGGAGTTGTGTAAACCAAGCTAGCTAGCTGTGGGGTCCAGGGAGATTCCTTTCCTTGCCTGCCATTATCTCCCAGGAATGCTGGAATTACAGACACTTGCTATTATATTCAGTTTTATGTGGTTTCTGGAGATTCGAACTCAGATTGCTTGTGCAGCAAGCTTTTTAACACTGAGACCTGTCCCTAGCCCTGGGAAATGCCATTTTTATTATTTATTTATTTATTTATTTATTTATTTATTTATTTATTTATTTAAAGCTAGAATCTTTTTTTCCTTATTTATTTAGTGTGCATGCATGCTCTATCTGCATGTACACCTGCATACCATAAGAGGGCATCAGATCCTAGTATAAATGGTTATGAACCACCATGTGGTTGCTGGGAATTGAACGCAGGACCTCTGAAAGAGCAGTAGACAGTGCTCTTAACTGCTGAAGCACCTTTCTAGCCCCTAAATGTCATTTTTAATGGGCTATAGAAATAATGAAAAGCTGCTGATTAAATAGGGGCTTTTCACATGATGAATCTCAATTTTCCGGTGAGTTGGCACTCCTTTGACGTGAGATAAGCACTCAGGTCCCTAAAACGTTTATTACTTTTGGTACAGCCATTTATTTTCCAAGAAGTATTCCTAAGGAGAAATGAAAATATATCTTTTATGATGGAATATTATGTAGCTGTTTGGAACTGTTAGGACTGACAGGACCCATGGAGATGGAATAAACGAATTTTGCAGTAGAAGATAGACATTAGCCATTTATGGGTCCTGGAGTGGGAGTCTCTGGTTCAGAGAGATGTGTTTTGGGTGTCTATTTAACAAAGGGTGGACTTGAACTTGTGATGATTTATTTTGGGTATCAACTTGACAGGACTGTGAGGTGTCTATGTGATTATTAAAGCGTACTTCTCAGTGTGTCTATGAAGGCCTTTTAGAGGGGACCAACTAAGGGGGAGAAAAACCTTCCTCGAATGACTGTGGCATTGTTCTATAGGTGTGTGTAGGTGTGTGTGTGTGTGTGTGTGTGTGTGTGTGTGTGTTTATAGAATAGAAATGAACGAAGAGAACACCTACTAAGATCAGCATTCTTTACTATTCCACTTCCTGGCTGCCATGATAGGAGTTGTTCTTCTCCATCATGGCCTCCCTCATGGTGGACTGAAGGTTATACTAGACATTGAGTACTGGAGCAGAAATGAGTGGAATTCTGCTTAAATAAGAAGTGTTTTATACAGCCTGGGGGAGTTTATTCCTTACCCTGTCTACCTGGGAGAGTTTTGGAGGGTGTTAGTATTAACTGTCACCTTGCCAGAACCTAAAAGCACCCAGGAGATAGGTCTCTAGGGATATCTGTGGTGCAAGCTCTAGTTAAGTTGCCCTCTGGGCAAGTCTGAGGGGAATTATTGTGGTTGTGTTAATGGATTCAAGAAGAATCCTCTTAATTGTGGGCAGGATCACTCATTGGGCAGGGAATTCTAGACTCTATAAAACAGAGAATGTGAACTGAGCACTAGCAAGCATGGATGTATGCGTTCACCACCCCCTTCTTCCTATGCATGGTGCAATGTGACTAGCTTCTTCAAGCTCCTGCTGTCTTGAGCACCCACTCTCACTCCTGATGGATGGTATTTTAAAATAAACCACAACCATCACCACCACCACCCTACCACAATTTCTCTTCTTTCTCTTCCTTCATCTATCTATCTATCTATCTATCTATCTATCTATCTATCTATCTACCTACCTACCTACCTGTGGTAGTTTAAATAGGTTTGGCCCCCATAGACTCGTGTGTTTGAGTGTGTGGCCCATAGGAAGTGAAACTATTAGGAGGTGTGTTCTTGTTGGAGTAGGTGTGTCCTTGTTAGAGGAAGTGTGTCCTGTCAGGGTAGGCTTTGAGGTTGTGCGCTCACGCCATGCATCCCGCCATGATGATAACAGACAGACCCTCTGAGCCTGTAAGCCAGTCCCCATTAAATATTGTCCCTTATATGAGTTGCCTTGGTCATGGTGTCTCTTCATGGCAATAAAACCCTAAGACTCTGTCTATCTATCTATCTATCTATCTATCTATCTATCTATCTATCTATCTATCTATCCAACATGCATGCATGCCCGTGACCTACAGAGACCAGAAGAAAGTGTTAGATCCACTAGAACTGGAGTTATAGATGGTTTAGAGCTGCCATGTGGGTGATGGGAGCCCAACTTGGAGTCTCTGCAAGAATAGTCATGGTCTAACTGCAGAAGAGTTATCTCTCCATCCCACGCTTCCTTTTAAAAGTTGTTTTTGTCAGCTAGGCAGTGGTGGCACACACCTTTAGTCCCAGTACTTGGGAGGCAGAGGCAGTTGGATCTCTGAGTTCGAGGCCAGCCTGATCTACAGATCGAGTTTTAGAACAGCCAGGGCTACACAGAGGAAACCCTGTCTCCAGGGGTAAAAGGTTGCTTTCATCAGGAAATTTTATCATAGCCACAAGACAGAGACTGAGACAGAGAGGGAGGGATAGGAGCGTCCCAGAAGGAGCAGCACAAAGAGAGACAGAGGGAGGAGCTCAGGAGTTCTTCCGATTGTGTCACGCTTCACTTACTTCTGAATGAGGTTTTAGCGCAGCCACGTCAGTCCTGGTGTTGAAGTGCCTCAACTCAGGTGTCTGAGAGCTTGGTGAGTTGTGAGGGACACATGCCAAATGACTTGAATCTTAGAAACTGAGCTGGGGATAGCTCAGTTGGAAGCACATATTCCTTTTAACTAGCCTGAACTCACTATGTAGACAGGGCTGGCCCTGAACTCACTGTGTAGACAGGGCTGGCCCCAAACTCACAGAGATCTGTTTGTCTTTGCTTCCTATTAACATGCTCAGTTCAGTCAGCTTTCTTATAAAACTGAACCACAACCCCACAGTGGGCGGGGCCCTCCCATACCAATCAACAATGAATACAATCCCCTACAGACATGGTGATAGGCTGCTCGAATCTGGGTGCTCCCTCTTTCCAGATGGTTCTAGGTTATACCAAGTTGACAATAAAAACTCAGGATAGCCTCTGCCACCTGCTTTGAATCCACAGCTGCCTCTCCTTTCTCTTCCCTGGAGTCTGTAGAGGGAAGGATGTGGGTCCTGGGTGGATCGAGGCGAGGCCTAGGGTAAGGGGGAAGCATGTGCTTCCTCCCTAAACTGAAATCTACCACCTCTGCCCTAAAGAGTGAGCTCAGGACACTTGTCACTTCCGGCACATCATGACAATACAGTCCTAGAGGGAGCTTGGCATCTACCTTTAATTCGACTCATTCTGGAATAAACTATAAAGATAACTAAACACTTTATTGTGGATCTTCTCCCTTACCATGTATTATTTAAATTTTTATTACGTGTGCATGTGTGTGTGTGTGTGTGTGTGTGTGTGTGTGTGTGTGTGTGTATGCCATGACCCACATTTGGGGGTTGGTTCTTTCCCTAACTGTGTGGGATCCTGGGATTGAACTCAGATGGTCAGTCTCCACTGTCAGCA
The DNA here is from genome assembly GCA_028551405.1 of Uromys caudimaculatus. NCBI lineage: Eukaryota > Metazoa > Chordata > Mammalia > Rodentia > Muridae > Uromys > Uromys caudimaculatus. The sequence goes on along the minus strand of CM052717.1, from coordinate 25,913,045 downwards.
AGTACAACTATAGAATGCCAACGATCCCAGATCTGCATGAATCTTTATAGGAAGGTTTAAAATTATTTGGCTATTTGCTTACATGTTCCTAGTGTTTCCACATTCTCCTGGGTTCCCAATGGGTCTCCAAGGAGGCGTTGTTGCCATCAGGAGATGGTGTGTCTTGGAAGCCATAGATTTCCTCTAACAGAAGAAACATCACTGGAAAACACAAAGCAACAATGTTTTAAGATGGTTTCTTTGGGCAGTGCTAAGGGCTTATTTGGAAGAGGAAACTGGGGTTTAGTTCAACACATGTTATTTAGGAAGTTGTTTTTCCCCTTTTCTGGTTTGTCCTTTGTTCACTGGAGACTTTTTATGGTTAGGGAAAAAAAAAAAAAAAAAAAAAAAAGCACTGAATTACTGTTTTGAGCCTCCAGGATACTCATAGTTTGGCTCCCACATTATTTATGTCTCATCTCTCAGCTGTGAGTTTCCTGCCTCAGAAGTAGTCCAAACTGTCCCTACTCCACAAAAGCATTCCACGAACTCCACTGCCCTCCCTCTGCTTTGTCTTTGTGCACTCTAGGGTGCAAGAGCTTGCAAAGAATTCGGGGTGGGGAGGTGTGTGGGGGGCGTGGGAGTGGAGTGGGTATTTCACACCTGGAATCCTAGCCCTTGGGAGGAGGAGGGGGGAGGAGGGTCCAGAGTTCAAGGTCATTCTTTGCTACACAGTGGGCTTGAAACAGGACTCCGCGAGTCCATATCGCAAGAGATCTCCATAACCCAAGAAAACAAAACCCAACCCAAGTCCCCAGACTAGGAAGATGATCGCAGAGGAACGCCCAAGTGTGGATTCCTGTACCCATGTCAAAAAAAAGAAAAAAAAAAAAAAAAGTCAGGTACTGTAACCCCAGGACTGGTAGAACTCTGGAGGTCACAGGCCAGACAGTCAAATCTGTGAGTTTCTGGTTTAAGGAATAACTTGTCCCCCAGACAATAGTAGAGAGTGATTAAGGAAGACACATGACATAGACCACAGGTCTCTGTGAACACTTACATGTGTATGCACACACACACCCATCACACACACACACACACACATACACACACACACACACCCCATCACATATACACAGAGAAGAAGGTGGACAGGAGTGAGGAATGACATGTGGAATTGTCTTCTGCCTTCCACACATGTGCATACACATACACAGGCATGCACATGTGCATACAGACATGTTATCTGTATATACAAGAGCATTTACGCACATGCGTACACACACACACACACACACACACACACACACACACACACACACACACAAAACAAAACCTAAAACCCCAAACAAAACATGCAACTTCTGCAAGTCTGGAGTCTCTGGAGGCTGGCACATGATAACTGAGAACTTGGTCAGTAATTTAAACTCCTAAGTCTGCCTTCAGCTATCTCTTCCTTAAGACATTTACTATAAAAGTTCATCACTTTAAAAATAGTTAAATCGATTTGAGACAGATTGGTAAGAATATAAGACGTGTCTATCACTGGGCATTGTGCTGCGTTTTGGTAGACACAGAGATAAAAGTTATTTACTTTCCTTCATGGCTCTTGGATATTACCAAAGTCACTACTGTCCCTTTGATCATTTCTACTTTTAGCCATTTACCTCCATTCTGCAGCAGTAATTAATAGATTTTTTTTTTCCTGGTGAGTGTCTGCTAAAAATACTTTGCTCGTACATTTGTACCTAGAGAAAAATTATTATCTTGTTTAGCATGTACTTTTAAAACTAAATGGGCTGGCTGCCCTTCCAGAGATGCTGGGTTGAATTCCAGCACCCACATGGCAGTTCACAACCATTTGTAGCTTCAGTTCCAAGGGATCCAGTGTTCTCTTTTGGCCTCCAGGGGCTGAACATGGTACACAGACATAATGCAGGCCAAACACCCATATACATAAAATAATAAATAAATAAATCTTGAAGACATAAGTGGCATGATACTGTTAGCTTTGTTCTCTAATTCACTTTAAAACAGTATGCTTTTGAGATCTTCGTGTCTTTGCCTTATAGATTTGGCTTGATTTTTTTTTTAAATTTTATTTTTGAGATTATAATATTGTCTTAGTTAGGGCTTTACTGCTGTGAGCAGACACCATGACCATGACAACTCTTATAAGGACAACATTTCATTGGGGCTGGCTTACAGGTTCAGAGGCTCAGTCCATTATCATCAAGGCAGGAGCATGGCAGCATCCAGGCAGGCATGGTGCAGGAGGAGCTGAGAGTTCTACATCTTCATCTGAAGGCTGCTAGGAGAATATTGACTTCCAGGCAGCTAGGATGAGGGTCTTATAGCCCATGCCCACAGTGACACACCTACTCCAACAGGGCCACACCTTCTAATAGTGCCACTCCCTGGGCCCAGCATATGCAAACCATCACAAATATAATTATAACATTTTTCAGGGCTGACCATTTGGCATTGGACAACAAATTGGTGCACTCTTTTCTGGGGAAGAACCCCTCTGTTGCTCTCAGCTGTCCCCAGTTGCCTATAGTTCTTTGTGTAGGATGGAGGCCTCATGGGGTCCTTCCCCAATCAGTTGGCATATTTGTTAATGTTGTTCAGCTCACCTTTCAGTGTCATGTTGGTGAGACTTTACAGGTGTAGCTTCTGGTGTTACTAGGAGACACAGTCTCACAGCTAACTCCCTGGTCCTCTGTCCCCTCTTCTGCAATGTTCCCTGAGCCTTAGGTGAGGGAGTGGTTTGTAGACATATCCATTGGGACTGGGTTCCAGAGATCTGCATTTTGATTGGTTGTGGTTTTCTGTAGTGGACTCTGTCTGTTGCAAAGACAAGTTTCCTCAATGAGGTGAAGGCTATACTTACCTATGAGTTTAAGAACAAACGTCTGTAGGTTGTTGTTAGGGTCACTTTGGCTCTTTGAACTGCTTTCTGGATTCTCATCTTATGGGTGTACAAGAGTTTGTTATATCCTGTTGTAATAAATATTATAGACCATAAACCTTGTGCGAAACTAGAAGGACTAGACAGCAGGGAGCACATACAGAAGTGACTGCTATATTGTATACGTTCATTCATAAAGTGTACTTTGAATTCATTTTTAATTATATGGTACAGAAATGCAACCATGGCTGTAGACCTGAAGTTTTTCTTTTCCATCTCTCCCTCCTCCTATTTCTCCTACCCACCTCCGATCTCACTACTATTTGCTTTGTAAAGATCTTCCAATATAATTTTCTGTTGGGACCTTACCCTGCTCAAGTTCAAGTGGTGTTTTAAGGACAGCCCCTATTCACAGGGCCATTGTAAAGATGGGGACAGTTCCTGAATCTGTGGATACAGTAGTGTCTTATCATTGATTACCCTAGGAGTCATTCTTAAAGCACATATCAAAAGGGGTTGGCACTTCTGTGTTTGTGACCATGGCTGCTGCTCACAGCATAATGTCTTTACCAGACCAGTCATATGAAGATTCTAGAAGAGTGTATTCTTTTCAATAGGTATATTGAATTAGAATTTATGTGAATAATGAAGTGCTTCAAGAGAAGGTAAAATGGGGGGATCACCTTTGTTTGAAGTCCCTGGCTTCATGCAGAACCATCTTCTGAAGTTTGCCTCTACCTGCTAAAGTACAGATACTCAGACTTCTTTCTTAAGTCCTACACCCACAGGACTGTCCCCTTAGGCATGAACGAGCCCCAGAGACCAAGTGCAAGCAGAGGGAAAAAGCAGGAGGCTCAGGAGAGCCCTGACATAAAAATTTGACTGGACCAGCTTGTAGCCAATGGATCACAACATCTCAGGACAGTTATAATTGTAGCCCAGCACATTGTCATACTATAACATCAAAAGATAGATGTCTGTGGACCAAAGGAGTCATCAGGTGGGAAAATTTGTTTTTCAAGAGAATCCATGTGCTGTAAGTTCAGGAAGAATCTTCCTGGTGAGGAGAAGATGGGCCACTGGAAACTCTCTCTCTCTCTCTCTCTCTCTCTCTCTCTCTCTCTCTCTCTCTCTTTCTCTTTCTCTCTGTGTGTGTGTGTGAGAGAGAGACAGAGACAGAGACAGAGACAGACAGACACACAGAGAGAGACACACAGAGAGACAGAGACACAGAGAGACACAGAGGGACAGGGATACAGAGAGAGGTGGGGCAGGAAGAAAGAAAATGTGAGATCAATGGAGAGAGGAAGAGAGGAAGGGGAAGGGAGACACAGAGGGAGAGGGAGCTCTTCCATAATGGACTCACCTGTGGTAATTCAGATGAATACTACAGTGTGTGCTGGAGCAAAGTGGAGATTCATTGTGGGTCCCAGAGAGGAGAAGAGAATGGGCTTTAGAGCTTTTGTGTGTCCCGCACTGGCAGTGAGTTTCTTCTTCTTTTTCTTTCTATTTTTGTCCATTGGATACTAAGGTAGGTAGGCACTGTAGTAGCAAGACTGGCCCCAGACATTGCCCACAGGTCAGATAATTGGGCACATTGTATACTAAATGATGAGTGAGCTTATCTTTGCTTTATGCCACCAAACTTCAAAAATAGGCATTTTTTTTTTTTTTTTTTTGGGAAAAGACCGTGAGGCACCCTCAAGGCAATTTCATTCATTATCATAATAGTATCAGTAGCAGAATCAAATCTTATGTAGTTGGCTCTCTAAAACTAATATAAGATTGCTTCATGGGTTTTCTTGGTGGTGCCTAATGGCTTCAATTGTCCTCATGGGAGGATAAGTGGATGGGCCTTAATTTTGCCACTGTGGATAGAGTTAAAAGAAATAAAGTGAAAATTGTTTAATACTTACAGGGATTAAAAAGGGGGGGGGGCTCCAGGAGGGCTTGATGAGGAGAAGCTTCCTGAATGTCATCTGTCACCTTTTTCCAGTCTGTGCTGCCACAGTCATTAGTTTGTCATTGTGATCTCTTTAGAAAGACTGCACAGCAGGGCTGGTGAATTTTAGCTATGCTTGTCCCTTAAAAAAATACTTAACAGAGGATGGAGGACACCAAGAAAACAAAGCCCTCAAAATCAGCATGAGCAAAGCTCATGTGAACTCACAGGGACTGAGGCAGCACGCACACGCACAGGGCCTGCACGGGTCTGCACCAGGTCCTCTGTGCATGCGTCATGGCTTCAAGTTTGGTGTTTTTATGGGATTCCTGAGTGTGTGAACAAGCAGGTCTCTGGTTCTTGTGCCTTCTCTTGGACTCTTTCCCTCCTGTTTGTCTTGTCTAGCTCCAACGTGTTAATTTTGTTTTATCTCATTATATTTTATCATTCCTCAGAAGCTTTTGCTTATTTTCTAATGAGAGACAGAAGGGGAGTGGATCCAGGGAGGCAGGAAGGAAGTGGGAGGAGGAGAGGGAAAGAGAATGTAATCAGCATGTATTATGTGAGAAAACAAATATACGTTCAATAAAAGGAAAAAAGAAACTTAACAGAAAACATGAAAGGAACACAGTTCTTGTGAAGGACTGGAAAAATATAGGAAATTTATAATCAAAAAGAGACTAAAATCTAGCCCTGTGATGGAAAGAACCACAGTATTTCTTTCTAGCATTTAAACACTTAATATTAATTTTACAAATGATGTAAATGATACTCTTACCCCATGGTCAACACTGGCGTCCCTCCTGAAGATCGGACTATCAAGTGCGTGTGTGCTGTTCACTGTCATGACACTGTCCTAGACGCAGTTACAGGAAATACATACAGTGGGGTTTTCCCTTCTCCTCCTGGCTTATGAACACAAGCATCATTGTGGCTTTATAATTTCTTGGTTTTGTTCCGTGGTGTTTCCAGGAGACAATACAATGCCCCGACCTAGTGAGAGACCGATCTGTGTCTCCCTTCCCAGTTCATAGGGTTCTACAGTTCAGAAAGGTCTTCGTTTAATGATTGTCATGTGAACGAGAGTTTGCATTGCTTTGATAACCTCTCGCTCCTTTGCTGTTATTATAAACCACAGGCTGACAATCATCTTTCTGCATGTCCCCATGCACATGTGTAGTTTTCAAGTCATATAGTTGGGGACTTGAGCTGCTGGGTCTGACCATGTTTGTTCTGGGGTATAGGTATTGACACTAAGGCTGTGTACATACTGGACAAGTTTGCTACACGGAGCACATTGCACCGGTGACCCTGTTCTAACCAAAATACATTCTTGTGCATCCCACGATCACTTGGAGATGTTAGTACTTTTGGTACTGCTCTTCATTAGATCAGGACCTGCTAAGACAACGGGCTATTTCTGAACTATTTCACATGGCTCTTACGACTATATTCAGTGGGCACATTGCATTTTTAATAGGAGATAAAAAACAAGATAATTACAGCACTTGCTAAATGTCATGCGCTTTGTTGCTGAAAGAAATCATAGCCATTGAGAACTTATTTTCCTAATTCAATTTTTATTAAGTGGTGGTCGTGTACACTAAGGTTGAAACCCCTCCTGAGGGCACTTCCGGCCCTTGAGGCCTCATGGCGGAAGGGCAGCTGTGGTGGTGAGGGTCAATGGGGCCCTTCTGAATCCTGAATGAGATCCTGCCCTAAGAGCTCCCCTACAGCCTCTTCTGCTCTCTCCCCAGGAGCGCTTAGCCCACCTCAGTTGTGTTGTGACTGCAAACACTGGCTGTCACTAAGAGTCCTGGAGCTTTGTTTGGCATCTTGTGGACTGCCACACACAGGTCATGACAACATTTGTTGTCCAGTTCCGGCCTGTGTGATGACTTCCTCGGTCATGATTATATCAAGCAACAGTGGTTGGTGGTGGTCCAGTCATCTCAGGCTGTCATTAGTGGTTTTACTGATGAGCCCTCTGAGGCCACCGGGATGTTCCATGAAATTCTCCTCTCGGTGACCTCTCTCCCATTCCAAAAAAAAAAAAAAAAAAAAAAAAAAAGAATGGTTTTTCACGCACATCTTTCATAAAGACCATAGGGCCTGGAGAATTCACAGAGCTGGGTATGGGTGTGTGTCTATGTTAGTTGTTCTTCTTATTGATATCACAAAATGTCTGACAAAAGCAACCGATAAAGTTACTAGCACCCACATGGCAGCTGTCAACTATCTACAACTCCAGCTGTGGAGAACCCAATCTCCTCTTCTAGCCTTTTCAGGCATACATAGGCATCCATGCGGGCAAAAAAACACACAAAAAAACCAAACAAAGGAATAAACAAAAACAAAAAGGGAAGCTGGGATGAGCTGGCCAGGCAGGCTAGTCATCACACAGGCTGGAACTGGACAGCAAACAAACAACAAACGTTGTCACGACCTGTGTGTGGCAGTCCACAAGATGCCAAACAGAGCTCTGGGACACTTAGTGACAGCCAGTGTTTGCAGTCACAACACAACCAAGGTGGCTAAGCGCTCCTGGGGAGAGAGCAGGCTGAAGGGGAGCCCTTAGGGCAGTTTGCATCGGCAGCTATTAGTGGAGCGAAGAGCTGTTACCTTCTGGAAGGGCCTAAACTTCTTGCAAATGTCTGCCATCCCACCTTCCTCTTTCATTTAGGTCACTTTTGTGACCTGAGAAACATTTCGACATTGAGAAAAAATGGCAAAATGAATCATTAGGAAGGAGGGAACCGTTTACAGTTAAGTCACGGGATCTCTCTGTGACGAAATGAGATGAGAGAGCAGCCCATCTTCACCATATTTGGAAGTACAGTGAAGCTTGCTCCGCTGGATGTAGCCATTGGAAAGAACCCTTTAAATGATCCTTTTCTGACTCTTTTTGTTCTGGGCAGAATTTGATTCAGACAGTATTTGAGTTAAGTAGGAGGAAACTTAAAGATATTATTTAATTTTTGTATGAATGATGAGTGTATTCTTTCATAGTGAGTGTCCCTGTGCACACGCCATGTGTACTGGCTGGATTTGTGTGTCAACTTGACACAAGCTGAAGTTATCACAGAGAAAGGAGTTTCAGTTGAGAAAATGCCTCCATGAGATCCAGCAGTAAGGCATTTTCTCAATTAGTGATCAAGGTGGGAGGGCCCCTTGTGAGTGGTACCATCTGTGGGCTGGGAGTCTTGGGTTCTATAAGAAAGCAGGCTGAGCAAGCCAGGAGAAGCAAGCAAGCCAGTAAGTTACATCCCTCCATGGCCTCTGCATCAGCTCCTGCTTCCTGGCCTGCTTGAGTTCCATTCCTGACTTCCTTTAGTGATGAACAGCAGCATGGAAGTGTAAGCCAAATAAACCCTTTCCTCCCCAACTTGCTTCTTGGTCATGATGTTTGTGCAGGAATAGAAACCCTGACTAAGACACCATGGTTCTCTTGTGAAGGTCAAAGGTCAACCTGGGATGCTGGTCCTCACCTTCCACCTTGTTTGAGACCATTGCTGTGTATACTTCAGGCTGGCTGGCCCGTGAGCTTCTGGGACTGTACTCAAATCTCCACAACTGTATAGCACACGCTTTATCCACAGAGCCATCTTCCTAGCTAGGAAAAACCTCTAAGCTAGCAAAACTCAATTGCTTGCTTGCTTGCTCCTTTTTCTTTTGGTTGTTTTGTTTTGTGTCTTTTGAGATAGGGTCTTATGTAGCCCAGGCTGGCCTTGAAATTGCTAGGTGGTCCATGTTGATCTTGAATTCCTGATCCTATTGCTTCCAACTTCCAAGTGCTACCAGGTCTGGCTATCGACCTTCCTCCCTTTTCTCTCTGTCTCTCCTTCCTCCCTCCCTCTGTCTCTCCCTTCCTCCCTCCCTCTCATTGTCCTTCCCTCCTTCCCTCCTTCCCTCCCTCCTTCCTTCCTTCCTTCCTTCCTTCCTTCCTTCCTTCCTTCCTTCCTTCCTTCCTTTCTTCCTTCTTTCCTTCCTTCCTTCCTTCTTCCCTTCCTTTACTTTCTTTTATTGGAGGTCTAACCCAGGGCATCACTCATGGGCTCTACTACTGAGCCTAGGCAAGCCACCTTATTTTTCTCATATAACTTTATAATATTTACCTGTCTTGTAAGATATAGGATTTTGCTATGTTGTACAGGTTGGCCTCACACTCTTGATCTCCTGCCTCAGCTTCTCAAGTTCCAGGATTACAGGTGTGGGCCATGGCATCAAGCTCCAAAGACCAACTTTTAAATGACTTATCTTCCTATGGTAGAGATGTCAGGTGTATATGTGTGCGTGAGTATATGTATGTGTATGAGTGTGTGAGTGTGTGAGTGTGCATGTATGAGTGTGTGTGTGTGTGTGTGTAAGTGTATGTCTGTGTGTTTGTGTGGATGAGTGTATGTATGTATGTGAGTGTGTGTGTGTGTGTGTATGAGTGTGCGTGAGTGTGGGTGTGCATGTGAGTGTATGTGTGTGAGTGTATGTGCAAGTATATGTATGCGTGAATGTGAGTGTATGTGTGTATGTCTGCGTATGAGTATATGTGTATATATGATTGTGTGTGAGTATGGGTGTGCATGTGAGTGTGTATGTATGTGTTAGTGTGTGTGTGTGCCTGTGCATCATTTTTTGGACTGCCTCCTGTTTCCCTTTGAACCTTTGAGAGCAAGCCTGAAATGATCTGACCACAGCACATACTCCTGGTCACGCTTTCTGTGCATTTGGAATACAAAGGCATTTTTCACCTGAGATATTCTTTGTGCAGCCTTGGATGACAGCCCCTGTTTAACACTTTTTTTTTTCGAGACAGGGTTTCTCTGTGTAGCCCTGACTGTCCTGGAACTCACTCTGTAGACCAGGCTAGCCTCGAACTCAGAAATCCACCTGCCTCTGCCTCCCAAGTGCTGGGATTAAAGGTGTGCGCCACCACTGCCCAGCTCTGTTTAACACTTTTAATGCTTTGTCTTTTGGGGAAACTTTACCAGGGAGCTGCCAATCATCGCCCAGAAGTCCCAGTGTCCTGGGAACAGCTGAACCACTACCGGAATGTGGCTGAAAATGTTCAAAGTGAGCTTGCAGCAACGCTGGTCAAATTTGAATGTGCCCAGTCTGAGGTGAGACACTGTTTACATTCACCACTCAGAAGTGCATCTTTGTAGCTTTTTATAGAGTGAAACAGGATGCCCTCTTTGTGCTTAGCCTCTCCAACTCTGTGCTGGCTTTTAGAATTTAGAGAAAGTCTGTATAACCTGAGAACTTTAGGTTAAAGTCACATGGGTGTTGGAGAAAGTCTTCCTTTAATGTGGATTGCTCCTGTTCCAGAGCTCCTAAGAAGGATTTCTGAATCTTCTCTGTGTGGGAGTTCTGATCGGCTGGGCAATTTCCAAGCTCTAGTAGTGTAGTGTAGTTTCTGAGCCCCTCTGGATCCATTCTGCTTGCAGTGCAGGGGCTGCATGGGGTCTAGACTGGGCTGTGAGGCAACTAGAAGTTGACAAACTGGTAACACGTGTGTGACCCTTATGCATGCAAACTCCCAGTTCCAAAGTACCGTGTACCTGTGAAGATGGTTGCACAGGAGACCCCGCATTCTCAAACGCAAACGCCCTCCAGCATTTTGATGCTACCAAAGCCACAGAAGTCCAAACCTTCTGCTTGCATAATTTCTCTTTGCTGCCATATTCCCCCTAGGAATCTGGATATCATTTTTTTCTTTACCAACTATAATTATAGTCTAGAAGGCCAATGGGAGAAATACCATGAAATCCTGAACATCTGGATTTACTTGAGAAGCAGTTGTGGCCATGAAATCACAAACACTGTGGCTTGGATGGTCCCCAAATCCTTGTAAATCAGTACTAAATGCAGCAATACTGATAGAGTAAATGGGTTCCCATTGTAAAATATTTTATTGTTTTTTATAATATCCACAGCAAATGTTTCCCGAGTGGCATGAAATCAACTTAAGATGTTGGTCATTTTTATTTTATTTTATTTTTTGCCTGTGCACCCGACATTGAATTCAAGCTCTCTCACACACTATATACGCTTACTCTTTCTCGAGGTTATAACCCAGCCTACAGCTGACTTTTAAAAAAGATCAGCTATGATTATTAGTCAGGAAATGATTCAGGCATAATTTCCGATTTGGTAATGCAGATCCAAATTCAAGAAAGAGAAAATGAAACTGGACGAGGTCAGGAATAAAATGGTGATATTTTAAATCACAATATTGGCTCTTTTGGTAGGCACTTCCAATGGCATGCACATTGTTAAATCCCTTTGTTTTCCTCCTCACCCCCCAACCTCTCCGCACTTTAGCTTCGAGAACTCCGCTCCAAGATGCTTTCTAAAGAAGCTTGCTGTCAGGAGCTGAAGGCGGAAATGGAAAGCCATAAAGAAAATAGCGCCAGAAAATCATCCCTCCTCATCTCTTTGAGGGGCAGAATACAGGAGCTCCAAGAAGAATCAGCAGCGTTTTCTGCTTCTAAAATCAGAGCAGAGGTCTCTGCTCACACCAGGATGAAGGAGAACCAGGAACTAACAAAGAAAGTTCTAGAACTGGATGAGAAATTACAGTAAGAAAGTTGGAAACATTTTCCATTTTGTTAGTGGCTATACTAGCTTTGGATCTCGGCCTACATCTTGAGTGATCTTTGAATGTTTTATATGACTTTCCCTTTAAACTCAAGAACTGAAGACACAATTATAGACTTCAAATATCTTTGTAGTCTTGGAAACTTTGCTCAAGTTCGAGTGTTCTCAAGTATTTCAACAAACACAGTGTTGTCTTATGCAAGCTTAGAACCTTGATGGTGACTGCTAAGGCCTATTGCAGGCGTAGTTGTGAGATTTTCCTTGAGGAGATGTTTAACTCCAGAGTGACAGAGAAGCCCACAGAAAGAGTGTATTTAGAGGCTAGCTAAAAAGTTCAAGGAAGCAAGACTACTTCAAACATTGCCCCTTAGGCTTTATTGGCATTTTATACAGAGAACTCATGAAGATTGTTCTGCTTCCACCTCTTGAGTGTTAAGATTACAGTCATGCTATACCATGACCAGCTTTAAATATCACTATTAATGAAGTAGCTCATACTATTTTTATGTATTCCACCTTAAAAAAATGAATCAATAACCCCAGCTCCTGTCCTCTTCTACCTATAAAAAACCTTCTTGTTTGCTTGATTTTAAGACAGGCTGTCTGTCTTAGTTAGGGTTTTACTGTTGTGAACAGACACCATGACCAAGACAACTCTTATAAAGGATAACATTTAACTGGGGCTGGCTTACAGGTTCAGAAGTTTAGTCCATTATCATCAAGTTAGGAACATGACAGTGTTTAGGCAGATGTGGGGCTGGAGGAGCTGAGAGTTCTCCATCTTCATCCAAAGGCAGACAGTCCGGAAGAGACTGACTTCCAGGCAGTGAGGAGGAGGGTCTCTTAAAGCCCATCCCTATAGTCACACACTTCCTCCAACAAGGCCACACCCACTCCAATAAAGCCACGCCTCCTAATAGTGCCACTTCCTGGGCCAAGCATATTCAAACCACCACACTCTCCCTGTGTAGCCTAGGCTGCTGCTGAGCTTTCGTCCTCCCTTTTCTTCCTGAGAGCTTGGATTACTGGAGTTCTTGGATATTTTTGTGAGCCCATCTTCAGTTGTTTTGTAAGATCACCAGTGAAACAGGGCTGGTTGGTCTCCGCAGCACCAGTTACAGCTGATCTGTGAACCACGTTCTTCTCTTGGCTTCACAGCATTGTGCACAACTAGTTTATCTCCTACTTTTCTTTTTGTGTTTTTTCTTTTCTTCTTGGATTCCGAATATCGGGGTGTCTCATACCTCCATTTTTGGCTTTCTTCTTATTTCTGTGCTATTTAATCTCCTGTCTTTTAAGTACCATCTGAGTGCTGGTGATACCACAACTCCATATCCAGCTTGAATCTCTTCTCACAACACAAGGCACACATATTTGAGCATCTTCATCTAGAAACCCAGTGGACATTTTAAACCTTATGTGTCCTGAGGTTCCCACCATATCTTTCTGTACTCATTTGATTTGGTGATAATGTCATTCTTCTAGATGCCAGGTGAAATATCTTGGTATCATCCAGGGTTCTCCTTTTCTTTCATATTCTTCTTTATTTAGCAAATGCAGCCACAGCTATTTTCAAATAAAGCTAAATATTAACCATTTCTCATTTGTTACCCCAATAACACTATCATCTTTCATCTGGACTTATTGTAGTAAGTATATACTACTTCAGAACCCCACTCCTGGTACCAGTTTATTCTTTGAGTAATTTAAGGTGCTATTAAAGTATAATAGTTCAACTGGATTAGCAAATGTAAATTTATTTTTCATAGTTCTGGAGGTTGGAGATTTCAAGATTAAGGTGCTGCTGATTCATTTCCTAGTAGAGACTCACTTCTGGTTAGAAGATGAACATCTTTTCGTTTTCTCCCATGGTAGAGAAAGAGACAGCCTCTTTCTTTTTTCTTACTATTTTTATTTATAGAGATTCACATTCATGACTTAATAATTACCCCAGGGAAGCCTCAAGTATACACATTATCTTAATGGAGGCTCCTGATTCAAAATATGGGGACACAGAAACACCCAGCTCACAAATAATTTTCTTTCTTCTGTGAATGCACACTCCCAGCCAGAGTGATCCTGTTAATGCACAAACTAGATCATGTCAGTCCTCAGCTCAGAGTCCCCCAGTGATTTCTTTTCTTACTTAGGGTAAAGACCTAGTGTGTTTACAGCCCAAAAGGCCCTTACTAACCTACCGGTGTTACTTTTTTCTCCTTCATTCTTTCTTTTCCAGTCCACTGGATTCTTTGCTGCTTCTTGAACTGGACAGACATGATCCTACCTCAGGGCCTTTGCAACCGTTCATCCCTTTGTCTTCAAGGCTCTTCCCCCGATAGCATGGCTACATCTGATCTAGGCACTCACTCAGAAGGACCTGCCCATTGAGCCTTTCCATGAGTGCCATGTCTAAAAACTTACTCCTTTTTCTGTTTGATCATTTTCCTCCAGTCTTTATATAATAATACTGTGTATTTTACATGGATTAATATTTGGATCAGTCTGTCTTTCCAACTAGAACATACGCTTCACAGAGCAAAGATTTTTCTCTCTTGTTTACTTCTGTAGCTTTCACATCCTTGATAGGATCTAGTGCATAATTGTGTTCATTAATTGTCTACTAGATAAATGCAAAATACAAATGTCGTACACTTATTGTGAAAATACCTTTACAATACAGAAAAATTAAGTTTAGAATAAATTAAAAATTACTCAAAGTCTTTGTTTATAGAAAATCTTAATAACAAACATTTCTTGAATAGGCTTTCAGACAATTTTGCCCAAATAGCACTATGTAATATATTACTTTTACTAGTATATTTTTGCTGTTTTGAAAAGTCATTCAGTTTGTCAACTTAATGGCCATATGTATTCCATTTCCAAAATAGCTTCACTGGGAGCTGGAGAGATGGATCAACAGTTATGAGCACTTCCAACTCTTGCAGGGGAGCAGGTTTGGTTCCCAGCACCCAAATGGAAGCTCACAATTGTCTTTTTATAACTCCAGTTCCAGGGGATCTAGTACCCTCTTCTGGCATCCAAGCACACAGATGGTGCACATACATACATGTGGGCAAACACTCATGCACATAAAATATAAATAAATAAGTCTTTAAGAGCTTAATTTACTCAAACCAGTTCCTTGGCTGTTTCCTGTAAATACTTAGAATTGTTTCATTATAACGTTTACTCTAAAGCAATCTGAACAGTGCATTTGCAGACACTTATATTTTTATAGTTATGTGATTATTTCCTTAGGGTAGATTCTTGGAACTTTGTTAGGTCAGTTGGGAAGCCAATAGCTGCGGACATAGTTTGGTGACCTTTGCAATAGAGCCATGATGTTGAAATCTTGTGGCTAAAGTGTGGGGCCACGTAGGCAGATCTGTCAGAGCCATGGCGTGCATTTTTCTTCTTGTGTATGCAGAAACTACAGATAGATTGACACTAGCCATTTATTAATGCACTTTCCTAAATGGAAATATGATATGCTTTTGAGTACATGCAATTACATGCTTTGTTAATCATTGAATAGAGTCAAAAATTTCACAGTAAACACTTAACGTGGGAAAAAGAAAGCAATAATCATGATTATTGTCTAGAATACTGAAAAATGATACTAAATTACTGAGATGTTCTAATTTGTCTTAAAAGTGTGTCTGTGGTTTTTTTGATGATATCTTTCTAAACATTTAAAGCATTGAAAAATGCACTGTGCTATTTCAACAAACCTATTGGAGATCGTATATCTGACATTTCCTTGACTTGTCCATTTCTATACGTTGCTAATATGCTAAAGAGTCTCTCTGAGTGGCTTCTCATATTGCTTTTTGCTTGTGCTGGAAAGTATTTCTCTCCACACGTAGAGTTTCCCTGATCCAGACATTATGTATGTACGTATGCATGAACATCCGTATGTCCATACATCCATACGTATATGTGTCTGTCATTTATACTAGGCCATGAACTAGGACCTTATAGATCACCACATAATGTCTAAAACGGAAATGAAGCTTGGCCCTCTAGTGTCTATAGGGTGCCACTCTTCTCCTCTTGGAGGCCCCAGTAGAGGCCTTGGGGCTTGTGGGTTGTGACTTCACATGGCAGATGGTCTGTGTGTCAACTATGTGCTTGCCTTCATGTCTGCAGATCAGTTAAACACAGAAGGCAAAGGCTCCTCCTCCTCTCTTGTTACTAGGTCCATACACCATGAAGACCTTTATCTTCTGCACAGTGTAGGTGCCCTGAAGTTGCTGACCCTCCTCATTTCCTGGCAGGGCTTAGCAGGCAATCATTTGCACTGGGACACTATGATGTATTGACAGTGAATGTTATTCCCCATGGAGAGCTTTAGTCCTGACTTGGTGACTGATGTCTGCTATGGTGCTAAATCTTGATTTATTTGTTATTTGGCTGATAGAAACTGTTCGAAGGAAAATGAGGAATCTAAGAAACAAGGCTCAGAGAATCTCCGGAGGCACAAGGAATTTCGGGCTCAGCTTTGTGATTGCTTGAGTCTAGACAAGAAGCAAGAGGAGGCATCGGATGAAGATTTAATTTTACAGGTATTTGCATGCAGGTTAAAGGCACTCTAAAGATGGGGTCATCCTGGCATGCGATAGGAAAGGAAGTGCTGTGGTTGAGTCTAGGGGTGACGGGAGACCAGGAGTAGCCCAAAGGTTGTGTGTTATAGTTTCTATTGCTGCAACAAAAATACCATGACCAAAAAGCAGTCTGGGGAGGAAAGAGTTAATTCATCTTGCACTTCCAGATTATAGTCCATCATTGGAGGAAGTCAGGACAGGAATTTTTTTCTTTTAGTTAAAATGCATACACAAAATCAGGTACATAAAACATTAGTGTTTTAGTTTTCATTAATATTTTTAAATGAACATGCACGGCATTAAATTTAATTATGCATCTTCAAATAAAATGATTTGTTGATTATCCTTCCTTCTGTTTTCCCCCACCTTGTGTCCTTCAAAGTCGTGATCAGGGGTAGAGGACACACATGTAGAAAAGTTAATTCCCAATACATGGCAGGCTACTCCCCTTTAACCATTTAGTGCCCGGATAAAAGACACACACAACATTTATATTAACAATAAGCCTTAATCAGCACCAGAGCTGGGCAGATATCTACCGTCTATGTCATTAGAATCTACATTCCTATTGATAACCCCGAGTTATTACTTGCTTTGTTTTATCTGGGCTGCTCTTAACTCCAATTGGCCAGCAGCCCTCAGGGCCATGTTTTCATGTCTCACCTCACCCATGGTGGCTTCTCCTCCATTCCTTTCTTCTCCACCTGGTCTCTCCTCCTTTCTTTCTCTTCTCCATCCCCAACCAGATAACTCAAAACCCACCTACCTCTAATCCTTCTAGTAATTGGCTGTAGCCAATTTTATTTATCCAACAGTTTTAAATCTTGGATCAAGATTTGTACCACAGAAGCTTGTAAACGTTTTTTCACTCCTAGGCCTAGACCTTCCTTTCCGGTACAGAATTTAGCATTACAATACAAACCTCAACACACACGTGACTGAAAGTGGAAAGGCAAAGCCTGTGGGCTGCTCTTTCTTTACTGTCCAGGCTGCAGCCCTCTTGTATGTTTAGTAAAATACTCACATTTTGGGCATCCTTAGTGATTAAAACAACTAGACTTAGTTCTAAAGTACTTTTAACCTTAACATTAAAACTAATAAGATCTTATTCATCGGGCGATTGCGATTAAGGGTGGACACTGAGGATTCTAATGTGATACTTGGCTTGGTAATAGTGATTCCTTCAGATCCTTCCCATTCTGATTATTCATAAACATTCTGTGTCCTTGTTTCCTGCAGAGGTTTATACGGTTTTTAAAATTAATTAGTTAATTATTTTTTTATTAAGTTTCTTAACATGCTGATCAGAGCTCCCCCTCCCTCCTCTCTTCCCAGTCCATCCCTCTCCCCTCTCCTCCCTCCATCCACCCTTCCTCCCTTCTCCTCAGAAAAGGGGAAGCCTCCCATGGCTACCAACCAGCCCTGGCATTTCACATTGCAGTACAGCTAGGTGCATCCTCTCTCCTGAGGCTAGATGAGGCATCCCAGGGAAGAAGGGGTCCCAAAGGCAGACAACAGAGTCGGAGACAGCTCCTGCTGCTAGAGTCCTAATTGAAGACCAAGCTACAGAGCTCTAATATATTCACCGAGGGCCTAGGTCCATCCTACGCAGGCACCCTGGTTGGCAGTTTAGTCTCTGTGAGCCCCTATGAGTCCACATTAGTTGATTTTTGTAGGTTTTCTTGTAGTGGCCTTGACCCCTCTGGTTTCTACAATCCTTCCTCCCAAAAGGGAGCATTCTTTAAAACAAAAATTTAGTTTTAATTATGTGTCTGTGTGTGCACACCTGTGTGTGGGGGTGTGCACATGCTCTTGGAGGCCAGAAGGTGTCGGATTCCCTGGATCTGGACTTACGGGTAGTTGTGAACTGCTTGATGTGGGTTCCGGGAACTGAACCTGGGTCCTCTGGAAGGTCTGTATGTGCTTGTAACTGCTGGTCCCTTTCTACGGTCTCTTCCACATCCCTTTTAGACAGGGCTTGCTGTGTCACCCTGGCTGGCCTGGAGCTCTCTGGGTAGACCAGATGGCCTTGAACTCAAAGAGGACTACCTACTTGTGCTTCCCGAGTTCTGGGATTGAGGCCATGCGTCTCTATACCTAGCCAGGAAGCACCTGCAATAATTCTTGGCTATCCATGCATCTATTTCTCCATTATCTAATGAGTGTATATTGCATGCTGGGCACTGCTCTGGGGATGTGACAGTGAATGACAGAAGACTATTTCTACACCCCTGAGAGCTGTCATTGTGATGGGGTCGAAATGGTGCAGAGGTGGGTAACTTTAATGTCATCCTATCTGGTGAAAATCACCTTGTGAGGTAGGGAGATATCAGAGGTGTGGGAAGCTGGTTTGGGCAGACTGATGAAAGGGGCACTCCCAGAGCTGAGGACGTACAAGAATGCTGGGACGTGAGCGTGAGGATGTAAGCAAGTATTCAAGAGTGAGGAACAGAACTGAACTGTGAACTGTGTCGGGGCTGAGAGATGTACCACTCCCCCAGATGGTCAAACCACACAGGCTGACCATGCCACCTGCAGGTTCAAGTCCTGCTACTGGCATAGCTCTGTAGAGCAGGCTTATCTACACGGCCAGTAACTTTTACAAATGCACTCAGTGGACATTTTAAAATGCACATTGTGGAGAGCAAAAAGTCCCATGCATGCTAATGCCCATGACAGCCATTTTAGCCTGTTCCATAGCGTGCTTACAATCACTTAGAAAGATATTCGTTAAAACAACTGTTCTGTTTTCTCTGCAGTGGCCCCCACACCAGCACCGTGCACACAGTAGGTGCAATTGGATGTGGGCTGAGGGCAGCTTGATCAGTAACCTTCGACAACCCCTTAGCCTACCATGTCACCTTCAGCTGACACCAGGGGTGTCACCCCAGCTTCCACATCTCCTATCATCCTTGCCTCATGCCCCCCTTCGAATAATTTTAATTTGACTGCGGGAATCTGCAAATAACAGCCTTTGGAGGCTGCCTTTGAAAATGAACTTCAGTATCCCAGGCTGGGCCACCCTGCTCACCAACACTAAATGCACTAACAGACCTTCCGCCTCTGACCTGCTGTAGTATAAACCTAACAAAACGACAGATTATCTTTGTTCCAGAAGCTAAGCAAGCCCTCAGGCTCTTCTGGTCCCACCTTCCCCTCCCCCACCCCACCCCACCCCGTCGCCTGTAGAGAGACTTTTACAGAAAGTTGGGATTTCGAGGACTGGACTATTTCAGTTGGTTTCCACAGTTTCCGATGGCGGCAAGCCTCACCGTGTCCCCTCCCTCACTTGAGATTTTCCCGCCGGGAAAGCTAACTTCAGTGCAGGGTGCTGATTAGGCACAGGGGACTTCCAAGGAGGGAAGGAAGGAAGCAGGGCCGTGCCTGGTGAGGTGTCATGGGGTTCATGGTGACTCTTGTTTGGAATTATTATTTTTTACAATTTAAATAAAAATGGAAATGTCTGTTTGGAAAAAAAAAAAAAAAGAAGAAAATGTGAACGTCTCTGTTGTTTTATTGTTTAGTCAGATACCAGCTTCATTAGGCTGTGAGCTGTTTGGAGAAAATGGAGGGAACTGTCTATTTTTTCCCTCTTTTTTTTTTCTTTTTCTTTTTTTCTTTTCTCTTTTTGGTTTTCCGAGACAGGGTTTCTCTGTGTAGCCCTGACTGTCCTGGAATTCACTCTGTAGACCAGGCTGGCCTTGAACTCAGAATTCCGCCTGCCTCTGCCTCCCAAGTGCTGGGATTAAAGGCGCGCACCACCACTGCCCGGCTTTTTTTTCCTCTTTTTTCTTTTGTACCACAGCTGTAATTTCTTTCTCTTCAGCTTAGAGAGCTATGCAAGGAAAACACATTCCTGAAAGGACAAGTCACTGCTCTTGAAGAGACTGTCACCGTCCATGAGATGGAGGCAAAGGCTAACAGAGAAACTATCGTGAGGCTGGCAGCTGAAGTCAGCAGGGAGCAGACAAAAGCTGCCTCGTGGGCGGAGGAGAAAGACAAGCTGAATCAGGTACGCTGTGCTGAAGGTTCCACTGTGCCCTGCTCACAGAGCAGAAATGGAGGAGCAGATGTGCTGAGCCCCCTAAAACGATGGGTGACAGTTTCAAAGGCTGCTCTCAGTGAAGGGGTGGGATCATTGTGTGTGTGGGAGACGTGACCCAAGTAAGACATGTGATATTTGATACATACTTTTAACACATAATTAAATATATATTTCTTTTGTTGTTGCTGTTTCTTTTGTTGTTGTTGTTTTTCTGTAGCCCTGGCTGTCCTGGAGCTCACTCTGGTCTCACCAGGCTGGTCTCAAACTCAGAGATTTGCTTGTCTCTGTCTCTCAAGTGCTGGGATTAAAGGCACGTGTCACCACTACCTGGCTAGATATATATTTCTAATTGCAAAAAAGAAATACAAAATACTTTAAAGGATTTGCAGGCAGGATGGCTTACTTTGATTAGATCATAGGAATGTTTTTCACTTTCAACTCTTAGATTTTGAGCATGTAGGTGATAAATTTAAAAGATACAAAATTCTTATTGTGCAAAAGATATTAAATGACTATTCCTCCCCTTCCTTCCTCTCTCTAGCCATCCACTTCTCCTCTGGGGAAACTCCTTATCATTTCTTTTTTATTGAATTAACTGGTGTGAGTGTGTATGTTTGCATGCATGCATGCATGCACACGCACCTGCCTGTATATGCACAGCTGGAAGTTAGAGATTGACAATGGTGTGAGCACCTGTGCACCCGTGCGCCTACCTCTATACACACAGGTGGAGGTCAGAGATTGGGTGCTTTTTCCCATTTCCCTCCACCTCAGTTTGTCCCACCAATCCAGGAGCTCACTAATTAGCCAAACCGTGTGGCCTTATAATATGCCTTCTATGTATTACATATATATATATATGTTTATTTTAAATAAAATGACAATATACTATACACTGTTATCAACAGGGCCATTATGAAGAATTTATCAGCCGCTTTTCTGTTGCTGTATAGAACACCCTAGCAAAAAGTCAGGGAAAGCATTTATTTTGACTTACAGTTCCAGATGGGATACAGTCCATGATGGCAGAGAGGGCACAGCAGCAGGAGTGTGAGGCCACCTGGTGGTCAGGAGGAAGACTGATCCTATTTCATCCACACACAGGAAGCAGAAAGAGAGGAAACAGGAAGTAGGACCAGCTATAAAATCCCACCCCCAGGGACATCCTTCCTCCAGAAGGGCTCCATAACCTCCCCAAACGGTACCATCAAGTGGCGACCAAGCATGGAAATAGATGAGCCTATGGGGGCATTTCTCATGTAAACTGCAACAGTCCTATATAACTCTTCACATGTCACCTGTCATATAAAGCAAAGTCCGAGAAGACTGGACGGATCCAACTGTGTCTGAGAGGCGTCAACGTAAGGACATGACTTCATTATAAGCTTTTATTTAGATAATGGATAGCCTGATCTTTTCCAACTAGCTAGCACTTGTTTGAAGGTGAGACTAAACTCCATATATTTAACACTGTATAAACTTTTAATATGGTTTAAATTGTGTGAAGAGGAAAGTCATTATTGGATTAATAATAACCATTCCCTTCCAAAAGCTAAAGAGAGCGGATGCAGCCAGTTAGGGGAAAGTACTGTGACTCTAGTCATAGACGGGGACTTTCTGATTAGGCAGGGACTGGGTGTTCCAGAGAGGATCCATGACAGAGGAGGGCCAGTGATCTTCCTCACACCTTCCTTAGCCACTGTGTCTGACAGTGATCCATAGTAATGGTAATTTCTAACTACTCCCAGTTCTCTGCATGAACGGGGAACTTACTGTTGGCTTTCCTCCCCCCACTGCCCTCTCACACCCCCATAAAATCTGTCACTTTCACTGACTGTCACATGACTGTCACTATCGTCAGCATTTTGTCATGGATAGCTTGTGCTGCTACAACCTAATGCCACAGGCTTGGCTGGGGATCCAGCAGAGTGAGAACCTGTGAGTCTAGCATGTGTAAGGCCTTGGGTTCAATTCTCAGTAGCACCAAAGAGAATAAAGATTTAAAAAACCCAGAGTGGATGGCTTAAATAATAGTAAACCGGAAGTGTGACATCAGGTGCTGGCACAGCTGAGTCCTTTTCCTGGCTTATAAATAGCATCTTTCTGATGTGCCTCACATGGCAGAGGGAGAGGAAAGAAGAGGGGGAGGGGGATGGCACAAGGTGGAGAGAAAGAGGGAAGGAGAGTGAGCTCAGTGGGAGGGAGGGAGAGGGATAGGTGGATGGATGGATGTATAGAAGATAGGTAGATAGATAGATTGGTTGATAGATATTGGTCGATAGCATTTGCTATGCGGCTCCAGGTTGGCCTCAGATGCATAGCGGTCCTCCTGCCTCAACTTTCCAAAGGCTGGGATTATAGGCTCATGCCACTATACTGGCCTGGTCTCTTTAGTGTAAATACACACACACACACACACACACACACACACACACACACACACACACACACACACACACACACACACACACACACACACACACACACACACACACACACACACACACACACACACACACACACACTTCTTTCTGTAGTTACCTGAGATATCTGTCTGGTAACAATTATGAGGTCATTCCTCTCTTTTTTGCTTATGGTGCTGGGAACTGAACCTGGGGCCTCCTGCATGTTAGGCAAGAGATCCACCATGAAGCTGTACTTGTATCTTTGCTCCTCGGGATGTTAGCATTCATCACATCTTGCCTCAGAAGTGGCAAACTTAAATGCTAGACTATCTATATGCTTAGAATCCCACCTATGTCAGCTACCTGCCTCTCTCTGTCTCCCTCTCTCTCCCCTTCTGTCCATTCCTCTCTTGCTTGCTTGTTTTTCTCAAAGAACCCACAATCCAGAATAAATCTATGGGTACTTGGGTGCTCAGCTGCTACAACTTTATTTAAAAGTTTCTTTTTCACCCTTACACATTCATTTGCGTTGTTTTGCAGTCTAACAGTCCATGTATTTTCTTGGTAATTCTTTGAACTTACTGCATCTGAAACTCCTTTGAGATGGCCCTGTGACCCTGTACTGCAACACTTTAGTGCTTCCTTGCTTTCAGGACAGAAGACATATCCCAGGCACACTTGCAGCTTTCAGGTTGCCAGTTCAGAGCACTCAATTCCCTAGAGGGTTTAGGTTCTACTTGTCAAGGGGTGGTACTTAGGGACCACGCTTTAGCCTGGAGGTGTGTTCACTTCCTGTATCCTTACCTTATCCCAGTGATGGTGCTAAATGCTCAGTGAGGTTGTGCGATTGATTCAAACTCATCCAGTTATCATGTTGCAAGTCCAGGACCTGAACCCACATCACAACATGCTCTGCCTCTTATCAACCGTCCCCTTTGGATGACGCTCACAGCATCATAGGAGGGTGTTGTCTGGGATTATTTATTAGTGAAAGAACAATAATAAACAGCCATGCAATTTCCTTAGTGAGTATTAACTTTCAAAAAGCATCTCTGGACATTAGTAGAAAATTAGTGAGAAAGCATGTCGTAATATTACATGAAACAGGAAAAAAAAAAAACCCAAATTTCTCTTCTTATATAAGTGTCTTTGCTTGGGAGTGACTCTGGAAACTCATCCACTTTGGCTCCAGGTTCCTGCCAACATCATAAAAATTATAAAATAAAAATTTGGGCAATAAAAATCTGAGGTCTTTAATAAAGTGCTCATTCATAGAACTATTTATTACTCCGACGATTTACTATCAAAAAAATACTGTCAAGTGCTTTTCCTGACATGTTGATGGCCCCAGAAAGAACCTTCAGACTGCTTTCCAAAGCTCTACTTTTGAGGTAGGAAACTTTATTTTTATTAAAGTCCAGATGTATGTAAGAGGCAGAAGTAGTCACACAGCTGGGGTGCCTATGTCTACAAAATTTGGCTTTATTGCTTTGTTTAAATTTAAGGGCCAAGTATGGTAGCACACCTCTTTAATCTCAGAATTCAAGAGACAGAGTCAGGAGGATCTCTGAGTTAGAGTTCAGCCTGGTCTACACAGTGAAATCCAGGTCAGCTGGGCTATACTGAAAGACCCCCTCTCTCTCAAAAAAAGAATCCAGGTGTTTTATAACATGTGGTAAATATATTATTTGGAAATCTTTAGCAGTTGTTTTGTTTGTATACTGGGAACTGAAGTAAGGATCTTCTCAAGGGCCCTCTTGGCCTGATCTGCCCACCCAGTCCCCGTGGCACCAGGCAGGGTGAAGTGAAGGTCTTATGTCTGTTAAGTACATGGACACACGGACAACTAACGCAGAAATATTGCAGCCTGTTTTAAAATCTGTCAAAGCTTGGCACCTTTTTTCTTTGCTATCTTAAAAAGAAATCCAACTTTATTAAAAGTAGTCACTTTGCCCACACAAGCCATGCAGAGCTTTCCTAGAGTCTAGAAGTTAAAGTCACAAGTTAAATATACACATTGGACTTTCAATAGCCTCTTTTCTTTAACACTGTTGAGGTTTTCTTGATGAGAATGAAAGCTAGGGACTGTGGTGGTTTGAAAGAAAATGGCCCCCATAGGCCTATAGGGAGTGATTCTATTAATAGATGTGACCTTGTTGGAGTAGGTGTGGCCTTGCTGGAGGAAGTGTGTCATTATGGGGACAGGCTTTGAAGTCGCCTACGCTCAAGCTATGCTCAGTGTGGCACACAGTTTCCTTCTGCTGCCTTCAGATCAAGATGTAGAACTCAGCTCCTCCTGCACCATGCCTGCCTGCACAGTGCCAGGCTTCCCACCATGATGATAATGGACTGAACCTCTGAAACTGTAAGCCAGCTCCAATTAAATGTTTTCCCTTATAAGAGTTGCCTTGGTCATGGTGTCTCCTCACAGCAATATGACCCAAATTAAGATAATAACCTTAAACTACCAGCAGAAAAACTAAACCCTTCTCCACCTGAGTTGCTTTTCTCAGATTTTTTTTTTTTAAATCGCATAACATAAAAGAAAGAAAGACACAGGTTCTGGTTTAGATGCCTAAGATCCTAGTTTCAGATTCATTTGACTATGCAGTCCCAGGCATGCAACTTTATCTTTTGAATCTCTAGTTTCTCTTAAAATTATTTGTGTAATGTGGAAATGATTTAAGGTTGTATCTTATAAGTATTTTTAGTACTAAGTGATAGTTAATAATACCTTGATATCTATAGGGGATCCAATTCAGAATGCCCCATGGATAGTAACATCTGTGGATGTTCAAGTCACTATGTAAAATACTATAGTTTAGAATACACATCTTCTAATAGATTTTAGGTTATCTCTAAATTACTTCCAATACTAAATACAATCAAAAAAGCACACAAACTTTTATTTGGCAAGAACTCACAAGGCATGTAATTTCCTTCCTGCATATTTTTGACCTGTGGTTGGTTGGATCCATGTATGTGGAAACCAAGCAAAGAGAGCTGACTGTGACATCCATGGAGTACCCATTGTGCATCTGGTACACCGTTTATTTTTACCTCTCTCTCCCAGTGACTCACTTTTATCTAGAGGTTAAAATTAATATGAGATTATTTGAAGAGAAGAGGCCTGTGGAATAGTTCCTGGAAGTAAAAAAAAACCGATTAGAGATAGATTATTAAAGAAATTAAAGCAGTCTCAAACCACATATCATGTTGGAAGAAATCTAGGTAATTTCCTATTTAGATCCCAGTTCTAATAGGAAATATGAATTATCTTTAGTTACTGTTTTGAGACAAGGTCTCACTATGTAGCCCTGGCTAGACTCAAACTATATAGACCAGGCTAGGTTCAAACTCACACAGATCAACCCAACTCTGCCTCTCAAGCACTGGGATTAAAGGTGTGAGCCATACCTGGCATATTTCATTATTCCAATTTAATAATTATTTTTGGCAGTGCTGGATATTGACCCCAGGTGTACACTAGGCAAGGGCTTTAAAGACTTAACTTTAGAAATTTCTCTTCTACCTGGTGTCTAGCCCTGCAATTCTAGCCGGAGCAATTCCCCATCAAAGGAAGAAGAGACAGAATTTCTACAGTTTATGCCCTCACCCTGGTAGTGTCTTACTTCAGAGTAAACTGAAGTCTCTTTTCTTCCTCCTCTCCCCTCCCCTCCCCTCCCTTCCCCTGCCCTCCCCCTCCTTCTCTTCTCTTCCCTCCCCCTCCTTCTCTTCTCTCCCCTCCCCTCCCCTTCCCCTCCTCTCCCCCCTCCTTCTCTTCTCTCCCCTCCCCTC
>CM052717.1:25831497-25886667 GCA_028551405.1 Uromys caudimaculatus | reverse complement strand
CCAGGCTAGACATGAATGCATACAGTAGCCCAGGCAAACCTTGACCCTTCTCAGCTCTCTAAGTAGCTAGTATTTCAGGCCTGTGCTTCTGGTTCTCCTCCTTGTACTTCTTAGCGTTTTATTATATTACCTATATTAAGATCGCGATATTTTCAAGGTTTACATTCTGCTTTTTTTAAAAACTAAAATGCTTTTTAAACATTTTTAAAAATTAATTTATTACATGTTTTGTCTTTAGGGTCATTCTAAAAAATTACAATCAGAATAGCATTTAAAGATTACATGATGCATTTATTTTTTATTTTTTATTATGAGCTCTTAGCTGTGATAGAACCCATCAGATTCCGCTGTAAAGGTCCAGTGGAAACTGTCCGTGCTCCTCCAGGCACAGAACAACCAGTGTTCTGGGCAGAGTTCATAGCTCCATAGCATAGCCAGGAACACAGTGGCTTCTGGGGCAGAGGAAGCCACGGTCATCCAGCACTGAGTTTGCTAATAATGAGACTCTTTCAAACTTCAGCTGCATCTGTCCTTTTCAGCCTCCACAATGGCAATGGGACAGCTCTGATGGGGGCAAGGTCAGCTCATCTAAGTAAAATGTCACCCTGCAGCTTCCCCATCCCTGGGCAACTGCTAGAATAGAACTAAGAAACTCCTCCTTGTCTACACAGCAGCCCTCGGAGCACGGAGACATTGGCAGGGTGAAGGCTCCAGTTAAAGAAAATCTCCCCCCAAAACACAACTTCAAACTTCTACCGTTCTTTCTATGCACGCACCCTAGGGTGATGTCCACCAGACTGCGGGTGTAGGGTCATACATTTCATTTATTTTGAATTAACTCCTGAATATCTCTATAAATAGAAAAGTAAATTAGTAGAAAAATTAGCTAGCAGTGCAGAAAGCACAAACCCAAATTTCAAGTGTTAGAAACCACAGCCATAAAACGAAAACTTAATGTAAAGAGAATAGATGTGGGAAAAAGAATCCCACAAGCTGTATGTATCCTGCTTTAAAAGTCTGTGCAAGGAGATTAATCAAGAAGATTTTGGTTATAGTCACAGGCTGGTTTCACAATAATATTTGAACAAAAGTTAAAATTATACACCTTGGTGTTAAAAAAAAAGAACCCAAAACTAGCTACAAGTACACTGACTAGGGGCAATGTGTCCTTTTGTGTGTCCGCACTGAAGTTTGAGTGTGATCACACACTAACTTCGTGTTTGCTTGCTTAGTGAGGTTGCCTTGGTTGTACTGGTGATGCTTACAGGAGAAGTGTGCTCAGATTTTAAGTCATTTGCAGAAGCTGCCTGTGATGGCCTGCTCTTCTGTAATCCTAGCTCTCAAGAGGGAAAGATGGGAGGATTGCCATAAGTTAAGGGCCAGCCTGGCTACATTGCAAGTTCCAGGCCAGCCAGAGCTATACAGACAGATTCTGTCTCAGCAAAATAGAACAAGAGAAATGAAGACAGTTGCTGGAGTAAACCCTCCTTACAGAAGTTTGTTAAAATTGGGATTATAGGCATACACCCTCACGCTTGGCTTCCAGGAGATTTTTAAGGTGATTTTTTTTCAAATTCAAGATATTTATTTGTAATTTGTATCTAAAATAAAACAAGTAACTCTGCTTTCAAAATCCATCATTGGTCCTGTGTCGGCACACAGTCATAAGGTGTAGTGTTTCTCAATGATATATAGCTGTATTCTAACCATATAATTATTTGTCATTTCTATATGTTGTAGAAATTATTTAATCCCGACCCATGGTTTCTACCCTACCTTAGACCATTTAATTCCAGATAAAAAACACATGCAACCTTTATATTTACAATAAGCCTTAAACAGCACAAGAGCTGGGCAGCTGCCTACCCTCTATACTAATAGAATCTACTCTTCTACGGATAACCCCGAGTTATTCCGTACTGTTTCATCTGGGCTGCTCTTAGCTCCCATTGGCCAGCCCTCAGGGCCACGTTTTTATGGCTCACCTAACCCATGGCAGCTTCTTCTCCTCCTGCCTTCTTCTTTCTTGTGGTCCCTCGCCAACCTTAAGCCTGTAAAACCTAAACCCCACCTACGTCGTTTCTGCCTAACTATTGGTTGCTGGCATCTTTATTTACCAATCAGAAATAACTTGGGGCCAAGGTGTACGTGTGGATTCTTTCATCTCTGGGACAACCAGATCTTGAGAGCAAGCATCTATACTTTATAATTAAGCTTGTAGTTATATATTTTTTCTTTGTGATTTTTTTTTGGGGGGGGACTAGAATTATCGTTTTAAAAGACATTTGCATGTTACATTTTGCTAGGTATTATATAAAAAATGTATACTCAGAATTGTCCCTATTCACATGAGTGTGCCTGCCTGGTGGGGGGAATTGCAGGGTTTATTTATTAATCTTAACTGCAGTAGGTAGAGTTAAACAGCTGACTTTTTAAGTTTATAAAGTTACTTTAGAATTGGGGGAATAAGCTTCAGCCAGAAGTTCCCACCTTGACAGGAACTAATTGTTGCCTTTTTTAAAAAAAAGCTTTATTTATTTATTTTATGTATATGAGTACACTGTAGCTGTAGAGATGGTTGTGAGCCATCATGTGGTTGCTGGGAATTGAACTCAGGACCTCTGCTCGCTCTGGCCCTGCTCTCTCTGGCCCAAGGATTTATTTGTTATTATATGAGAGTACACTCAGACACACCAGAAGAGGGCGCCAGATCTCATTATGGACGGTTGTGTAATTGCTGTATTTTTAAGAGGCAATTTGATCTTAGGCATACAGAAATCCAAATTGTAGTTAGCAAGTTCATGATAGGAGTCAACAGTGTGTGCACGCACGTGTGAATGTGTGTGTGGTGTGTGTATGTGTGTGGTGTGTGTGTATGTGTGTGTGTGAATGTGTGTGTGGTGTGTGTGTGTGGTGTGTGTGTATGTGGTGTGTGTGTGAATGTGAAGTGGTGTGTGTGTGTGTGGTGTGTGTGTATGTGGTGTGTGTGTATGTGTGTGTGCATGTGTGTGTGTGAATGTGTGTGTGTGAGTGTGTATGTGGTGTGTGTGTGTATGTGTGTGTGAATGTGTGTGTGTGTGAGTGTGTATGTGGTGTGTGTGTGTATGTGTGTGTGCATGTGTGTGTGTGAATGTGTGTGTGTGTGAGTGTGTATGTGGTGTGTGTGTGTATGTGTGTGTGTGGTGTGTGTGTGAATGTGTGTGTGGTGTGTGTGTGTGTGTCGTGTGTGTGTATGTGGTGTGTGTGTGGTGTGTGTGTATGTGTGTGTGTGAATGTGTGTGTGTGTGAATGTGTGCGCTGTGTGTGTGTGTGGTATGGGTATGCGGTATGTGTGGTGTGTGTGTATGTGTGTGTGTGAATGTGTGTATGATGTGTGTGTGTGTGTGTGTGTATGTGGTGTGTATGTGTGTGAATGTGTATGTGCTGTGTGTGTGTGTGTAGTTGATGAATCTTTTCCTCTACTGCTCATTACCTTAATTATTTTTTTTTGAGACAGAACCTGTCACTGAACCTGCAGCTCACTGGTTAGGCCAGATTGGCTGCCCCACCAGCTCTAGGGATCTGCCTGTCACCCCTGTCTCCCATCCAGCAGATCTCTTCACTTTTTTTTTTTTTTTTTAATCTGGGGTCTGGGGATTTGAACTCAGGTTCTTATGTGTTTAAAAACAGGCACTTTATCCATTAAGCCAACACTACACAAACCAATGAGGGCATTATTTATTTATTTATTTATTTATTTATTTATTTATTTATTTATTTATTTGCTTCAGATTGATTTTGGTCTTTCATTGACCACTTTAAATTATTTAGACCGTTTTGTTAAATGTAATAGTGAAGTCATTACTATTCATTTGCTGACTTAGTAGGGCTGAACCTAAAGATTTGTTTATTGTTTTATTATTATTATTATTATTATTATTATTATTAATTACTACTAATATTATTTTGATATTTTTGAGACAGGGTCTCTGTATGTTTCCCTGCCTGTCCGGAACTGACTTTGCTAGGCCAGGCTGGCCTTGATCTCACAGAGGTCCACCTGCCATTGCCTCTCAAATGCTGGAATTAAAGGCATCTACTATCACACCCAGCCAGATCCGCTACTTATTACAAAATGATTTTAGCATTACCATCTGCATAGGGCCTGCCCTTATTTGCAGATGTGTCCTCAGTGGAGGTCACCTCTGAATTTCCTGGGAAAGAAGCTGTTTGTTTCTCCTTCTGTGTCAGTGTGGTCTGACAGGAGTAACCGGGTCCTGGCTCTCCATGTGCATGTCAGTGTATGTCTCATGCTTCAGCGTATCCTTGAGGTAGCCATGCCACGAGACTTCCTTCCGGTGGCTTGCTCCTGGGCAGTGTACAGGTAATTGCATGTGCAGTCCTGAGAGTATCTATTTCCAGCACAACAATGCCTCTGAGTCCTAGAATAATTAACCAGCGCGCTGGGGAGTGGCTGTCCCAAGGTCTGCTGCTGGCTCCGGGTCCTATGTTTCATAGAGAAACAGCTCAGAATTCGCCAGGCTGGACATTTTCAGGAAAAAAAAAATCCAACCAAACTATTTAATTAGACATTACAATGGGTGCTTAGATTTAAAAAGAGGACCCATGGTCCTCACCGTCCTAACGCTGAGCCCCTTTAATACAGTTCCTCGTGTTGTGGTGACCCCCAACCATAACATCATTTTCATGACTTCTTCATAACTGTAATCTTGCTATTGTTATGGATTGTAATGGAATATTGGATATGTGGCCCCTGTGAAAGGGTCATTCAACCCACAAAGGGGTCACAACTCACAGGTTGTGAACTGCTTGTCTAGGGCACTAGGCTAAATTGGTAGTCTGATAGTAGGGTAGAAACCTTCTTTAAAGCTGAAATATTTTACTTATGTTTGCTGTTCTTTTGGTTTTGGGGACATTTGACTAATCTACTTAAAATTGTGAGCATGTCCACTATACTGTAGCATGTGATAGACTTAGATTGTTATTTTTGTTTGTTTATTTATTATCTTTATTTATTTGTTTATTATTTATTTATTTTTGTGTGTTTTGCTAGCCTGCTATGTGCATGTATGGAGGATGAAGGAAAACTTATGGGGGAGTTGGTTCTCTCCTCCCACCACATGGGTCTTGGGGACTGAACCCAGGTCTTTGGGCTTGGTGGCAATCACCTTTAACCATTGAGTCATCTGGGTCTGATAGATTTTTTTTTTGTTTTTTGTTTTTTTGTTTTTTGAGACAGGGTTTCTCTGTGTAGCCCTGGCTGTCCTGGAACTCACCTTGTAGACCAGGTTGGCCTCGAACTCAGAAATCCGCCTGCCTCTGCCTCCCAAGTGCTGGGATTAAAGGCGTGGGCCACCACTGCCTGGCTCTGATAGATTTTTAAAAAAATTGTATCATAACTTTTGTGAAAAGTTGCTTTCAAATATCACTAATGACAATGAGAAATTCCTGTTTTTGCACGAGGGGGCTTCTTTCCATATACAAGCTAATATGTAATATTCTATATGGCCTTGGAGCTGTGAACTCATTAGGGTTAACATTTATCCTTGTGTCACTAAATGTAGGGCATTGATTTTGAGTTCAGTTGCTTATCACCAACACTGATCCTGGTTACTAAAACTGAGCAAATGGGCAGATACCACACTCCTACCTGTAGAGAAATCTGTAAATGCCGATAAAGGACTCTTGGTTCTACTTTAAGGCCTGTGATTTAATTAGCAGCAGCAGTGAGTTCTCTTGAAAAGGGGAAAACCAAAACCCTAAAAGAGAAGAAGCATTTTACAAAATAATCTCTGTGATGGGCTATTAGCAAGGGGCAGGCTTTCCTGACTACCTGCCTTTGGGTGGCTCTTCTTCCCAGCTGATGACTGAGACTTCCTTGCTTCTTTCTCTATTTTTATTTATTTGTTTTCGAATCGCCATAAAGGGGAAGATGTTGAATTTTCTCTATGAAGTAGGACATAGTAGTATTTCAGCTCACCTCTTCTCTTGTCTTCTCACTGTTGGTGGAGATAAATCCCTTTAAAGACCACTTATAATGTAAATAAACAGTATTTATCTAATGGCCAGAAATATTACTGGCCCCCTTGGGTGAGTCTCTGCTCAAGGATATTGTCTCTTTTTAGTGCCCATTGCCCCTAACATTCTATTTTTAATAAAAAACAAACCCCAAATCCTTTAGTTAACTAAGCAGCCAGACTATCTTGTGAGGCAGGCTACCCAGTTGCTTGATCTTATCTGTGTGTTTTGGCACTTGACTGGGTGTGCTCTTCTCTGTCCCTTTCAACTGACTTCCCCACCACACAGCTGTCTTTCAGCCTCCCTTCTTTAGACTCTGTCAGGTTTCATTTGTCTCTTTCTGAGAGAAAAGTTAGCTAATGAACTGAGCAGCTCTCCTCTGTGGAGTGACACTAGACATAGCCAGTCTAGTTTCTGTCTGTCTGTCTGTCTGTCTTTCTTTGAGACAGGGTTTCTCCGTGTAGCCCTGGCTGTCCTGGAACTCACTCTGTAGACCAGGCTGGCCTCGAACTCAGAAATCCACCTGATTCTGCTTTCTGAGTGCTGGGACTAAAGGCGTGTATCATCACTGCCCTGTTTTGTGTGTGTGTGTGTGTGTGTGTGTGTGTGTGTGTGTGTGTGTTTCCAGTCTAGTTTTTTTAAAATGAGATTAAATCATTAACTCTATTCAAGTAACTTTCTTTTCTTTTCTTTTTTTTTTTTTTGAGAGAGGGTTTCACTGTGTAGCCTTGGCTGTCCAGGAAGTCAATTTGTAAACCAGGCTAGCCTCGAACTCAGAGATCCGCCTGCCTCTGCCTCCTAAGTGCTGGGATTAAAGGCGTGCGCCACCACTGCCTGGCACCAAATAACTTTTTTTTTTTTTTTGAGACACTGTCCTATGTAGTCCACTCTAGCCTCACACTTGCTGTGTAGCAGGAGATGGCTTCCAACTTTCACTCACTGTTTGAATTTCCTGCACTCCCTTCCTGAGTGTTGGGTTTTCAGTTGAACACCACAGCTCCTGCTTTTCTGTGATGTTGGGGCTAGAACCCAGGGCTCTGTGCATGCTGGATAAGCAGGGTTTTTGTTTTTTTTTTTTTTTAAATACAAAGATTTATCTATTTATTTATTTCTATGCGTGTGAGTATTTATCTTACATGTATGCATGTAAACCGTATGC
Organism: Uromys caudimaculatus; assembly: GCA_028551405.1. NCBI lineage: Eukaryota > Metazoa > Chordata > Mammalia > Rodentia > Muridae > Uromys > Uromys caudimaculatus. The sequence goes on along the minus strand of CM052717.1, from coordinate 25,879,490 downwards.
ATGTCTGGTGCCTGTGGAGGTCATAAGACAGTGTCAGATACCCTGGAACCAGAGTTTTACACGGTTATGAAGCACTATGTGGGTGCTGGCACTCAAACTTGGGTCCTCTAGAAGAGCAGCTAGTTCTCTTAACCACTGGGCTGTCTCCAGCCCAAACAACTTTATTTAATAACTTTATGCATCAGTGGAGGGAATCTTAGAATTAAAATTGTAACGCACATCTAACCCCATGGTCTTCGAGTCACTGGGAAGTGAGGCAAGCAAATGCTTTACCAAATGCAGACATACCTGTTGCTGTTTTCATTCAGGACTTGCTCAGTGCTGTGGAGGTGAAGACAGCTCTAGAAAGGGAAGCTAAGCTCTACCAAGAACGGCTGCTTGCGTCTCAGCGAGCCTGGGATGCTTCGAAGCAGGAGCTGAACCAGCTGAGGAAAAGCTGCCAGCAGCTGGATGTGAGCTTGAAGGCCAGCAGGGAGGCCGCCATAGCCTCACAAAGCCAGAATTCCTGCTTCAGGGAGAAACTCGCAGCTCTTCTGTGCAGCCGATTCGACATAGCTAAGTCCACAGAGGACGCCATATTGGAGAGGATTCGAGAGCTAGGCATTGAAGAAGAGAGGCAGAAAAGGGTGAGTAGGCCGTGGCCGCTTACAACTTCCTCGGCCTTCGCTCAGCATATTCAGCAGCCATTTCTTGGAATTAGTTAACATATACTGGAGCGTGTTTGCTCCACTTCCAGCTGTACATAGGAAGGTGGGAGTCCTTCACGGAGTTGGAGATGTCCATGCTGAGTCCCGTCTCTCCTACCCATTTACTCATGGTGGTGTGAACTCCTCCAAGACCCTGAGTTCGTGGTATCATGGTTTCAGTGACTTTCTTTCCCTGTTTCTTTGTCTCTTCTCCCTCCCCTGCCTCCATGTGTCTGCGTGTTGTGTGTATGTATCTGCATGTGTCTGGGAGCATGGAGGGGCATGGGCCTATGCTGACTGAGGTAACTACCAGGAGTCTACTTTTTTGAGACAGGCTCTTTCAGTCCACCCCAGCGCTTGGCAGTGTGCTCAGCCTCTTTAGGCAGCTTGCTCTGGAGAGTCCCTGTCTGTGCCTTTCAAGGTTAGAATTACAGGCAAGCCACCCGGCCTACAGGCATTGCCATTAATGTCGGTTCTGGAGGCTCACGTCTGGCTCTCTTGCTCACACAGTCAGCACTTTAAGCATGGAGCCATCTCCTCAGCCCCAGTGACTTCTTTTTCATTTTATGCAATGTTGATGACAGAACCCAGATTTTCACGCTTGGAATGAAGTTCTATCACTGAGCTACCCACCCGACTGTTAAAGATTTTACTTTCTCATCTTATTGGCAACTAGTGCAAAGTTCACAGTCCCTGTTCAAAACTGCAAAATTCTTCAGGTTCATGGTGTCTTTTCTTTTGGGGAGGAGTGAGTGATGTTTTTGAGGTAGAGTTTCATTATGTAGCCCAGGCTGGCTTCCGACTCACAGTAATCCCCCTGCTTTATAAGGCCTCATGAGTGCTAGAATTGCAGGCCTCTTCTCCCCAGTATGCATTTGAATCTAGGATATTCATGGGCTTATAAAATAAATATACAACAAAACCACATATTAGCCACATACAGCTCTCCACCAGGGAGTTAGACTGTGCCCCATCGCCAGCCACACTTACTGTGCGGATATAGAAACTGTGAGCCACTCCAGATGGGATGAATGGAGACTATACATTGCCTGAATTATTTATGATGAGGACTTTCTGTTCTGAAGGGTCAGGCCAGACCAAGTCTTGCTAGAAAATAAGCTATCAATATTTGCCTCGAAGATTATTGTTTATTAGAGGCATTCAGTGAAAGAGTTGATATATACCCTTACCGCCCTGTCTGATTAATCAAAACAACAAACATTAACTATTGCTGCTGTGTCTCTTCCCTCCACCCTCTCTTCTGTCCTCTGTATACTGTGCTAAGACCCAGGAGAGCTAGTGAGGGTCCATTTGGGTGTAGAATAGATCCATGTTTTATTTTGCCATTTTTCATACTGTTAATGACGGTCATTGTCTGCAACATCCTACTTGGTGGAGTTGACGTCAGACCAGGCTGTTAAGGGATTGTCAGTGCCAGATTGTGATGTGCACTCTAGGTAGTGAGCTTTGAAAGTAAATGGCACCACATGCTGTCTTAGGATTTCATTGCTGTGAAGAGACCCCATGACCAAGGCACCTCTTATAAAGGACAACATTTAATTGGGGCTGGCTTACCGTTTCAGAGGTTCAGTCCATTATCATCATGGTGGGAAGCATGGCAGCATCCCAGCAGACATGGTGCTGGAGAAGCCAAGAGTTCTACAACTTGATTGGAAGGCAGCCAGAAGGAGGCTCTCTTCCATACTGGGCAAAGCCTGAGCATAGGAAATGACCTCAAAGCCCATGCCCACAGTGGCACACTTTGTCGAACACGGCCTCATCTACTCCAACAAGGCCACACCTTCTAATAGTTCTACTCCCTATGGACCAAGCATTCAAACACACCAATCTATGGGGGCCATATCTATTCTAGCCACCACACAAGTGCCTGTAGAATCGCACTACGGCTAGTTCTTTTGATGTTAGACTTAAAAGGAGACAAGCCATCTTTGATGCCACTCACTCACAAGTCAGTCCTGTATTTGTGTTCTCCTCCTCTCCTCTCCATCTCCTGTCCCTGGCAACTATAGGTTTTCTTGTCTAGTGCTTTCTTTTGACCTTTCTTCTTCTTTTTAAGAATTTAGCTGAGGTCATGCAATAGTTTTGTTTCCGTGTCTGATTTCTTTCACTTAACACAGTGTCCCTAGGTCCATCCCTGTTATAGGGGTAATAGGGCAGATGATCTAGTCACTAATCTATTCTAAGCTATTTACTAAATATGAATCTTAGAACATCTTTATATACCTTAAATTTGCACAATAATTTTTATTTTTATTTTTTTTTTGTGAGTGAGTGAATGTGGAGGGTATGTGAGCATGCGCGCGCATGTGTGTGTGTGTGTGTGCGTATGTGTGTGTGTGTGTGTGTGTGTGTGTGTGTGTGTGTGTTTATAAATGAAGACACTGTGATCCTTGGGTCAACATTGTCCCTCAGGTACCATCCCGTTCTTTTTCTTTTTTTTGAAACAAGATCTCTCACTGGCCTGAAATTCACTGTAGGCTAGGCTGCCTGATCATTGAGCCTCAGGGGTCTGTCTCTCTCTACCTCACCACACTCTGCTTCTATTATGTGGGTTCTGGTGGCTGAATCTAGGTCCTGATCCTCGCAATGCAAGTCATTTATTGACTGAGCCCTCTCAACAGCCCTACAACAGCCTTTAAAACAAAGTTAGTTTAGGAATGCATTTGTAAATAAAGGAAAAAAATGCATGCATGCTCTGCAAGCAATTCTCATGGCCTCTTTAGCCCCATGCACAGTGCCCCCCTGGGCTGCACCCTGGAATGTGTATATACACTACTGAGGGTAAGTCCATTTGTTCCTGTGGCTCAGGTTACACCTAGGAACTCAACAGAAGCAAGAAACCATTTACAGAACTGGGAAGAACTTGAGGAAGTTGTCTTGAGTGGTGAGGCATGTGTGTTAATAGTTAATGTCCCCCCCCCCCCCAATTTTATTGCTTTTCATTCTATACATCTCAGCTTCCCCCTTGCTATTTTAATTCCAGCATGAGGAACATGGCATACAGTTGCCAGCATGACACATATGCTTATTTTCTAAAGCAAAGTAGTGAAATAGGTTAGGGTAGTTATCCCCCCTCATCTCTCCCTCCCCCCACCCCTCTCTCCCTGCCTCCCTCTCTCCCCATACAAATAAGAATGATTCGCTCTTTTTAGTATCTTTCTCCGTCTCCCCTACTCTGTAATTTTTCTCAGTAGCCACACTTCCCATTAAAAAACCCCAAATCAAGCATATAGCTGGTGTCTCGTGCGACCCCTCTTCAAGTAAAATGAGGAGAAAATGGATTCTGCACATTGTCTTAGAAATGTTTTTGAAGAATGGGTGCTTCACACATTGATGAATCCGTGTGGGGAGGTGTGGGGCTCCTTCTCCGCCAGCTGCCATGGCTGCAGGCAGCCAGCTGTTGAGTCGTGCTGTGTGAAGGCCCTGCGGACTTGTCCTGGCACAGTGTCCTTCTCCTGAGTATTCTTACGTGCAGGGTGTTGCTTCTCTTGTTTCCTCCTTCCTTGGCTATCCATCCTCCCTCTCCTAGATTTCCAGCTCTTAGTAGAATCAAGGACACCGTTCCTCACTTCTTCAGTAAGTCATCTCTACTTCTTTGAATTTCTGCTTCTGGCAAAAATTTAATTTTCTCTTAAACAACTGTATCATGTCTTAGAGCAGGGATTCTTAACCAGGGTACTGTTGATATTTAGACTGCATAGTCTTGTTATTTATTTATTTTGAATAGAAGATCTTGCTATGTAGCCAGACTGTTCTTGAACTCATTCCCAGCTCTGTCTCTGTATGGGATAATGTGTGTATGCATATGTATGTATATATATATGTATGTGTGTGTGTGTGTATATATATATATATATATATATATATATATATATATGAGTGTATGTGTGTGTTTATATATGTACATATGTGTATATGTGCTTTGTGTGGCAGGTGGTGGTAGCATCCTGTGTGTTCTAACCTCTTCCTGTTAGATTCCAGTGGGACCCTCAACCCCAATTTGAGACAACCACTGTGTCTCTCGACTTAGTCAAATGCCTCCCGTCAAGAGCACAGTCAGCCCTGATTGAAACCCTCTACTTCCGAGGAAAGTCCTACTGCTGAATTCAAAAAAGACTTGTTGGATGTTATTTAGCCTTGAATTTCAGGACATGTAATAGATGTTTAAGAACAAGGACTTCTTGCATTATGGCCAAAACATACAACATTTTCCTAAGATTTTACTTACGCGTGCTCTGCAAGCGGTTCTCACGGCCTCTCTAGCTCAGTGCACAGGTTTTTGGGTTTTGGTTTTTGGTTTTTGGTTTTCTGTTTTCCCCTGAGCTGCACCCTGTAACGTATATAGATCACTGAGGGTAAGTCTATTTTTTTCCTGTGACTCAGTTTACACATAGTAAGTTTTTGAGGTTAAAAACTTCCACAGTTTGAGGTCTCTCCTAACTTATTAATCTGGATGAGAATTGATTCTGTAGAGATGATATGACCTGATGAATTTTTCTTCATTTCTTAAACTAAATATAGAGTCACACAAGCCCATTCACCTTGGTGTAGACAATCTTCTCTTTCTATTCTTTACTTACTAACCTCACTTGGAATGTCTCACAGTCTGGAGGCTCTGCAGGTGCTGTGGACCCAGCTTCATAAATCCTCCAAATCTCATAACCCCCATCATTTTCCTGCCACTTACTAGAGCAGACATTTCCTGAGAAGCACCGGCAGACTTCCACTGACTTGCCATCATAAAATCACTTTGCATACTCACTCCTGGCTGCAGCAGTGTCTGAACAGCAAGAGGTGTAGTGTCTCTGTCTTCTCTAGTTGTATTTGATTCCTAGACTGCATTAACAATGTTCCACTAACTGGGTTATGCCAACAGAACTTAGCTTACAGTTCTGGCAGTTAGAATTCTACAGTCAAGGTGTAGTTAGGGCTGGTTCCTGTGTTCATACAGCTTCCCTGGCTTCCGATGGCCCCAGGCCCTCCCCAGCTGGTGCACGGGTTCTCTCTATGGCATCTTCCTTTTATGTATGTCTGTGTTTGCATCCACGTTTCTCCTTTTATAAAGACAGTGGACAAATTAATCTGATCTCACCCCAAAGACCTGATTGTAGCTTGATTGTTTCTGTGAAGAGCTTCTGTCTAAATAAGTCCCATTCTGAGATCCTGGATTAAACTAACCTACTTCTTTTTCCTGGTACCAAGTTAACCTATAACAAAAGTTGGCTTGAACAAAGAGGAAGGGAGCCAGGTTAGCTGGTAAATATTGTTGGCCACACATACTGACACGAAGGAAGAACTCGGTTGATGTTATGCCTTGCTACCCGATAACTTATTTTATATACTTCCAAAAATGAAAGATATTATTTGAATAATAAAAACGTTGTTTCTGTATAAAAGGTGCTAGACTGTAAGTGATCCAGGAGGCTTTTCTGGCCACAGAGCTCTTGTGTTGTGTTGTTTGGTAGAGTTTCAGAGCAATGGGCCTCTCTTGGGAGATCAGCAGATCCTTGTCCTTGGACGGTGAGTTACCTCTGAGGACATTATGCCTTAACTTCCCAAATCTCCATTGCTTCTTTTTGGAGGATGGTTTGCTAATGGCCTCTTTAACCATATCGAAGTGTGTATTTTTTGTGACACCCCCATCCATCTCCGAGGCCCTGCATCCTCAGCAGAGAGACCCTCAGAACATCAAGTGTACATTTTGGTGACGCTAAGGAAGGCTGGAAGAAGGGGAAGCTTGTTGATTCTTTAGACTTCTTGGTGTAGAAAACAACAGGTGTATAGTTTGGGTGGGAACGCAGGCAACTGGTATTGATGTTCTCAAGAATGCAGTCAGATGACACTGTTAATTTTTTGGAATAAATTTAGTTCTGAAAAAAACCCCAAAAACCCATAAAAACGAAACCTCAGTGTATTGTATTCCCTGACAGCTAGCCACGCTTCAGAAGTGCGGCTTCGTGATGAGACAGATTGGGAAGGGCCTCAGCTCTTTGCTCCACTTAAGACCCAGGACTCTGGTGTAGCAGTTGGTTACATTCTGAGTAGTTCAACCACCTAGTTACTAGAAGTCTTCCAAGTGGCCTGAGTTCAATTTTCAAGGCTCTTTGGAGCATTCTTGGGTCTGTACAGATGGTGTGGAGGCAGGATTCTCTTGGCTTTGCTTGACTCAAATGCTTTTGTTTCTCATATGTCTTCTATAGAAAGATTTCTAGCTGACCAAAGACTATAGGTAAAAAGTTTGGGAAACACAGGAAAATTACTTTCTTTTATTATTTTCAAATGGGATCTCATTTAGCTAAGGCTAGCCTTGGACTTGTTTCACAGCCCAGTATATCCTTATTTTTCTGCCTCTACCTCCCAAGTGCTGGTATTATAAGCATAGGCCACCACATCTGCTCAACAGAGGGAAATTTCTGAAGGTTAAAAAAAAAAACTCTTTAAGGAAAGAACATATGATTGGTTCAACCCATACTTTGGGGTGGAAATACTGATGGCAGAAACAGATGCACTGTACTGAACTCCAAGCACATGTACTGGTGATGGTTCTAGGAGCTGACAATGCAAATTGAGCCTTTTCAGAATCTTCTGCACTGTGATAATGTGAAATTTTTCCCTGGGGAAAAACAGTTTCTCAAATATGGCTCTGAGTAATTTCCCGCCAGACACTGATGTGAACTACCCACTGAAGTCCAGAATGGATTGTGTCATAGGCTTGGTACTCTGAAAGCCGTAAAAGCACGGAAGGAGATTTTAGCTTGTTCAGTCCAGTTTCCTCCAGCTGTCACTTGGTCCACTCTGGGACTGGTAGTTGATGGGCCTCTGGCCTTCTCCATTGACCTGGACCCCCTACCTGTTTGCTACCTGGTGTTTAGACAGCTTTAATCATCAGAAGAAACATTCTCTTTTCTTGTAGAGGGATGCTGGGGCTGGGGGTGGGGATACTGAGGTACAGTCTTATGTAGATCAGGGTAGCCTGGAACTCCGGACAGTCTTGCTTCCATCTTCCAATACTGAGAATTTTCTGTTTTGTTTTTAATGGTGGATTGTTTTAGAGATTGAAGACAATCTCGTACAGGCTAGGCATGAGCTGTACCACTCATTTGTGTGCCCAGCTCTGTGATGGATTCTTTTGAAAGTCTTTTAAAATGAATTTATTTTATTATTTTAATGCATGGATATTTTGCCTGTATTTATCCGTATGTACCTTGGAGGTCAGGAGAGGTCACTGGGTCCTGGAACTGGGGTTACAGAAGTAATGAGCTACTATGTAGGTTCTGGGAATTGAACCCTGGTCCCCTACAAGAGCAACAAATGCTCTTAAGCACTATGCCATGTCTCTGGCCCCTCATGATGGATTCTTAATGCAGCCATTGAAATGCTAATAAACTTGAATGACATAAAATGATTTTTAAACTGCTACTAGGTAAAAACAAAGACGGAAAGTTGTATATATGACATAATCTTGACTATATCCTAACAATATAAAATTGATACATTATTTTAAACAAATAATTGTGGCCTCTGTTCAGAGGATCACAGAAATTTTTTTTTCGTCTTGCCAATTTATATTTTTGGCCCTTAATGAATATTTTATAATGCATATTTATTATATTGTATTATATTACATAGGGGTGAATGAAAACTCAAGTAATTATGGACTTTTCTTTTTTCTTCTAATTAGAAACGTAATATTTTATTTTATTTGTTACGGATTCAATCTGAACATGTTAACGTATAATATCATTCTGAATGTCTTTTATAGAAAAGGCAGGGCTCATTTGTTTTTTAAAGGCAGCATTACAACTCTAATTAGATAGCTTTCCAAGTCTTCGAAAGTCTCTCTTAAATATCACACTCTCTTTTTTTTCATCTAATCCCAACCTTTAAATTCTAAGTCAGATTAATTCTTTACCAAGTAAAATATCAAGCTTCCAAAGTCAAACATGACTTTGGGGGTGTGAGGGGGAGGGCATTCTATAAATAAAATATCTGGTGAAAGTTTATCGCAAGGAGAAACCAAACCTTCCCAGTCCCACTGCTTGGACGTCTTTCAGAATTTCTCAGCAAGAGCCTTTTCTTTGACTTGTTGCTTGTTTTGCTTGCCGCTTCCATGTGGCTGTTGACTCCAACTGAAAGCACCAGAATTAGAAACACTTCTCTCATCACCACAGTGTGCATCTTCCAAATCTGGTGTTTCCTACCCTAGATGTCTTCTGGAGGTATCTGAGAGAAGACACAACTGGATCAGTAAGTTTGTAAATATGCCAGCCAAATATGACACAGACTCTCATGTTCTACAACTTAACATGAAATACCTGTGACCTGGGGGTGATGAATGTGGAACTAAATTGATGTTTGTGAGCATCTGAAAACACACAATCATGCCTTCTTCATCTCCCAAGGCAGTAAGGGACACCCAGATCTTCCATGTGTGTGTACATGCCCGTCTGCAGTCTGCTTAGCTGTTCTTATTGCTGGATGTCCTGACCCTCTTCTGAGATTGCTTCCAGCCACATCTATGAGATCCATCATTCTGTGATCATCACGTGATGCCTGTTGGACATGACTAATGCATTCAATCTTGACAGTCTCCATACTTCTCCTTTATTCCTAAAGCATCAACTCACTAAAAATCAACTCCTAAAGAGTGGGTAGATACCATCCTCCCTGGACCCTCAAAAGCAGATTAGGCTGAGCCTAATTGCTGACAGCTTCTCATCCAAAGTGGTCTGGTATGACTCTCAGCTTTGTCAACTTGTTTTTTCCCCAAAAGTCTTGTCTATCCAGGGTATCCAAAGAGTATGAACTACCATTACTAACATCCAGAGAAAGAGGAAGACTCCTCTAACCTCTGCTCCCTGAGGAAAAATATCTGAGATGACTGCTTCATAGCTTCTCAGGGGGTTCCCACAGGCCTCAGACCCCAGGTGGTCGCCAGAATAGACTATGCAAAGCTTGCTCTATTGGTCTGTCTGTTGACTTACTCCTGGGACGGGCTTTGTCACAAGACCACTCATCCTCAAGGCCTTATCCCAGCCTCTCTTCTTTGTATATAACCCAACTAAGACAACATCTCAGGTCACTCTTTCAGAGAGTTCCATTGGCCACTAATTCTACGGTAGAATATCAGAATCTGTGAATAATCCACACTCTGAAACTCTCTCCCAGCTCAAGCTTTTCTAATGTATGCTTATCGGGCCTTCACTGAAGGTCTAAGGGTGAGCCAGATCAAATCTTACCTATAATAGTATTTCAAAAAATTTGATGACAGCTTCAGTGTCTTGTGTTAGCATCTCTGTACAAATGACTAGGGGTGGGGGAAAGAGCCTGTTTTCTGTTCTTAATTTAGACTGTAACAAAGCTAAACCAGTCAAGGCGATTAGCATTGTAGTGCTGTGTAAACATCCATTACTCTTTTCCTTTCTGCTTCCAAAAACAAGAGAAAACATCTTTATTCACCAGTGGTTTATCCCAATTTTATAGTGCTCAACATTTCCTAAAAACTGAATTCACAAAAATCAATGTGGGTGGTCTGGAAGTGCATTTTAAGTGGGTGATTAGACTTTTGCTCTTGGTTTCGGGAGAGAGGACCCTCAAGACAAAAGAGGGCTTCCTGGCAAGATGTTTGGTGTCACCATATTAAAAAGAATTTGACCTTTCAGACTTTTCAGATACTAAAATGGTAGTATTAGTATATAATTATACCGCTGAACTCTACAACATGAATAACCGATATTCATTAGAAGCCTAAATAGAAGTCCCTCCAGGCTGCTTCTCATGATAAATAAACATAATCTTTAATCGACTAGGTGTGGTGGAAGAGTCTCTCTTGGGGAATGACATTTTCGTGGCTCTTGAAATTACTTTTTGTCTGAACCTTTTCCCTGTCCAGCTTAGCTTCGAAATCTCTAAGTTTATAACAGTTTTGGAGGCAAGTAAATGATATCTGTAAATATTTACTGACGAAAGTTGTTGAAGGAATTATGGAAAAATGAAATACATCTACCATTATCAGTTTGATAACTGTCTTAGTTAGGTTTTCCTGCTGTGAACACACACCGTGATGAAGGCAACTCTTAAAAAGACAACATTTAATTGGGGCTGGCTTACAGGCTCAGAAGTTCAGTCCATTATCATCAAGGTGGGAAGCATGGCAGTGTTCAGGCAGGCATGGCCCTGGAGGAGCTGAGAGTTCTTCATCTCATTCTGAAGGCAAACAGGAGAAGACTGGCTCCCATATGGTTGGGAGGAGGGTCTCATTCCCTCCCCTGTCCCCCACAGTGACACACTTCCTCCAACAAGGCCACGCCTCCTAAAAGTGCCATTCCCTGGGCCAAATGTATTCAAACCACCACAATAACAAATACAGGTTTATTTCAAACAGAGGAAAACACAGCTACAAGATGACCTATTTTTAAATGTAATTTTTACAAGGAGTCTGGAAGTGGGTGTCGTAGTGGTTCTGCTTCTCAGATGGAGTGATGGATCTGCTGAGTCTAAGCAAGGCTTAGCTTTCTTCTCCGTCTTTGTTTCCAGATGGTCTCCCAGCTTGAAGCACAGATCTCCGAGCTTGTTGGGAAGTTGGGAAATGAATCTGAGTCTCACCAGAAAACCCTGCAGAGGGCCCAGGAGGCAGAAAAGAAGTTGGAGGCTCTTCAGGGTCAACTGAGTCACGTGGAGGGAGAGCTGCTTTCTGGAGACGTCGTGAGAGACAACTTGAATCTGGAGAAGCAAAAAGTAATAACGGGATGGCGAGTCCACGGTGCCAGTGTGTGTCATATGCTAAAACTGTACCTGAGAATGTTCTGAACGTCGCAGTGTTTACACTGATTATGTCTTGAGTTATGAGCAAATTCCAAGGAACAATGAGTCTCTTCCTATTGTTTAGGGTTCTTTTGATTGTTAATCCAGGTAACCTGGTATATGTTTATTGTGTGTCCATTATCTAAGATATTGGTAGGTTTGGGGTGCATGAAGTATGGGTGATACATAGTTTCTAAGTATGGGTGATACATAGTTTCTAAGTGTGGGTGATACATAGTTTCTATTACTAAAGGCTCAGGGTTTAATAGAAGAGACAGGCATTAGGATACCTTGCTATACTAGCATATGTATTATAGCTGCCGTAGTATTAATAAAGTATTACAGGCATTTCTGGATAAGGAGATTTTACGTCGATCAATTTATCTATGAAAGATAAATCGGATTATAGTGGGAGAAGAGGCAGGTGCTATAGGGGGAGACAGTTTAAACAAAGGCAGGAAGCCTTGTAAATGCTATATTCAGAGCATGCAAAGTGAGTTATCACACATGGTGGAACGTGGCATCCTTAGTGGGGCTACAACAAAGAGAGGATGGGATGTGGAGAATTTTTTTAGATCTGAAGATCCTTTTCCCCCTAGAGAATATAAAGTATAATTAATTACCGTGAACTTCACAGTGAAGTTATTTGCTGCCTAATGATGTTTTTGTCAGTGGTAGGCGGTTTGTATGACAGCGGTTCCGTATGCTCATGTTGCATATACATACATGCAGAACATACGCTTACCATGCACAAAGCCCTAGGCCACATACTCAGCACCTCAAAAGTTAAAAGAAAAGATAAACTCGTCAAGTGATGTGGACACTGTCCATGACACTTTCCCAGGGACAGCACTGTCTGATCCTGCAGGTTTCAGAACCTGGATCCCCTGTCGAGCGATCCATTCCTGGTGGAGGTGAGATGCCATGGTGGGACAGTACCTACCCTGAAGGGATAGTACCAAGAGGTTAGAGGAGACAAGAAGAGCGTGAGAGAGTAGTCCTCCCCAAGGACCTGAGTATGGGAGGGCATCACGACTCCTACTCCTACTCGAGGTAGTTTTACAGAACAGTGAGTAAGTGGGCCTACTTGTTCTGTGCTCAGTGTGAGTAGAGCGGAAGGGATACAGAGTAGTGAGAAGAATGTAAAAAGTGGACTGAAGAAAGGTTCGTTGGTAACGGTGAAGAGGTCAGCTTGTGAGCTACAAGGGTCCATGGGAGAGAGGACAGGAACAGAAAAGGAGGCATAGAGGATCAAGAATATAGGGACAAAATCTGTAGTGACAGATACTTTTTGGTTAAGAAAATTGTATTCGGGAGACTAACTCCTTTTCATTCTTTTGTACTTAAAAAAAACAAAAAAAAAAACCCAAAAAACCTGAGAAACCAGGCAGTGGTGGTGCACGCCTTTAACCCCAGCAATTGGGAGTCAGATACAGGCAGATCTGTGAGTTCAAGGCCAGCCTGGTCTACAGAGTGAGTTCCAGGACAGCCAAGGCTACACAGAGAAACCCTGTCTCAGAAAACCAACCAGCCAGCCAGCTAACCAACCAGCCAGCCAGCCAGCCAGCCAGCCAGCCAACCAAAACAAACAAACAAAAAAACAAAAAAGAAAGAAAGAAGGAAAGATAGGAAGGAAGAAAGAGAGAGAGATTGAGGAAGTACCATGGCTACACTGGGGGTCAGATACACAGAGATGCCAGTCCACAGGAGGCAGGCGACTAGGGCATCACCAATATAACTAGCGTTCTGATGGAGATGGTGTGGAATGTGGCAGCCTTTGTCTTCCATTATGGGGACATGATCCTCCCTCCTCCTCCTCCTCCTCCCCTCCTCCTCCCCCCCCTCCTCTTCCTCCTTCTTCTGGCAAGGATAGGACCTCACCTCACACTGTAACTCAGGCTGGTCTTGAACTTCATATCCCAGGCTGGCCTGGAACTCACTTTTTAGTACAGGCTGGCCCTGAACTTGTGGCAATTCTCTTATCTCCCTCCTAAGTGGTAGAATTACAAATGCGAGCCACTCGGACCCATCTTTGTGTAGGTTGATTTCTCTTCTTTCCATATCAATATGTCGTTAGTCTTAATTGAAATTATGCCAAAATAGTTTTCAGTTATGAAAGCAAATTACATAAGCTAATTATGTCCACAGTGAGTTTTCCACAGATGCATGTAGTAAGGGCAAGTTCATGTAAAATTGAAAGTGAGGCTGTACAGAGATTAAGTGCTAAATATGATCTAGGCTCATGCAACACAGAGTAGAACACATGGTCTCTAAGTCATGCTAACCTGTGACCCAAATGAATAAAACACACAGCAGCCCTTTATGTCTATACAGTTAAAGATTTTTAAGCCAGTAAGGCATGCCTGTAAAGGGCTGAGGCACAGGACTGTGAGATTGAGAATAACCTGGACTTTATAGTAAGTTCAAAGCCAGCCTGGGGCACATAGTAATAGCCTGTCTCAAAAGAAAACAAATGAACAAACAAACAAACAAAAAACGGAAAAAAGAAAGAAAAAAATATTTCAACTGCAGTCTTAAAAAAAGATTTATTTTTAATTTTGTGTGTGTGTGTGTGTGTATGTGTGTGTGTGTGTGTGTGCCCAATGCACATGAGCGTAGGTGCATGAGGAGGCCAGTAGAGGGCATCCGATCCCCTGGAGCTGGAGTTAGAGGTGGTTGTGAGTCACTTGAATGGGTGCTGGGAAACAAACACAGTCCTGGGCAAGAACAGTGCATGCACTCAACTGCTGGGCTGTTCCTCCAGCTCCGTCAACTGTCATTTTATGGGCCAGTTAAAGTCCTTGAAAGAGCTACCTAGTCTGTGGGGCTTTGGTTTGGTCCCAGCTGAATCCTTCTTGCCTATTGTAGAGCTGCCATGCATGGTAAATGGGCCACATAGAGAAGCAGAAAAAGGTTTTAAAATTTTAGATGTTAAGCCTCTCTCAGATATGTAATTGGCAAAGATCTTTTCCCAGTAGTCTGCCAATTTGTCTGAATGCCGGTGTCCATAGGTATGTGGACTTATTTCTGGGTCTCCCACTCAAGTCTGTTGGTTAACATGCCTGTTTCTGTGCCAAAACCAAGCACGTATCACTCCTACAGCTCTGCAGTACAACTTGAGATGGGGGGGGGGGCTACCTTCAGCAGTTCTTTTATTAAGTAGGATTGTTTTTAGCTATCCTGTTTTTGTGTGTGTCAGTGTGTGTGTGTGTGTGTGTGTGTGTGTGTCCATACTGAAATTTGTCCTTTCAGTTCCTGTGAGGACTTGTGTTGGAATTCTGATCGGGATTGCATTGACTCTATAGATTGCTTTTAGTAGGATGGCCATTTTCACTGTATTAACCCTACTAGTCTATGGACATACTTCTTCCTCCACTTAAAATACAATCAATAGAAGCTAGGTTATGCTCAAGCACAGATAAGAGATAGAATAAACCCCAAAAGGAGAGCCACCAGGGCAAGAAGGAACTGACAGTGTGACATCACATATGTAAAATTGTCTGTGGTATCAAAGCATAGTGAATGATGTTGGTAGTTACTGTAGCTTATACAGATGATTAAGTTGTATTTATATCTATGCTACTTAACAAAATTGGAAAATATACACTTACAGATAATGTCATCCTGATGACTGAAATAGAGGGAGTTCCAGGCTTTCAGCTGATACACTTAAACGGCAGGAAATTATTCTCATTTCACATCTAATTGCCTGAAAGAGCCAGATGCCGAGGAGTTACTACATCAAGAAGGAGATATCAGAGATAGACCCCCAATCCTGCAATTGTCATAGAGCAAGATGGATTAATGAACTCATTCAGCACACAGCATTCTGTGTCTGAACATGCTCAGAGAAACAATAGCAACCAAACGAAGGAAGACCTTTAAGCTCTGAGGGAGTTTAGTCTATTAAAATATGAACTGTGGGGGCTAGAGAGATTCAAGGGTTATAAGCACTTGGGGCTCTTATAGAGGGCCCAGTCAGTACCCACCCATATGGTGTCTCACAAATGTCTGGAATTCAGGCTGTAGTGGATCTGGTGCCCTCTTTTGGCCACCTCAGGTACTGCATGCATGTGGTGCACATACGTGCACGCGCGCGCGCGCGCGCGCGCGCACGCACACACACACACACACACACACACACACCACACACACACACCACACACACACACGGGCAAAAACACACATGAAAATAAGTCAGATATTTAAAAGAATGTGAACTGACTAATTTCAAACAGTTCTGCTTTAGAGTCCCGTTCACCTACGTTGAATTAAACACTTTAACAAACATTTCATAAAGCCTTCCCCTCTGTGTGTGTGTGTGTGTGTGTGTGTGTGTGTGTGTGTGTGTGTGTGTGTGTGTGTTTATGAGTAGGCCAAAGGTTGGAAACATATGTTGTCCTCAGTTGTTCTTGGTCTGACTTCTTGAGATAGGGTGTCTCACTGAAATTTGCTCATTTGGCTGTCCTGGCTGGACAGTGAGTCCCAAGGCACACTCCTGTCTCTGCCTCCCCATGCTGGCATTACAGAGGCACGTTCAGTGTCTGGCTGTTTTAAACATGTGTGTTTTGGGACTTACACTCAGGTCTTCTTGCTTGTCCTGTAAACACTTTACCAACTGAGTCACCTCTCCAGCCTCGTTAAAGCATTTTGACAAAAACAAAACAACAATAACGACAAAGCCACCCAAAAACTCTTGTTTAGCTTTTGTGTATATATGAAGGACTTTGGTTTTGACGTGATTGCTAAGTGCTGGGACAGCCTGGGAGGAGCAAGCCTTCAGTGGCTCTTTGCTAAGACACGTAGAGAGAGACCAGAAGTGGAATTAGAGGAATGGCCCATTCATCATATGGAAGGGCTTAGAAAAGTGTTTGATATTAAACTGATGTCCAGGTTATGCTCCAGGAAAGTCCACAGTGTTTGGTCAAGAAGGTGGTAGGTAGAGATCGGTAAGATTGTTCGAATGTTCACTACCAAATCTTAAGGTCAAAAGCACAGCTCTGGGACGGCCTTAAAGAGAACCACTTGTAGGGTTGTCAGAAAGAGAAGGAATTGGGGAGACCACACATTAACTTCCATGTCCCATCTTCATTTCTGTTTCTGGGTTCAGTATCTGAAGTTTCTGGACCAGCTGTCAGAGAAAATGAAATTGGGCCACATAGCTGCTGAGCTTGGCTTTGACATGCGTCTGGATGCTGTTCTAGCTCGCATAGAGCAATTAGTCCACCTTGAAAGTCATGCTGTCATTGAAAACAAGACCATGGCTCACAACTTACAGAGAAAGGTAGGCAACATTGCCCTTCATAGTACTGAAAAGAGAAACTTCTGGAAAGCCCAAGTGTTTAAATGATTTTTCTCCCACCATGATCAGCAGCATGTTTAAAAAGCATTTTATAAAGTTATGTATTTAGAAGCTGAGTCTCAATTCTACAGCCTGAAGATCTGAGGGCAGCCCATCCCTGCTATGGTCTTCACCTCTGTGGTCCAAAATAGTCACTAGAAGCAATTGTCTGTGTTTCATGCAGAAGGTTGGAGTAGGGGAAGAGTGAAGCCAAAGATGCCAATGACGTCTTGTAAAGGAGATTCTGGAAGATGCTAGCTGATGTTTATAGTATGGCCACAATTCTCCTGGCCAAACCTGGTTGCAAGAGAGACTCGCAGACAAAGACATTAAACTCATAGTTTCTGCTCTTTTGAGTGAAATGAAAGCTGGGAGCATTGAGCAGTTCTGTTTATACCAGTTCTATTGAGCCAGGAAGCACAGAGAAGGGCTCTCTTTTCATCCCATTGAAGGCAGAGTTAGAAATGGTTTAGAGCAAATGAATGAATGAAAGAACAAACAAAAGGGATAAAGCATAACTATTAGTCTTACAATTATCAGCATCAGAGAGAGAAAAAGGAAACACAGATGCGTTCTCATAATGCTTCTTAGGCGAAATATCCTGTGTAGAGAGAGGCTCTACAGCGAGTTGCAGCTGGGGCCTTGGACTCCACCAGACGGTGCACCCTGAGGTGAATCACATACTTCTGTCTGTTTCTTCATATTATGACAGGAAAGACATGGACCCCTCAGAGGAGTTAATTTAAGAAGCAGAAAATTTGAACTCCTGTCTCATAGAATAAATGCCATTCTCACGTGGCCTCTACTGCAGTTCACTGTGTCTGGAGCAATCTCTCTCTCTCTCTCTCTCTCTCTCTCTCTCTCTCTCTCTCTCTCTCTCTCTCTCTCTTTCAACCTGGAACCTGGTCACTATCATGGATGTCAAATTGGGCCATAATTCTTTCTTCACTTCTCCTTAGAGAATTGATTTTCTTTCTTAATGCCCAATGCTATTTCTTTTTAAGGGTTATATCATCATTAAAATTAAAATGACCAGTGTACAGAATCTGTCAGTGGACATTTGCATCAGAATGCTATTTGATACGAAGTGGCTGAAGAGGGGGAGCTGGGGGCATGCTGATTTTGACCCATGGTATCCAAAAGGAAAAGCTTTTCTATAGTCTCCACCTACCCACCACAGACACGCTGTGGCACGCATGTGCCCCTCTACCATACACACAACAAATAAAAATGTATTAGAAAAATTGGATAGTGCCACACCCACGGGAACACAGTCAACACTTAATGGATTCTGTGGGAATGCAATAGGAGTAATAATAATAGCAATGGCTATAAAATAATGGTGACAGAGGGCTGTGGTCGGCAGGGGATGGGAGATAGGTCCTGGCAGGAGTAGAGAGAGGTCGAGGGACGTAGGTAGACTAAGGTTTCAATAAGATCAAAATTCATTGTATACATGTTTGCAAATTTCAAAGAGCAAGTGAAACCATTATTCAAAAATGTTAAAAGGGATTTGGTTAGAGAACTCTCAGGAAGGTTTGTTAAGGTGTGACCCAGGTATGGACACAGGTGTCACGGATAGGCAATAAATGCAAGGTAGCGTTTTTTAGTAAGTCCTTCAACGTTGTCATAATACTCAAGTGACAACGAAGGGTAATGCTACAGCCGTCATCCGGGGCATTCGACAGTTCTCGATCCCCACTCCCAGCTCCCAGTGTTTGTGATCAAAGACGCCACTGCCTGGATTTAATATCTGTCCAGTGAAGTGACAGGCAGAGCCCAGGAGATGCTGTCCCTCACAGTCATTTTCTATAAACCGTTTAATTCCCTTTATCAACTCAATTGGCAGCATAAGTAATATTCCAAGACCTTACCCTCCGCTTGGTTGGAGGAGCTCATGGGCCCTGCATAACACAGAGTTCAGAGAAGCGAATCTTCCTGAAGTCTGTTTCTGAGAGTCAAAGTTTGTAAACAAAGCTTCCTTAAAACGTCTCCTGGGCACATCCTTCTGTAAGAATATATTGACCTGCATCCTTGGAACTACTCAGTTCTCAGGGGGCTCAGATTATCCAGGGCAGGTTTTCAGTATGATGTGGGACTGCTCTTGTTTCATAAAACACTGGTGCAGGGATCGTGGCCACAGAGCACTGAAGAGGATTTGTCTGTGTCTTATTATATTCTACTTATTCTGCTCTTGATAAGCCTATTTTATTCGTCTTAAAAGTAATTTTACATTTTGATTATGAGGCACAGAATATTGGATGAAGCAGCTGTGGAGAACTGACTCTTTTTTTCTCATATGTTCTGGGGGCTCTTTTGTCCCGTACTTTGTAGCTACAGAATTAATTCTTGGAAAAAATACGAATAAAAAAATTCAATCAGGGAAAGGAACCCAGTGACCTTTTTTGATGGTTTGCAAATGAGTCTCATTGAAGTGCAGATAAAAAAAATCGACATTATCTGAGTAATTCATTTATATTTACTGACTGTTCAATTATTTTTTTTTTCTTTGAAAAAATCCATTTGTATCAAACCAGCTAAAGACTCAGAAAGAAAGACTGGAGAGCAAAGAAGTGCATATGAACCTCCTTCGGCAGAAAATTGGCCAGCTGCAGCAGGAGAAAGAGGCCCGCTCGGCCTTGGCCGTGGAGAGGGATGAGGCCCATCTTGCTCTGAGAAAGCTGGAGAAGAAGGTGGAGAGGATGCAGAAGGAGTTGAGTGCATGTCAGGAGCACAACACTGAGCTCAAAGCCAAGCTGGCGGACACCAATGAACTCAAGGCAAGTGGATGGCTCCTTCCTCTGCTCCTCTCTGCCCACGCGCATCCGAGTGTACACAAGGAACAGCAGCGCGTGTTGCCTGTAATGCTGGCACTTCAGGGGTAGAAGCAGGCAGGTCAGCAGTCCAAAGTCACTCTTGGTTAGATGGACAGTTCAAGGCCAACCTAGATTGCGTGAGACCTTGCCTCCAATAAAAGAGGGAAAGGGGCGGGGCTGGCGAGATGGCTCAGTGTGTAAAGTGGCCTGACAGGTGTCTGGGACCTTTCCCTTCTCCCTGTATGAGATTTCTGGAGAAATTCCCATTTCTCTGGGGTCCATTGTTTCAACAGTCTGATGGTCAGCTTGAGAGACACAGTGTCTCTTTAGAATATCTCCATGCCCTGCAGGCCAGTGACAGAGGTCTCTGTTAGACAAGAATGTGATTAGGAGGAAATTAGAAACTAATGGACACTCTATTTACTGAGAATTGGAGTGTTGTCTTAGTTTGGGTCACTATTGATGGGATGAAACACAATGGCTGAAAATCAATTGGGGAGGAAAAGATTTATTTATTTGGTATACACTTGCATTTTCACCGTTCATCATCAAAGGCAGTCAGAGCAGGAACCTGAGGCACGGGCTGATGCAGAGGCTGTGGGGGAGTGCTGTTTACTGGCTAAGTTCTCATGGCTTGCTCAGCCTGTGTTCTTCTAGAACCCAGGACCACCAGCTCAGGGATGGCCCCACCCACAGGGAGCTGGGTCTTCCCCCATTGGTTACCAATTAAGAAAATGTCCCCAGGATTGCCTACAGCAGAGCTTATGAAAGTATTTTCTTAACTGAGGCTTCATCCTCTCTGAAGGAGGTAGCTCTAGCTCATGTCCAGTTGGCATAAAAGTAGCCAGTACAAAAACATACACGTTAGAAGAGGCCTGTAGACAGGGAGATGGATAGGTACTGTTGTAGTTCACATCTGACAGTTCATTTCTGGATTTGCTTAGCGATTTTCCTCTTGTTCAGGGGAGGTTTATTTTAATTAATTAATTAGCCTGTACTTAGGACTTCATTTGATTGGAAGACATCCATCCACACTAGCTAGCAAATCTGCCTTGAAATAGGTGTAAAGTCTCAATTATAATTGTAACATCTCAGAGGCAGAGGCAGGGGGTTTATGAACAAAAGGAAAACCAAAAGCTACCTATTTTTTAGTCTCACCTGCAAACACCCTCCAGGAAACATCTAGAACACCACTTTCCCAAATGTGGGGTATTTGTGGCCCAGCCAAGTTGACTGTAACTCCTTTTGATGGGTGAGTAACAATCCATTGCTTGGTGTACCACCTCCTGTTGGTCCATTTGGCATTTAGTAGATGTCTGAGTTGTTTCTAGTTTGGGGCTGGAACAAACAAAACTGCTAGGACGTTGGTGGCCCAGCCTTCACATACATTCCCATGTCTGTTGAAAACTAAGGCTAAAGACCTTCACTCCAGGTTGTCTGAGTATCTATCTCCTCGTTAAGACCCGCGTATTAAGGTTTCCCTTGAGTACTAGACCAAGAAAAAACAAAACCCTTTTCAGATGAACTGTTTGTTCATTTAAATGGTTGAAAGTTATCTTGGCGTGCAAATCTAAGTGTTATGGAAGTATGTTTTGAAAGACAAAGCTATTTTTTGCATAGATCGCCCTTTTTGTGTTAAATTTAGCACAATTCATGATGTTGCTTACCCAGGACACTTAAGACTACGTAGCTTTGTTAGTTGCATTAAATTTTTACCATTATGAAACCAGAACCAATTTAGAGATTAAAGGATGAAGACGCAAACTAAAAAAATTAATGATATTAACACAGGTGATGCGGTGTCCCTGAAATCACCATTAAGAAGAGTGCATGGTGGCATTTTTGAGTGTGTCCTGCCTTTGCCCTCCATATTGGAATCTGGTCTACCACATGTTTCAGCTTCTTAGCGTGAAACCCCTGTGCACATGGTGATGTAGTTTGGCCTTCAGTTTGCATAAATGTATGATTTACGCATTAACCCTGCCTTCATCCTCTTCTTACGAACCTGGAATTATTAAAGTAGTGTTACTATTGGGCAGAAGCATCACCTTATAAACAACTGCAGGCACTGACACCTTGTGGCAGAATTTTAGGCAATGTAGAAGAGGTTTGTGTATCCTCTCCATGGCCAGATGCTTTACCGGCTGCCTCCAGGCTCCATGGAATACCCAGAAACATTCCACAGTGTCAGAGGCTCAGACAGGAAGGATGTTAACATTTTATCACTGAAAAGAATCAAGGACTGGGGCGGTAGCTTAATGGCAGTGTGCTTACCTTGCAGGTATGGGCCTCAGGGAAAATCCTCAGCACTGCTGGTGTGTGTGTGTGTGTGTGTGTGTGTGTGTGTAAGGGACTAGACACGCCACATTTATAAGGACCCCTTAATGGTCATAAGAAGGCCAGCTTCAGCTGGAGCATCCTTGCCAATGCTTTCATCCTCTCTCGTCCTCAGAACTATCTCTTAGCCCCACGTACTTGTTGGGGCTCCAGCCTCCTCTCAGGCACCAGCCAGGAGGAAGAGCCTGAAAAACAACCTATGTCTGGGATGATAGACTAGCTCTATGTCTCCACTGGAGGGGACTTAATCTCTAGGCTTTGTTTAAATGAGGTCAGCCTGTGGAATAAGTCTTAGTTCTGGTCAGTGAGAAAGAGAGGAAGATTAACTATCTAATGGACAGTTTTAACTGAGCCTGTAGCATGTGGCCTAACCCTGATAGGAGCTGTGGCTCCAAATCAGTTCCCAAACCCACAGGAGAGCCAGTAGTGTCTTCTTTGTGGTCTCCCAAGAAAGCATCAGAGCAGACAATAGCTGCCAGCTGCAGGCAAAGCTTTTTCTCCCTGACTTTTCCCATGTATCCCCTGCACAGAAGCTCCTCCCTAAGTTCTTCCCCATGGAGCTCGTTCCCAGTCAGCCAGTGTAACCCTTTACTCCTCTTCTAAACTACCCCAGGCCCCCTGGATTGCTTTTCTCACTGCACAGGAGCAGGGCCTGCAAAGACAGAGTGCTTGCTTTTTGGGGTGAGGGTAACCGTGCTGCCAGAATGTGGGCTTCAAGGGACAGGGGATAGGAGAGATTGCAGAGTGGGACATCTCCCCCACATAGCTGTGTCTTATGGGCACAGCATCTGTTCTGGCTGGTAAGACTTTAGAACCATGGTTCTCAGCCTGTGGGTTTGTGACCCCAGATGGAACAAAATCAGAGATTTACATTACGATTCATAACGGTAGCAAAGCTACCGTTATGAAGTAGCAAAGAAGATAATTTTATGGTTGGGGTTACCACAATGGGAACAAAAGGGTCACAGCGTTAGGAAGGTCCAGAGTCCCTGGCTTAGAACATTGCTGCCTTGCTCCATGCAGAGACCCACGCACTCTGCTTGACATCTGTCAGGTGTTTTTACTACACTGTCTTTAACAACCGCATCTGGAGACTTAGACCCTACGTTCAGCCAACACTTAAGAGTTCAGATTTAATCACCTTTACTGTCTGGGCCTTTGACACTTCTGTGTAAGAAAGACCTGCCCACCAGATTGCATACTTGTTCCCTGGGAAGCAGATAGCGCACAGTGTTTACCATGAATGGTACCCTGGGAACCTTCCCTGTCCTGGCTGGCCTCTCGATGGCACATTAATCTTGTTTATGGCCAGTTCTGTCCTGCTGGAGGAAAATCAGAGGCCAGTTACTTGCTTGCTGAACTCTGAGCTGGTCTGAGAAGTTCCCTCAGGGGGATTAAGAAATGAATTTAGTTCTACCCCACTCCCAGGCATCTGCTGTCGGCTTGATGGCTTGACTTTAGAGTCTCTGTCATTCCGGCTGGCTCCCAGCTCTGTCCTGGTGGCTTGACTTGGTGCTCCCTTCCTTGCCACTGTCCCTTGACAAGAATCCAAGCAGTCCTCTGAGTAGGGGACCAGTGACGTCCTGAGTGAACGTGTGTGGTTGACATGAAAACAGGCATCTCAAGACCCTAATGCCTCAGCCCGTGGCAGTGGCAAAGCCTTCCCTGGTGAGAGGCTCAGAGAGTTGGCAAAGACTTTCTGTGGTTGGAGTGCAAATGTGGACAGCACAGAGAATGTCCACTATAGTTTTCTCTCCCTGGATGCCTATAGCCTGAAGACTGCTTCCCCAGAGCCTGCTCCTACTGAGATTAGGTACAGCAGCCTCCTTATTCACTGGTATATAATAACTCTGCCTCCTTTTTCATCTGTATGTGGTAGCCTGGCCTCCATGTTCAGCTCTAGGGGACAGCCTGACCTCTATGAAATGCTGATTTTTCCAGGTGCTGTGGCTTCTCCATCTGAGAGTTTTAGATACATGCTCATGTGTCTGCCATTACCTCATTCTCTGGCTGCTCCAAGTCAGGGTTCTGGGACCTAAGCTATGCAGGGACCTGACACCTCTGGTTATTCAGAGTCTGCTCCTCTTTCTTCTCATTAGGGCTGTCTACAGCTCACTTCTAGTCTCCGAGCTATGACCTGCCTGTCACCTCTGGTAGACATCTCAGCATGTTCTCTCAGCCTGAATAGAAAGCTGAATCATGGGAGGGTATTTTGTGTACGTCTTGACACACCACTTTAAAAAATAAATCAGTTTTTCCTTCCCAGCCCCTGCTCCCATAATGACAACTCAGAGACTAATTGTTTATTAATAAATGCCTGGGCCACAAGCTTTGGCTCATTCCCTAACTAGCTTGTGACTTATTTAACCTATTCAATCTATTCTGTGTCTTTCATATGATTAGGTACTTCTAGCTTCATGAGTCCAAGTCCAAGATGAATCTCCCTTCTTTTATCTGGAGTTTAGCCACCTGCTGGTTAGTTACCTCTCCTTCAGTCCTGGCCTGCTCCTTCCTTAGCATCTGGCCTCAAATCTCCCACACCCTTTCACTCTTTCTCAGAATTCTCTCTCTTCCTGCCAGTGTCCCACTTCCTTCTTCCTGCCTCAGCTCATTGGCCATAGGCTTTTTATTGACAGGTGTTGCTTATAAGAGATTCTCTCTACACACCACCCTTAATAATTCCCCAAGGTTTTATTTTTATTTTTTTAAAGAACTAAGAAATTCTCACTACAATGAATCAGCAAACTCAGGAATTACTATTGAGACAATATTTGGACACTGGATTTGACAGGGTGAGATCCATGAGTAATCTCCAAAGTTGGCTCCTGCAGACATGTGCCTTCGCCATCTTAAGTACCTGCTCTGCCATTTTGCTCATCCCATTCTCTGTGTAGCCCTTGTCCCAGGGTCGGGCATTTTATTTTCTGTATATTTCCAGAGCTGTAGAAGGTGTTCTCTTGACGTCTAGACTGCAAGTTTGTGGTTGCTGTCAGAGTCCCAAGACAGTTTGTGTCACCCCAGAGACCTGGTACAGTGGCTATGAGGTCAAGCATGTATGCTATTGCTATTAGTCTCTGTCTAGAAAAATGTCTTAGTCTTCAAAACAATATGCCACAAGCTGGGTGGCATATAAACAACAGAGTTCCCAGAGTTCTAGAGCCTGGGAAGCCCAAGGGAAAGTTGCCAGCAGACTTGATGTCAGCTCAGTCTTGCTTCCTGGTTCACACACGACCTTAGCTGTGTCCTCATATGATGTAAGAGAGCAAGAAAGCTCTAGCTGTTTTATCAGGGCATACAATGCCTCGTTTCTGTTTGTTATACAGACATCTTAGTCACTTTTCTACTGCTGTGAAGAAATGCCATGACCAAGGCGATTCTTAAAAAAAATGAAGCATTTAATTGGGGGCTCCCTCACAGTTCCAGAGACTGAATCCATTATCATGGTGGGGTGGGTGGTAACATCCAGATAGGTGTGAGAGAAGTTTCTGAGACCTTTACAGTCTGAGCCTCAGGCAGAGAGAGGGGGAGTAGATGGGGAGGGAGAGTGGGGGTGGGGAGAGGGTATAGGATAGAGCATAGAGAGGAGAGGGGGAGGGGGAAGTGGGGAGGAGGGAGGGAGGGAGAGAGGGAGAGAGAGAGAGAAAGAGAGAGAGAGAGAGAGAGAGAGAGAGAGAGAGAGAGAGAGAGAGGCAAGACCACACCTCCTAATCCTCCCAGTCTTACCAAATCGTTCCACTCCATTCAAACATATGAGCCCACTCTTGTTCAAACCACCTCAGGTATCTATTCCTCTTGAAACTCAACCTGGTCACTTCCTAAAGGGCCCACACCTTCACAGTCTCTCCTTGGGGGTTAAGAGGTAAGAATTTTGAGGAGTGTTCCTCCACATCCTCACCAGCATGTGCTGTCACTTGAGTTTTTTTTAATTTTAGCCATTCTGATTGGTGTAAGATGGAATCTCAGGGTCATTTTGATTTGTATTTCCCTGAGAACTAGCATTTTGGATGTTTCTTTAAGTACTTCTCTGCCATTTGAATTTTGGTAGTGGGAGCTGTAGAGGAGGGTGGATATGGAGTGGACTGTGAAGAGGGCACTGAGGGAGAGGTATAACTTTGAAAAGCACACCCTTCAGTTACCGCTTTCCTGTATCATGTAAAGTCTTCTGGAACCTTCCAAAAGAGTGCCACCATTTCAGAATATGCATTTCTGTTTTTTAAAAGTATATTTACAGACTTATTCACACAGTGTCTTAAGTTCAGAATATTTTTAGCATACCCAAAGAAACCCTGTACCCATAGATTATAACTCCCCATTTCTCCTTCCCACTAGCCTCAGACATTTTCCCTGTCTCTTTCCTAAGGAGATAATCATGTGGTTTTTGGCAGTCGGCTTCATTCTCTTGTCAGGACGTTTTCAGGGTTCATCGTTTGCTCTATAACCACCTCATTGTTTGGCTATACTGTATTTTCCCTATCCATCAATTGATGGATATTTGGGTGGTCACCACTTGGGATTATGCGGAGCGCCTCTATGAACTTTGTATGCAACTTTATGTGTGGGCATATGGTTTCCTTTGCTCTGGCTTACAACTACGGGGGGTTGTTGATGGGTCATATATTTAGCATTTCCAAAACTGCCTTCCATATTAGTGCACCATCTTATATTCCATCCAGCAAGATATGAGGGTTCTAACTCCCCTAATTCCCTGATAACTCTTGTAATTGTCTTTTTTTTTTTTTTTAAATTTAAACATTTTAGTG
Source organism: Uromys caudimaculatus (assembly GCA_028551405.1). NCBI lineage: Eukaryota > Metazoa > Chordata > Mammalia > Rodentia > Muridae > Uromys > Uromys caudimaculatus. The sequence goes on along the minus strand of CM052717.1, from coordinate 25,852,726 downwards.
ACTATTGTCTTGTAGCTTGTTTGTATTTATTTATTTGAATTTCTTTTTTTTTTTTTTTTTTTGGTTTTTCGAGACAGGGTTTCTCTGTATAGCCCTGGCTGTCCTGGAACTCACTCTGTAGACCAGACTGGCCTTGAACTCAGAAATCCACCTGCCTCTGCCTCCCAAGTGCTGGGATTAAAGGCATGCACCACCACTGCCTGGCCAGGATTTTTTTTTTTTTTTTTTGAGGTAAGCTTTTACGTAGTCCAGACTGACCTGGACTCACTGTGTGGGCAAGGCTGGCCCTGAAAATCACATCTTAATGCTTCTGCTTCTCAAGTGCTGGGATTAAAAGCATGCACCACCATCCTAATTTTATATCTGTTGCTGTGATAAAATAGCTCAACTAAAAGCAACTTAGAAGGTAGAGGTTAATTTCAGCTTACAGTTCCAGGTTACAGCCCATCATTGCAAAGATGTCACAATGGCAGGTGTTTGAAGCATCTAGTTCTATCACCTCCACGGTCAAGAGCAGAGAGAAGTGAATGTGTGCTCGCTTGCTCACTCTCTTCCTTGTGCTCTGCTTGACCTTCCCCCCCTCCTACGCCTTAGTCTCCTTTGCCTAGGTAATGGCACTGCCCATACTGGGCTGGGTCTTCCCACCTCAATCAAGGCAATCAAGACATTCCTGAACAGATATACTCACAGGGCAATTGGATCTAGATAATTCCCCAGTGAAGGATCAGTCACCAGACTAGCTACCACAGCCAGCATGCCTGGCTTGTATTTAGTTTTCATAGTCCTTTGCAAATCTTTGCTGTTACAAAACGATTTCAGATTTCTTAATGTTTCAGTGAAAGAGCATATCATAAAACCCAGCACCTTAGCTGTTCCTAGGTATCCGCTTCAGCAGCGCTGAGTGCATCCGGAGGGCTGTAAGAATATCACTCACTACCACCCATCTCTTGCCATCCCCTCAAACTGAAAAGCTGTTTCTATGGCACAATGACTCCTCTTCCATCCTGTCCCCAGCCCTGGTAACCCCTGTTGCCCTTTCTGAGTTAGCCTGTTCCATGTATCTCATAGGTGAAATTTTATCACAGTTTCCATTGTGTCTGGCTAGATTCACCCAGGGATGTTTTTGTACTCCATCCATGATGTGATTCATGTCCACAGACTCACAGTTTCAGACACATGGAAGAGGGACAAAGCCTTCCACTGGTCCAAGTGTGGCTGTTGACAGTGTGTGCAGAAAATGACCACCATAGCTTTCTTCACTTTGATGTTTATAGCCTGAAGATGACTCCCCCACAGAGCCTGTTCTTACCAAGATTATCCAAACCTGTCTCCTCCATCCAGCTGTATCCTATAACCCCTGCCTGCTTGTTTATCTATATGAAATAACCCACCTTCTTGTCCAGCTCTATGCAATAGCTCTGCCTCTGTTCAATCTATATAGTAAGCACGCTGAGCTTCTGCAGTAATGCGGTTTCTCCAGCAGAGAGCACAGACCACCTGATCCCAGTTTTTCTGCACCTGTCGGTCAGTCTGTCAGTCTGTCTGTCTTTTCATCTTCATTCGCTCACTTCCCCCCATTGGATCTGTGCTTGGATGTAGCACTTCCTTACTTGAATTCTTTTTTAAGCAGCTACAGTGTGATCTCAAACTCACAAGGACACACCTCCCATCCCAGGAGCCTCCACTAGGGCTTTAAGGTGAGACTCCAGCTGGGAACCATCTCTGCCCTTTGTCTGCATAGGATTCAATGACATCTTTTTGCCCCATGTCCACATTTGGAGACTCTTCTGACTGAATAACTGCCTATAGAGATCTCCCCCACAGCAATGAGGGAGACCTCCTGAGGGGCTTCCCTGAGACACTACCAGAGGAACAGGCATTCTGCTGCTGCTATTATTTATCTGCAAGGCACAGGGATCCACTGGGTTAGCACAGAAAGTCCAACTTGCTTGCAGGCTTTATTTTAGTGATCTCACTCCAGAGCCATGCCGCCTACAATTTTATACTCTACTCTATTGCTTATAAGCTATAACAACTGAAGCCATGTTCATCCAGCCTATGCCATTTTGCAAGGTATGCATAGCTGCTTGGAATGAAGTCCATTATTCATTCATAAAAAATGCTAAGCGAATTCCACTTACCTCCCAGTTATCTTTGTATCCAGTTCTCCTAAGGAAGTACAAGGGAAATGACCGCCATTCTCTTGACTTCTTAGATTAAAACTTTGGAACAGACCAAAGCCATTGAAGACTTAAATCAATCCCGAGACGAGCTGGAGAAGATGAAGGAGAACGCAGAGAAAAAGCTCATGTTGGTCATGTCAGAGCTGGAAACGACAGTGCAGGAGGCTCAAGCATACCACGAAAGAAGCAGGGCCATGATAGAGCTGGCCAGCAGTGAACTGAGGACCCTGAGGAAGTCTCTGGATGAATCAGAGAGGAGAGAACAACAGGTAGATACTAATCTGCTCGTGGAATCTTTTTCAGGACATGACGGGATGGTTTAAAAGCCGTATGCATAGTCACACACTTAACGCTATGGATTGCTTTGGGAACTGGTATGCCATCCCTGTGCAGGGCCATGCTTAGCTCCCCTTTGCCTATCTAATTTTGTACATGTGCCTCCAAAGAAAGCATTATTCACATATTTCCTTCAACACAATGTGTAGAGATTTCTGTATCATCTCAACAGATCAGCCCACTCTCCGGCGTCTATTTGGCAAGCTAATAATCATGAGTTTCTTGGCCAAGGACAGCAATTCATGCTTTATGACATAGACTATAAGAAAGAAACAAAAATTAATGCTCTTATCAAAGCATTAGAAAGCCAGTGTGAACCCATTGTCTGGTGGTGATGAGACGCTTTAAACTGCGTTTGATAATTGCCTCTGGAGATTGCCTCATCACATTTAATGTTAAGCAGGGCTTGGAACTCAGAGATGCTTTATCTCCCACAGAGATCAGTTGCAGGAAACAGCCTCCAATCTCTAACAGTGGCACCCAGACTTCATGGTTGACCAAGCGCAGATGTAAACCATAAAAAAAGTACACGCTGGCTGGCTGGTTACAAGGAGAATTTTATCTCCTGAACACATCAGGTCAAACATAAAGAACTCTGTCCCGGGCAGTCTGACCCCTACTGCCTTTGACTAGTGTGTCACTTTCTGAAGCTGAAAAGGGCAGAGAATGGACTCTGGTCCTAGGGATTTTTTTTTTCTTTACTCCATTCTGCTTTGGCTCATGTGTCATGCAGAGCTAGGAAGAGCCAAATTCTAAGGGCAAACGTTCTCAGGAAGAAAACATCTCAGGAATTGTGAGTTTTGGCCATATTCAAGAGGGTGGGAAACTCTGAGGGAAACATTTACGTTTGAGAGACTAGGCTGGTACCTTATTCTATTTAGGTGCTTTAACCAAGTGTGGGAATCAGGGCAGCTCATAATAAGCAGGCAGTTATTTCTCTTAGGTCGATAGGATTGAGAATCGGGTTTACACATGATATCTTCCCGAACCCTCAAATGATAAGAGCTCTGGGGACACCAATTCTGTCTTAGAGAAGCTAGCATCATGATCTCAACCAAGCCTAATTAGCTCACAAAGCCAGTACCATCCCACCAAGGAGGATGTTTCAATATACACTTTGAGGGTGTGCTGTGCAAATAAGACCCTCTCATCTGCCGTACTAGACCATTCATGGGAAGGTGGAGATAAATGAGCGTGGGGTTGTCGTGTTTGGATGGTGTTCTTCTGGTGGCACTCCATCTGCAGGCTGCACTCCTGGTGTGCACGCCATCTTTTCTGAAATGGAAAGTATTTAATGAGGGCTTGCTTAGATACCCCTGGATAACCCTGTTCTGCCTATGGTAGCCTAGGGCAACAGAAACCACCGAGGGGGGAGGGGAATGTGAAGAGAGATGATGTGTAGAGGGTTGGTCTGCTGATGCTATGTATTCGAATGCTAAATATAGCAACCCCCCAGAATAATATTTGCTATAACAATGGGGCCCATTATAACCATCGCCCCTGGCTTCTACTTTGCCCCTTGACAGACACCTAGTAATCTCAGATCAGCTCAGCATTAGAAACACACACTGAGACAGCAGTCTTTGGTTTAAGAAGGACAGAGAAACACTCCTGTTTCAACATCTTACTCCTCCTCTTGAGTTTCAGAAACCTGTTAACTCCCAAGTGCAGAAAAGTTTCTCTGCTAACACCAAAATTTGTAGAACCCTTGTCAGGCTGCAGAGCATGTTCTCAGTTAGTCGTTTTTCTCATCTGGGATTTCTGAACAGACGTAGTGAGGTCTTGGGGGGTGGTGTCTTGACTCAGTAGCAAATGCACACATTGACTCGCAAGAGATTAAGAAACTGCTGAGTCTTGGAGAACCTGCAGGGATTTTAGAGGCCATTTAGCAGGCAAGCCTACTTATTCATAATTCAGAGGACTCAGGGTAGAGTGGGTAATTTGCCTACCTCATGCAAGTCTGGGGTTTCCTTTCTTGCTATTGTTGTTACACTTGACCCAGCAATGGTAGTACGTTTTTATTTTTCTTTCCCAGCTAATGTGTCTCTGCTTGCTATTGCAGCTGGCAGACTTCAGGGAGGTGGTTTCCAGTATGCTGGGCTTGAACGTGACCTCTCTCGCTCTTCCCGACTATGAGATCATCAAATGTCTGGAAAGACTGATCCATTCACACCACCACCACCACCACCATTTTGTTCCCTGTGCCTGCCTCAAAGACATGGCTGCCGAGCAAGGTAGCTGCTCACAGTGCCAGGCAGAACTTCCGCAATGATCACTTGCCTTCCCCGGGGGAGGAACCAAGGGATGGGGTATGATTCTCCTGTTATGATGTTCATAAATTCCTCACATTTTTGAAATTCAACCATTGTGTGACTAATATATTCCCTGATGACTTAGTGAGAATATATCATGGGTGAAAAGGGTCTCCCAAAGAGCCATCCTAGGGCCAGAGAGATGGCTCAGCCAGCAAAGGCACTTGCTGTCAAGCCTGACAACCTGAGTTCTATCCTTGAGACGCACATGGTAGAAGGAGAGAAGTGACTTCTGCAAGCTGTCCTCCGACCTATACATAAGCTTTGTCACTTAAGTGTACAAAACACAGACACGCACACACACACACACACACAGACACACACAAAGTGAATGTAAAAAAAGTTCCAGTCCTAGATTAGTATTCAGCACTAAAACCACCCATTACTTCATCAGTTAGCACACTGAGACCTACAGGAAGCCCTGGGTTCATGCCTATATTGGGACACATGCACACAGAGTTCAGAACAGTGGAGCATCTGAGCTGGTATGTTACTGACGACTTTAAATCTTAAGATAACCATGCGCAGAAGTTTTCTGAAAATATTTAAAATCATTCTATATTTAGGTGTGTGTGTGTGTGTGTGTGTGTGTGTGTATGTGTGTGTGTGTTCAGGTGCCAGCAGAGACCATAGAGAGAGTCAGATCCTTTGGTATTAGAGTTACAGGCAGTTGTAAAGCACTTGATATGGGTGCTGGGAACTGAACTCAGGTCCTCTGAAAGAGTAGCAATCGCTGTTAAATGATCTATCATTTGTCTGTCAGTCTGTCTACATTCAATTTGACATGTAATAACTGGACTTGTTTATAGATTTCTGAGTGGCATTTCAATCCACACATACAACGTGTAACCATGAGATCATGGTAAGATGGTTGAGTCTTAAAACATTTATTTCCAGGGCCCAGAAACAATTGAACTAACTCAACACTCTACATGGTTAGTGTTGGAGCCAGAATGTACAGGTTAGAGGCTGTGCCACTTATAACCCACAGTTTCAGACTCACCTTGGTTTTTGGGGCTGACAGGAATTGCTGGAATAAAGGAAGGGAGCAACCCAACAATCAGGAGGAGACTTGTAAAGGCAGCAGAGTTTAGAGAGTGGCTCATCTGAATAGCCCTCAGGTAGGCCTGAGGGATAGTAAGAAATGTACACGCTTTTACCTTTGGCAGCTTTGAAAGTGTGGACAGTGCTGACCTCAGTTCTTTAAAATCAAAATCTCTCACACAAGCCTAGTCTGACAGGATGAATGAATCCTCTTCAGTTTTATTCACCAACATAGCAAATACTCTTAACAGCGAAGGAACCTTCTCGTGGTCTTGATTCTATCATAAATAAGTTTCTCCCGTCTTTCAAAACGTCCATTGGGCAAATATATGGCAGAAAACCATATTCTTAGCGTTACTGAAAATGTTTTTCTATTGGACAGCTTATCTTATTTTAAATATATGAAATATAAATTTATAAATTGTCTCTGATTTTTATGTGTATGTGTTCTCGTGAGAGAGCGAGCGCTACAGCTGGAGAGAGAGGTATGCACACGTATGCGCAGGTGCCCATGCCTTTGTGTGTGTATGAGAAGGCTAGAAAAGAACATTGGGTACACCCTCTCTCCCTTTCCACCTGATTTCCTCGGGATAAAGTCTATCCCTGAACCTGGAGATAGGCTGGCAGTCTCTGAGCTCCGCCATCCTCCTGTCTCTCTGGGAGGAGTGACAGATCCAGCTGGAATCTGAATTCAGGTCCTCATGCTTCACAGAGTCATCTCTCCAGCCCCAGGTTGTATCTTTATGTGTCCTATTAAACAAACAAACAAACAAAACTACAAACAATCCTAGTGCCTTACAACATTAAGAGAAAATGAGAAATTATCCAGCTAAGTCTTGTCTCACAGCCACAAACAACGCACAAGTTGATTCAAGACTACAAAAGATTAAGGAGACATAGCAATCAACTGCAAAACTTGGGAGGAAATTAGATTCTGGTTTGAATGGGAAAAAGGCATAAAGATATTCTTGCAACAACTTGAGTACATGGCTCATCCAATATGTTTTAAAAGTTACGCTGCTTCCTTCAGACATGGGGATATACACATGTAATCTCAGCTCTCAGGACACTGAGCCAAGAGGATTGAGTTTGAAGCCACACCGGGCCACATAGTGAGTTTCAGATCAGCCTGGGCTACAGAGTGAAACTCAGTCTCAAACCATGCTAACAACCAACCAATCAATGGCTATCCCACTAGCCAATCCTCCCGCAACCCTAAACAAAACAAATAACCAAATTAGGTTAGCTTTTACCTCCTCGTGCCAGACTGTTGTTTTCCTTTTGTTTGGTCATGAATTACCTGTCAGGGTTCATATGAGACCAAAAATAGCCCATGGTAGTCATCACTGTGCTTTATCATGTGAAATTTCATTTTGGTTATCCAAATATATGGCTCAAGTGTGTAAATAACGATTTTGATACATATATTAACATTTCATATATATACCCCAGAGATGTTCAGGGAAGGATATGTGGGCTAAGCATGAACACATTCTGTGCTGCAGATAGTTCATGCACACAGTCACTATTTGTTATTTGGGCAAACTGAAAATGTGTTAGCACAAAGGCCTGTCCCTCATGTCAAGATACCCGTTGGTTGTTGGCCTTTCCTTTGTGCACACGTTTCAGAGTTGGCAGGGCTAGCTTCCCATCTCTGTGCTCCGTTTTGTTTGTTATACTATCCATGTATATTTTATATCATCTAATAAAATGCATTAGATGAATGTGATTTTTAGATGCTGTCTTAAAATATTTAATACTAGCTCGTCTAACAAATGCACCCAAAGGGCATCGCTGCTGAGGTTTTGGTCTGGTCACTGAGGCATCTAAATATTTTCAGAAAACATCTCACAAAAATCCCTGTAAGTTTTGATCCATCTAAATTTCTAGTCTATTCTTCTGGTCTTCTGCAGAGGAGTGGCCAGTGGTCTAGGTAAAGTGGTGATGGGCTTACGGGCTGTCGAGATCTGTCATACGGATGCTGTAATAACAGCATGCAGAAGAAGTATGCATGTTTTATTGGGTACCATTCTATGGTGACTAACCTTTAACTTGGAAGGCTTTACCCAATTGGTATAGTAGTGTTTAAATGGAGTTACCTTATCATGGGGCAACATTTCCCCTACTAGATACCAGAGACTAACAAATAAAAACCCCAATGCCAGAAATGGGTTACCTCTTCTAAAGTTCTTGGCCAGTGAGGCCTGATGGCCCCCAAAATATTACAATCTACCATCAAGGCTCTTGGTTACTCTCCAGAACTTGATGATAAGATCCTATTATTGAAGATGCCACAAACAAATTATATAAGACACGGAGAAATCAAGCTGGTATCCACCTGGAAGCTTTATCCCCACTGCTAGCTTTTGTAGTGCTAGAAGATTCTATGCCTGCTACCAGAGGAGAAAAGTGATTCATAATCTTAGCCAACTGTGAACCCTGTGAGCTATGATAATGACCAGCCAGTCAAGACATTCCCATGGTGCAATAGTGATACCAAAGTCATGGGAGTAACCAAGCACTTTCTGATTGGATTTAAGGACCACTCTGCAAGACCAAAACTGTATGTGACACTGATATCAGAGGGTATGGCCTAAACCCTAGGGGAGAAGCCACTACTATTACCCTGATAAATGGACATGATTTATTATACATTAGTGCATCTCTCAACCCTTATCAGGGAAGTTTCTTTTTTATTTTTATTTTTTTGCAGTAGATGGAGATTAAGAGAGAGATGACAAACTGGTTCAAGTCCAGAGAATGAGGGACTGTAGAGTGTTCAGTCCTACATGGTATGTAGTGTCACACTCCCTTCTTCCAAGGCCCAGGGATTACTGTGGAAGAGGGTACAGATAGATTCTGAGAGCTAGAGTCAGTGGATGGCTATAAGGGAGCAGTGTTTTCCAAACATAATTGGTTAGTTGCACGTGTGAATTCACAGAAGTTGATATAGTGTCTTAGGGTTTTACTGCTGTGAACAGACACCATGACCAAGGCAACTCTTATAAAGGACAACATTTAATTGGGACTGGCTTACAGGTTCAGAGGTTCAGTCCATTATCATCAAGGTGGGAACATAGCAGCATCTAGGCAGGCATGGTGCAGAAGGAGCTGAGAGTTCTACCTCTTCATCTGAAGGCTGTTAGTGGAAGACTGATTTCCAGAAAGCTAGAATGAGGGTCTTAAAGCCCATGCCCATAGTGACACACCTACTCCAACAAGACCACACCCACTCCAACAAGGCCACACCTCCAAATAGTGCCACTCCCTGGGCCAAGCATATTCAAACCATGACATACAGCATGCTCAAAACCCAGCACAAGCCTAAGATAGACAAAACTCAGTATGAAAAGGGAGAGCAGAGGATGATGTCATATCCCTGACTAAGGAGCTATTGACTATTGATAACTGCTGGGAGAAGGGGAGTCAGTTCTCTCTGAGTGTGGTCCCTGGTAGGTTGACCATAGTTCAGTGGAAGGCTGGACATTCAAGAATATATATAAATAAATAAATATATAATCTATATATACACATATATTGAATATATTTTGAATATATATACATATACATATGTATATGCATATCTCCATGCAGCCTGCACTGATTGGACTATTACAATCTGTACCCCCGCTCCTTATCCCAGCCCTTCACCTCATACTCTCAAATAACTGTTCTTCACACCCGAGTTTCCTAGGTGCTCCATTTACTCCTCCCTGCCAGTCTTCTCTCCGTCTGGAGCCAGCCTGACCTTAGGACTCATTTCTCTAGTTACTCTCTTGCTAAGACCCTTGGCTTCTTCTTTTCTTGCTCTTCCATCCTCAACTTTGAATTCATCTCAGTGTTTCTGCTGGTTTGTCTGCCCCACTGAATGAGGAAAACCATATAAAATCACAGTTAAGTGGCATCCCAAATCCACAGTCCTTGATCTCTGCAGAGCCCTTCGTGCCAACTGGTCATCCTACACCATTTTCCCAGGTGGATCTCACTGCCATTTTCTGAAACAACTATTGAAAATATTCGCTTCATCACTGCCTTTCTCCCATCTCCTCCTTCTTCCTCCTCAGCAGATAATACCCTCTGATTTCACTCAGAAAATAAGAGCCATTACAGGAGACACCCTGGCTACCACATCCTGATAACACTTTTTGTGGTGTACACGCACACACATCTTCTTCCTTCTTCCTTCTTCCTAGTTTAGCTTAATGCCACGGCCAGCCTGGACACTCGTAGCCTCGGAAACCCATTCCCACCAGCTGACTGACTCTCTTTCAAATGTTTGTATCCTCAACTCCATCCATAGCTTATTTCTCTCATATTTAGACTTATTCAGCCTCTCCTCTCTTAAATGCCACTGCCCCTTTCCCTCAGAGCCTTCCCTCCCCTTTTTATCCCTGTACATCTGGTCCCCTTGAGGGTGCCATTTATACTTTGCCTTTCTGGCCTCAACTCACGCCATACCATCACCCTGCCACCTGGCTCTGGCTCCGCCCACCCAGCATCCACACTCTGGCTGGGCAAGTCTTTGTTCTTTTTAAAATGCTTTTCTCGCTTGAACTTTCTGAAGCACTTACCACCATTTGCCTTTTCTTCTTTCTTAGGCTTCTGTGCTGTGCTCGTCAACTCATTTTTTAACCTACTTCTGTTCATTTGAGCTAGGTCACTTGAAGGTTAAAAGTAACAAAACAAAGATGAGAGATTCATGTAAGGTGGAGTGGGAGATATGAGCACCTGTGGGATGCTTGACCTCATAGTCAGAGCTTTGTGGAAAATACCCAGATGCTATGAAAACCAGATGGCAGTAGACTGACTGCCTTAGGATTGGAGGGCTTCATGACGGGCCTGGGCAGCTCTTTGTTTCAAAGCTGCCTTGATGTTTCAGATTTCCTTTGGTCCTGTCATGATGGTTCAACTCTCAGTTCTGGTCCTGCCATTTCACCCAGTTCCCATCACCGTCGCCTCAGGCTTCTGCTATTGTGGCCTGTCCCCTTGTCCATGTTTTCTAGTACATTCTGAGTATTCTGTGTCTTGCTGTTTCTGTTTCCACTTTTGATGGGTCTTAACTTTTCTTTCTTTCCATCTCTTCTGAAGACCATAGTTGGGTATTCTGTCACTCTTGAACATAAGATGCCCTTAATGAACCGACACCCTGGTGACAAACCTGTAGATAGACTGTCCTCAGAAAAGGCACCTGTCTCTGGGCCAGCTCACAACGGTGGAGTCTTGTGCCTGTCTCCTGAATGGGAATGTTCCACAAGAGTCTGTCCTTTGCCTGCCTTTTTAAAACTGAATGTATTAGGCTCATGATGTCAGGGAAGCATTCTCTTTGTGCCTTGTCTCCATCTGTAAAATGGATGGGTTACTTCTTCTGGGGTTGAAAGGTTTCTTGCCCAAAGATGCTAAAGTTGTAATCCCAAGTGTCTGTAAATATGACCCTACTTTAAGATAAAGTATTTATAGATGATTACATGAAGATGTTATTAGTGTAATCCCTGATTAAAAATAAAGACAGTTACTCGGGGAACTTATGCACAACACCTTACCACTTGGCTCCACCTGGGGGATCACTTCTTGATGAACTGATGGTGACTCACAGAGAGATCTACGAATGTGTACACGTGGCCCTCTGCCCACGGTCCTGGGACTTTCTCCTATGCAGAAGTGTGAAGAATGTGCTCTAGTTGTAGCTTAGGAAACAGGCCTTCAGAGCAATGAGTCTGGGGAAGAAGGCATTGGGGTGCTGGGAAGAGTAGAGAGAGGGAAGGCTGTGTTTAGCATGTATGAGAGAAGAATAAATAAAATAAGTAAAGGATAAAAAGATGGCTTTCTAGATGGGGAATATGGGCACAAGCATAGGTGCAGATACAGGGAGAATGTCAAACTGTCATACAAAGATAAATTAGACATTAAAGGGATGGTTGGTCAGGTAAGAAGCCACATTGTCAGTGAGCTAGGCAAGTGTCTCAACCTCTGAGTTACATCCCTGGCTCTGAACTGATAATTCTAGATCTGCCCAGAACTGCTGGCTTCTGAAGACTCACATTTGAGTTCCTTTCAAGGACTTACATCTTGCCCTTCTTTCACAGAACCTTTATAAGGACAACTCTCATCTAATGAATGTGTAATATAGGGACACACAGAACTGGCATTTGTCCCTCACTGTAGAATACTCTGGAAGGTCCTCTCAGCTTTAAACCTTTCCTTCAGCATAAGACTGTGTGATTATTAGCTGTAATTGTCAACTTGATGCAGCCTAGGAGTACTCTGGAAGACAGTCACAATTGTGGAATTATCTAGATCAGACAATTATCAGGTGGAGGACTGTTTGGATTGTTGAGGGAAGAGCCAGCACACTGTGGGTGGCACCATTCCCTAGGAAGAGTGTCTTGAACCATATGAGAGGAGCAAGCAAACACGCAAGCAGGCCTACATGCATCATTTCTATGTACTCCCAATTGTGGCTACAATGTGAACTGCTTTAAACTCCATCCACTGTGACTTCCCTATAGTAATGGACTTAACCAGAATTGTAAGCTAAATAAGCCCTCCTAAGTTGCTTGTTATCAGCACATTTTATCCCAGCAACAGAAGTACCAAAACACCCTAGTCAGAAAAATAACCATTTATTTTGTTAGCATTTTTTTTGGGGTGTGTGTGTGTGTGTGTGTGTGTGTGTGTGTGTGTGTGTATGTGTGTGTGTGTGTGTGTGTGTCTTCCTGTCATACACATTTTATTAGTCCTGGGAGAGGGAGGACAAGCAGCCCTTGTCTCTTCCGTCCACATACTGTGTGCTGTTGCCATTGATGAGATGGTTCACATGGTTGGGGGAGGACAGAAAGGCCTTGATCTTGGGCCAGACACTGAAATGTGCCACATAGGCAGAGATCAGGGGATGTTGTCCGGGCTGCCAGGGGGCAGGACTCGGTGGACCACCAGCAGGTCCAGCAAGTTGTTATCGGCAAAGGAGATCTGGTCAATCACAACGAAGGCTTTGCCTCCCTGTTTCTGGAACAGCAGGGTCTCAAAAGGTTTCTGATTCCCAGGCAGGGCCTAGCATAGTCATCCTTACCATTCTTACAGTTGGTGTAGATGAGGGTGATGTACATGCAGTAAAGGTCCTCCACCCCATCATTCACCAGGGTGGCTTCCCTCTAGTCCTTTCTGTAAAGACCAAAGGAGTGGTCCAGGTGCCTCAAGATGGCATTAGATTGGTAAAGGGTGAGGTCTCTGTCCTCAAACTTGGGGAGTGGCCCATAATAGACAAGTGGACTTGAGGAAGCCTTCCATCCAGGTATCTTTGGTAACCACCCCTTCCTTCCAGCTCTGGCCCTGGACAACCAGCAGCATGTGTATATACTGTGAGGCTATAGCCTTACAGTGCCTTCAAACTGGGAAGCAGACAATGGCTGTTGTGTAGATGGCTGTGTAGACTCAATGTTGCATATATGGTGAGCTTTGGTTTTTTTTTTTAAGATAGGGTTTCTCTGTGTAGCCCTGGCTGTCCTGGAACTCACTATGTAGATCAGGCTGTCCTGGAACTCACAGAGATCCTCCTGCCTCTGCCTTCTGGGCACTGGGATTAAAGGCCACCACTGCCCAGCAGCCTCATCTTGAATATTCTGTGGCTGTAACACTTCACAGTACAAAACAGGTGGTGCTTAACACTAGGACAAGCAAGAAGAGATCTGTCATAGGGTGTAGACACAGAGTCCTCTGAGGACTGAAGGGACGGAAGTATGGTTGAGCTTTTCACGGACATTCCCAAGTGCACAGAGAAGAATGGGAGTAGCCAGAAAGCCAGTGATACAGAATCACACCTTACATGATCTGTAGCTCCCTTTGCCAGAGGCTTCCTTGTTGTTGCTGATCCTGGATTCCACCCACTGCACCTGCAGATGTCTGAACCAGGAAGTACATGCGGAATACCTTCCTTCTCAGGGGCCACAAATGTATTGACCACACCTTATACTCTCTGCTAAGGATGCCACAGCAAACCAAATGTGCCTACCATATGTCCAACAGCAGGAACTGTGGTAGTGACCACTGCCAACATCCAGATCTCACCCTGAGGCATCTGACAGGCTAAACTCAAGTGGCATCTGGAATCTTCTCCTAGAGCATTCCAAGAAATACAGAACTCTCCTTGTCAGTGCCAGAGGTACGGAAAGGCATACTAGAAGATTATACCTCCAACTTTTAAACATATTCTTTTATCAAATTCATTTTATTCACATGGCCACACAATCATATCCATGAAATAAAAGATTCACAGGGAACTGTGACGTATCCTGCTATGCTGTGCTGTGTTACCCGGTGTGATGCGTTTCCATTAGGAAATATCGGTTTGGATTTGTTATTTCATGACCTAGCAGATCATGAAACTGACAATTTGGAAAAACACTTTATGGTAAGAGGAGAGAAATGGATGCTGATTGCCAATCACAACATCCCCCATTCTGTGCTTCTCCTTGCTTTGTTCGTGAATTAACAGAGGGGATGCGGGGTCATTTGCAGAGGGATTCATCATAGAAAGATAGCTTGCAGTGGACTGAGGAGCAGGAAGGTGGCTCATTCTCAGAGCAGAATGTTTTCATTTGTAAACAAGAGCGCCATGATAACTTCGCACTGCCAGAACTCTACTGGCATTACCTGGAATTTGAATAGAGGAAAAGGCCATCTGTAACTTGCAGCTTTTAGTAGTAGAGAATGGATCAAGCCCACACAGTGGTCTTGATGCCAAGTGCATTGTGGGTTACCTGCTGGATACCTGAGGGGGGGAAATGCTTGGCTTTCATCCAGTTTCTGATTTTAATGTAGATATAAAACCTAATAATTATCCCTAGAGCGCAGTGGTGTATATTGAATGAGAAATGTCTGGCTGGCCTCCCGTCCCATGTTTTGAAATAATCGTTAATTTTACTGTTAAAGTTTTCAAAAAGATTAATCCTTTAATATATAGCCTTTAGATAAAAGCTCGTATTTGTTAGTGATCAAGGCTTTCAATAAAAATGGTTTCCTTCTGTGCTATGGCTTTGAAGGTAGTTTTTTTTTTTTTTTTTTTTTTTTTTTACAAAAACAAAAGCCAGTCAAAGAAACAGGGCAAATAGTCAACACATGGCCATTCTATGCCAAATGGCATTTTTGCGTACTCATATAATGTTCGCCAGGAGTTTTAGAGGTAGGATTATGAGTCTCATTTTTACAAATGAGGCAAAAAGGGATAAAGGGATTAAGAGACTCACCCAAGGTCATTCAAGTAGAAGGTGGTAGAATGTGGGGTTATTCCAGTTCTAGCTGGCTCACTGCTCACACTTTGTGAATATAAGTGGGAAGCAAACCTCAAGCAGACTTGATTAGGAAGACTATAATTTTTATGTTCTGGGAGAAAATATGTTCTAATGGACTTCACGCTACTCTTTTTGATCTCCTTGTCAAGCCTTATTTTGTTCTTTCTAGGACCTTGACATCTTAAGTGCATTGGAGCATTGAAAAGATAATTTGCAGGCATTATTTTAGCCTTACATTTTTCAGGGTTCTCTTCTGCTTGTGACAGTGTTTAAAGTGTCTAGAGGAATTTGCGTGTGTTATGAACTGAATGTCGGTACCTCCTGAAAATTCATACATTGACGTCCTAATCTCTACTGTGATGGTATTTGCTGGTGGACCCTTTGGGTAGTCATTATGTCTAGATGAGGGCATGAGGGTAGAGCTCCCTATGATGGGATTAGTGTCCTGGGAAGAAGGAGAATCTTCCTTCTCCTCCTCCTCCTTTTCCTCCTCCTCCTCATTACCATCACCATCACCACCACCACTACCACCAGCACCACCAGTACCACCACCAGCACCACCATCAGCAGCACCACCACCCTCATCATCATTATCATCATCATCATCATCACCACATCAGTAGCAGCGACAGCAGCGGCAGGTGGGGCTTGCTCTCTGCCTACCAGGTGAAGGCATAGTGAGGTGGCATAGGATGAAAGATAGGAGAGAGTCCTTGCTGGAACCAGACCAGGCTGACATCCTACTATTATAGACTTGCAGCCTCCACAGTGGTGGGAAATGAATTGGTGTTGTTTATTTCTCTAGTCTACTTCTGTTAGTCATGTCTGAGTTGACTGAGGTAGTAATGAGTCCCTCAGATGCTTTCACTCTGCAATGGAGTGCAATGGCCAGTCACATACATGGTAGCAACGTGAAAAATGTACAGTATGTGAAAAATTCTACCAAGGATTTATGCTTCTCTTAACTCATTATTTATTCTTATGTTTCTCTTCCCTTTGGTAAAAATACGTAACACAATTAAAATACAAGAGCTTATGTCAGTGGGGTTCCTCACTGATGTAATTTGTTCCTGTAACCCTCAGTACAGAGGTTGAGCTCAGGTCAGCATCAATACAATCTATATATAATTTATGACTTTGAAGGACATTGCTGCATGCTTTTGAGAATCAAGCTTTTGTTTTTGCCTAGGCCAAGAAATTTATTTAGAAATAATTCTTGGATTCTTTCTTATATATGTTAATGTGTACTCTACACAGGCCTGTTGAGAGTCCCTCAGAAGGTGGCAATGAACTGTAGGGTTGATAAAATCATGTATGTGCCTCTCTCAGATAATAGGATTCTTAGCAAGGGAAATGCAGAGATTCCAGATAAATTCTGAAAAACTACTAGATCGTCACCTTAAGACTGAGAATTACTGTTTATTTATGAGATGGAGTATACAGGGAGCACTTCGTAAGCTTTGTCAAAATGAATCTTCTCCTGAGCTGTTGGGTAGTTGGCAGACATTCTGATCAGCCTTACTTTAACATCAAAGAAAAGAGTCTATGATGTGAAAAGTGACTGGTACTGGTCCCCACACGGGGCGACCTCACTCTGGAGTCGTTCACTTTGTATATTGCACCTTGTTTTTGAAGATCGTCATTTCTCAGTGTGCGTGCTTGAGTATGTGCAGGTGCGTGTGTGAGTGTGTGTGTGTGTGTGTGTGTGTGTGTGAGTGTGTGTGTGTGTGTGTGTGTGTGAGTGTGTGTGTGTGTGTGTGGTGTGCCTGCTCAGTGCCTGCATCTTCCCTCTATGAGAGTGGTTACTGAGTCTACGCATAGGTCTCAGTGACTCAAAGGAGAAGAAAGTTAGGAGCTCTTTCTGAATCCCTGCACTGGGTAGCAGGCCAGTTGACTTCAACCGGATTGTAAAGACTAGTTTTGAAAGCCACACCTCACCATGGCAGTGAGATGTTAGATTTGTCATTGATTCCACAAAATCCTGGAGAAAATCAGCTTTGAGGAGGAAACCTTCATGTGGCTCATGTCTTCAGAGCTTTTTGGTCAATTGTCAACTGGATTCATTGTTTCTGGGACAGAGAAAGGCAGAAAACCATAGCAGAAGGTCTTAGATAAAATTGTTCACCTCATGGTGGCAGGAGGCAGAGGGTAACAGACAGGAAATGGTCAGGACAAGAAACCCTTCAAATGCATACCCAGGGAGACACGATCTTTAACCAGGCCTCACCTTTCGATAGTTTCACACCTTCTTAATAGTTTCTCTCAATTTTGACTCTATTCGGTGAGTTAACCCGTTGATGAAAGCAGAGGCCATGTGATTCAAAGATGGATCCAACCAATATGTGTGTGTGTATGTGTGTGTATATATATATATATATATTATATTCATCACTGTGATAAAAAACAATTTAAGGTGGAAAGGGTTTATTTGGCTCACAGTGTAAGGATACAGGTCATCACTGAAAGGAAGACATGGAGACAGGACCCTGAACCAGCAGTCACATCACATCCACAGTTGGGAAGGAGCTGATGGTGACTCTCGGAACAGGACTAGTTTTCTTCTTTCAGTCTGGGAAGACAACCCATGGATGATGTCACTCACATTCAGGATAAGTCCTTTCCCTTTTGTTAAGCCTTTCTGGAATCACCCTTCTAGACAACCTTACAGGTATGCCTCCATGGTGATTCTAAAGTCCGGGCTAATGGACAGTTGAGATGATCACAGTTGGTGTGGGTGTTCAGTCTTTCCGGACATCAAGAGATCGATTCCTGACCATCTTGCTCTGAACGGCACAGCTCATGCAGTAATGCAGCTTGACGTAGAGTTTGGAAAGCAAGTAAGCATCAAAGACACTTGCTTCAGATATGTCCCTGACAGTAGTGGCTTCTACAATGTTCAGAATGACAAGCTTCTTAATGGCCTTGTACTTGGGCACACAGTGGGCACAGTTCATGCAGCGAATTGGTTCACATGACCACAGCCCTTTTTGGTACAACTGTCGTTTCTTCTTTTTGTTGATCACCTTGGAGCCAAGACTTGAAAGAGCTACTGCCAGATATTTATTAGGTATTAATTTTAGGCCGCCCAGATGTACAATCTTCATGGTTTGTATTTAATGAACTCACTTGTAGATTCAATCACTGTACACTGACTTTTCTGCTCTTTGGGGTGAACTATTAGGTAGATAGTTGTATGGCTTTTCTTGGGGAGATATGGACAATATTCTACTCATCTTACGTAGGGCACTGATGGCAAATCAAAGACAGGATTCTACTCAAGTCAGGCTTAGTGACTTGTGGGTTTGTTAAATTTTATAATGTTCAAGAAATATGGGTAGGGGGTTGTTTATAGGAGCTTGAGGTGCTCAAAGGCTGCTGCATCATGGAAAAAGCCCACCCTCATATGGTTGATGACTCTTGAGCTTCTCGTATCTCTCAGGAGCTCACTTGTCAGAGACTCTTCCTTAGCATCCACCCATCCATGTATCTGTCTGTCTGTCTGTTTACCTTACTCACCTTCCTATCTATCCAGAATAAGATCTCTCTTACCTATTGTCAAGTTTTCTGAAACTAGCTGTTCTGTGGATTCTTAAGATAGTTTTCATCAAAGAAAATGCAAAATGCAAAATGCTTTTAACACAAAACACCAGGAAATCCAGGACACAATGAGAAGATGAAACCTAAGGATAATAGGTATAGAAGAGAGCGAAGATTCCCAACTTAAAGGACCAGTAAATATCTTCAACAAAATTATAGAAGAAAACTTCCCTAACCTAAAGAAAGAGATGCCCATGAACATACAAGAAGCCTACAGAACTCCAGATAGACTGGACCAGAAAAGAAATTCCTCCTGTCACATAATAGTCAAAACACCAAATGCACTAAACAAAGAAAGAATATTAAAAGCAGTAAGAGAAAAAGGTCAAGTAACATATAAAGGCAGACCTATCAGAATTACACCAGACTTCTCACCAGAGACTGTGAAAGCTAGAAGATCCTGGGTGGATGTCATACAGACCCCAAGAGAACACAAATGCCAGTCCAGGCTGCTATACCCAGCAAAACTCTCAATTACCATAGATGGAGAAACCAAGTTATTCCATGACAAAACCAAATTTTACACAATATGTTTCCACAAACCCAGCCCTACAAAGGATAACAGATGGAAAACCCCAACACAAGGAGGGAAACTACACCCTAGAAAAAGCAAGAAAGTAATCTTCTTTCAGCAAACCCAAAAGAAGATAGCCACACAAACATAAAAATAACATCGAAAATAACAGGAACCAACAATCACTTTTCCTTAATATCTCTTAACATCAATGGACTCAATTCCCCAATAAAAAGTCATAGACTAACAGACTGGACATGTAAACAGGACTCAGCATTTTGCTGCATACAGGAAATGCACCTCAGTGACAAAGACAGACACTACCTCAGAGTAAAAGGTTGGAAAACAATTTTCCAAGCAAATAGTCCCAAGAAACAAGCTGGAGTAGCCATTCTAATGTCGAATAAAATCAACTTTCAACCAAAAGTTATCAAAATAGATAACAAAGGACACTTCATGCTGGTCAAATAAAAATATTTAAGGGGTAACTTCATCAAGTGTTATAGGTATCTGATTAATCTCAGTGTAATGGCCTTGGGAAACGCAAAGGAATGTTGCTCTTTGCTCAGAGTGAAGCTAACATATCTTCAAGGGAGAACATTGGAGGTATTTGAATCTTATGGTCACATTAGGGAGGTGAGTCCTGTATATTTTAGAAGACTAATATTTATTTTCTCTGAATTTAGTCAGGAGTTGTCAGCTTATTTCTAGTTGAGTGTGACAGTAGTAAGGTTTTCAAAACCTACTGAAAATGTAACATTTAACGTGTGACTTATGAGATTAGATTGCGTGCTATTTTGACTGAAGTCAGCTTTCCTTTGTCATTTCAAAGGAGAAAAATGAATGGCCTACATAACTGTAAAAGTTAATCTGTCAGAAATAATTTCCAATTGCATAATTTTTTACAAACATTAATTTATTTTAATTACATTTATAATGTGAAATTATAAGATGATGATAATACTGGTTTCTAAAGTTTTAGCCTAGAAAATAGGTAAAGTTTTAGCCTAGAAAATAGCATTTTAATTATTATAGAAATGTCTACAAGTAATTTCATAATTTATTACTTCTGTATTTAATTTTGACATGTTTCTCATAATTCACCATTGTATATAATACTGTGATAGATATCCCACAGTACATACATATTTCTTTCAACATAATTTCCTAGAAATAAGTTTACCAGATAAAATTTTATGCACAATTTAAAAAAAATAAATAAGCTTACCAACCTTATTCATAACTTCAGCTCTTCCCATTGATACTCTGTACTCACAAAGACAACTGAGAGTTTACCAACCTTTGGCTAGAGAGTATCAATCAGTAAAATGTTATCAATTTGTCAACAGGAATGTAATTACCATTAGAATGCATTATGAAAAACCATTTAAGTATTTTATGTTTAACAGATTCTATTCTAACCTCAGACAACTAGATGAGGAAAAAACTTTCACAATAAACTGAGATCTAGTTCAAAGATCACTGACTTTGACTTTGACTTTGACTGGTTTCTGTTGTTGCTCTGTTTTTTTTTTTTTTTTGGTTTGGTTGTTCTTTTTGTTTTTGTTTTTTGTTTTGTTTTTGCTAAATCTAATGGATAGTTTTCACCTGAACTCAATGTTAAAAAAAAGATAGTTTTTTTTTTTTTTATAACCAGAGCCCCTAAATGTAACCTTGATCCTTCAAGGTGTTTGTAGATGTTGCCTAGATAATGCATGCCTACTGTTCATGGCCCAATAAGTCATGAAGAAAAAGAAAAATGGCTACACCTTGAATTGAAATATATAGATTTAATAAACAGTATATGAGCAGATCCTCCCTGGGAATAGTAACAAAAAAATCAGGTAAAGCTAAACTTTCCTTTACCATCTCTATTCCATTTTCCCATCCAAAAACAACTATCAGTTTTACAGAGAGAGAGAGAGAGAGAGAGAGAGAGAGAGAGAGAGAGAGAGAGAG
>CM052717.1:25812436-25830997 GCA_028551405.1 Uromys caudimaculatus | reverse complement strand
TGTTTAGTTTGTGTTTCCAGGATCTGTCCATTGATGAGAGTGGGGTTTTGAAGTCTCTCACTATTATTGTGTGAGGTGCAATGTGTGCTTTGAGCTTTAGTAAAGTTTCTTTTATGAATGTGGGTTCCCTTGCATTTGGAGCATAGATGTTCAGAATTGAGAGTTCTTCTTGGTGGATTTTTCCTTTGATGAGTATGAAGTGTCCTTCCTTACCTTTTTTGATGACTTTTGGGTGAAAGTCGATTTTATCCAATATTAGAATGGCTATTCCTGCCTGTTTCTTGGGACCATTTGCCTGGAAAATTGTTTTCCAGCCCTTTACTCTGACGTAGTGTTTGTCTTTAACACTGAGGTGCGTTTCCTGGATGCAGCAAAGTGCTGGGTCCTCTTTATGGATCCAGTTTGTCAGTCTATGTCTTTTTATTGGGGAATTCAGTCCATTGATGTTAAAAGATATTAAAGAATAGTGATTGTTGTTTCCTGTTATTTTCGATGTTACTTTTAGGTTTGTGTGGCTATCTTCTTTTCAGTTTGTTGAAAGATCACTTTCTTGCTCTTTCTAGGGTGTGGTTTCCCTCCTTGTGTTGGTGTTTTCCATCTACTATCCTTTGTAGGGCTGGGTTTGTGGAAACATATTGTGTAAATTTGGTTTTGTCATGGAATATTTTGGCTTCACCATCTATGTTAATTGAGAGTTTTTCTGGGTATAGCAGCCTGGGTTGGCAGTTGTGTTCTCTTAGAGTCTGTATGAGTTCTACCCAGGATCTTCTAGCTTTCATAGTCTCTGGTGAGAAGTCAGGTGTAATTCTGATAGATCTGCCTTTAGATGTGACTTGACCTTTTCCCCTTACTGCTTTTAATATTCTTTCCTTGTTTTGTGCTTTTGGTGTTTTGACTATTATGTGAGAGGAGGAATTTCTTTTCTGGTCCAATATATTTGGAGTTCTATAGACTTCTTGTATATTTATGTTCATCTCTTTCTTTAGGTTAGGGAAGTTTTCTTCTATAATTTTGTTGAAGATATTTACTGGTCCTTTAAGTTGGGAATCTTCACTCTCTTCTATACCTATTATCCTTAGGTTCTGTCTTCTCATTGTGCCCTGGATTCCTGGATGTTTTGGGTTAGGAGCTTTTTGCAGTTTGCATTTTCTTTGACTGTTGTGTCGATGTTGTCAATGGTATCCTCTGTATCTGAGATCCTCTCTTCTATCTCTTGTATTCTGTTGGTTATGCTTGCATCTACGACTCCTCAGCTCTTTCCTAGGTTTTCTAACTTCAGGGTTGTCTCCCTTTGTGATTTCTTTATTGTTTCTATTTCTATTTTTAGCTCCTGGATAGTTTTGTTCCTTTGTCTGTTTGATTGTGTTTTCCTGTAATTCTTTAAGGGATTTTTGTGTTTCCTCTTTAAGGGCTTCTAGTTGTTTACCTGTGTTCTTTTGTATTTCTTTAAGGGAGTTATTTATTTCCTTCTTAAAGTCTTCTATCATCATCAAGAGAAGTGATTTTAAATCTGTGTCTTGCTTTTGTGGTGTGTTGGGGTATCCAGGGCTTTCTGTGGTGGGAGAGCTGGGTTCTGATGATACCAAGTTGCCTTTGTTTCTGTTCCTTATGTTCTTGTCCTTGCCTTTCGCCATCTGGTTATCTCTGGTGTTAGCTGGTCTTGCTCTCTCTGGCTGTGACTTGTCCTTCCTGCAAGCCTTTGTGTCAGTACTTTTTGTAGACCAGCTCTCTCTGAGAGGAATTTGGGTTTGGAGAGCTGTGGCACAGGGTCAGCTCTGGGATGCAGACAGAAACCAGAAGGATCCTGTCCCCACTGTCCTTTGGTTCCTGTGTCCTGATGGCTCTGCGAGGGCCCTCTTGATTGAGGAATTTGAACAGAAATGGTGCTCTTCCTGTGCTCGAAAGTGTGTCAGCACGCCTGGAAGACCAGCTCTCTCCTGGCACTATTTGAATATGGAGCCCTGTGTTATAGGATCAGCTCCCTGCCCCAGAAGGAAACTGGAATGCCACTCCTCAGTCCCTGTGTCCTGAGGGTTCTGGGCGGGTCCCTCTGAGCAGAGGTGCTGGCCTTACCCCCACTCACAGGCTTGTCCACACTCCTGGGAGGCTAACTCTTTCCCTGTGCTATTTTGATATGGAGCTGTGTGGCACAGATTGAGGTCCCCGGCCACAGATGGAAACTGCATATAAATATATATTTTAACATAGTATATAATATATATTATTATATAGTATTAAATTAACATATTTAATATATTTATATTATATATTCATTATATATTATATTACATTTTATATAATATATAAAATATATTTTATTATATATTTATGTGTGTGTATATATATATACATATATATGCACACATATATATGTATGTATTTAAGGACAAAAAAATGTGTGTAAGACACTGTTCCAAATGCATTAAAGTTACAGTCTCATTTTCATGCGAATACAGTCAAAGGGAGCATATTCTTGCTTTGTAGATGTATGAACAGGCTGAAAGGACTTATGCATCTCATTAGGATGACAGCTGGCAGGCCAGCTGTGTGAGTTGCCATGGCATTGCTGTGACACAGTGCTTGACAGGTCAGCTTGAGGGAAGGAAGTGTTGCCCTGGCTCATGGTTTCAGAAGAAACACACCTGCATATTGGGGAGGGCACCGAGGAGTTCATGGTGGCCAGCATGCCCGGGAGACAGCCTCACACCTGGACAGTTCAGGTTGATGTTATGCTCAAAGGCCTGTTCCCAGGTCAGTCACGATACCTATGTCCCAATGTTTTCACAGCTGCAGCTCACATGGAACATGTCACATTCAGACTCTGACAGTAGGCAAGCCTGCCTCTAAACCCAGGTCTTTTTGTATTGGGTATTGAACATGAGGCCTCATCCACACTAAGAAAGATCCCTGCACCGTGGATATAGCATCAGTCCTTTTATTTTATGAATGAACTAATTATTTAATTAGTTTAATTTTTATTTTGGGACCAGTTCTTGCTACATTGCTCAGGCTGGCCTTGAACTCATTCTGTATCTCGGACTAGCCTTCAGTTTGTGGTCTTCCTCCCTCAGCTTCTCAGATAGTTGGGATTACAGGCTAGTGCCAGCAGACTCGGCTTAAATTCATGTTTTAAATGCTAAATAATAGCACAGAAAAGAAAGCAAAGGTTTCCTCAGACGGGGTCAGTCCGGGGCATGTTAGATAGAAGCACACGGAAGCCAGTCCCACCCATGCTAGGGAAGCATTGACTCTCTCTCTCTCTCTCTCTCTCTCTCTCTCTCTCTCTCTCTCTCAGCGTGTGTGTGTGTGTGTGTGTGTGTGTGTGTGTGTGTGTGTGCGTGTGTAACTACTCCAGGGTTGGGATTTTCCTCTGAGAATCTACTAGCAGTGATGTCCCTTTCTGGGTCTGAAGTTGTATCTATTAAGGTCTTCTAGGAATGTCCCCTCTCATTGGCTTGTACCGTTCTTCAAGGGTCCAGCACTTTCCTCCTGACTTCCTTCTGGCTCGCACATATATTGCCATTTCATGTTTATCTTTAAACCTCTGTCAGCAGTCTCCTGAAAGGAAGCCCTCTTCCCCGCTGAGGTAACATCTGGGGACTAGATCTTTATAGGGATGATTAACAGGCCAAATGTCTTTCCCTCCAAGGGAATGCTATGAAAACATCTTTGGCCAAAGTTCAGCCTATGTTTTTAAGCCAAATCTAGAAATGAGTATTTAATGACAAAAGCCAATAGTTTAATAAGTGGCACAATTATAACCAGATGAATAAGACTGTGTATTTGCTTACCCTCTGCAAAGACTTTAAAAGTTCATTTGGAATAATAACCACTATTTATTATTGTTTGTATAATGTACTAGGAACTGTTCTAAATGATATGTATAACATATTATTCAATGTTTACAGTCATCTTATAAGATAGGTATTATTAACTATGTGGAGGCTAATCTTGGTTGTCAACCTGACAGCATCTGGAATTAACTAAAGCCCAGCTGCAAAGCACTTCTTTGAAGAGTTTTTCTTAATTAGATTTTTGAGTAGGAAGACCTACCCTGATGCAGGAAGGTCCAGTCCACTGTGGGCAGCACCATTCCCTAGGCAGGTGGCCCTTTGCTATATAAGTACACTATGGAAGCGTAGGTCCGTGAGAGAGCCAGCAAGCAGCATTGCTCCGTGGTTTCTTCTCCAGGTTGCTGCTTGAGTTTCTTCCCCAACTTCTCCCTGACTGTGATCTGGAAGTGTAAGATGAAATGAACTCCCTTCCTTCCCTAAGTTGCTCTTGGCAATAGTATATTATCACAGCAATGGAAAGAAACTAGCACAATATGTTCAAGAGTGTCTATAGGCCTCAACAAAAAAGTCTAGTTGACTTTCTTACTGGGATTTGAAGCTGAACACTACGGAATTTGCAGCCCCTCCCTTCCCCCACCCCCAGTTACCCCCTGCATTTCTTTTAAAAAATTTTTCTTTATTTTAAAATAAGATTTCTCTTCTCACATAACCTCTCTTCTGAGTATGGTTTGCCTTGACTCCTCCCAGGTCCTTCCCACCTCCCCTCCCGTCCTGAGCCACCCTCTTTGGCCTCTAATTAGAAAACCAACAGTCTTCTAAGGGAAAATAAAATAAGATACAATAAAATAAGGTAAAACAAACACACCAGAAGAGGGCAAAACAAACAAACCCATGTCAGCAAGAAAGAAAAGAATCCAAAGAAAGGCCCAAGAAGCAAATAGACATAGAGACACATTTGTCTGCACACTCAGGAATCCCATAAAAACACACAAGTGGAAGTCATAAAACATATATGCAAAGGACCCGTACGATTTTAAAAAGAAGAGAAAAAATTAAAAACTAAGTAAAAATATAAAAAGATAATATTACAAAAACAAAGCCCTGACATGACATTATGAGATATTAAACCTCCAAAGATGCCACTGAGTTTGCAGTTAGCTGTCTACTTGCAAGCCTTTTTGGGATGTGGGTGCATACATGTAGAAAGCGGGAGAGTTTACAACAGGATGCCCAGATCTGAGGTAAGTGGAGAGGAAAATCCAGTCTATGTTCTGTTCTTCAAGTGGGGTATCCTAGTGAGGGCCACTCCCAGTGGAAAGAATGCTTTTTCTTTAATTATCATCAAGGTTCCCTAAGTGCTTAGCTCTTATATTAATGCCCATCTTAATTAGGGTTGTGTTGCTGTGAACAGACACCATGACCAAGGCAACTCTTATAAAGGAAAGCATTTAATTGCTGGCTCCCAGTTTCAGAGGTTCAGTCCGCTATCATCATGGCAGGAAGCATGGCAGCGTGCAGGCAGACATGGTGCTGGAGGAGCCGGGAGTTCTACATCTTAATCTGTAGGAAGGAGAAGGAGACTATGTGCCACACTGGGTATAGCTTGAGCATAGGAGACCTCAAAGCCCGCCTCCACAGTGACACATTTTATCTAACAAGGCCATATCTACTTCAATAAGATTACACTTCCTAATGCCATTCCCAAAGGGCCAAGAGCCATACCTCTTAATGGGACATTCCTTATGGGTCAAGCATTCAAACACATGTGTCTATAGGAGACATACCTATTCATACCACCACAGTGACTATGACTATCAAATGCACAAAAGATACTTTCAAATGTAAGTTGCTGTTTGTAATGTTATGGGTAGATATGAAGACCAAGTGATGAACAATGCCGGCCAGTGTCCCTGAAGGAGGGGTAGGTGTTTGGTCTCTACCATCAATTTACTGTCTTGCTGGAATCAGATTCTTAATCATTGGACAGAATAAGATAGAAGGGGCCAAAGTGGCTGGGGTGACTCAAGGTCATGGCTCCTCAGCTCTTGGTGAGCAAGAGATTATTTCAACATTTGAGAGGTTGCTGAGGGCTCAGATGTGTACAGATTCAGGACACGCCCACACGGGTCAGTGTCTTTCACCCTGTCCTTTGCTGTCTGCATACATTTCTTGGGCAGGTGTGTTAGTTACTATCTCAATGCTGTGACAGAGCACCTAACAAGAGCAATGTAAGGAACAAAGGAGGTGGTTTGTTTTATAGTTTGAGGGTCCAGTCCCACATAGACAGGGATGGTATGGTGACAGGAGCTGTTGATGTCATATGTGAAGTCAGGAAGAAGAGCTGATAACAGCGCTCATTGCTCAAATGGTTTTCTCCTTTCTTGATTCAATCTGGTACATTGGTTCACGGAATGGTGCCATCCATAGTCAGGGTAGGTCTTTCCTTGTTAGTTAAATGCTTCTAGAAATGTTTGTCTCTCTGGAGACCTTAGTCTCCTAAGTGATTCTAGATCTGGTCAAATTGATAACACCTTCACCTTCAGTTCTGGGAAACAATCATGGCAGCAGTTATGTCAAGAATTGGTTATTTCGTCTCATTTCATTTTCATACTTACATTTAGAACCACAATGTTTTAAGCGGGGAGGGCAGAGGTGAAGAGACTTGCCTGCAGGTTCTAGTTAGGAAGTAGAAGGGCGAGCCTTCAACTGCAGTCTTGCTTGGGTCCCAAGCTAGGCAGGAACTCTGTGCTGGTACTTCTGCTGCCGAGTGCTCTATCTCTTCATCCCTTGCCTGCAAAGCTATATACCGAGGTGAGAAGCTTCCAAGAGCACAAGGAAGGAAGCCTAGTAGCCATGGAGACAGAGATGCTGAACCCCTCTCTAGGAAGGGATGGACAGTGAGTCCCAGGTACCAGATATGGAGAGAAAGAGTCACAGGCCTAGTACCTCACAGCTCCTGTTTAAAGCCGGCTGCAGAGGGTAGATGCAAAGGTCTCTAGTGTGTATTTAGAAAATGAGGGGCTGGAGAGATGGCTCAGCCGTTAAAGGCTAGGCTCACAACCAAAAATATAAGAAAATGAGGTATTTTGTTTATAAGAAAAGAAAACGTGGGCAGTTCTCAAGCTTCTCTGAAAAACCTCCCATGAAATTTTTGTGTGGCTAATAAATTAAGTCATTATTTATTCTATGGAGTGGAATGCATATCTGGATTGTGACTCAAGAGACTCCTTTGGAGGAACGGCCAGGTCCTAGGTGCCCAGTAACAACAGTGAATGGACTCTCTGAAGCCACAGGGGCCCCAGTGTCCTGACCTGTTAGAGAGCTCTGGCTGCTCCATCCCTCCCCAGCCAGCACTTCTCACCGTGGGCCTCAGCCTTCCTTTTGGAGATTTATTTAGTTCCATGTGGGAACAAAAGTAGAGGATTTTATCCAAGACCTGCTATTCAAGGTGTCTGAGGTTGTGTTGAAAAGAGGTGTTTTAGAAATTAATTAATAATTAATGGCTTGTGGATCTCAGTGTGTGTTGAGCATTTTTTTTAAAAAAAAACTACTTACCTACTCATGACTTTTATTCCAAAATCCTTCTGCAGACGGCAGCATTTTTCAATGTGTTTAGTAAGCACTCGACTTGTATTAATCAAATTTAATTTTCTTAGAAGAATTGATAACTTTTCTTTCAAATTCTAAAGTTTTGATCTGTTTGTCTGTCTGTCTGTCTCTCTGTCTGTATCTATCTATCTATCTATCTATCTATCTATCTATCTATCTATCCATCCATCTATCATCTATTTGTGTGTGTGTGTGTGTGTGTGTGTGTGTGTGTGTGTGTATGCCTGCACGGGAGTATGTACAGATATGACTGAACAGACAGAGGCCAGCAGAAGGTGTTTTGTTCCTGGAAGCTGGAGCTAAGGTGTTTCCAGGATGCCTCTCTTGTGCTGGGATCTGAATTCAAGAATTTACAATTGTGTAAGGAGGCTCTTAAGAGCTGAATCATCTTTCCATTTCTTGGTTTCAACTTTTAAAAAATGTTACAAAAGATTATTTCTGTCTATAACCATGAACACACTGGGTGATGTCCTTCGGCTTGGCCGAGGTCCAGGGTGGCACAGTTATTCATGCCAAGAGAGAGGGAGCACCCCATTCCTTTTGACATTCACTGCCTGAAATAACCAAGCATCTGTGCAGTTTCTTTAGATCATTAAACAGCCCTTGACATGGAGATGACGTCTGTCCTCTTGCTCTGTTCTGTTCATATCCTGCTGGAGTTCTCACTGCATTCCTGGAACTGGGCTAAGCTAGTTGTGGCCACAGAAGCACGACTCATGTCCAGAGAGATGGCAATGTTGCTGGAGGAAAAACATAGAGCAACGAGAGACCAACACAGAACTCAAGTTCTCATTGCAGTGCTTAAGGCTGGGATAAAAACAAACATTCTTTGACACGGATAACTCAGAAACGGGGCTGTGGGCAACAGACAGCAAATGGAGTGAATTTGAAAGAAAACCACCATCACATTCAGCTCTTTTGATACAGGCTTTCTTTCTTTCTTTCTTTCTTTCTTTCTTTCTTTCTTTCTTTCTTTCTTTCTTTCTTCCTTCCTTCCTTCCTTCCTTCCTTCCTTCCTTCCTTTCTTTGTTTGTTTCTTTCTTTTGCAGTGGGTACTTTTGTCTTGGACCCCATTCTTGAGAGATTCCATGCCATGAGGGTTATGGGATGCACACTGGCAGCTGCCCCTACTCTCTGTATTACACCCCCTGTTGCTGTACCAGGTGCATCGCATGCTTGCTGAGTGAGTCAAGTTAGTGTGATCAGAAGCAAAACAGCCAACAAGCCATAGCAACTCAAGAGGGCAGCGTGATGTGGAAGTCAGGAAATGTAGATCCTGTGGAGAATCCTATCTGGATTGTGGGACATCCTGAAAATGCACATTTCCCCACATGGAAGTGGACACAGGAGAAGGTGGACCTGCTGTAAGAGCTGAACCACACATCCCCATGTCATGCTTTGGTGTGTGATGCTCCCACTGGGTCATGTGTTTGGACTCCTGGTCTTCAGTCCTTAGAAGTGGCCTTGTTGGAGGAAGTGGGTCATTGGAGGTGGGCCTAAAGGTTTTATAGAACGTCCATCCCTGCTTCTTGCCTGAGCTCTGCTTCCTGCTTCCTGGTATGTAAGGAGGCGGAGTACCAGAGCACTCTGCCACATGGCACCAAGCCTCCTGTTGCTATGCCTTCCTCACTGTGAAGGACTATATTCCTTCTGAGTGTGAGCCCGAGCTCTCTTCCTTTAAGTTACATTAGCCAGTTATTTTATCATAGCAACGAGAAAAACAAACACAACACAACCAGATACACTACGTTTTCAAGTAACTTAAATTACAGACCTTAAGTAACTCTGGTACTGACATAACTTCTAAATTATGATCTGCAATAACATACCCGGTAGCTTATGGAAAAGTGATCATGGGAGAGGTAACTACTAAAATCACACTGGTTATGATAAGGATGAAGCCTCAGATAACATGGAAAGGCAAGTTTGCATCTGCGAGAGAAACCTCTCAGCACAGATTTATCTCAGCTAGAATGACCTGCCAAAATCTTGAGCTGTAGTTCAGCCCATCTGATAAAGGTCACTGACTGGACACCCGACAAGTCAATACACACAGCACCTGCCTGACCCCCCCCCCCCCAAAAAAAAATTCTCTTTTTGTCAACCCAAAGGACACTCTCCTCTCAGAGTTTAAACACCAATAAACTAAATTTCCCATTACCACATTCAATGTTTTATCTCTTCTCTGTCACACTACACAGTGCTCTGTTGCTATGAATGTTAGGAGAGGGGCTATGTGGCTCTTATTTTCTGCTTTTGATCCTTAAAGAAAGAAAGAAAGAAAGAAAGAAAGAAAGAAAGAAAGAAAGGAAGGAAGGAAGGAAGGAAGGAAGGAAGGAAGGAAGGAAGGAAGGAAGAAAGAAAGAAAACCCCCAAGCTCTCCCACTTCTAAACCAGGAAGGTGACAGGGGAGAATGTCCCTAAAGAGTCTTTGAAATGGTCTTTGAGAAGATGGACAGTGCATTAGCCTTTCTTCAGTATGACAAGATTGGGTTTTGCACAGTAATAAGTATTTTCCAAATTATGGCCTCTGACTATTAAGTGGGTAGGAAATGTGCCAGATCACACTCCCAGAGACTTGTAGACCTCAAAACATGTTTGTTATTATTATTATTACTACTATTATTAATTTTTTGACTGAAATACCAGGTGTGACATCCAAATCAGGTTTTGTGAGCACCTCGGATTCCATTTTCATACCCGTGGGGCATTGGCTCTCAATGGATAGGACTTATGTTTTGCTCACAGCTGTCTCAAGCGCATACACTTTTGTGTGAAGAGCTGCTCTAATTTTCCTGGCCTGGAGCCTCTTCCTCTAAACCAGAAGGTGGCAAGGATCAGAGAAAGAGCAAGGTCACAGGGAACTGGCTCTGGACCTGAGCTTCATCCAGTTGTCTGATTTTTTAAGTGGTTTGTTTTTTTAGAAATGTCTGTCATGAGCCGTAAATCATGCTTAATTTCATCGTTAAACTGGCCTCAGATCTTCCATTTTAAAGAGATACTCCAGACTTCTGGTCTCTGCAGTCAGAAGCATAGAACCTCAGAACAGTGAGTGGTAAGACCTGAGTCAGAGAAAGACTCCGTGGATGGACAGTAGCCCTCACTGTTTGATGGCTCTCCCTCTGTGCCCCCTCTCTTTCCTAAGATTAGCGGGCATAAATGGTGATGGTTTATAATCAATGCAGAATCAGTTTAAGTTTGGTAGTTTTGAGCTAGGACCCTCCCTGCCCCTCCCCCTTCAGTCTTCTTTGCTGATGTGCTAAGAATCTGAAGGCAAGAAAGGCTGGGGGCTGGGAACCGACTGTGTCCAGGAGTTTCTGCTGCCCACCCTTACAGGTGTCTTCTCTTTCCCATTCCAAGACTTAAAAAGGTTTCAAATACTTTTTGAAAAAAGTGGCTTCTAAATAATCTCAAGGCCACTAACACATAATGTTTTGTCACACTTTCCTGAAGTGAAACGGCATATTAAGAGTTGATTTCATTTTTTTATCCATATTCTCTTTTAGGGATATAAGACATTATTTCAAATTATTACCCCAGAGACAGACACAGGAATTTTGTGCTATTCTGCCTCTCAAATCATTTTAAGTATTATATTTCATTTCATCTTGCCTCAATCTCTTGGATGGTTATTTCATTCATATTTCCCTTATATCATTTAAAAATTACATTTTACTTGGCCAGGGTATAAAGAACAGCGTTGAAAGACTAAGGAATTATTGCGAAGAAGAACTCCATTAGCACAATGAGACTAGCCAGAAGAAATTGGCTAATTTCAGCTGTCTTTTTCTGGCCTCTTAAAAGAAAATGGCTGGGATGTATCTGCCATAAGCAACTGGCATTCTGAAATTGATTTAAGGTTGGAGCACAGAAGAAAAGCCTCATTGAAAAAAGAAAAAAAGTTCAAGTCTTAGAATTTGGATAGATCTTTTAAAACCCTAGCAAGTTCCATGTTGAGAGGATGATAGACATTGGCTTCCTTTCCCACCATCGGAAGTGAGGCTACCGTTCAGTAACTAAACTGTCTTGTCTGTGCCAGGATGGGGTGGTACCCTGGGGGAGGGGCTCCACCTTCTCAGAGGAGAAGAGGAGGGGGCTGTGGGAAGGGGCTTTAATCTTTAAAGTTAGAGATTTTTATGGTTAAGAATCCCAACTATTTCTGTGGGGAAACCTGCACGTTTCTGTTTCCTGGTGGAAGAGATGCCAACAAAGTCAGCTTTCTAGTCTCTACAGCTTTGGGGCCACTTGTCTCCTCCAGTGGCCTTCACTGACCTTTAGGGACCAGTGCGGTCCTCTTGTAGACGTAACCCCGGTAACCCCGTGAAAGCCCCATCCCCCCCAGAGTTGGGGCGCTTCCACTGAGAAGCGGACTCCACCTAGCCGCTGACTCCTACCTACCCTGCCCAGGGCTTCCCTTTCTCCAGGAGACACAGGGCTGGCCCTGTTGTTTGCAAACTAAGCGCATGGTAAAGCCTGAAGCTCTGTTACTGCCCACCTGTACCTCAACCCCGAAGGGTTAAAGGACACAACAGCCCTTACTTGCTCACAGGGGTAGGTGGAGGCTGTCAGGGACCTGGAATGGGAGGAGCTAGAAGGAGAGGGAGGGAGGGGGAGCGGGAAAAGGACTAGGAGATCAGGAAAGGAAGAGAGGGAAAAGTGGAAGAGGAGTTGAAATGCTATTGGGAATCAAGGTATAATAATATCTACTTCCGGACAAACATATACATACGACAATATATGCATATATCGCATCCTATTAGATTAGTCTTGCCCACCGCTCTAGAGAAATGAAAGTTTTTTTTTTTTTGTGGGTTGGGGAGTGATATTTATTGATTTCATTGTGTGTGTGTGAATGTTTTGCCTGTATGCATGTATGTATAACTTGCACAGGGCTGGACCTGGAGTTATAAGTTGTAGCTGGTTGTGAACCACCATGTGAGTACTGGGACGCAAACCTGGGTTCTCTGTAATAACAACACATGCTCTATCCCGAGCTGTCTCTCCAACCCCTGGGAAGCAATGCCTTACACACTATAACACTGACATTTCATCAAAATTGCTTCGAAGTTTCCTTTCTCACTAGCAAGTCAGCTGTGTGAAGGACTGTAGGGGTTTTTCCCATCATGGTGACCCCAGCACCTCACCCAGTGATGGTTGCCATAATAAATAACTATTCACTAGACACCTATAGTTGGGGAAGTTTCTAGCTCTTTAAGCTGTGGAGTGCTCGCCTGTGCTGTGAGGGAGTTTCCTAGTTGATATCTAAGGCATCCTTTCACCATGGTCATCTAAGACTGGGCTTCTTGCACAGTGCTGGACGAAGACAATAATGGTACCCTAAAAACACTGAAGATCTCGTGAGTCCAACTGTGATCAGCTGGGATACTGTTCATAGAGGGCCTTGGGTGGGGCCTGGGAGAATGCAAAGGAACCAATCCCAATGAGCGGGGAGGTAAAGACAGCAGCCAGCTCTTTCCACAGAGAGAACAGCATTCCCACGGATCTACTCCAACAAGCCATGGCAAGGTCATTTAGGAGTGACTTCAGAAGTGAGCCTGTTTTTCCAGAGTGGTGGGGAAGACCAATCTAAAAGGAGCGGTGTGTTTGTCTATATGTGTATAGTGTTATATGCATACGTTTATATAGTGGGTAGATGTCATTAAATATGTCCTCGGGCAAAGGATAAGAGCAAAAGATAAATCAGTCTGAGGTATCCTAAGGTTTGAATGTGGAAGAAAGATGTGTTCATAATGAAAAGGTGCAGAGACAGCAGACTATGGGATGAGGCGGCTGATTTCTGTTCGGACCACAGCTATTTTAAGTGGCCTTAATGTACTCATCGTGCACTAAGGATGCGTGCATACGTGTGCATGTGTATCTCCAAACACTTGTGTTGTACATTGGAACTAGAGCCAGTTCTCTTTTACCACCAGTAGAGAAGAAGGCAGGGTCGGAGCTGGGGTCTCAGCGGAATGGTACAGTGATATCAGCTCCAGGAGGAGGTGGGGAAGTGAAAAGGGCCGGGGCTATTTACAGAGGCGGAGAAGAGGTTATTAGTACAGGCACGTAAAGTTGACATCCTCACTGTGTTCCTTGCTGTTTTTCTTGGATGTAGCCCTCAGTGGGGCTGTTCTTAGTCTCCTAGCTGGGAAACTGAGGCACAGAGTAGTTAAATTACACTCAGCAGGAATGTTAAAAAGCATTCCAAAGCCTGACTCTGCACAAGCCTCGGATCTAGGGTTTGCATGACTCTCAAAGACTGCTGGGCCAGGTCGTCAGGCAATCCCGTTTCAAGTGCGAAGGAAGTGGGCGGGGTGTCCAGAGCTTCAGTTTCACTCTGGGTCCTGAGGGGTATAAAGGTCTTTGCCACTGATTTCCCTCTGTGCGAAACAGGACTCCACTGACATTCTTTTAGGGTGCAGGTTCATTTTCAAAGGCAGTTCTTCAGTAGCCCTCCCTGCTCGCTATGACAATTGATCTACTCAGTTCTCTTCACAATTTCTTAGGTTAATTTTAGTGACTTATTTTTTCTAGGAAGCCTTGTGAGGTAGAGTACCCCTCCCCCTACCATGGACCGCACCCAGATAATCTAAAACTTGTAAAAAAGGAAAGCGTATGTAGGAAAGTCTAAGTGTATGCAGATATGATTCAAGGAACGGAGGTCAGATTCGAGCTCAAGCAAGCAGAAGGACGGATCAGTTTTGGCTACGTGTTTCTAGCTTTGTCAGAAAAGACACAGGAGTAGAGAGAGGGCTGTGGACTCTTCATCCCTGCTTAAGGAGAGCGGCTGAGGTCCGGCATGGGAAGTTTCTGCATGGAAACTCTGAGGCCCAGCATGGGAAGTTTCTGCATGGAAACTCTGAGGCCCGGCATGGGAAGTTTCTACATGGAAACCCAGAGAAGCCATCCCCTGAAGTTGTGAACGTGAAGTCTGGATTGTGTTGGGGACCCCAAGATGTTGGAGATGCCAGCGCTTTGGGATACCTGCCAAGGACTGCAACAGGCAGGGCGTGGAACCAGCCCACAGGTGAGGAGTGTGTCATACTCAAGAAATCTGGGAGGAATAGAGAATCTGAAGAGCCCTTTGACTGAAGACATGGCGGTGCAGGATTTGGAGTTTCCCTGCTGGGTTTCACTCTTGCCTTGGTCCGGTATTTCTTCACGGTTCTCCCCCTTCTCCCATTTGGTAATGTCTATTCTGTGCCATTGGAAGAATGGAATTCTTGTTTTTAGTTTTATAGATATTTACAGTTAAGAGATTGCTTTGGGTCACAGAAGGGACTTTGGACTTTTAAATAGTGTTGAGACTTCGAAAGACTACAGGAGTTTTTGAAGCTGGACAGAATGCATTTTGCATTATGATGTGGCTACAAGCCCATGGGGGCCAGGGAGAATAATGTGAGGGTTTGAATAAGGACGAACCCATACACTCTTATATTTGAAGGTCTGGTTCTCAGGTGGTGGACTGTTTAGGAAGGATCAGGAGGCGTGGCTTTGTTGGAGGAGGTGTGTCGTGTGTGTGTGTGTGTGTGTGTGTGTGTGTGTGTGTGTGTGTGTGTGTTGGCCTTTGAGGTTTCAAAAGCATAAGTCAGGCCCAGTCTTGCCTCTGTCTTATGGATAAGATATGAGCTCTCAGCTACTGCTTCACAGTCATGTCTGCCTGCCTGCTGCCATGCTCCCTGTCATGATGGCATAGCCTCACCCTCTGAAACTGTAAGCAAGTCCACAATGAAATGCTTCCTTTTATAAGTTGCCTTGGTCATGGCAATAGAACAGTAACCAAGACAAATGGTTATATAGTTAAGGCTGTGGTTAAGCTGCTGGAATGTATTCTAAGAAGTTTGCTAAGTGTCTGGAGAGTTCCAGATAATTCCCATTTTTCTCCTTCTCCCGTGTTATCCATCCCCCACTGTCTTATTGCCACCATAGGGTATTTGAAGTAGAATGAGAGGAAAATATCAATGTTATGACTCTGGAATAAGTACATTAATATACGGTGTCCTAATGATTTGAAGAAAACTACTTTAGGATTTAAAAAAAAATTCTTAGAATACCACCGTTTTCCACTTATTAAAAAAAAAAAAAAAAAAAAAGCAAAAAACCAAGGTGCTAGTTGACATAGATCATAACTTTGTAGTATAATTTGTCATTATACATTAAGAATATTTGGGACCCATGAATTAAGTAAAGTAATAGTGAAAGGAAATTAGCAACATTCAAATTGCCTTCAGGAATCCAGACTCTAGATTTTAAAGGATGCTGTCCAATCACCACAGGAAGATTCTTGAATGGACCAGGTGGGGGCAGCAGAGAGCCAACCGAGGTCTGTGGAATGGAAGGCCGGCGTCTGTCCTTGGAGTCCAAGGTGCCAGTGGAGAGGTGATAACTTAGGAAGAGGAGTCAGGGCTTCAGTTGTAGCTGAAAGGGGATGAAAGAAAGAGAAACACCACGGAGGTTCAAATGCACCGGGAGCAGGAGTTGAAGAACTGCACAGTACACAGTACACAGTACACACATGTGGAGGTACTCTAAGAGCCTGGCACAAAAAGCAGAGACAGAAAAGACCAGGCACTGATTCACTAATGTTCACTAATTGTACCGTCCCAATATGGTGGGTCAGGTGTCTGTTCAGTCCTGCTGGATCTTCCAAGGGCAGTGGCTGTAAATGAACTGAGACTGGAGAAAGCCTACCCACCCATCGCTCATGACCTGGGTTTGCCATGGAAGCTCTCATTCCCAACAACCAGTTCTGAGACAAACTGAGAACACTTGGACCTCTTAGATCAGGATCAGAGCCTGATGGTGTAGTCCATCTTCTGGAAGATTTTTCACGAGCATTAAGACATGTAGTTTTGAGCTCCAGTTTACTTCCTGGTCTGCCCCTTGCGACACGGCAGCGCTCCCTGTGAGGTCTCATCATAAGTATCTTCAAATCGTGCTAATGAGCTAAGTCAACACATGGGCAGCCTCCTCTGCCCTGACTCGGCACCTCAAACACTGCATTTAGCACCCCTCATGGGAAGGCATTCTGGAGAGCCCCGATTTGCAGCCCTCCTAATCTTCCCTCTCCACTCATGTAAATTGCTAGAGAGACTTCGATAAAGCACGTCCTCAAATCCTAGCAGATGACCGTTTGCCTCAGGGCGCATGGATGCTCCCAACTCTTAGGAGAAGAAAGAGGCTTTTGGCTACTTCCCTGGAGCTAATTATAACCATGTTCGAATTTCTGTAGACAACCTGGAAATGGGTGTAGACTAGGAAGAAAACCAAAGGCAGAGTGCAGGGAAGAGTTATGCAAAGGAAGAGATGTCCGAATTAGGCTTCAGAACAACAAACTACGAACCCTATTCTCTTGAAAGAAGTGGATGGAAGCATTTGGTTTCCATGATACCAGGAACCCAGCTGGTCCCTAGTCTTCCTGGAGACCCAGGCATTTTAATGTCTACTTCCTTAACAGAGGGCTTTATAGTACTTTCTGACCAGGTCTCAAAACTGTTTCCTACACGAGGATGACAAGGATTCAGGAGACAAGAATATTTCTCTGGTGAGAGAGGCTCTCTGAGTTGATGCCAGCAAGGAGAACATGGCTACCAGCAGTGGCAGAGCATGTCCCAAGTGCAGCGCGGGCTGTGTGGTGTTTCTGTAGAGACAGCCACTGGTTGGGTTGACTTTGCTGCGTTATTCGGCTGTGCTGTTTGTAAATCTTTGGTGTGATTACACACTATTTGTTCTCTATTGTTTGAAATACCCTTTAAAAGCCGAATATAGAACAGTAGTCCCCTGCTGGTTCTTTCTTTTTGACTTGGCAAAGGTTGATTTTATTTTTCTTTTGGCCTGTGCTTCTCAGTGGCTTGAAATGAACATGGGTCTCTCTCTCTCTCTCTCTCTCTCTCTCTCTCTCTCTCTCTCTCTCTCTCTCTCTTTTGCTTTGTTTATTTACCTCTTTGTCCATATTGTCAATAATAGATTTATGCTGTAAACCTGGTATAATTTCTGTAACACAGTCTTCAGAGGGAGGAGGGTTTGGGATGAATTAGGAATATCGTGTTGTCTCAGCTTTATTTTCTCAAGGGCCTGAGCTGATTCTTAGAAGTTAGTTATTTTTGACTAAGGAAAATTCACACATTCTCTTGAGTTGTACTATTGAATAGGTTAAAAAAATGTGAAGAATAAGATAGAACAAATGTAATAAAAAAGGCAGAAAGTAAGTGTATAGAAATGGCCATATGAGGAGCCAGCGATGTCATGGTCTGCTCTGACAGGGCTCGATGGAACAGGTAAGCAATGGCAGAAAAGGTGAGTTCAGGGCTGGAAAGATGGCTCAGTGGTTAAGAGCACTGGCTACTCTTCCAAAGGACCTGAGTTCGATACACAGTAACCATATGGCAGCTCACAACCATCTATAACTCTAGTTCCAGGGGATCTACACCCCCTTCTGGTTGCCTTAGGCACCATGCATTCATGCAGTTTATAGGCAAGACACCCATACACATAAAATAAATAATAATACAAAATTAAAAAAAGAAGACTTCAGGCCCATCACTTTCACCTCTTCCTGTATAGTAGAATCACATGGAGATTAAAAATTATTGGTGCCCATGTCTCTCCTCAGAGCCCGGGACCTGTGAGAGTATGAATTAGATATAGACATTTGAAAGTCTCCTTAAGGCTACAGACAGGCTTGAGAACCTCTGGGAACAGGCATTTTCTCCATGTCTCCAGAGAAGGAGCCTAGCCAGCTGATCCGGAATCACTCACCCAGGCAAGCTCCCAGGCACATCTGTAAGGGATTCATTTCCCTTAGCTCACTCTCTGAGCCACTCTGTGAGGCATCATCCTGATTAGATTCACTGCGGTGAGAAGAGCTGCCCTAAGGGAGGGTGGCCCCATTCCCTGAGCTCGGGTCCTAGGCTGAATAAAAAGAGGAAACTAATTAAGCCTGAGCACTCATACGTCTTTTCCTACTGGCTGCAGTCGCAATGTGACCCACACTTCCAGCTCTGATGTCTGGTCTTCTCTTCTATGATGTTTTGCTTCATGGAAACTTCCCTTCCAAGAGGACTTCCCCTCCAAGATGACTTCCTCCATGAGGACTTCCCTTCCATGAGGACTTCCCCTCCAAGATGACTTCCTCCATGAGGACTTCCCCTCCATGAGG
>CM052717.1:25795110-25812336 GCA_028551405.1 Uromys caudimaculatus | reverse complement strand
GGACTTCCCCTCCATGAGGACTTCCCCTCCATGAGGACATCCCCTCCATGAGGACTTCCCCTCCATGAGGACTTCCCCTCCATGAGGACATCCCCTCCATGAGGACTTCCTCCATGAGGACTTCCCCATCATGAGGACTTCCTCCATGAGGACTTCCTCCATGAGGACTTCTTCCATGAGGACTTCCTTCATGAGAACTTCTCCTCTATAAGAAGACTCCCTTCATGAAGACTTCCCCACCTCAAACTGAGCCTAAACATATCAGTCCTTCATTAGTTGCCTTTGCTAGGACATTTTATCACAGTAACAGAACGAGAAGCTAGGCTGCCCCCATCCAGGTGTTTGAGCCGATGCTCATCAGCGGATTTGATCTCATTTTATGGGCCTCCTCTTTTGCTTTCATGCTACCTGACTCTTCCTGTCTTTGAAAAATCAAAGCTTTTAGAGGCTAGAGAAATGGCTTAATGGTTAAGAGCACTTGATGCTCTTGTAGAGGACCTGGGTTTGGTTCCCAGCACACATATGGCAGCTTACAACTTCCTGTGACTCTAGTTCTAGGGCATATGGTATATTTTTATGGCCTCTACTGGCACCAGGCATACATGTGGTGCATATATATATATATATATATATATATATATATATATATATATATATATATATATCCTAAATATGATCCATTTTTTCTTTCAATATGCTCCTTATTGAACTGGTGACCCGACTGTACTTATCTATTCAATGTATACCAACACTGTATGCAATCACAACCAGCGGATGTGGCCCTTATTGAAAAGAACTCATGTTGGCTTGGAAAGAAGCGAATGGACAGACAGACTTGCTAGTATAGTTTGCATCTGCTTGTCTGTTACGTTAGTCACAAATTTAATATCCATCTGCTAGCACTTGAGAGAACGGGACTCTAGAAAAGTAAGTGTGTTAGAGCAAAAGAGATGACAGCATGGAGAGCAAACCTGAGTGGATGTAGATGACAGGGAGACTTCTTAGGTTAGGGAGGGTGGGGTAGTCAGTGCCAGACAAGTACAAGGGATGTGACAGTCCCATGTCGCCAAGTGGGAGTTACTGTCCCTGGACGTCAATATATCGTCTGCATACCTATGAGTCCAAAGTCTTATTTAATCCCAATCCTTTCCACCAACCACTAATTAGTAACTCATCTCCATTTGGTTGTCTAATTGGTTCCTCAAATCTGGTATGTCTAAAACTAAATTCTGGAAACTTCTCTTTTCTTTAAACCTGTATATTTTGGGGGATTTTCCTGTCTGTGTTGGTGCTTGTTACACATCAGGGTTTCTTGAGGTCATGACACTGGAATCATTTTGGCCACTTTTCATTTTACCAGGCATCCAATCCGTCAGCAATCACGTTGTCTCTGCCTTTCAAATGTACCCCGCATATAAGAAGAGGCCGCTGTTTACCACCCCCATTCTTATCTAAGCACATTGGCTTCCCATCTGCTTCTGTGTGCAGATGTTAGGGTCCTTCCTAAAGTCATATGCTGAAATTGCAAGTTCTACTGGGATGGTATCAGGAGGTGTTGGGAGGCGGGGCCATTAGGAGGAGACCAGCATGATGGAGTGCTCATGAGAAGAGATGGGAGCACTGGCTTCCTGTCGAGCTTCCTATGTATGTTCCCTGATAAGTGAGTGTCCTCCCTGTCTCTATTCCATGCATCCCTTTATCTCATCTCTACCATGGATATAAACTTTAAATCCATAACAATTTTCATCCTACCCTTACTGTACTGGGATCTAAGCTCTGCAAGGTCAGCTCTTCATTTGCTTCCATGGATACAACAGTTAGAATGGTACCAGCATGTTGAGGGTGTACTGGCTGGTTTTGTGTCAACTTGACACAAGCTGGAGTTATCACAGAGAAAGGACCTTCAGGTGAGAAAATGCCTCCATGAGATCCAGTTGTAAGGCATTTTCTCAATTAGTGATCAAGGGGGGAGGGCCCCTTGTGGGTGGTACCATCTGTGGGCTGGTAGTCTTGGGCTCTATAAGAAAGCCAGCTGAGCAAGCCAGGAGAAGCAAGCAAGCCAGTAAGCAGCATTCCTCCATGGCCTCTGCATCAGCTCCTGCTTCCTGACCTGCTTGAGTTCCAGTCCTGACTTCCTTGGGTGATGAACAGCAGCATGGAAGTGTAAGCTCAATAAACCCTTTCCCCAACTTGCATCTTGGTCATGATGTTTGTGCAGAAATAGAAACCCTGCCTAAGACAGTGGGTGTGCAATGAATGGTTGGAAAAGATGAACGGGAACACACAATCTCTAAACACCTACCCAAGCAACTGGAGTAGCTTTGTTCCCTTGTGACCAATTCTTGCCTCAATCCTGTTCTCCCAGGGGTGGAACCCCCTACCTATGGGAAAGCTAGATGCTCTTAGGATCTTTTATTTTTATTTTTGTCTGAGAAATGTCCCTACTCACCTGTACACAGCCTGGGATGGCTTCAGGTTACTTGGCTCAGAGCAGACCGGCCCTGTGTACTCATTTCTTATGGTCTCTTCTTCTGGTCTGGATCTTAACTTCTTACTTTCTCCTTAAACACAAGCACCACCTCCCCCACCCCCCCCTCAGCTCCTGCATTGGTCCTAGCCCTGCCTGGGTACAGCTTTGAGTAATTTTTGTTTTTCCTTCTGGCGGGCCTGCTTTGCAGACCTTAAAATACCGATTCTTTCTAAGGTTGTGCTGTGTGTGAGAGGCAGCATAGATACCTGAGTATGAGTGGGTAGAAGTGGATTCAAAACAACTGAGAGAATCCTGGGCATCACCCCATGCCTGTGTCATCTCCCCCACCCCCATTAGCTTGATAGGTTGGGATGTCCAAAACACATACTGGGACACAAAGGCCTGAAGTCAGTATTACGGTATCAGAAGGTTTCTCTATGGAGGGTTAGGCGAGGGATGGATGTATCTGTGAGGGTTTGTGACTCCAGACTTTGCCCTTTTCAGTGCCGTCTGAAGGCATTGTCCTTTGATTGCCTTAGGTCTGATAGGTTGCTGAAGATCTTCTGAGTTCTTGGGTATAAGGCCATTGCCAGGGCTCCAACTGTTGACCTTGTCAGATAGAAACCTGGAGAAGCACCCACGACTGTGGAAATTGGAGGCTGTTCCTGGACTATTTCACAATATCTTTCTCCAGGAAAGAGAAAAAAAAAATCGGCCTTATTCTTCTTGCCTGAAGTGTTACATAACCTAACCTTTCCCCTGCTGGTTCAAACACTGTTTTTTTTCTTCTTTTTCTCTTTTTCTCTTCCCTGAGTAAATAGTTCACACACACACGGGGTCCGGACTGCCTTCTCCACTCCTGTGCTTTTGAGGGACTGGCCACTCTGTTGAGAGGTGCCCACAGCCAGACACTAAGCAGAGCTTCATTTATGTGCCTTCCTTAGAGTATGGATTCTAGCAGGGGACCTATTCACCATCTCAATGCATAGAAAGCCAGCATCCACCTGCAGCTACTGCCGTGGCTTTGGGAAACCTGGTTACCATTTGGAGCCTGACATCGTTGTTTAAGTGATGTCTCCTAAGGATAGAGCCTTGCACAAGGCACTGGGAAGGGCAACGTCTAGAGTCACAGACCCTCACAGATACATCCATCCCTTGCCTAACCCTCCATAGTGAAACCTGATACTGTAACACTGACATCAGGCCTTT
Source organism: Uromys caudimaculatus (assembly GCA_028551405.1). Lineage (NCBI taxonomy): Eukaryota > Metazoa > Chordata > Mammalia > Rodentia > Muridae > Uromys > Uromys caudimaculatus. The sequence continues at coordinate 25,808,657 of CM052717.1, read as the reverse complement.
GTGTCCTACTATGTGCTTGGGCATCCTACTATGTGCTTGGACATCCCATCGACTATCTCCTCACACCCAGGCAACTCTTTTAGAGCCTATCCATGTCTTCCTTCTTCTCCCTTTACTTCCTTTGCGCTTCTATGGGCGAAAGTAGATGACATCATTGGTTTCCCAAGAGCTCCTCTCACGTCTTTGTTTCCTCCGATGTCTGCCTGGAGTGATCGGGAGGGTCGGATTGGATCTGCATGAGGTGCTACCTCTGAACCCCGGGGCTCCTCAGGTTTTTACAAATTGTTAAGAAACGGATACGTGATCATAGTTTTGATTTAAAGTGACAGCATCATTCATTTGATTCTCAACTTTGTGTAGGCATCAGTGAAGGTCTGACGAAGTTTCCAGACTCTTCCTTCAGAAAAACGCGTGTGTTTATGTACCCAAAGTTCAGGTAGGATTTTAGGGGTTCCAAGTGCCCTGGGACTACCCATGTGGCTGTTTGTCTTGGAGGGTGAAGAGAGCAAACCAGTGGAGTACATGGTGGTTTTGTGAAACAGAGGTGGCATTATGTAATAATCAGACAAAGTTTAGTTGAGAGAAAAATGATGTTAACCACATTCATACACAAAGACCCTATTATAATACACTTTATGCACGTTTCCCACTTAAGATTATTTAGTGATCAAATCCTTGCTCTTTATTTCCCAATTTTACTTATTAATGTGAAACTTGAATGTTATGTGCTAGCTCTAATGTAACTTTCTAATTTTTGTGTGTGTGCACTTATTGTGTATGTGTTTGTGTGAGCATGTGTATACTATGTGATTGCTTTCCATGTAATTTTTTGTGACAGAGTTTGTCTTACTTTCCCATTGCTGTGAAGAGACATCAAGGCCAAGGCAACTTACAAAAGAAAGCATTTAATTGGAGCCTTGCTTATAGTCTTAGAAGGTGACCATGGTCATCATGTCAGGGAGCATGGCAGCAGGCAGGCATGCATGGTGCTGGGGCAGTAGCTGAGAGCTTACATCTGATCCAAAGGCATGAGGCAGAGAGCTAGAGATTGGGCCTGTAATAGATTTTTCAAAGCATGGGGTCCCAGATGGAGGAGCTGGAGAAGGGACTGAAGGAGCTGAGGGAGTTTGCAACCCCATGGAGGGAGCAACAGTGTCATCTGGCCTGACCCCAGGTGCTTCCAGAGACTGGACCATCAATCAAAGAATACACATGGAGGGACCCATGGTGCTGGCCAAATATGTGGCAGAGTAGGGCCTTGTTGGCCATAAGTAGGAGGATAGGCTCTCGGACCTGTGGGTGTTAGATGCCCCAGTAGAGGGGAATGCCATAGAGGGAAGACAGGAGTGGTGGGGGGGGGGAATACCCTCAAAGAAGCAGGGGGTAGGTGGGATGGGATAGGGGGTTTCCAAAGGGGAGATCTGGAGAGGGGGACATATTTGAAATGTAAATAAAGTATCAAAAAAGAAAAAAAAAAAAAGGAAAAGAAAAAAAAAAAAAAGAAAAAAATCCTCAAAGCCACCACCAGTGACACATCTCCTCCAACAAGGCTACACCCCTTTCAAGGCCACACCTCCTAATCCTTCTCAAACTGTTCCACCAACTAGGAACTAAGCATTCCAATGTATGAGCTTATGTGGGCCAGTCTCTTTCAAACCACCATAGGGTCTCATTGAACCTGATTCAGCTCTGCTGGCCAGTGAGCTGGAGTGATCCACCTGTGGCTGCCTACCCTAGCTGGGATTGCAGATACATGCTGTCATGCTTAACTTTTTACAAGGGCTCCTAGGATGCAGACTTGGGTCCTCATGTTTATGCAGCGAGTGCTTGGCCAGTGGAGTCATCTCCCCAGATCCTATCTAACTAATTTTATTCTCTCAGAGTTCACTAGTGCTGTTGGGCCAACTGTGTCTACATTGATGACATTCAAAGTCATTAACATGGGTGGGACTCTCCTGTTGCTAAGCTGTGGGGGCAGGACACTTCCAACAGGGCAGATGCTTCAGTCCATTTCCATATGATTTGTAATTCCTATCATAAGTAGTAGCAAGGCTTCCCTTTGCTCTTGATGGTGGATATATATATATATATATATATATATATATATATATATATATATATATATATATATAAAATATCACCCCCCTGAAAAAAAGCATCCATTTTCACTGAGATTCTGCCATTCGAGCAGTTGAACCTAGCTCTATTTTAAAAGTTCTGTGCCGTGTTTAAAAATAATTTCTTTATGACCATAGCTCCTTGTACTTGGGTGCAATTGGTGGCATTTTTTTTCTCACCAGAAGTAAACCTAGTTATTGGTGAAAAGAAACTGTTGGAAGGGTCACCCTTCTCTGTTATTTTAATAAGCAAATAATTTTATTAATTCTTTGAGAAGTTTTTATGATTATGTTGATAAATTTTATTCCCAGTTCTTTTTCTTACCTCCTCCCCCAGAACACTTCCATCTCCCATTCCACTAACTCTGTGTCCTTTAATTTTTTTTTTAAAATAACCTATTGAGTACCCTTGTGCTATTTATATATTTCTTGATATGGGTCCACCCACCAGAGTATGGTCAGCTAGCTAGGAGCCACACCCTTAAGGAAATCTGACCCCCTTGCCCCAGAAGCTGTCAACTGCCCCACAGCTCCTCAGTTAGAGGTGGAAGCCTTGTGAATCCCTTCCTATCCCATACTAGGGCATTAGCTGGCTTGATCTTGTGTGGGCGACCCCAGTGCCATGAGCTCAGGAACACAGTAATTCCGTTATGCTTAGAAGATGATTTTTAGTTCTAGTCCCTGTTGACCTCTGGCTCTTATAATCTTTCTGCCCCCATCTTCTGTGATGGCCCCTAAGCTTAAGAAAGATAGTGTGATGTAGATGTTCCATTTATGGCTGAGCACGCCAAAGATGCTTGTTCTCTGCCCTTGGATCAGTTGTGAGTTTCTGTGTTAACTGTCATACTCTGGACAAAGAGATTTCTCTGATGAAGACTGAGAGCTGCACTAATCCGTAGAGAGACACTAATTTAGAAAGTACCATTGTTACTATGTACACTGAGTATCATATTATTTGTAGGTTCAGCCCTGGGGCCCATGAGCTCCCCAGCCATGGGTTCTTGACCAGACTTACACCACCAGGCATGTGTTTCCAGCACCCATCTCTGACTTGTAGTTGTGACCTTACCTTCCATAGAAAAGTCTGTAAAGTCTATGTTGATGCATCTGGAAACTGGAAAGGGTGGGGCTTAGAGGGGAAGATTTGGGAAGGTCAGTGGATGTCTGAGAGCTATTTAAGAAAAACTTTAATTGCATTTATTCATTTAGTGTGTGCATATGTTCACTGTGTGGAAGTCAGAGGACAGCTTGCTTGAGTTTGTTCCCTTCTTCATCGTGTGGGATCTGAGGATTGCACTCAGGTCTTCAGGCATAGTAGCAAACATCTTTCCCCACTGAGCCCCTAGAGCTATTTTTGTATAGAGTGTACACTGTTTTTATTATAAATCATCACATATGTGGTTCTACAAGCAGGAAAGCCCATTTATCCTAACAGAACTTTGCATAATAATTTCCTGGTATGAGGTGTTTGTTGCATGATATGTATTTTCCTCTGTGGTAAAGTCTTTCTACTGATGGCGGAGGGTTGACTTGAATCAGATCTTTTCTGAAGTATTTACAAGCTGTTTTCTGAAGGAAGACAGCTCCTACCCCATTTCCGCCTTTCGAGGATGTCTTTATCCTTAGACGCTTCAGTTGGAGCTTTAATGTGGAGGGAGGGGAGGAGAAAATCTCCTTGGATGTAGGCCACACCACTGCGATGTTGCCAACCTCACCCATTCCTGTACACTGCAAGCAGAAGTGCTGCATTTTATGCCTCCTATGGCCAGCACGTGAGATCCAGGAGAAGATGTCCTCAGCCTCCTGATGATGTTACTGCGGAACGTGAGGTCTATGTGTGATAAATAGAGTGGGGTAGTTGTGGGCCCAGGACCCCATGCCTGTAATCTCTGCTGACTGATTCTTCTCTGTCCAAGGATAACTTCACTTAACAAGGAGTCTTTGCTCCCTGTGCCTTCTACTGTATATCCCAAGAGATGTCCTTGCTGAGGCCCACGACCCTTTCGAAGCTTAAAAATTTATATCCCTGAGAATCCCCTGTAGTTGGCCTTATATTCATTAATTTTCTTGTTGCCATGACAGAATACATGAGATAAAAATTTAAGGTAGAAAAAGACTTAGGTTGGCTTATGGTTTGAATGGGTCCAGTCCATCAAGAGGACAAGGTTTGGTGGAGTTCATGGCTACAGGATCAAGAGGCTAGAATTCCTCACCCACTGGAGTTCAAGAAGCAGAAGCCAGGCTAGAATTGGGACTCAGCTATGACCTGCAGGACTGTATTCCAGCTGCCTGCATTCCCTAGCCACATCCTAGCTTTAAGAGGTTTACAACCTCCCTAAACAGTACCACTGGCTGAGGACTTGAGCTTGGGGGAATACACTCAAACCACAGTACTCATGATTAATTCTGATGTCTTACACCCAAAGCACGATCACTGGCCAGGCAGATGCCTAATAGTTGCTCAATTAGCAATTAGAGGCAGGAGATGGGAAGCCACCAGGCAACAGGAAACCATGGGCAGGACAATTTCTTTACCCAAACCGTTGGGTGAGTGGTCAGGGACTCTTTGCTATCTCCAGGTAGGAGATCTCAATTTGAGTTTCTCTTCATGAGGAGAACCAGAAATTCATGACTACTTTTTCTAGTGTAGTGGAATCGAGAGGGCCTCTGAACAGTGCTCAGTGGAAGCATCTTGGTTAATTAGGGCAAATGGAGAATTGGGGAAATTACCTATATATGTGAGTTCCAAGATCTACTATCATCTGGGGTTTTGGTCGAAAACACACTCCAAATTAAAAAAAAAATTTATTTTAGCCTGAGTCACCCGTATCACAGCAAGATTTTACTTGAATGACCCAGACAGACTACATCAATTTTCTGCTTTCTTTGCTGTGGAAACTGGGCTGTTAGTGGTTACTTTAGAAATAAAAGAATGTATCAACCCCCCAACCCCCAAAAACAAAGCAGAGTTTTTGCCCCATTAAAAGCACAGAATATTTTAAAACAATGTTTTGGTTTTGTCAAATCTCTATCTCTATCTCTATCTCTGTTTCTATCTACCTACCTATCTATGTACATGTTTATATGTATGTATGTATATATATATATATATATATATATATATATATATATATATATATGTATGTATGTTTCTCTCTATATATTTTAATCTGTAGTGAGGTCATGAGGAAGCTAAACTGCAGTATAACTCCTAGTACAACACACACATCCGTGTTCGTTGCCTGGGTGTGGTTCTGTAGGTTCTCAGAGGTTGCAGCAGAGATCTCTGGCATGGAGTCTTGACTTGATCCCTGAATTTGAATACTGGCTCTAGCCCGAGTGTGTACACAATCTCAGCATCCCACAGTTTCCTTGCCAGTCAGTAGCACCTGGTTCCGTGGGCTGTAGAAAGTGCTTCGAGCACCTGTCCTGACACGCCAGACACCTTCATTCATCTGGAGACATTTCCTGGTGTTTCCATCCTTTTCCACTTAACAAAGCATAGTCTAGAATGCAACGGGGCACTAGAACTGTCCCTTAGGGACACACAGCCTCATACACATTTCTGTATTACAAATGTGTATTTTAAAAGAAAAGGGCATAGAAGACCGGGGAGAAGGCTCAGTATATAAGACTGCTTGTTCTGCAAGCATGAGGACTTGAGTTTGAATCTCTAGCATCGTGTAAAGATGCTGGGTGTGGCTGTGTGCCTGCAATCCCAGCAAACCTCCACACTATATTTCTCTCTGTCTCTGTGTCTCTCTGTGTGTCTCTCTCTGTGTCTCTGTCTCTGTCTCTGTCTCTCTCTCTCTCTCTCTGTGTGTCTGTGCATGTGCAAGGTGGATTCTGAGAGCTCATTATTCAGCTAGCCCAGTCAGCTTCCAGTTCGCCAAGGAAATGTTGTGGAGAGCAACAGAGAAGCAGAGCAGTGTCTTGTTTTGGCCTCTGCAGGCCTGGGCAGAGGTGTGTACCCACATACTTCTGCAGGCATGGCAGAGGTATGTACCCACATACTTCTGTGTGCCTGTCCACTCATACGCATCCCCTCCACAACAAAGAAATAATCTACACTTGCCTCTGAATCTGATGGATGTTCTATTTTGAGAATTCCTGCCCTAGGTAATTTTCTTCTCTGGATTGATGTGCGCCACTGATTCTAACAGGTAGCTAAATGCTATTTGAAAGCATGATTCATCCATCCTGGCAAATCAAATAATGGAGGGATTCAATTAATTTAGAGGAAAGAAAAACCACTTGGCTTTTAAAATGTTTGAACTATTCAAAACATTTTGTTGACTCACCTTTCACAGGAAGTCATAATAAAAGCAATAAAGCTAGGGATGTCTCTGACATGCGTAGGCTATGCGATTATTCCTTCTATAAATGAGTCTTATGAAGTTTAACATTTGTTAATTTGAAATAAAACATTAAAGATAACAGCTAAAATACATGCTATTCTAGGTAGTCTCGGGGAGTTAAATTCAGACACATTTGTGTATTTGAATTATTTTGAGGTCAAACTCACTAGGGTACAGAAAACTGAAGACAATTAAGACAATCTATTATAAAGAATGTGTAGATCATCAGTCATGAGACATTTGGCATCTTTTCTTCTCTCAGCCAATTCTGAGATGCTTTTCTTACCCAGCATGCACCAGTGTTCATGTATAGGGATCGAGACAGTTGCCAGAGGGGTCTGTTCTGGTCTTTTGCCTGTTACCATTCTTACTTCCAGAAAAACATTCTTTCTCAGACTTATAGAATGGGAAAAAGGAGAAAAACTAAGACATTAAAACAACAACCCAGCATTTAAAGCACATATTACATAAAACACAACAGATTTTATGAGCTATTAAAATTTCAAAGGGTCTAAAAAAAAATAGGGGTCTGTGGATCAGAGGTAATGTGTTTGGTTAGCACATCAAAGTTTTGGGTCTATCCCTACTGCCCAAAAGGAAAATAATTTTAAAATATTTTTAATCTCATATTATTACTTCAGTGCATTTGTCTCTGAGTTTAAAAAAAAGAGAGAGAAACAAACAAAATACATTTTTTTTGATGGTACATGTCTTTTTAAATTATTTATTTTTGATACTTTATTTACATTTCCAATGTTTCCCCTTTTCTAGGTCTCCTCTTTGGAGACCACCTATCCCCTCCCCCTCCCCAACAAAATACATTTTTAAAAAGTCAGTCATGTTTGCTTACCCCTGTAATTTTAGCACTTGGAAGACTGAGGCAGGAGGAATCCTGAGAGTTTAAGGGCAGTCTGAACTGCAGAGTGAGATCTTGTCTCAACAAAACAAAACAAAACAAAACAAAACAAAACAAAACAAAACAAAACAAAACAAAACAAAAACAAGATTAAAGCCTCAAAGCAAGCAGGACTTGTAAATCACGGCAGGAAATGTCAAGCAGTTTATAGAAGGCTCATATACCTGAAGGATTTCAGAGTGAGCTCAGACTAAGCTGGTGCAGATTTCCAAAACCAGGAACCCCATTAATCAGTGACAAGACTTAGCTGGTTGAGTCAATGAGTGAAAGAGAAACTCTGAGAAGGACTCACCTTAGAAACACTCTTACTCCCCTTCTTAGCTAATTTTGGGTGAAGAAAACCTGTGTGCAGAAAGAACGCTTTCTTATTTTATTTTTCCAAGTCAACATGCTCGTCTAGACTTTGAGCTTTATTGCAAGGAAAGAGAAAATGAGTTGGATCACCTTTAAAAAAAAAGTCTCAGCTAGCTTCACCCAGAGGCTGGTCCCTCTGCAAACATCTTTCTGTAGGCAAACGCTGAGAAAGTTGGAATCAGGCCTGGCTGGAGAGAGGAAGGCCACCCCCTCCCCTATTATCCGGAGCAGAGTTTCCAATCCCAGTCAAGCGGTGGTGCTAGCTCTTTGCTTCTGAGTCTCTGCATTTCCTAATTTCATGGTCATAACAGCCTCCGAAAGAACGGATTCTACCAAAACCGAAAACACAAGGCTCCATGCTCAGCAGCCCTGTGACGCCAGGAGAGGCCAATGCCCCCTCCTCTGTCATTGTCTAGCATAAGAAGGCAGTCTCTGGGCGACATTCTTCTCAAGCAGGTACTTCTATTTCTCTCCATTTCTTTACAGTTGTCCCCCTTTTGGCTATAATGTGCTACTGTGTGCAATCAGGCTGGAGTCTCCGAGTTCACTTCTGTGAAAATATGCCCATTTTTCTCTCGCTCATTGCTCCAGGGATATTTTATAAGGTTTCTGGCAAACGTTATCATGTTAAACCTGACCTTGGTCCCATGGAAATTCACCCTGGGAGCTACATTCAGCTGAGTCAGACACAGTTATCTGTTTTGAGTGCCGCACTGACAGGCTCTCTGCCTGCCTCAGATTGCGTCTATTTATTGGTCCCAGGTCGAGCTATGGGGGATTCTGTATGGTTGAAACATGCGCGAATTTACAAAAAGTTCCTGCTCGGACTTCACTTTGTACTTGTCTCAACACGACCTTGTTTCTTAATCTTTGGTGCCGTGAGTTATGTGAGATTGATCTAAGCGACTGGAATAAGCCATCATTTGTTTCCTGAAGGCAGACGAGTTTTCTGAAAAGCTACGCAATCTAGTAATGCATCTTGTCTTGAAGTTGCCCCACAACTGTAGGCGAGTTCTGAGTCCTGTGGGTTTGGGTTTGGTTCTCCCTAACCTGAAAATAACCATGGTGACTGCTTTTTTTTTTTTTTTTTGAGGCAGGACGGTGTGTGTTAAGGACCGTGCCACATAGTGTGTGCCACTCTCCAGTGACGTGGTAGTTACAAAAGGCAGAAAAGGATACTTTCATTTTGGCCGCAGGAAAGCCACCCGTTTCCTGTAGTGGAAAGTCTCATGCTTGACCAAGAAGTTGCCAGTGTTTGTTCTCTCTGACTTGCCCAGAAAAGCCTAGCTGGTTAAAATGTATTTTAAATATTTTTTTTAACCTAATATAAGGGTTGGGTTTTATTAAGATGATATTCAATCGTGATGTGAAGTACCACTCAAGGGTGCCAGATGTTTTAAAATTAGCTTCTTGAGCCAAATCTAATAGATTTACAGAGCACTTCCACCCACAAGGTTGATGGGAAATATATTTGGTTTTGAATTTGAAACAATAATATATGCAGAGAGGGTGGATGTTGAGTACCAATTAAAATTATTTGAACTTATTTTTTTTTAAAAAGCCAGTAGGGTGGGAACCGCTGTGATCTTGGGGTCAGCACCTATTTGTATTCAGTAAAATTCTTTCCTGTTTCTCAAAAAAAAAAAAAAAGGCAAATGTTTGCCCTCGTTTTGTTAATATCCAGAGAAGGGCCGTTCTAAGCCCTGCCTAGATATAATGCTGTAGAGGTTGGGTCTAGTCTTGTAACGATTGGTGGATTTTTGTCATAGAAATTAGAAGTAACACTGACATGGAGATGAGAGACAAGGCATACAGGAAAATTGGTAAAATATTGAATGTGTGTGCCAGGGTTATATTCATGACTGGGATATGCTGTTTTGACTTGAAGATCGTCGTTCAGTTTTGTTACTCATGGCGGTAAAGGAAGTGAATAGAGCCCCAGAGTTATTAAATTTACTGCAATGACAAAGTCAGACAACCCTCCTTTCCTTCAACGATCTCTGCCTTTCATTTCGTTTAGAACTCAGACACATAAACTCCTAAGCCTGTAGACATTCCACCAGGTACTTGCTGTGCCTTCTTACATAGGTAGTTATCTCTGCCCTGTTTCAGTATGTCTCTGTATTTTTGGTCTAGTTGGTCAGAAGACCTGCTTGATATGAGGCCATGGTTGAGCTGCAGTTTGTCCCATGGGTACAGGGAGGCTGTAGAGAAAAACAGACAAGAGAGAAGACTACCATGCCTCTGCTCTGCTAAAACACACAGGAGGTGTGGTCCTGTCCATCCACCTTTGCCTGGGTTGACTGGCTGTTGTTTGCTGAGAAAGAGATACCACCTCTGGGACCCCTGCAAAGGGCCTAACAAAGTACTTTTTTGGTTGTGTGTGTGTGTACATGCACATGTGTGTGTGTGTGCACGCACGTGATGTATGTGTGTACGGGCATGTGTGTTCCACAGTGAACATGTGGAGGTCAGAGGACATTTTGTGGGGTCACTTCTCTCCCATCTTCTCACGGGCTCTGGGAATTGAACTCAGGTTGCTAGGCTTGCCAGCAAGTACTTTACCACTAAGCCATCTCACTGGACCCCCCACCCCTCCAGATGTTCTTCTTAAAGGTAAGCACTTTACAGGTAACTTTTTCTAAAGATGGTTATGATAACGGTGATTTTGTCTCTTTAGCAACACTCCAGTAGTCTTTTCCTAGATCAGCCTGGGTTAGGGTTAGGGTTCGGGTTATCAAAACTACATGCATCAACGACTGCAGTAATTCTTTCTAGGGTGTGTGTGTGTGTGTGTGTGTGTCTGTGTGTGTCTGTGTCTGTGTGTGTGTAGATGGAAGTGTGTGCATAGAGACAGCTTCCAGGCATGTGATAAAGCTTGCATGAGAGATGGGGGTGGCAACCAGATGTTGGAAGAAGTCTCTTCCTTGGGGTGTCAATGTGACTTGGGAGATGATCTCTGGTATGAGATGAGATGTAGGTAAAGCCCTATCTTTTCCAGTGCAAAATATCAAGAGTCTTGTTGGTGACACAGCTGTCACTCCATTTTTCTCTACTACAGTCTTCAGGAGTGTAATCTGGCTTTAGCCTCTCATTTAAACTCAATTCTTTGGGAGGGGGGGCGCATCTCCCTGCTGAGAGTGGACGTGAATGGGGCACAGTCGTCATGAAGACAGTCACTGGACCTTTTTGTTACTTCTCGTCACAAGGAGACGAGGTGGGTGGACAGGAGATGACAAGCCTGGGGGAAACCTCAAGTTGTGCAAGGTTAGTCAATTTGCCAAGTGGTTGGTGGCCCTGGTAACTGTCCTTCTCTGGAGTGGTGGCATTCTACTTTTTTTTTTTTTTTTTAAGATTTCTTATTCCTTGGTACTTGTGGAAGCATTTGCTTGTCAGGTGGCTTTCAGCTGAACTCTCTAAATGAATCTCCTTCCCCACTTGCTTCAGAAGCCACCCTGGTCTTTCTGCAACAGGGACCTGCATGCCGGAGACCCTTCCTACCTCTGCTGTTCACTTAAGTAGTCTCATTGGGATATTTCCTTTGATAATCGTGATAAAGAAATCCACAAGGAATTTTAAGCTTCTCTGCAAGATGGCATTCATCCTTCGAACTCTGATTTTTATTTGCTACAATCAGTCATTTATTAGGATTTGCTTTATTATAAAACCTTACAAAGAAAGGGAACTTAGTAAAGTTGGTTCACATTGTGTAGCCAATAATCCATTTCTGCATCTTTTTGGGTAAAGCTATGTAACATCTGCACACTCTTTTCCATTAAGAGACGTTGGGAATCCCATTTATATGAAATCTCGCTACTGGCTCCTTTGGCATCAAGTTTATTCAGAAAAGAATGAAGTTCTGTTTGACTTACTTATTAAATTCTTGATTTTGTCCAAGAATGAGCACATTGCAAAGCTCTACTTGGCTCATTAAGCTCTGTTCTAAAGGGTCTGCTGCAGACCTTATTGGAAGTGTCCTCAGTGCCAACAGTGGGCTTTTGCTCAGGGTTGCGTTGTGGTATTCTGGGAAGAGCCCGACACCCATCCATGTTAGATATGCAATGGATGTGTTTGATTGAACACAATACATTCTTTGTGCTCTAGATGATTTTTATTATCAAAAGTGGAGAGTTGAGCACATAGTATGATGTATCATCACTACAGAATAACTATGACGTATACTAATTGAGTAGAAAGTAATGCGTGCTTTCATAGAGATGAGCACCATGGAATGGAAACACACAGAGAAGTTACTGCTGATTGGCACCGGGGAGTTTGGGACAGGAAGTGACACTTGGCCTTGACCCAGAAGGCTGGGTATGTTGCCCTGGGTAGATATTAGGGGTAGAAGACTCTAATCCGAGGTAAGGGACGATCACTTTGGGGGATCAGGAGTTGGTCTGTTAGTAAGGTAAGTAGGAAGTATGCAGGGGGGTGTTAGCAGTGAATTAGGACTGTGAAGCTGAATGCCATTTTAAGGACCTTGGGCGTCATATGGAGGCATTAAAGCTTTTTTGTGTGAGGTTTCAATGAAATGAGGCCTTCTCTTTGGAAATACTGTGTAGATTGAGGTTTTTTAGTTGAGGAGTGAGCACATCAGTTTAGAGATGATTGAACTAGCTCAGGAGAGGTGAATTGCTAATTTAAAAGGAACAACGTAAATTGGGCAATTTAGCAAATCTTTTAAGGACTCACTTTTTGAATTATGATTATTTATGGGGGAGAAAAGACTTTGTCTCAAAAAGGGTCTGTAGAGAGAGGGATGGGAGGGGAGTCAAAAGATATTACGTTAAAGTGAGCCTGGTGGTACAAGCCTTCAATCCCAGCTACTCAGGAGGCTGAGGCAGGAGGATCACTAGTGGAAGGTCTACAGGGGTCATATGGTGAGTTCAACACCAGCTTTGAAATTTGGCAATCCCCTTCTCAAAAGAATGAGTTAGGAAATGGTGAGGGACGTAGCTCAGTAGAGGAGAGCTTGCTTAGAATATGCAAGGTCCTGTGTTTATTTTCCAGTAATGGACAGACAGAGAGACAGGCAGGCAGGCAGGCAGATGGACACGTGCATGCTGGATATTTTGCTATCTTCATAATTGAAAGATGGGTCTAGCACCTAACCGCCAAACAGCTGCTAGAAGATTCCATTCAGGGATCACCAGGGACTAAACAGCACACTTTATACGTGCAAAATGCTTTTCACCTGGGATATTTTTTATGGCGAAATAATCCTATTTGGATAGAATATAGATTTATAAGAAAATAGCTCCTATGAGGGTATTCCCCCACCCACCCACCTGTCCACCCACTCCTGTCTTCCCACCTTGGCATTCCCCTATACTTGGGCCTCTAACACCTCAGGCCCAAGGGCCTCTCCTTCCCCTGATGGCCAACAAGGGCCTCCTCTGCCACATATGTGGTCCGAACCATGGGTCCCTCCATGTGTATTCTTTGGTTGGTGGTCCAGCCTCCAGGAGGGGGGGGTCAGGTCAGTTGACACTGTTGCTCCCTCCATGGGGCTGCAAACTCCCTCAGCTCCTTCAGTCCCTTCTTCAACTCCTCCATCTGGGACCTCACACTCAGTCCAACGGTTACTGTTAAGTAAAACTTGGGTATTCCAAACTTTTGGGCTAATATCCACTTATCAGTGAGTACATACTGTGTTCGTTCTTTTGTGACTGAGTTACCTTGCTCAGGATGATATTTTGAAGTTCCATCCATTTGCCTGCGAATTTCATGAAGTCATTGTTTTTAATAGCTGAGTAGTAGTCCATTGTGTAAATGTACCACATTTTCTGTATCCATTCC
>CM052717.1:25769566-25787736 GCA_028551405.1 Uromys caudimaculatus | reverse complement strand
CCCCCTCCCCTTTCTCCCCCCCTCCCTTTCTCCCTCCCCCTCCCCCTTTCTCCCTCCCCCTCCCCCTTTCTCCCTCCCCCTCCCCCTTTCTCCCTCTCCTTCCCCCTTTCTCCCTCTCTCCCTATCCTCCTCTCCTCTCTCTCTTCTTTCACCCCTCTTTCTCCTCTCTGTCCCTCTTCCCTTCCCTCTCCTCTCTCTCTCTCCCTTCTCCTCCTCTTCTCTTCTCCCTCCCGTGTGTGTGTGTGTGTGTGTGTGTGTGTGTGTGTGTGTGTGTGTGTGATCTATGAACGTGTCTGTATGGATATGTGTGTGTCAGTACCATACATGTGCACGAGGAGGCCACTTTATTTTTTGAGAGGAAGTCTCTCATTGAATATGGAGCTCACTGTGTGGGCTAGGATGACTAGCCAATGGACTCCAGGGGTCAGGTCACCTCTGCCTCTTAGTGCTGGAATTGCAGACACATACACACCTTTTCACACACCCTTTGTGGGTTCTGGAGATGGGAACTCATGTCCTATGTGACAATGCCTTTAGGCGAAAGGCCATCTTGCCAGCCCTGTAGTTGTGTGTGTTTCTGTGCACACAGCAGTCCCTGAATTGCCTTCTATTTTTCTTCTAACTTTTCTTCTACTTTTAAAGTCCTGGATTCAAAATTGATTAATTCCAGAAAGTAGGCTGTAGCTAGGATTTTTGAAACAAGTCTGAAAACAAACTAACACACCAACAAACAAACCAACCAACAAACCAAAACCCACCAGAACTCGGGATACCATTGAACTCATCTGCCTGAGTAACTGCCATTTCTGTTCTGTCACCAGAATCATCTCTCTTTGTGTTTGTTGGGGCTAAAAAATAACCCAGAGCTTCTCTTTCCCATTCTTGAGTTTATTTAACTGTTAATATTAAATTCTATTCTTAACTAGAAACTCTGAAGGGCTGAAAAATAACACTCGAAGTAGGTCAATAGATTAGTGTAGAGCCCACATATGGGTCCGCTTCCTCCCCATTCTTTTTTAAAGCCAGTTTTCTATGCATACAAGACAGTTCTTTAAAGCCCTGTTTTTCTCTTTGCTGGAAGAACTGAGTTGTCAAATAGTTAGCATCACAGTCAGGCTCTTGTAAGAGTGACGAATACCCTGAGAGAAGACCATTTTAAAGAAGGGAAATTCAGTTAGGCACATGGTTTCAAACATTTCTGCCCTATCGTGGGATGCTGGTGCTGAGGCAGAGCGACGGGCAGAGGTGGAATGGAGCAGAAATGCTCATCTTTTAGCCTGAAGGAAGCTAGGGAAGAGATACAGGAAGATTCTGGGCACAAAGTTTATCCTTCCAAGGCATGCATCCAACTTCCTCCAAATGGGCTCAACCTCCTAATCCCACCACTTTCCAGCAACCATTAAACTGTGCTTCTAGCAATAGATTAGTCCATTAGTGAGGACAGAGCCACCTCTAGTTAGTGCCATGGCTGGGGACCAAGACTTAACCATGAGCCCTGGATGGGTACTTCATATCCAAACCAAAACAGTATTTGACCATCACAGGATTTTCTAGTGCGCTCTGCTTTGCAGAGAGCAACTCTGTTCGGCCATTTTGCACAGCTCTCAGATAAGGGGCTGGGTACCCCCTTGCTAGCCTAGCAGCCCATGCTTCAGAGAGATCGTGTAATTTCCTGCAGATGCCTCATTGTGAATGAAGTACATGGTAAGACTTGAACTTGGGAAGAACCTGCAGGATCTTGGCCATTGTAATCGGGGTTTTGGGTTATGAGTACAAGCAATACTCTTAGTTGGCTGGAAGAAATAGAAACACTGCTCGGAAAGGAAAAATCTTGTCCCTGGATTACTTAGAGTCCATCTAAAAGGAGGAGCTTGGATTTCACTGTGAATTAGCATTCCCCTCCGTCTGCTGTGGGGCAGAGTTCTGTGATTTCCTCTCTCCTGGTTTAGAGCCTGTCCACTTAGGTTCAGAGTCTGAGCCTTCTTCATGAGTCTTTAGCCCAAGTCATCATTGTGAGTACAGTTTCCTGTCTACAGGAAATACTTAGTCGAGTTGATACACACACTATTTCTGTCTGCATCTATCTGTCTGTCATCTATCTATCCATCTACCATGTATCATATATCTTTTATCTACCCATTTTACTTAGCAGAAAGATCATTGCCCAGAATCTTCATTCATTAAATTCAATTCCATGTCAGCTTCTCTCATACTGGTGAAACCTGAGAAGCTAAGGGACCCTTTGACCAGTAAACTAGTCATACCTCAGTTTTGCTTTCCTAGTGAACTATGACATGGGTTACTGGAACACATAATTTGGGGGAGTCCTAGAAACATAGGAATTAAAGATGGAGATGACTCAGAGGAACTGCAGAGGGAAGGATGACCCACAAAATTGGAAAACCACACATGAAGAGGCAAGAACTGACTGGGGTATTAAAACGAACAAGCAAACCACCGTTATGGCTTGTAATTCTGCATTTGGGGCAAATTACTTAGCGAGTTTACTTCCATTATTATTTGTACCTCTTTGTTGTGATCCCCCCCCCCCCCCAGGCTCTTGTCCCTGAGTGAACTGCAACCCAGACAATGTATTGGAGTGTGATTCCTGCTAGTCCTGCCTGTATGTCTGGTGGCAAGGGCAAGAGGCTTCTTTTGTTAATTTGTCACTAGCAGGGAGCCAAAGAGCGCTTTGATGATGGCTGATTGAACTAAAGATTGACTTAAGCTTGTGTAATTTATTCTGGCCCAGGCAACAGCACCACACAGTTGAGTGTACTGGTTTTCTACTTTGTTGACCTGACATGTAGTCATAAATAAGACATAGGCCAGGATGTTCTGTCTAGTCTGGAGCTCTACAAATGGAGGTCTTAGTCATCTGGAACTTTGGATGCCATGATGCCAGAAAAAGTCAGATGCTCTGTGATGGACTCTGTTAAGAACATGCATGGGTAGAGCTCTGTCTTTTTTGTCTTCCTACTACAGCTTCCAGCCATGGTCTCACCTCCATTTAAAGCACAATGCGCTCTTGTCCACCAAAGTGTCAGTGAGAGTTTGCATCTACTTGAGAGTTGCAAGTCTCTACAGAATAGTGTTCTGATGGGCTTCATTCATACTTGCAAAACACACTTCTTCAGATCACTCCAGCTGTCGGTTGTGCTTAAAGTAATGCCCGTGGTTGTGGTGGTCTTTTTAAAATTTCACCGAGCAGTGCAGAAATGTGGCAAGAATCCTTTTATTGAATCAACCAAGAGGCAAGGTTCTTCTGAGGGAAGAGTGGGAGGGAGGGGCAGGCCTGGAGGAGCTGCTGTTTACCTCACTGGCCATGTCCAGGTAGATTTGCTGGGATAAGAGCCAGAGTTTACAGGTTGTCCCAAGAGCACGTAGGGTCCCTTCCAAAGGCCTGTTTACCTTCCCACACTGCGGCTGGGTCTGTGCCTCAGCTAGAGCTCTTCCGACCCAGGAGGAGCCACAAGAGAGACATGGCGGAGCTTCCAGTGGAGAGCCCTCACTTAACACTGTAAGAATCTGTATCGCTGGAAATCAGATAAATGACGAAAAAAGGCATTCCCATTTTCTTAGATTACAGAGATGCGTGCCCCTATGAGAGCTGCCTCGAGGTTCAGCCTCCAAATGCAATGTTTTGTGTTGGGCTCTGCAGGAGCCATGACAGCCTGGAAGCGATGGGTTTTCTCCACCTGTGAGCAGTGGCCTGAGAAACACAGCACAAACCACCCAGAGGCACGGAGCCATTCTCTTAGGTTGAAGGAGCATCAGAAGAAAGTGGCTCCGCTGACCAATGAAATCACTGCCTTTCTCAGACTCCCGGTTAGAAAAGATCATCACATTTCTCTGACTGTAGAATCCCAGTTACATAGAGCCAGTTTAGGAAAAAGAATAAAAGTCGCCTATATTCTCATCAGCCACAAATAATCACAAAAACTTTAGTATATTTTATTTTAGCCCTTTCTTCATAATATGTATATAAAGGTGTATATTTACATGTGAATACTGACTAACATAATGTGTTAATAAAATAAGTTAATGAAAATCCAGGATACAACATGATTTTATTTTTCACATGTGACATAGAAAACATATAGGTATATAACAGATCTGTAACATGAATACATGCAGACATAGGGCCATATTGTGCACACTGAGATTATGTTGCGTTTTGTAAACTTACCTTACAGTAGAATTTGTTTGGTTGCTTATGTATTTTCACAAGCTTGACTGTCTACATCTCTGTCTTATTTCTTGAAAGTAATCCTTAAAAGCAAAAATACAGTATCAAAAGGGAAACGTTAAAAAAGCAATTTTCTGGGATATTGCTAGCCTTCCCCCCTCCCCCCACTTTCAGAAAGTTGTCATACTGCAGAGACTCATTAAAAAAAAAATCCAAGTGTTACTCAGAGGTCAGAGCATGTACTGCTTTGCTTCCTACTAGCATCTGCCCGCAACTGCCTATGATTTTTAGCTCCAGAGGATCTAACGCCCTCTTCTGGCCTCCATAGTCACTGCACTGATGCGCACAAACGCACATACAAACCCACACATACGCAAATAATTAAAAACGTAGAAAAATTTCAAGCAAAAATTGTTCATAATCCCACCTAGAAATAAAATCTCTACTTTATTTAGCTATGTCACCCATGCATGAAATTAAGCAATTACACTGTGTTACAGTGTATAGAATTTTAGTCTTTACATTTTGTTTGTTTCTGCGACATGCATGTTTTCTGTTATGTGGCAGTCTTTTTTTTTTCTCCTTTTTTTTATTCTTGTATTTTAAATTTATTCTTGGGCAGTTTCATACATATATACAATACATCTTGATCACACCTACTCTCAGATCCTATTGGAACTTTCCTCGGAGCCCCTCAACAGGTTCTTCTCATACTACATGTCCTCTTCCATTTTAGGGCAACCCATGGAGTCTGATCCATGCATGCGCAGCCCGCATGTGCATGGGTGTGGCGTTATCCTGCGTCGTATGGGCAATCTGTCAGTGGCAGCACCCCTCAAGAAAATGAACTCTCCTTGCTTGGGCGGTGGTGGTACACACTTTTCCTCCCAGCCCTTGGAAGGCAGAAGCAGGAGGATCTCTGTGAACTTGAGGCCAGCCTGGTCTACTGAGCGAGTTCCAGAGCAGCCAGGGCTACACAGAGAGACTCTTGTTTCTACAAAGCAAAAAGCAAAAGAAAAAACAAAAAGGACTCCCCTTTCTCCAGGAGCTAGCCTTTGCCACCAGTTCCTTGACTAAGGGCGGGGCCTCGTGAGCCCCTCCTCTACTCTTGCTGGCGTGTTGAGTGGCTTGGTCTTGTGCAGGTAACCAATCACAGCTGTTGAGAAGTTATGAGTGCTGTGGTTAAGCCCTGCCCTGAAGACAACATTTCACAACAATCCTCTCCATGTTTCAGCTTTTACACACACCTCTTTATCCAAGTTCCCTGAGCCTAGCCCATCAGCGCTGAGCACCCACAGTTATGCATTCTCTCAGCACTCCAGCCAGTTACAAGTCTCCACATTGACTGCTGCCCACGGCAAAAGAAACCTCTCCAACTACGGTTGAGAGCAGCCCTAATCTATGGGCATGAAAATAAATGCGTAGAAGGCAGTTTGCTTGGCCTTGTGTTTTTCCTTTCTCTTTAAAAATAATACTGCCACTGCAAATACCCTCAGACACTTCTTAGCTATTGCTGGCCTAGTTTCATGGTAAATTTCCAGATGTAGGACTGCTGGTTCAAAGTGTGTGTGTGTATTTTTAAAATGTAATGTTTTTCCCATCTTTTTTTCTAAAAATATTATAGTAAATCCACTAGGATTGTTTGAGAGCATCATTTTCTTTACATTTCTACTAGCACTTTCCTCACCTAAAACAAACAACCAACAAAAACAACAGCAACAGCAAAAAAGCCAACCAAACCCTAGACTTTTTTCTCTTTTTCACTATGATATTTTGATAGTCTAGTGGGTGTTATTAGTGCACATTTTTGTATTTCTTGTTTTATCAGTGGAGCGGATATCATTACACACTACTCTTCTTCTGGATTCTGTAACTGTCAGTTACCTATGGGCATCCTTGATCCTTTTTCTCCCATATAGTTGCATCTTATTTTTTACTGAGTTATGGGTGTAATTTGCATATGTTTGCATATATTTGCATATATATTCAAACTGTCGGACAAACATTTATAACCTGAAGCATCGTGTCTTTAAACTGCGTTTTAGTTTCATTTATTAAATTTATTTTTAAAATTTCATACATGTGTTTTGTGTTTATGTCATCTGTCCCCTTCCCTCCATTATGTCTTAAGATATATATAGACTGTGAGATGAAAACACCTAATTAATATATGCATTGTCTTACGAAGTTTTCAATCTTGTGATTGTCTTTCTTAGTGTTTTCTGTGAATATATTACAGTGTTATTGTTATTTATTTTTTGCTGAATATTTAGGATACAAGATAAAAAAAACTAGGCAACTTCTTGTAGTAATCACTTGATGTTTTATTTAAGATTTAATTATGCAGGTGTGTGTGTGTGTGTGTGTGTGTGTGTGTGTGTGAGAGAGAGAGAGAGAGAGAGAGAGAGAGAGAGAGAGAGAGAGAGCGTCTCTGTGTCATGTCTCTGTGTGGGTATGTCCACATCAGTGCATCTTCCCATGGAAGCCAGAAGGAGCATCAGATTCCCTGGAGCTGGAATCACAGACGGTTGTGAGCTGCCCAGCATGGATACTGGCATCTGAACTCAGCACTTGTGCTCTGAACTGCCAGTTCCTCTCCCTGGTCCAAGGCTGATGCTATTAACCACAGCCCCTATTCAGAGAGGAGTGTCTCCTGAACTTGTTCTCCCTAAGGGAAACTTTGTGCCCGTTCCCAGCATCCCTAACCCTCCTCACACCTCACTCATCCCCCTCTGATAAGATGATTCATTCCCTTTACCTCCAAGGCCAACATTTCAGATTCCATGTGTCTACATTTGGCTTATTTCCCTTAGACATCTAGGCTCATCTTCATCTTTACAAGTGGCAAGATTGCTTTCTTTAAGGCTGAATAGTATTCTATTAGATACATACATGAAATTTCCTCTATCTACTCACCTATTGGTAGACTTTTAAAAAGATTGAATTTATGTGTTGGCTGTTGTGGGAGTCTCAATAAACACAGTGGTGCAAACATTTCTTTGACATGTTGACTTAATTCTCTTTCATGAATACCCAGCTATGTAATTGTTAAGCATAGGATAATTCTACTTTTAATTTTGGGACAACTTTTCCATTGTTTCCTGTAAGAGTTATCATTATTTATATTCTTATTATCAGAGTTCAACACTTTGTGTGTTTTCTTTCTGATAAAAGATATTCTGAGAAGCGTGAGCCGTTAGTATATCATGAAGTTTTCATTTCCGTTTCCCTGCAGAGAATGTGCTAAAACATTTTTTTCTGTAGATGTTTTCACATTAATTGCTATTTATCTTTCTATATCAATAATTTATATTTTGCCTTCTTATAATTTTATGCGACAAAAAGAAATTTTATAATTTTACTGTTATGGTATTTTTATTATGGGAAATGGACCCAGAGCCACATGGATGCCAGGGAAGTGCTGTAACACTGATGAATAACCTCAGTGCTAAAAATCTCATTTATAAGGTGAAATCTGTCTTTGTACCTGCTGAATCTGTGTCTTGTTCTACTTTGAGAAATTGTTTTCATTTTTTAAAATATTTCTACTTTCTCTTTTCCTAATCTGAACATTTTAGAATATTTTTCTTCTTTCCTAGTTAATAACATTTTAGTACATTTTTACACATGGGCTTAATTTCTCTTTAGAACTGGAAGATTCAATCTTTTTAATATACATTTATATACATTTATATGAATAGTGTATTTAAACATCACATATAAAACATGCCACCTCTGCTCTGAACAATTAACATGCATAGGCATTTGTTTTCAAAGTCTTTTCTCTAATCATTTATCTATTTTCTCTCTTATTAGGCTTGAGATATATTGCTTTTTCTTTTAAGGACTATTTTTTTTTTTTTTGGTTTTTCGAGACAGGGTTTCTCTGTGTAGCCCTGGCTGTCCTGGAACTCACTCTGACTGGCCTCGAACTCAGAAATCCGCCTGCCTCTGCCTCCCAAGTGCTGGGATTAAAGGCGTGCACCACCACTGCCCGGATCTTTTAAGGACTATTAAGGTTTTGTTTTTTATTTTGCATAGGGGCATTGAATCCAGGGCCTCAAGAACACCAAGCAAGCACACTATCACTGAGCTAAGCCACCTACCTGTCTAGCCCACATCTATTAATTCTGATACCAACATTTGTGATAACTCTTGATACTTTTGGTTTAGACTACTTGATTTATGACTGTAGTAAGCGTAAATATTTGTCCCACCTTCCAATGATTTGATGGCTTTGTGGTATGTTCCTCTTATCCAAGACTTAGTATGTCTTTATGTTGTTTAGATTTTTAGGTTATTCTCTACAATTAACATTATCGGTCTTGTATCTTTTATGCTGTTATGTTTTCAGTAAGAATACGCCAGTAGGAAGATTTACACTGAGCGGAAATGTATCAAGCTATGAACATGAACCGACACTGGTGATGTTAGTTTTGAATTTTCACTTCTTATGTATCTTGATGTTTCTGGCATTTAATGTTGATCATATATTCTTTCTGTAAGAAATCACTAACCTTGGCCCTTTTAAATGGGTGGGAGCAATTAGGTCTTGGGAAATCACATGTACAGTAGTGAAGGTGAGTGCCACTATCAACTTGACAGAATCTGGAATCATCTGGAAGGCATGCCTCTGGCCATGCCTCTGGGGGGTTATCATGATTGTGTTCATTGAGATGAGGAGACCCATCTACTGTAGATTGCACTGTTCCCTGGCTGGGATCCTGGACTGAATAAAAGTGAAGAGAAGGAGCTACACAGTCATCATTCTGCTTTCTGACTGTAGGTGTGATGTGAACAGCTCTTCCAAGCTCCTGTTGCCTTTACTTCCCCAGCGTGACAGACTTGGACTGTGAGCCAGACTAAGCCCCTTCTCCATTAAGCTGCTCTTGTGTTTCTATCACAGTGACAGGAAAAGAACTAAGACAATAGTGTTACAAAATATTTCACGGCTATCTCACTGTGTCAGTGACTATCAGGTGCTGAGGGTGGGGAGGAGTCCATATTGGGTGTCCTAGTCAGGGTTACCATTGCTATGATGAAACACCATGACCAAAGTAACTTGGAAGAGAAAAGGCTTGTTTGCTATACTTTCCCAAGTCACTGTTCATCACTGAAGGAAGTCAGGGAGGAACTTAAATAGGGCAGGAACCCAGAGGTGGGAACTGATGCAGAGGCCATGGAGGAGTGTTTCTTATTGGCTTGCTCAGCCTGCTTTCTTATAGTACCTAAGACCATCAGCCTAGGGATGGTTTCACTCACAGTGGGCTGGACCTTCCCTTATCAATCAATTTTTAAAAATACCCTATAGGCTTGTTCATAGCTTGATGTCATGAAGGTGTTTTCTTAATGGAGATTCCCTCCTCCCAGATGACACAAAACTATCCAGTAAAATGCAAGTATGTATCATGAGGGCATTTCCTTCTAATTTCCCTTCCTAGTTGGCGTCTAATAGTGCTCAGGGAATGCTCGGGTAAATGAATGAACTGATGGAGGAGTGTTATAACACATAAATTGTGCATTTGGAAAACAAACCGTTTCTTTTTGCCACAAGAAATGGGAAAATAAAATTTAATGGCAATATCTTCTATGGTGTTGAGAGGTTTTACAAAAATGTTCCATCTCTTCCATGATTAGGTAATTATAAATGATTCTGAAGGAGTCAATTCTCTCCAGCAAATTCTACCTGGAGACAGAGAATTCAATTTGTCTGTACTGATTGATACAGAGAACGCTCGCTAGTGTGCTCTGTTAGGATCAAGAGCCATCTCAGATTGTCATAGTAGTTGAGGAGCTAGCTCAGAAACCAACTTTAAGAAGCCCTTGAAGTACTGTGAATTAGTTGGTAGTGGATCCATTTTGGAAGAAGACCGAAGCCTTGGGCATCTTTTTCTGGAAGCCTGGATGAAATCCCTGTCTTTTTACCTACTATCAACATGCTTGTATTAGTGAGAAAAATTATGCAAGGGCTGGGGGAAAGATTGCATCTGTCTCTGCCAGTGGTCTGGAAGCAGAGGCGATGAGGTGGTTTTTACTACGCATATGACTGAGACACAGGTTATGGTGCCCCAGCGAGTCCTGGTTGCTTGCTGACAATTAGTAATGTCTGTTTAAATCATGCGGTTTTTATTGGGCCTGACAAGTATACGCCAGTCCGTTAGTTTCACTTTCAGCAATGGAGAAAGGAGGGTGTAGGGGATGTGAAAGGCCCGGTTGGAAGGTTAAAACTTTATTCTCCCTTCTGTCAGATACGTGCCCTTCATGGGTTTTCCTCTTTTCCTTTCCATCTTATTTTGCTTCCCTCTCTTACTGCTTTTCTTTTTCTTTGCAAGGTTTAGGATCAGAGAAACAGCCTGAATCGGCAATGAATGGGGTGGGGGTGGAGGGGGGGGGGCAAAGCGCCTTCTAGCTCGGTCCTCTTTCCTACCTCAGTCTCTCCCCGTTCATCAAGGTCTACTTCATCTCCAGGCCTAGACGGGAGCCAATTGATAGTTTTCTTCTATTTGTACAAAATGGGAGTTCCTGCTGCACCGAAGAAGTGCTCGGGTAGCTGAGTCCCTTCAGTGAACAGTGCAGAAACAGGTCTCACTGGAGGCGAGGGGCGAGGAGGGGAAAGAAGCAGGCAGAGGCCCAATAGGCACTTAACAGGCAGTTGGGGGTGGCGAACCTTCTCAGAGCTGCCTGAGAGAGCAAAAGCAGACCAATGTTAGGCAGGTTGCCCCCCTTCGGTGTGGTGTGGAGGGAGAGGGCAACAAGAGGGCCAAGGTAAGCCTCTCTGAGAAGAGAGACAGAAAGGAGGGAGTGAACAGAAGAAGTTTCCAGCAAAGGAAGAAACAGTGCTAAGTCTTGAGGCAGGGGCATTTGGGCAATCATAGGCATTGGAGAATCATAGGAGGGTAGTGTGCTTGGAGCCCAGTCAGGGAGAAAAGGTCGGGAAGCTATGAACTGCCTTAAAAGAACATATTAATTAAAGATGGGCAAATGTAAACGGCGGCTTTATCATATTTTCAATATCTTCTGCGTAATCACTTTCATGTGAGAACGTGGTTGGTAAGCAGACTGCTCCAGGAACTCTAGGAAAATTTTGTTCATAAATCTCTCTTCTTTCATTCACCAACAGAGAAAGAGTTTACAAAGGAGCTTCAGAAATGATCATCAAACCTCTCCCGGCGCTACTGAGGCAGAAAGGGGTTTCAGTGACCGCCTTGGCTATGTTTCTCTTTAAGGTTGAAAAGTGTTCAACCCAGCACACAGGATTGTTTAGAAAGGAGAGTCTGCGAATTGCATGATTAAAGAGCGTTCCGAGAGAATGCAAGGTCAAACTCGGCGGCTGGCGATAAAGAAAAGGGCAGAGGTTTCAAAATGTTAGCATTTGGGCAATCTGTTGGCGTGTATTTATTTACTTACTTCTAGGTAACCGATGTGCTAATACCCTTCTGCTCTCTGTGCATCTTTGCCCCATTCTATTCCTGGCCATATTCTGAGTGGTTTTCCTCCCCCATAGCATGTATACTGTGCAACCTTCTCGTGTTGGCTCCATTTTTGTAAGGAAAGGAAAACAAGATTCAGGAAGATTAATTCTGAAGTTTAGGATCATGGACAGACTTGGCAAATGCACTTTAATATCCCCTCTTTCATTGTGCACTTCCTGCGTGCCCTAATTAAGTCTCTTTGCGCATTGAGAGATTTATCTTTGAAAAGCGGTGTGTGTCTTTGAAAATGCTTGTGGATCTTCACCGTTGAGGCCAATTCTTTGCTGAGTTCTAATTAAAAACATATAGCTTCCTCTCCTCCCTTCCTGTCGCTTCCTTGGACATCAGCCCACAGCCTGAGCATGCTTTCCCTGACATGGATTTTTTTCTTGCTGTTTCTGTCTCCATCCAGCTGCATGTGGGCCTCCATGTTAAACTTAAAAGGCTTGGTTTTTCTCCTCCCAGCTGCCAGGACTGTCAGCTTGCCTGCTCTCTTGTTTTTATCTCAAACTCCAACAACTGTGTCTTCACGTTTCCTTCTGAATTAACGGGACTAAGAGCCCACCAAAGGGAACCCCAGTTCCCTCTAACAGGAATAACTTCCAGAATCCCTGTGAGCCAGACTTGATCTTATTGGTAGTAACTCTGTCCAGGGGTCCCCTACCCCACCCTCACCCCCAGAAAGAACCCAGTGATCTCATTTGTGTTCCTTACTCTCCCCTTGAGGACAAGGCCTTAACACCTCCCCCAATTCCATATATGACTATTGTAAAGTCAATGAAGTCTGACTTTTTTTTTTTAATTTAATTTTACTTGTGACCTTTTCTTTTGAGCGGCCCATGCCCACGTTTTCACGGGGTTCTGGTCCTTCCCTTCTGAATATCTCTCTATACTGTAACCATCGGACTCACAAAATACCTTTATTAAACTCAACTCTGCCCCGTTTTTTTTTTTAAAAAGGCATTTCAGAAAGTGGCATTTTCCAAATGAACTCCACAGAAGCCCCAATCCCACTGTCTTGTTTATGTGAGTCTAGGAATATTTTGCAAATTTCTTGGAACAGAAGTGTTCAGACATTTCTCCTCTGTCCTCAGAAGGCAGGATTTCTTCCAGAGTTAGGTGAGGGCTCTAAGGCGCTTCTCCACCATGTCCCTTACCACAGTGATTAACTTTATATGTTTGTGATTTGGGTTTGTGAATCTTACTAGTTTGTTGCATTGATGTTCTCCTGTAGTAGTTTTTAGTTTAGTTGTAAAAAGCAAAGTATAACTCCAGACTGAAATTAAATATTTGGCTAAAAAAACCCCACTAGTTCCAGATTTCATAACTTGAAGTAAAGTTGAAAGTCACTGTTGTTTTCTTTAAAACTGTAGCGATTGAATTTCATTCACATTTTATATTAAATTGGCTAATATATGATTTTTTAAAAAATTGGAAATTCTATGTTTTTCCTTAAAAGATTTTACAATGCCAATTAGCATATGAAGGGCTTTGGGGGGGGCTTATAGCAAGGAAATAAAATTAACTTATTTATTCCAACTTTCCCAAATTTTTTATTTATCATGAAAACTCTAAAAAAGGTAATATAATAGCTTTTAAATATTGTTTGGGAAATACTTGGGAAAGTATTCTATGAAAAGGCATCTTTGGACTTGTCAAACAATAGAATTCTTGAGCATGGCACTACTTTGGAAAAGAACATTGATTTTAAGTTTTAGTGATCTGACACAGATTAACAAGGACATGTGTGTTTTTCAGTGATACACAGTTTTTCTTTTTGTTTTCTTTTGCTTTTTATATTGCTTTAGAGAAAATATTTACTTGGGGGCTGAAGAGATGGTTCAGTGGTTAAGAGCACTGACTGCTCTTTCCGAGGTCCTGAGTTCAATTCCCAGCAACCACATGTTGGATCACAACCATCAGTAATGAGATCCAATGCCCTCTTCTGGTGTGTTTGAAGACAGCTACAGTGCACTCATATACATAAAATAAATAACTTTTTTTTTTTTAAAAAGAGAAAGTATTTACTTAATTGAACCATTGTCAATTGTTATACATTGTGTTGGGTGCTGGCAATATGAGGATAACATATAAATACCACACACACACACACACACACACACCACCCCCACATACATCCTATTTAAATGGACTCATGTTATAATAAGAGACAATAATAAACAATGTATAAGATTGAAATAAGCACCAAGTTTGTGACATCAATTATGTGCTTTGAAACAAAGCAACAGGCTCTTAGCTCTGCTCCAGAGCTACTTCTGAGGGGAGAGGATGCTGGAGGGGAGAGGCTGTTTGAGATAGATCTTAAAGGATGGACAGATACTTATTATTCTTAAGAGAGGACCAGGGCAATACACTGGAGGTAAGTGATAAAGGAGGAGGCCACAAGAACTGTGTCCAGGTGACAGGCTAGTATTTCTCACATTTGGGCCCTTGGCAGTGATCCAGGAAGGCTGGAATGCAGGGTTCCATAGAGGGGTTGGGCATACATAAGCAGACACTCAGGGCCTTGGTCAGACTCGGCAGGCTACCAAGACCAAAATAACACAAGTCAGATGTGTTTAGAAAGGGCACCTTGGCTGAAATGCAGAACTTGGTGGATCATGGATGGTCCAAGAATCCGGAGGAGATAGAAGGGGACACTGCACTGTGTGCATCTGCTTATGTTTAAAACAGACAGACAGACAGTCAGACACACACACATACACACACGGTAGAAAAAAAGTCAGGAGAGACCTGCTAAGTCTTTAGAAATCTTTGGAGCAGAAGGATAAGAGAAACTATTAAGGAATTTCTTCATTTGCCTGGCTCCTATGCATAGTTTTGGGTCTTAAGGTAGGGCACCTGGGTTTGGGAATTAAGACTCTGCATGGGCTGCTAGAAAGATCCGGGCCCTCTTGCTGAAATTCAGTGTAGCTGACTCTTACATGTACAATCATGAGTGTTTGATATAACCACCTAAAGCAGTGGTTCTCAACCTTCATAATGCTGTGACCTTTTCATACAGTTCCTCATGCTGTGGTGACCCCCAGCCATAAAATTATTTTTGTTGCTACTTCAGAACTGTAATTTTGCTACTGTTATGAATTGTAATGTAAATATTTGATACACAGGAGATCTGATGTGTGATCCCTGTAAAAGGGGTCTCTGTCCTCAGATTGAGAACCATTGATCTAAAGTAACTTCACTCTTTTTCAAATACAATTAATCTATCCAGGAAGTATTTACTAAGGCTTAATAAATACTTAATTTACTTAATAATTAAGTAAATGTACATGGAGTGACAGTCACAAGTGTACAAGTCCAGTATACAAGTCAAGGGGATCATTATTTATTGTTTTCTGTTTGTCTTCAGAGTGAGTTCTCAGGCATGTGAATTAGTCAAGTGTGATTGCCTTTCTAAGATATGAGGTGCCTGTCCAATTCCTAGACAACCCCCAATTTAGCACAGAGCAGTTGCCTTCTATGAAACATATGTGGTAAATGAAGGCATCGTGTCAGATGTGGAGAGCCCATCCTGCCCAGCCTCTCCTACCTCAAGACTTGACAGTGTGAAGAAAGCTTGTGCTACATACCTAGGCAGGGTCTTAGAGGAGCATTTCCGAGGATGATGATCACTATAAAAAGAAGGACCTTCTGAAAGCAACATTGAAGGAAGGGTTATGCCCTCTCACCCTGGAGATGGACACAGAAAACTGTGATTGGGCAACCACGAATCATGGTTCACCATGTGATTACCACGAATCACCATGTGATGCTGCCAATAAGAAAGGCGGACATTTTCCCATTCTTATCATCCAGTTCTGCTGGAGAAACTACAGAGTTATATAGGATGAAAAACATCTGTTGCCGGAAATATTAAAAAATGAACCAGCACATTCCTGCGCTAGTGCCATCAAATCTCTGCCCCGGCAGCCTGGCTGGCCATGTGCTGGCAAGCAATGGCTGACCTGGTTTATCTGGTGGAGACTCTACGACTCAGACCTCCAAAATCTCTCCACCCAGCTCACTAAATTCCTACTGGCAGGTCACTACCACGTCAGCCCCATGCTTCAAAACCCCCACGGCCTTTGTGGTGCACATCAGACAAACCCAAGCTTTGCTGCTGTACCTTTCTCTCTTGAACCCAGATAAGCTGCTGCATGAAGGAAGACACAACACAAACAACAAAGTTCAGAAACAACAGTAAGTCAGTTTCTGGTCATAACAACTAAAACTTAGTTTTGTAAACTTGATTAAAATCTGATTCCTCCGGGGGCGAATCCTTGTGGATTCGCCATGATACCAGGGAAACTCTAACAGCTACATCTTACCCTTATGCTGTCCCCATCCAAAAGGACCCTCTGTCTCTTCTGCTTCCTCTCTTCCTCTGTCCAATGCGAAGTTCCACCTACTCATCCAGTGATTGGCTCCTTTATTCAATAGGGGATTGGTTCATGAGAAGTCACCTGAGTATGTGACTAACTCCTTGTTCGCAGCACCTCCCAGGAGAATGGAATTAGCACCAAAATACAAACATACCCAGGGCTATCCACAACAAACATCTTGTATCTTTCCTCAGCTACTGTTTGCCAAAATGAATGCTTGCATGTATTCTTGGCCAAGACAACTCCGCCCAGAAGACAGAAAGGCAGAGAAGTCTGCTTACTGTTTGCCTGTGGAGTTTAGCATGGTCTTGTCTTGGTCTGGATCCCTGCTCTGGCTCACTTTCAGACAGAAAGAAGCCCATGGTTATTACAGGTGAATACCTGTTGCAAAGCTGTGACTCTGTTTCCACACTCATCTTCCAAGACCCTCAGAAAGCCTATGAAATAGATATGCTACTACTTGGTCATTTGAAGAGCTGAGTTTCTGAATGTCAAATACTTTATTGCAGATTGTCAACAAAGAAATTAGGGAATGCATTTGCTGCCAACCTGTGTATTTTGAGTTGGATTTCAAATTTGGAGTGTCCAAAACCTTTTATTTTCTGTGTGATCCTGTGAAAGGTCTTCTACTATAGGCTTTTAAAGATTTTCCCACCTCTGGTCTCTGATTAAGGAATTGCAGACTTTTCCATGACAACACATTAAATCCATCTCTCTCCCTCAGGGCAGCTGGCTTTCTCTTAGTCTGTTTTGTTGATCAGAGCTTAACTCTTGTGTCTGCTGAACCACAGTTGGAGTGCTCTGAACTTGTGGAGGGGTGGTAAGTTAATTGTGTCCCACTGGCATTGTCAAACTCCAAGAACATAATAAAACTCACTTAAAAGAATCTGGAGTCTTTTTGTTTGGTTTTGTTTGTTTGTTTAAAGCTAAATTCCTTGATTAAAACTAGAGAGTTTGTGGGAAAGGCCTCCGATTCTTTGGGAATTGTAAAGCTCCCAAGATTGCTGTCTTGTCATGCTCTTTTAATTAATAAGGAAAAAGCCCAATAAATCTCTGAGATCTTAGTCTATACTCACACTTGGCTTGGGAGCACGCAAATTCTTATCCAGCGACTGTGGCAACATGCCTCCTAATCAAGTCCCAAGTTTATAAAACGTAAACTTATTTTTTTTTCATACAGAAAAGGAATTCTGCAGAGCTTAAAAAAAGATCTGTATTCTGAATCTTGTCCCCTTAGAGAGACTATTCTCACAGAAGAGATGAGCTATGAATGGTGAAATAGCAAGTATTTAATGCAGATGTTCTGTAAGTGGACAGATGTTGAGACTCAATAATGTTGAGGCCAAACATTATTACAGAATTCAGGGCAAGAGAAGTGAATCTAAACTAAGCCATATAGGGTGAAGGTATAAAAACAAAAGGCAAGCAAAGAGATGAATGACAAAGCAACAACACAAAAGAAACCAACACAAGATCCCCAGACATACAAACAAACAGATGGACAGATAGAAAACCAGTGGAGAATCTTGTTGGATGAGTGGATCTGGGCAGATGGAAAGGAAGGAATTCTTGAAATCAAAGGTGAGACTGGAAGCATTTCTAGGGGATAATCTCACAGCAAACGCCTTGGTTCTTTAGGTCTTATGATCTTTCTGTCCCTTCTTACGCTATGTCCCCAAGCCTTAGTTGCTGGAGTTGCTGTGTGGATGTATCCATTGGTTCTGGGATCCACAATTCTGCATTTTGATTGGCTATGGTTTTCTGTAATGGTCTCCAACTGTTGCAAAGAGACAATTCCTTGATGAAAGGTATGGACTACACTTAACTATGTGTATATAACAAATATTTATTTATTTATTTATTTATTTATTTAATTTATTTTTTATTTTTTATTTTTTTTATTTTTTTCCTTTATTTTTGATACTTTATATACATTTCCAATGTTTCCCCTTTTCTGACTCTCCTCTTTGTATACCCCCCATCCCCTCCCCAACCCGCCTCTAGGAGGGAATTCCACCTCCCACCCCACCCCACCCTGTCCACCCATCCCCATTTTCCCGCCTTGATATTCCCCTTTACTGAGGCCTCTAACATCCTCAGGCCCAAGGGCCTTTCGTCTCTCCC
>CM052717.1:25711130-25769066 GCA_028551405.1 Uromys caudimaculatus | reverse complement strand
GGCGCTCGTTGGCTACCGACTCCTGGTGTCCCAGGCAGAGGTTTCCCCCTTTCTACGGTGCTCGTTGGCTACCGACTCCTCAAATATTTATTTATTGATTGATATGTTTTATATAGATATGTGCTGTCTGTCTGAATGCCAGAAAAGGGCATTGAATCACCTTGTAGATGATTATGAGCTGCCACGTGGTTTCTGGAAACTTAACTCAGGACATCTGCAAGAGTAGCCAGTGGTTTTAACTGCTGAGCCATCTCTTCAGCCCCAACAAATATTTAGAATGTAGCTAGAAATGTTATTTGTGATGCAGTTCACAAAATGTTTTTCAACTTGACTACATCTGGAATGAACAAAAACCCAAGTGGCTGGGTACATCTGCAAGATCTTTTTTTCTTAATTAAATCATTTGAAGTGGGAAGACCCACTGCTAACCCAGATCCTTTGAGGTGAGAAGACCCACCTTTAATCTGGGTCACACCCTCTGCTGGCAGCCTATTCCTTCACTGACATTAGAGCCTACTTCTTTGAGATTCCGGCATATACTCAACAATAACAACAAACACACACACACACACACACACACACACACACACACACACACACACATATACACGAACACAGGCACACACATGGGCACACACACTCATTCATTCTATCAGGTCTGTTCCTTTAGATAACCATGAATAATGTAATATTGCTTTTAAAAGTGGTAGTTGTAGGCTCTCCCACAAGATCCATGACCTCACTAGCCCCAGGTAGTTGGTTAGATTTCCAGTGTTAGACATGGTTTCATCCTTGTTGAGCAGGTCTTAAGTCCAACTAGAGAGCTGGTGGTTACTGCCAAGGTATGCATGCCACTACTGTACCTTTAGGATTATTGTGTCATGCTGGACAGTCATTGATGTACGTCATAGGTATCATAGCTGGGTAGGACTGTTGGTTGCTTCCCTCTCTGGTACCATAAAAGTTAGTCCCTAGGGAGGAGGCATCCAGTTAAGTTGTATCTCAGGGGCCTCTGGACCCTATGTCTGAAGTGTATGCTGTTTTCAGCAACAGAAACTTACTTTCCATTTTTGGTGTTGTGGTGGAACCAAGAGAAATAGCAAATAGTCTATAATATTTTGGGAAGCTCTTAGACAACCTTGACCAACAAGTCAAAGGATTCTCATGCCTGATGTTGGGGCTTTTAGTAGGTGATTTTTGGCTCTTAGAGGAAGCATTGCCAGCCCATATCTAGAGACTCCTATATTATAGATTTTGTAGGAAGGTAGTTAATATTATGAACATTATACCTTTTTCAGACACCCTTTATTGCTCCCCACCATCACACCCAAGTAATGGTCCCTTTTTCCTGTTTTGGTTTCCATAGTTACTCCAGGATGTTTCCTCACATCAGAATATTTAGAGCAAGGAGCTTCTGATGAAAGAGGACATGTGACTTTGTCCCTCCACATCTGGGTCCTCTCACTCAATGTGATCTTTTCTAGTTCTACCCATTCACCTTCAAGGTTCATGATGTCATTTTTCTTTAATAGTATTCTTTAACAGTAATGCTAAATAGTATTCCATAGTGTGTATAGATCATATTTTATCCATTTATCAGTTAAGAGACATTTAGGTTATTTCTGTTTCCTAGCTCTTGTTGTCTTTGTTATGTCAGCTGGTGTTTGGAGTGTTCTTATTTTTCTGAGAACTTGAGGTACATCATTAAGTTATTTATTTGAGAACAGTGTGATATTTTAAAAAGATCTATTATTATCATATGTATCGCCATTTCACCAACACTTTCTACTGTATTTGAGGCTCATAAGAACTGTGAGTTTGTGGAGTGGGTGAGAATACTAGTCACTTTTTGCCAGGCAGCCTGACTTACCTCATAGATGAGGTTTCTTTTGTGTCCCCCACCACAGCGTGGGTAGCCAAGGCTCCAGTTGTGCTTTGCCTGCTCCTTTTGCTTTGTTGCATTTCTCATTGTGCACAGTTTGCAGCTGTCCTGTCACCCATTCTGTGATTTCAGATCCACTTTCACCCTTCCTTTTTGGGATGGAGTCTTTTCCTTGTTACCTGGTTCTACTTACTGGCATCAAATAGAAGAAACTTCCCGTCTGCAGGAGAGAAGCTTCTTCTATCTCAGTGTGTAATCTTGGCTGGCCTGGAGTTTACTCTATATATCAGGTTAGCCTTGACCTCACCAAGATCTGACTGACTTTGCCTTTGCCTCCCAAATTCTGGGTAACTGTGTATGCTCCCATATCTGGCTTGTTGCTACATATCTGTCTTATGTAGTCTAAGCTAGCCTCAAACTCACTATGTAGCCAAAGATTAATGTCTTGGATTAAATGGGATTTTCCTGACTCTACCTTTCAAATTCTGTGATTACACACATGTGCCATCATGCCTAGCTTTGTAGACTTTTGAAGTGACTTTCTATCAGACTATGGGAGTTCACCCTAACTAGTTGGTTAAGATTTGTTTTAAATAATGAATTAATATAAAATGACATATTATTATTCATGTGAACATAAATGTGTACCATTTTAATGTATCTGTTGAGATGATCCAATGAATATTATCTCTTTTTTTAAAAATTTATTTATTATTCATGTGAGTACACCGTCATTGCTGTCTTCAGACACACCAGAAGAGGGCATCAGATCCCATTACAGATGGTTGTGAGCCATCATGTGGGTGCTGGGAATTGAACTCAGGACCTTTGGAAGAGCAGTCAGTGCTCTTAACCGCTGAGCCATCTCTCCAGCCCAAATATTATCTCTTATTAAGTATGATGAATTGTAATAATTGATTTTCAAATACATCTTTCATCTCCAAGTTAAATGCAATTTGCTTGTGTTGTATTAGCTTTTGTCAGGGAAGAAGCTAGCAAATCAGACTTAGGAAAGCAGGTCAAGATGGCAGCCATGGGAGGGGAAAGCAGAAAACCTACAGTGAGAGTGTCCAGGAGGGGAGGAGAGCCCCTCCCCAGCTGAACCAGGATGAGGGGAGGCAGCATAGTTTGTTGTTAAAAGCTTGGCTTCCAGATTTGGACCCATTCGTTTCAAACATATCTTGATCTTACTTGGAGTGTGACGTTAGCTCTGGGTATCCCTGGTGCTTCATTTTGATGGTCAAGTTGGTTGAACTGAGAAAAATCTAGAAGATTAGTACAGCATTTCTCTGGGATTATCTGTGAGCATCTTTCCCCAACAGCCCCTGGGTGAGTGCTCCGCCCTAAATGATGCTTTAATCCATAGATTGATTCAAAATCCTCCTGGGTGATTGGGAGGTACTGGGGGTGGTGAGGCCTTTGTGGAGGAAGTGTGTCATGAGTGCCTTTGAAGGGTGTGTCTTTGCCTTGGTCTTCTAGCTATTTCTGTTTCCTGTCTGCCATGTTGTGAGCATCATTCACACCCATTGTCTGAGAGGATTCTTGCCCTGCCTCAGGCCTAACATCCATAGGGCCAAGTAACCACGGCCTGACACGTCTGGAATCTTGGGACTAGACACAACTTTTGTACTTCACATGGTTTCTCTCAAGTATTTGATAATAACAACCAAGCAAAAACAAACAATTAATAATGATAACGTTAAATCGTAGTGAGTCAGCACAGTGTTCTATTTAGTTGAAGATGATGCTATGTCTGCCTCAGGTTTATCCTAAAATTAAATGATTCAAGCCGGGCAGTGGTGGCGCACGCCTTTAATCCCAGCACTCGGGAGGCAGAGGCAGGTGGATTTCTGAGTTTGAGGCCAGCCTGGTCTACAGAGTGAGTTCCAGGACAGCCAGGGCTACACAGAGAAACCCTGTCTTGAAAAAAAAGGAAAAAAAAATTAAATGATTCAGCAGAATAAAGTACACAGATCACTGTAAGATTATAGAAAATGATAACTTGCACTTGTGTTTTTGATATTAATGGTTACAGAAAGAATAGAAAGTTTACTCCTATAAAGCAAAAGTTCACTGGATAGTGAAAACTTTTAAATTTATTCATCATAAAAGTTTTCGTTCATAGAAAGTTTTCAACAAGTTTTTTGATGTTTTGCCTTGATTCAAAACCTTGAATAGTTTTGTAAAATCACTTTTTGATATCTGAACTATCCAATGGCCTTCAGCATTTGCACTTTTAATAGTTTTTTATATATATGTGTATTAAAACTGTATATATACCTTTATATATACTTATATATGAATATAAAATATGTATAGATATGTATATTCATATATAAATACACACATATAAATATGTATAAATGTATATATAAGTATATGTATTCATTTAAGTGTATTAAAAGTAAATTACACAATGATTTATTGAGGTCTAATTGACATACAATTAACAGTACATACATAAAATATATAAGTTGATGTTCTGATAGATGTATGCAGTCACCAACACTACCACAGGGGACATAAGGGACATAGATGCCCCCTCCATTTTTGCTGTGCATTCTTTGTAAGGTTCCCTCTACTCTATAGCAGAAAATGTGTGGCAGGAACCCCGGTGAATCTGGTCCTCCTGAAAAAGACAGAGGAAGTTAGTGGATGTGCATGTCCTCTCAAGTTCTACCAAACCATAAGGAACTTAGACAGTGTAAGCCACACAAATCAGGGCTGAAACACAAGATACGTCCCAGAAAAGCCAAGACTAAAGATTTGTGTGGATGAAGCAAAGTGAGCAATTGTTAGATATACAGGCACACATGGATGTGGTGTATCCTGCATAGCTGGAGGATGCAGATATACCCAGCATATGGGTGTGGTGTGTCCCCCATAGCTGAAGGATGCAGATATACCCAGCACGTGGGAGTGGTGTGTCCTGCATAGCTGAAGTATGCAGATATACCCAGCACATGGGTGTGTTGTGTTCCTCATAGCTGAAGGCTGCTTTTGCTGTTCATTCACAAAAGATGGATGTTTTCATCCCTCCTCAAATCCTGGTATGGGAAGATGAGGTTTAGAGATGTGTTAGGATGAGAGGATGTAGCTCTTTGTGAGCAACATTGATGCTCTGTTGGTGGGGATGCCAGACAGTCATACTTTCTAGTACGTGAAGACACAATGAGAAGACCCCATCTATGAACCAAATAGCGCACTCTTACTGCACTCTGTCTGGGTCTCTTAGCCAGCCTCTAGAAGTGTAGGAAATGTATTGGTGTTTATAAGCCAGCAGGTTGATGCTACTTTGTTACAACAGCCTGCACAAAGTAAACCAGTTCAGTTTGTCATTGAGGAGACAGACCTGTGTGTCCCTGCCACTGTGGCAAGACCTGGATGGGAGCTGTAGGGTCATTAAATCATGCTCAGAACACTCTTGGCTAACAGAGTGTAGGGACTGTACTGAGAGGGGCAGAGGGCAAAGGGAAGGACTGAGATGTGTTGTGCTTCCCCACATGCGACACATATCTCATTTAGATCGTTCAGCAAGCCTATGAAGGAGGTCCTAGGAGTCCATTGGCAGGCAGGAAACTGAGGCTGAGAGGGGTTAAATAATTTACCCAAGATTATAGAAGTTTTAGTGGTGAGATTTTCAATCAGAAAATGCAGAGGGTTAGGGGATCATTCCGCCTGTAATGAATGGCATTGCATTAGCCTAGCTACGGCCCCTACTTGGAATTGTGCCTACTAGGGTCTGGTAACTCTTTTCTTCTTAGTTACTATTATAAGGCTCCGCCGCTGTGTTGGGTCCCGTTCCTAGAGTTCTGTTCCTATTAGGAAAACCAGTTCTGAGTGTCTGAAGCTCCGGGGATCTGGTCCCTGCTTGACATTGTTTTCCTTCTAAGGCCAGACAGCTATGCAGGCCTCTTGGTCTCCATCTTTGGGTTCAGGTCTCTTTCTGTGTCCTTGGACCCTGATGCCGGCCATCATCTTGCTCTGTTTCTGCATCCTGCCTGATTTCCCATCCTTCACCTTGAATCCCACTTGTCCATTGCTCTCGATAACCCCCTGTCTCTGCCTGTTGTCTCATGCTTTGATCCCGTGCTCCCTGAACATCTGGTCTGTTCCAGCTCCTCCTCTCTCACAGTTGGTCTACTGCCCAGGGCTCTACTCTTTCTCAAAGTAGCCAGTCCAGAAGCAGCAAGCCCACCGCCAACGCCAACCCCTGCCCTCGCTTGCCCCATGTGACGTTACCACTTGCTCGCTTTTGTTATTTTCTGTGTCACATTAATGTTGGCTTTGATGTAGGAAACACTAGCAGATCGGCCTGTGTTTTAGCAACGGATTCCTTCCAGTTTGCGCGCTTGCCTCATGCTCAATGTCTTCACATTGCTACGAGGAACTGCGCACCCTGGGCTTGATTCTATGATGTGCTGAGGTTGCCAGATTCAAGCATAGCACTGGAGATGTTCTTGGTAGTCTCTCCCTGGTGACATTTTCACCGTAATTTTTTCTTTTATCTCTGAGGCCACTTTCACGCAAGTTTTAATAGATCATTAAATTAAATAGGTCCAATTTTCTCTGTCTAGCCAAACTGCAGTTAGCAGGGTCTTTGTATAAAATTCATCATAATGAAGACATTTTACTTGTCTCTTTTCTCTGGAATTGCCCTTGTCACCCAAGGGTGAGAGGCACACTTATTCTTTGCAGCCTTACTGTTTTGCTCCAGGGAATTCGATTAGCACACAGAAATGTAGGTATAGAGAAGGTTTCTTTTGCCCTGTTTTGTTATTAAATTTAGAAAGGATTGGACTTGGCTGGCCGGGCGCCAGAGCAGCGAGGTAATGAAGTAGCTGTTTAGAGGCCACATTGTTGCAAAGAGGTAAGAGGAAGTGCGGAAGCCTGCTGCTTCATGCCAGGACAATTCCAGACTTGAATATGACTCCTCTAAATCTTCAGAAAGATTACACTAACCTGGTGCCTCAGCCATGACTTATCCATGATAAACCACAGACCAGGTTTAATCTGAGTCGCATGGAATAGCAGCCACGTGGTCCTGATGAGATAGATCTGAGGCGCGCAATCTTTGGTTGCTACCAGCCTTCAGACTCTTCATGGTTCTCTCTTTCGAGAAGCAAAATAAGATGTTCCCATTTCCACTTGAGTTATGCAAGCGAAAGTGGGAGGCTAATCCAGTACTCACTCTTGATGGAGTGTGTCAGGATTCCGGAGTAGGCAAAAAACACCATTATCCTCTCAGTCACAGAGAGAAATCACTGGCCATCTTGAAATGGGTGCTCTGTAAGTGGAAGGCAGCAACAGACTGGGTGTGTGGAATTGTGTGTCAAGTCAGAAAATGCTAGAATCACCCTTGTTAGCCTGTCCCTCAGATCACCTTCATTAACTGTTTGGTTTACTCTGGAAGGCTTCCTACTTCCCCCCCTCCCCCGGAAATAAACCCTGGAAAGGTAAGTTTCTCCAAGTTACAGTCGATGACTTTTTATAATAAAGTTTTTGAAAGCCACACCGCTTCCTTTTTTTTCTAGGATAACGGTTTGATTTCAATTACAAACCGACCACTATAAATAGTCGGCTGAGTTCATAGGGCATTAGTCTTATCAGGCAGCTAATTTACATTGCAAAAAAATGTATGAGTCATTTAACCGAAATAAAAAAGTAAGCGACAGCTTGGTGCATACTGCCTGCGATCCACTTTGTCAGAAAGATGGAGAGTGATTTTGCAAGCTCCTCTGTGTAATTCTGAAGGGTTGTTATAGACTTAGCTTTATTTGCTAATTAGAGTTATTTTGTTTATGAGTAAGAAACACTATGTCTGTGATTAAAAACAGAAAGGAATTTTTTTTTTCTCTCTCAGGATTTGTGTTTTGGTAAACAAGCTCTCTCTCTCTCTCTCTCTCTCTCTCTCTCTCTCTCTCTGCATGTTTTAATGAGTTGTATCTATCTCATGGTTTTATGCTTAAGATTTCCATGATAATTCATTTTCGTAGTGTTTGTCAGTTCATCAGTTACATTTTAAGATAAGGTTTGGGTCGGAGAGATAGGTCTATGGTTAAGAGAACATACTGCTCTTACAAAGGACCCGAGTTCAGTTCTCAGCACCCATGTTAGGCAGAGTTACTACCTCTAAATCAGGATGCTTTGGGCCTCCATGGGCTTCTGCAACTGTGTGCATGTGAAATAAAAATGAATCATAAAGATGGAAAAATCTTTGGGTGTGATGTATTAGTCAAAATTTAACTCCAACAGCCCAAAGCCGTTTGGATTCTCACAGAGGCTCCTGGGGATGCACTTTGGAGCAGAAGATTTGTCCAGCTGCTTGGTAGCTGTGGCTGCTGTCATCGTGACCCATGAAGGGTAGGCAGTACAAGCCATGGTATTGAATTGAGAGGATGGTTATCTTCTGAACAAGAGGTGACCTAGCAATTTTGGCTTTTGGGCTAACATCCGGGCACCTCTCCTGGTGTTGCCTGGCCACATACCTTGTCCCCTCCCCCTGCCATCACTGCTTTCCCCTTCAACCTGGAATTCTCATTTCCTAGACCCGTGGAAATCCCAGATAGCATCAACAGATGGGATCAGTTATTCGACACTCGCTGTGTACTGTCTATAATCAACCCAATGTTATGGGTCCTATTTATACCTCTCTTTGGGGTTGAGCAAACTGGTGCTAAGGGTTAAACATCTTGTCCATCTCTGACAGGTTAGTGAGTAGAGAAGCCAGGGTTTGACTTTTAGGCAGTAGAACCTCAAACTCCACGTTATTAGCCAGCCCACTGTGGACAGTACCATGGTACTTTGTGTCTGCTTAACTGGTTGTCCCTTTGATGAGAGATGGACATGTTGAGTCTCTTTCACTTGGGACTACATGTGTGTGGCCTGTACCTGTTAATCGTTGTTGTTGTCATCACCAGCTTCTACATGGTAGGCACATTTATGTGTCAGGCACATCGTTCATATTAAATTCTCTCGGCATTCTTATTAGATTGATAATGTTCTCACAATATAGTTGCAAAGATCCTGCTCAAAGGAGTGGGAGATTGGGGCTATGAGTCCTCTTTCTTTGGTCCCTGAATCCTTCATCTTTAGCACTGTTAACCATTCCATGCTCAGTTTATAAAGGGGAAAAAATAAACTGAGAACCAGGGATATAGCTCAGTAGTGAAGTGCTTACCTAGCTTGGGCAAGGTCCTGGATTCTACCTCAGCATTGGAAAGACAAAAAGGGAAAGAAAGCAGAGGGATGGTGAGATGAGTTCTGTGATCCGAGTGTAAGGATTCTCCCTTCTCCCTGCTAGACTCATTGGGTGCTCAGATCACGGGCAGAGCTCTCTATTAAGGGCCATGGGACTTCTGTCCTCCATCAGATGCTCCTGCTCCCTATTCATTGGGATGATTGGACTGTGCTCTCCCTCTTTTTAAGACGATGGGACAATTCAGTCCATTTTTAGCTTTGTATGAAGCTTCTGAAGCAGATCTGTTTGTTTGTAACATCTCAGCTCATGTCAGTTCAGAAATGGGAGTGTTGATTTACCCCTAGGGCTGGGCATTGAACGTAGGGTATAACCTATGCTGAGAGTGTTCTATCACTGAGAAATACCACCGACCTCAGCAGTGAGGGCTTTCATTTGCCAGATGATTGAGAGGTTATTTTGGGATACAGGTTACTTTAAGAAAGGTAAAATGGTGTTTAAATGATGAAGTTTCTCCTTGGGTGTCCTTGGACAGTCATTGGCTTGTGAGAAAAGAAGTAGGAGCTCTCAGTACGAGAGAGGCACAGAGAAAGAAGTGGGCGCAGTCCTATCTCAGGTCCCACCATCTTTGCATGTGCCAAGGCAAGCTGGCAGCTGTGAGCTGAGGGTCACAGCAAGGCATTTTCTTGAGCTGTATTTGGAGGTTCTGCTGCCTCAGCTGTTCTACCAAGACTAGTTTATGATAGTTTTCAAAGAACCTGGCTATCTCCTAATTGACAAGACTCCACTTGGCAGCTACTCTGGATGAGGACTCACCTCTTTGCCCTGCCTTCCTGGCGAAGAGGACCGCTGCCACCCAGTGGGAAGGTTAGAGGTCACTTACTGCAATATTATTTTTGGCATCTTGCATACACACACACACACACACACACACACACACACACACACACACACACACGCACGCGCGCACGCAAACACAAGCTCCAAACAACTAAAAAAAAAATATCAGACAAAAAGCAATCTAGGACCTAATGGGTTATTAGATGATTTAACAAAGATTTTTAACATAAAATATTTTATAGCCAACTGTGAACAGACAGAGGATATTCTATTTGTCTATTTTTTCATTAGAACAAGATTCTGTCTTCACGGCTTTGTTAATTGGGGATAGCTGATGGCTAATAGGAGCAATCTAACACCAACAGGTTATTTTTTTCACAGTTCTGGACCAGGTTTCTTAGCATAATGCATTCTTGTGGTCTTCTGGGTCTGCGATTCTCTCTTGCCAAGCCTGTATCATCAGTTGCCTGTTGTCCTGCAGATTTTGGAGCACTGGAATCCTAGCAACAGATCACTCATTTAAGAGGACGGGCCTGATCACCAGTCTCCCACAGCTTGGTAAAAGTTTTGCTCTTGTCAACCACAGAATATCTCTAGAGATTTTTTTTTCAGTACCTGTTTTTCCTCCAATTTAGTAGAAAAATGTGCCTTGATTTTTGAATTTGAAATCAGATGTCCAAACAGAATGTCTCCCTCCTGGAAGGTAAGATTCAAAGTCTCTTCTCTGTGGGGAGGTACTGTATCTGGTTTTTCTAGGCTTTTCTTTGTATTGTTGATTTTACATTAAGCTATTGATATGAGAAGATTAAATTACTTGTAGCCGATTGCATTATCAGAATCTGCTAATTATACATATTTTAATGAAATTATTTTTATAAATGTATAATATGTTTATATCATTTCCCCCTCCTTCCAGACTGTCTTGTGATTTCTCCCCTCTCAAATTCATGGCCTTACTCCCCTCCTCTCCTTCTCTCTAAATGTTATCATCACATATACAGATGTGTGTATTTAAAAAATGAACACACAATAACGATTTGCTGATTCTGTTTAATGTTCTTTGTGTGTCTATGTTTGGGCTGACCACTTTGTATTAACCTGCAGTTAGTGGACTCATACCCAGGGAAGACTGAGTCTCTCTCTCTTGGAAGTCTCTAATTGTCTGTGGTTCCTTCCTGTGAGGTTTCCCTCCTTGTCAGATCTCAGGTCTTGTCTAGGAAACCCTATTATTGATATTTCATGGTCTGGCTTCCCTGTCATATACAGATAACCCAGTCATTTAGCAGATGCTCCTTTGGCTCTTACAGTTTTTCCACCCTTCCCCCTCCATGTGATATTCCTTGAACTTTAGGTCTATGGGT
Source organism: Uromys caudimaculatus (assembly GCA_028551405.1). Taxonomy (NCBI): domain Eukaryota; kingdom Metazoa; phylum Chordata; class Mammalia; order Rodentia; family Muridae; genus Uromys; species Uromys caudimaculatus. The sequence continues at coordinate 25,757,785 of CM052717.1, read as the reverse complement.
TGTTATGAATGTATCAGCTGGGGGTAGGCACCCCACTTTCTATATTTTGACTAGTTTTGTCTTAAATGGTCTTTGTCTGCTGCATTTACTTTCATTCACTGTCTCCTAAATCTTACATATTTGCTTTTTTTTTTAATTCTTAAAAGAAGATACAGTGTGTGTGTGTGTGTGTGTGTGTGTGTGTGTGTGTGTGTGTGTGTGTGTTTGCCTGCCACATGTACAACAACCATCTTATATTCTAGGACCTGTTTCACGGGCTGTGTCTCTGTCAGTTCACTGAACTCACTTTGACATTGTGGGGTAGTAACAGTTACTGCCTCTTTCTTATGGGTAGGAAAGAGGCACAGTGGTAGAGCCAGGGAGAGTCAGGCGGTGTACCACATCCCTCTACGGCAAGTAGCAGTGTAGGCACTTGGTTCCTGGCAATCTGGCTTCTGATTCCATTCACATCAAATTGCACTTTTTATTTGTCTAATATCAAGAGCATAAACAATGGGGGAAGTAACTTTCATCTTTACACCGTTCAAAGATATTTGTTGAAAGGTGACATCAAACACCTCTGCTATATTGCTCTCTGCGTTGGTTTAGTAAACATTAATTGGGGAGTTTCTACCCCACCTTAGATCATTTACTTCCCAAATAAAAGGCACAAAACCTTTATATTTATAATAAGCCTGAAAAGCACAAGAGCTGGGCAGATACTCACCCTCTATGCTATTTTGTCTCTTTCCCTGTCAATAATCCTTAAAACTTGCCATGGCCCACCTGGGCCGCTCCTACCTCAACTGGCCAGCCCTCATGGCGGTGCTTTTATGACCCACCTACTCGCTGGCATCTTCTCCCTTCTCCTTTCTCTTCTCCTCCTGGGTCTCGCCTCAGACCCTCAAGCCTGGGAACTGAAGACCCGCCCACCTCTCTTCTGCCCAGTAAGTAAGTAAGTAAGAAGCAGGGTTCCGTAGCATTACTTGGTGTACATGAAGGTCTCCTCCTCGCTGAGGATCTTGGGGGCAATATTTAGCATTACAATATATGGCAACAGATCGAACCTCAGAAATGTACTTTACAAGTTGTCATGGATGTGCAAACGTAAGAGAGGCCAGTTATTTCTCCGCACAGTGTTTGGTGCTCTCCAGCCCTAAGCTCCTCCTCACCCTGCATCTCATTAGCTCAGTGTTCCATTGCATGATCAGCGTCTGATTAAGAGACGCTCCTGGTATTGGCAAGTCTGCAGGAAATGACTGCATCTTGTGTCTAGGTGTACGCTTGCTTATTTCCTTACTGTACGTTCTCAGAGTCCTGTATGGGTGATGGAGGTTAGGTGAAGGACATGCTCATTTTAGGTCTCTCTCTTGATCTCGTCAGCTGCTCTCCGGAAAAACCGCCTCAATTTTTTTTTTTTTTAGCAACAGTAGTTAACAAAGGTGCTCATTTTTCCTGGATACTGGATACCTTGTGGTCATTATTCTTCCTGCTCTATTTATTTAAAAAATTATGTGTAATTTCTTACAAGTTCAAAACTTAATTATCTCTTGAGTAGACACATGTATACAAGTTAAAATGTGAAAAGAACAAATACCACACCCATCCGCACCCGTTCAGGGGCAACCTCTTTCAGCATTTTCTTGAGTAGCTTCCATAAGTGGGTATGTAGACACGAAGACATGTATGTATACATGTGCATGCCATGAAAAAATACATGTGTAACTTTTTATTTTTGAAATTTTCATTTGTATATGCAATGTATTTTAATTATATCTACCTCTTACTCCCTCTCTCCAACTTCTCATGGACCCCTTCAGTACATCTTCCTCATAGCTTTCTTTCTTTCTTTTTTTTAAATAACCCACTGAGTCCAACAGATGGTGTGAGATCCTCCCTTGGGACGTGGGCAACTTAGCAATAGCCGCCTGCCTACAGAGAAGTGACTGTCCTATCCTTAGCAGCATCAGCCACCATGGACTCCTCCACTGGGGGTGAGGCATCGGGAGCCCTTCCCCCACCCGTGTTGGGATGCTTGGCTGCTCCATCTTGTGCAGGTGGCCACAGCTCCCCGGCGTGAGCTTGTGTGTATGCAGCAGCAGGGCTTGCGCAGAGGACAGCATCTCAGGGCACTCCTCCCATACTCTAGCTCTTGTATCTTTTCCACATGCTCTTCTGAGGTGGTCCCTGGGCGCTGGATGCATGTGTGATGTAAGTGTACAGTCAATGGCTGGGTACTCATGGCCATTTATTTTCGACCTTTTAAGAAAATGTCTTTCTTTATTATTTGAGAATTTAATATAATGTATTTCAAGCAAGTTCACCCAATTCTTCCCATATCTTCCCTCTCCCACTTTGTCTTCTCTGACCTTGGGCTCTTATAGTCTAGCTCCCCTGTGCCTTGGGGAGAAGGTGTGATGTGGATACTTCACCTGTGGGTGACTCTCAGTACTTTTAATACACAACCTGAAACAAAACTATGCACTGTTTTACCCTTGTGCTCTCTACTTCCTATAATATCCTGGTGACTGTTCTATGTTTGTACACAAAGAATTTTCCTATTATTTAAATACCGGCATAAAATTGTGTTATAAAATAATGGCTGCCACAGATAGTCACATGTTTATTGGCTGTGGGCATTCCTTTCTTTGAAACTATCTACTATTTTTCTTTGATTTTTATTTATTATTATTTATTTACTTTTGCATTGTGGTTTTAGTTAGTTGTTATTATTTGTGATGATTTGCGATCTTTGCTATATAAAAAAAAATGTCAAAGCCGTGTGGGTTAAATGATGCCGACTTCTTTTCACAGTTCATTGTTATCCCTTTCTTACCAACATGGTAGAAAGCTTCCAGTTTTCCATACCCCCACCAATACCTGAGATTTTCTAGTTTACTACCTATGCTTACTTATTTTGTGTGTTGAAGTATAAGTTGGGTGTGTCTGCCACAGCACACATATGGAGGTCTGAGGACAATCGGAAGGATCCAGGTCTCTCCTTCTACCACGTGGATCCTGGGAATTGAACTCAGGTCATCAGACCTGGTGGCAAGCGCCTTTGCCTACTAAGCAATCTCACCAGCTCAATAGTCTCTTTTCTTTCTTTGTTTGTTTGTTTGTTTCTTTCTTTCTTTCTTTGAGAATAGCATATCCTATTGGATGTGAACGTAAGCTACTCTAAATGTAACATTTGATCATAACTTATAATGATAATACCTATCATACTTCATATATTCTAGGAGGATGTCATAAATACGTATGAGACTATGAGGGCTTGTCTTTGGGGGATTTGCTGTCTATTAATCAGTTCCATTTCACATATGCTTTATTTATGAGCTAATTTCTAATGGATGTGAGCGGCAGTTCAATGCCTGGGGTCCATGTAGGTGGTTTGTGAGTCGGAGTTGATTAAGATGAAATGTCTGATTGGCTTTATATTGACTTGGGTGTTGTTGGTGGCTAAATGGTGGGTAAAGAAGGAACTATGGAAACTTTGTTTACCTCTGTTCCTACTGACTTAAAAAATGAGCTCTGTGTTTAGCACCCAGAATGAAATTTCTAGTCTCTGAAGGCAATGGGACACTTGTAATCATGAGAAAGGGCTTCACTGAGCAGATTTTACTGGCTTGAGAGCTAGGAGATTAGGGGCAAATACCTTCATAAATTATTGAGAAGTGACCATTGAAGGTCCACTGTAATAATCTGAACAACTGTATCACCCTGTCCAAGGCTCAGGGCACATTGTGGAGGAGGGGGCAGAAAGCTGGTCAGAACTGGAAGATCGGGAGGAGGACTGTGCACCACTGACTTCTGGATATCATTTGTCCAGTGCTGTTCTGAACACACATTAGAGCCACAAAACAAACCAAAATAAACAATCAAACAGCACAAAAGTAGACAGGATACCCGGGAAGAAGAAGGGGTCGGGAGAGTGGGAGGAGACAAGGGCGGGAGGAGTGGAAGGAGACAAGGGCGGGCAATAGGGGTTGAATCCACACAGCATATTGTGTCCACTTAGGAGACTGACTGTCTGAGATTTAAAGGTGGTAGGATGATTTCTAATATTTGAAACGGAGGTGACACTGCGAGAGATAATAATGCAGGCATCTACCTCAGAGAGCTTTGAGGAACAAAGGGGATTGAGCAGCAGTGGCTTTCTCATGGAAATGCCAGCCATATAATTGCACCGGGCATTGATGAGGGCAGCGTCTTGTGGTTGCTGCTGAAGTCAGTCAGATTTGGTGTATTATTCTAGATGCCCTGGGTAAAAGTGTGAAGCTCTGCTGTGGGTTCCTTACAAGGGAGCTTTTACTGGTTCTGGGTACTGGGTGTGCTTTGTTCCGCTTCTGTGTAGATGTCCTTCCCTTCCTCCCTTCCTTCTATCAACACGAAGAGATTCTGATTCTTGCAAAAAAATAAATTAGGTCAATTTTTTCCTCCTGGTCTCTTTAATTATTTATTATTAAATGCCTAGGTCTCTTCCCTGACTAGCTCGTAACTTATTTAATCCATTCAAATTATTCTTTGTCTTCCACATGGTTAGTTACCTTTCCACACTGCCGGCCTCCAAGTCCAGGGAGAATCTCCTCTGTATTCTGTTCTCAGCTCACCTGCTAGTCTACATCCACGCCCATCCTCTGTCTCCTCAGCGTTTCCCTTCACTGTCTACCTCAGAGTCTCACTGGAATTTCTCCATGTCTGTCTGCCGGTCTTCTTTTATTCTCTCACTATTTAAATTCTGTATGTATGAGGTGTGTGTGTGTGTGTGTGTGTGTGTGTGTGTGTGTGTGTCCCCACTTTATTTTTGAGATAAGATTTCTCACTGAGGCAGGATCTCACCGATTGGCTAGATTGTCTAGCTAGCCAGCTCCAGGGTCCAGCTCTCTCTCCTTGCCCCTCTGTGCTGGTTACTGAGAGGCACACTACCTCACGTTTTACATGAATGCTGGCAATCTGAACTCAGGACTTCATGCTTGTGTGAAAGCCATTTTACTGATGGAGGTATCTTCTTAGCCCTTCCTCAGTTATTTTTGGTAACTATATTTTCTGTAATTTTTTTTAAAACAAAGCAAACAATGAGGACCTGTTTCTAATATGCTTTTGTCCATGTGTGCATGTTTGTGCTAACCACAATGCTCCATTTTCTGTTTAATTCACAGAAAATATAACATTTCTACTTAGAAAGATACATTTTTAGCATTTGAACTTGTCCCCTGACCTCCAGGCTTCTATTAAAAACAATGCCAAGGCTATTGCTCTGTTTGAAGACCACCCATGCTTTAGAGGCAGACTTTCATAGCACTATTTTCTGAGGCCACCTGTGACAGCTGTCAGCATAGATAGGACTGCAGCTGGTGGCCAAGTCGACTTCCCAGCCAACAAGATCCTTTAGGGGGTGGGGTGGGTGGGGCCGACTTCACTTCTGATCTGCGCATGTTCAGTCTTGGCGCTTTCACGGTGATACACAGCAAGGTCCGCTCCCATCCTCTTCCCCCCTACCCCCATCTTCCTGGCACAATGGTTCTCGACATCTCCCGTCTGTCTAGTCTTCCACCTTTCTCCTTCATCTCCTTTACAAGGTTTAGAAGCTTCTCATCCTAAAGGCTTCTCATTTAAAAACAGAACTCATCAAGTCCTTTTCTACACTCTTCTGCTTATCTTTCTGGCATAGAATTTCTCATTTGTTTTATAGCTCCCTCACCACCTGTGACCTCATACAGGCTAATGTTGAAACAAATGGCACAGTGGAAAGAAGCCCCATGTGTCCATCCCGGGCACTGTGGCTCTGGGTGGGACAGGAGACACTCGGGAAGTGGCTGCAAGCTCTTCTACAGCCTGACGAGCTGACCAGGCTGTGTGAGAAGCCTCTGCGGAGACACAGCCCATGGGTAGAAGAGGGAGCCTGGGAACAGATGGGGCTGCAGAGCGCAGCTGATGTACTGGTGCTGGACCGGTTTGCGGCAGGTTGGGGCACTGGGCTAGCTGCTTAGGCTTGGGTGAATGGGTACTGTCTGGGAGCACTGGGAAACCCTTGGTGAGAGATTAGATGCGGCTCCTTAATCGAGGGCCGGATCCCTCATTTCCCACGGCGGGTCCAGATGAAGAGACAGTCCATAATTATAAGACATTTATTTTCATTGTGGAGAGTGGTGTGGATGGAATTGTACCCCCGCCCCTCTGGGAGAGGCGAGGCAGATATAGTAACTGGGAAGGGGCATGGCTAAGTCTCTAGGTGTCTCATTAACATGGGGATGGCTTGGGGCTGTGTGGCCATGCCTCTACCTAAGGAAGGGTGGTATGTGACAGTAACTGGAGCCAGAAGCCTCCCGGGAGTGTTGGCATAACGATTCCCGGTCCCTTGTGGATTCCGCTGGGTTGCCCAGAGTTTGCGCCTATGTTCAACCAGGTACTGCCTGTCACAGGTGACTGCCCCATAGGCTAACAGCATGGTATTATTAATTTTTTTTTAGCATGGGAAATGATAGTGTTATTATTATTATTATGCCAAAACTTCCCACAAATTTGATATGTAACTGAGGCTGACCTTCAATTCCTGACCGGTCCAGCCTCCATTTTCCAAGAGCACAGATTAAACCCTTTTTTATTGTATGTGTATGTGTGCATATATATGTGCATGTTTGTGAGCGTGCAGTGTGCATGTATAGGCCAGAGGCTGACATCAGGTGCCTTTCTTTAGAGATTCCCACCTTACTATTTTGGGGCCAAGGTCTCATAGTGTATGAAGAGTTAACAACAAATTCAACTAGTCCAACTGTCCAGCAAGCTCTAGGGATCCTTCCATCTCTGCCTTTTTGAGGCTGGGATAACAAGGACTTCTTGCTTTTTGTCTGGGTGCTGCCAAGCCAAACTCAAGTCCTTATGACTGTGCAACAAGCACTTTAAGGACTAAGCCTTCTCCCCAGACTCTGAGTCTCATTTTTAATGATCTGATTGACTTCTATGTTGGTTTTCCTGTGCTGAGCCAGTCCTTCCGCCTACAAAGAGTATAGAGAATTTTCTGATGTCCACATCTTTGCCATTACTTTCATCTTGCCCTTTGATGTTAGGCAGGTAGTTATCCATATGGAGAAGCTCAGCAGCGTGCACGTGATAGCACGCATGGAGAATTGTCATTGAATACTATTTCAGGAGCTGGCCCGCTCATGTTCATGTCTTGTCCCTTCAGTTTCTTAAAAATGTTGCTTAAATTTTCCCTGCCCCGGCTTTTTTCCTTTATAGCATGGGGGGGGGCATAACTATGAGGCTTAAGCAACATTTGGTGTATACATTGGATTCAGCATATTAAAATTGCAATCAGGATAGTCAGTCACTTATAGAGTAAACGTGTAGCAGAATTTTCCCTGTCCAATTAATTTAAATATTAATACAGCAAGAAACCTGTGATTGGACAGGGAAAAGGGAGGCAGAGCTAAGAGTTGCAGAGAGAGGGAGCAAGACAGGAGAAGGGGGAGAGGGAAGGAAGCAAGATGGAGGAAGAACAGGAAGATTCAGATTCCGCGTGTCTTTAAATAGCCACTGGTAGCTATAATATCAGATAGGTAGAATAATTGGGATAACTTGTCTAATCTAGGTGGGCAGCTTGTATGATTATCAATTGGCCCTGAATTTATTGTGTGGGCATCTTGAGAATTTATTCATATATAAATCTGACTGATTAAAGATAAGCTTCTAGAGTTTTGTTTTCACCATGTTGCTGGGTGTTGTGGTGGCTGACCGTGGAGTGGGCAGTCGTTGTGTGGGGCTGGCGTGGCAGTTACCTGCCAGCAGAACTTGGCCAGTTGGGTGGAGATGTTTCGAGGGTTCCAGGCTGGAGAGTCTGCCAAGAGGAGAACACCCCGCTGGTGCCATGTGGCCTGCTGGTAGCGCGGGATAGTGATAGTCTTTTTAATATTTCCCACAACAGGTGGTGAACCAATGTGTTGGGCAAGAATCCACTAGAAATTAGCTTGAGAGTAAAAGTTTTATTTTTTTTAAGTGAGTAGCTGGGTAGCTGGGACGAGTCACGTGGACTCAAGCACGGGAACCTTGAAACAAAGAAAGAGGGCTCTGAGATCCCTTGCTGTGGAAAGAGACAAGATGATTGCTGAGTCAGAGAGCTGAAGAATGAAAGAGATGCCCACATTCACAAGATGCCCACACAATAAATTCAGGGCTAATTGATAATCATACAAGCTGCCCACCTAGATTAGACAATTATCCCAATTATTCTATCCCTATCTGATATTATAGCTACCTGTGGCTATTTAAAGCCATGCGGAATCTGAATCTTCCTGTTCTTCCTCCATCTTGCTTCCTTCCCTCTCCCCCTTCTCCTGTCTTGCTCCCTCTCTCTGTAACTCTTAGCTCCGCCTCCCTTTTCCCTGTCCAATCACAGGCTTCTTGTTGTATTAATATTTAAATTAACTAGACAGGGAAAATTCTGCTACATAAACTAGTTGCTCCTAGAATAGAACACTGCTTATAGCGGTGTTCAATAGTATTATGTCAATGAATGAATGAGTGAATGAATGACAGCGTTAGATATCGAAGATACAACGAATGTGTGACTTCTGTCTTCAGATCCCACTGATTGGGAACAGAAGACAAAGATAAGATGTTAATTAAATTCTGCTTAAGGCACTGCAGAAATGATTCTGTCAGTAAAGAGCCATGCCGGCAGGAGGGCTTGAGTGTGCAGCTCCAGTACCCATGTGAAAAGCTAGGCACACCTGTTGATGCAAGCCAGTAAACCCTGTGCTGGAGAGATGGAGACCCTTGGATTCGCAGAATGCTCTGGACAGCCAGTCTTGCTGTGAGGGGGAACTCCAGCTTAGTGAGAGATGTTGTGGTGACTTGAAAGAGAGATGCCCCTCATAGACTCATGTGTTTGAAAACTGGGCCCTTTGTTGATGGCACTGTTTGGGGAGGTTATGGAACCTTTAGAATATGGAGGGAGCACGTAACAGGGAGTGGCCTTTGAGAATTCATAGCCCCACTTCCCGTCCTCTCTCTGTTTCCTGCTTATGGGTGGAGACTGTATCTCTCTGCTTCCAGCTCTACTCACAGGATGCCATGTCATCCCTGACATCATGGCTCTAACTCCCAGAAAGCATAAGCCAAAATAAATGTTTTCATCTATAGGCTGCTTTTAGCCATGGTATTTTCTCAAAGCAGCAAAAAGTAACGCTGTTTCAAAACTAATGATGTGGAAAGTGATTGAGGACCACACCCAGCTTCCACCCCTGACCTTCACACACTACACACATGGACATGTATACATGCATATTACACACACATTAAAAACATGCTAGGGAGTATAGAGGAAAACGGAAGAGGCGCGCCCTTCCTTTCTTCCTTTCTTTTTTTGGTTTTTCGAGACAGGGTTTCTCTGTGTAGCCCTGGCTGTCCTGGAACTCACTCTGTAGACCAGGCTGTCCTCGAACTCAGGAACCCACCTGCCTCTGCCTCCTGAGTGCTGGAGTTAAAGGCGTGCGCCACCACTGAGGCACACTATTTCTTTAAGCTGAAGGTCTGTAGCGCGCATGTGGCTAGTCAAAATGAATCCATTTTCATTGTCTCCTATGTCTCCATGTCTCCATCTCCTCCTCCTCTCCCCTCTGTCTCCTCCCCTCCCTCTCCCCTTCCCTTCCCCCTCCCCTCCCCTCCCCTCCTCTCCCCTCCCCTCCCCTCCGTCTCCCCCTCCCCTCCCCCTTCCTTTCTTCTTCTTTCTTTCCAGGTTGACTGAGAGCACTTTCCTCAATTCATCAAATAATAGAGAAATTTTTAGCTAATGGCTTCTACTTTCCAATTTATGGTTTTCACTATTTGCTGACCCTTTCTAACTCAATACTTTGCATTTTTTCCAGACATCCTTCTTGTGGTAACCTCAGACAGACCCCTGCATGAATTCTACCAGCCTCTACTTTCCTTTTAAACAGAGTCCTAGTGTTAGTGAAAGTTACAGACCTAAAAATACAAGGGGATCGATAGCTGTTGTGTTATTGAATAATTTTATACGGCTCCAGGAAAATATTGTTCAATTCAGGGGAAAACGTATCAGACTTGTTACCAGGGAATAATGGGCCTGGGGGTGAAACTCAGTGCTTGCCAGGTATGCATGAAGCCCTGGCTTCAAACATCAGTAACACACTGACACACAGACACACACAGACACATACAGACACACAGACACATACAGACACAAACACACAGACACATGCAAGACATACACACACTCCTTCACTTATTTTTGGCATTTAAAAAAAAAGAACCATTTAAATCAAAGAAACATTGGATTAATTTAAATGTTTATTTTATTTTTAGATTTGTGTTTTGCTTATAATTTTAGATATAGCTAATCAAGGGACTGATTAAATTGTTCCCGTGACAATAATCAAATTCTTCCTGTATGGGGTTTCAATAATTTTCTCTAAAGGTTCGTTTATATTTTGTGTTTATAGCAGTTTATGTATTTTAGTGCAAAAGTCAGTTTTTAATTCTTCCAGGCTATTTTATATCAAAGCACAGGGTACAGATCCCTACGAGAGCTACCTCCATGCTGTAGTGATTATGATTTTATCTGATGTGGTGAAGAGATGGATGTGTGCACACAGTAGGCAGGTCATTCTTACTGAGTCTGTCCATAAGAAGAAATGTACACATTAGGTGACTATATGAACTTCACTTTAACTTGGACTAAAAAAATATAAGGGAGAAATGGGTCAGTGATTAAGAACAGACTCAGCTCTTCCCAAGGAAACAAGTTTGGTTCCCAGCACACACATTGGGCAGCTCACAACCACCTGTAACTCTTTTTTTTTTTTTTTTTTTTTTTTTGAGACAGGGTTTCTCTGTATAGCCCTGGCTGTCCTGAAACTCACTCTGTAGACCAGGCTGGCCTCAAACTCAGAAATCCACCTGCCTCTGCCTCCCGAGTGCTGGGATTAAAGGCGTGCACCACCACTGCCTGGCTTACCTGTAACTCTTAACTTTAAGGATCTGATACCTTTTGTACCATATGCACATGGTGCACAGAGAGAGAGAGAGAGAGAGAGAGAGAGAGAGAGAATCTTAAAGATATTATGAGAGAAAACAATGTGTTGTAATTACGACTTTAAAAACTGGGACTAAGGTAAGGGAGGGGAGAGTGGGCTTAAGAACACAAATTCTAGACTTCTAGACTCTGGACACAAGGTTCATGATGCCAGTCTTGGCCCTGTTCTTACTGATTGGGTAGCTCTGGACAAGTTCTTTTGTTTTGTTTTTGTTTTTGTTTTTTATTTTTTAAAATAGATTTAGAGGTCTTATCTGCAAAACACAGAAAATATTGGGTTGTTGTGTAGTCGGGGTGGTCAGTGTGCACAGAGCTGGGAGAATGAATAGTGTTATGGAAAGAGAGCTACCAGATCGGCTTATGGAGGAAGTGCTGGCTACTCTACCAGAGGTTGTCTGCATTCCAGAGAGGCCAGGGACCCATGGTGAACGTCCCAGTTCACAAAGCTGGATGCCTCAACAGTACCAAATTTGGTGCTGAAGGCCTGGAGGATTCCTGAGGAGTGACTGATCTTTAGTTTCTGTTGGAAGGGTGAAGAAGCTGAGCTCAAAAGCCCAAAAAACATGGCGGTGGCAGTGGTGGCTTAGATGTACTCATCAGCAAGGAGCAAAGTTAGAGTAGGCAAAAATGGCCCTGCCTTGCCCTCACATCTCTTTAGATCCTGGATACTGTAGGCACTGTCCACACTGAAGAGGGGCATCTCCCCTCAGCTATTCCTTCATGGAAATGTCTTTACAGACCCACCCAGAGGTTCTTAATTGATTCCAGATGCAATCAGGTTGGCAATCAACACCGAATTTAAAATAATATACATAACTTGCTATGGCAATGGCAAATACTAAGAAGGGGCTAAAGAGAGGTTTGCCATTGATTTTCTAGGACCAGCCAGGACATCTTCCGCTGGTTGCAGCAGTTTTGCATTACTCTAGTTATCTGCATTCGTCTTTTCTTTACTGAATGCTTTGCTTTTCAATGTGAGCAAATCAAAGGTGTTTTTCTTCTGGTCTTTTAGTGGCTGATGGATGGAAAGAGTGATGGGCACATGCTCTGTACCCTGAACATTCTAGATGGTGAGTGCCCAGGGGAGCCCAGGAGAGTCAGTGTGCACACACGCATGTACGTGTACACATGCACACAAGTGCACACAATGACTGGGTTCTAGGAGGCAGCGAGGGTGTTTAATGAATGAATCACTGAGGAGGCAAATGAGCTGTGGGAGGCAAGCCCTGGATACATTCTTTCCCTTACTCCAGAATTGTCTCAGAGAGATAAATGCTCAGACCACTGTTTCATTCTGGATGGTAGATATTTATGAATTTAAAAGTAGCCACTGTTATTTCTTTTTTCTTTTCAACCACTTGCTTGTCACAGCTCTGTGTTTTCTCGGAATGAGTGTGAAGAGGGTCTGCAGTCATGGTGGAGAATACTTCTACACACTGTTGTTCAGTTTTGTCAAGACACATTTCAGGTGACTTAAAATCCACCCCTGGACTGTGTAAAATGTACAGAGCTGCACAGCCACCACTAGACTCTAATTTAGAACACTTCTTTTTGTTTCTGTGGAGACCTGGTTTCAACTTTTCTGTGAAATGGAACAATATACTCTGTGGCCTTTTAGTCTGTCTTGTTTTGCATACCATGTTGTTTTCAAGGCTCCTTTATGTGGCAACATATGTCAGCCTTTGATTTTTATTATCAAGTAAGATCTGAAGTATAAACAGATGCCCCATTTTCCTTTGTTAATAAGTTCTTTGAGAATTTTGTTCAATGGGTTTTGACTGTAGTTACTGCCCCTATCCCATCTTCTCCCAAATCTACACGCCCTCTGTATCTGCACAACTTCCTGTTCTCTCTCTCTCTCTCTCTCTCTCTCTCTCTCTCTCTCTCTCTCTCTCTCTCTCTCAACCATCAAGTCCAATTTGTGTTGCCCATATACTCTTGGATGTATGGCCACCCTCTGGATGGTGGTTGATCTACCAGGGGCCACACTCTTAAAGAAAATGGACTCTCCCTCTTCCGGGAGCTATCAATTATGAATAGCTCCTCAGCGAGGGGTGGTATGTTGTGCTCACATTCTATACCCCTTGCTGGTTATGGGCTCCAGTTTGTGTAGGTCTGGTGCACACTGTAAGTACAACTGCCATGAGTTCATATGTGCAACTGTACTGCTGTGTCGGGAAAGCCACTGCTTCCTTGTGGTTACCCAGTGCCTCTGGTTCTGACAAGCTCTATACTCCCTCTTTCTCTCTGAGCCTTGGGAGGAGCGGATGTAAGGCAGGTGTCCTGTTTAAGACTGAACATTCCATAGCATCTTATTCTCTGCACCTTGACCAGTCTGTGTTAACTGCCATCTACTGCAAAGAGAAGCTTCTCTAGTGAGGGTTGAGAGAGGCCCTAATCTATGGGTATAATAAGTCCTTAGGAGCTGGTTTAACACGGCATCCATTTAGCAGAACAATAATAGTAGGGTCATGGGGATTGAACTCTGGGTGGTTGGCTTGGCAGCAAGCATCTTTACCTGCTGAGCCATCCTGCCAGCCCTTCTCTAGGGATTTTAAAGAAACTACTATGGTTTTCTTTCAGAAACACCAGAGAGACATATTGGAGTGAAATAATTTCCTAGCTTTTCAGTGACAATTTAAAATGACTAGGTATAATTTTCCCAGGCTTTCAAAAGTGGTTTGCCTTCAAGGTGAGAAACAATCCTCTGATTTTCTTGAAGTTGAGGCTTCTTCTAATGCTGACCCTAAAGTAAGACCTTTTCAGGCAGATTTTGTTTTGCTCTAAATGTGTAATTTCCCAAGAGACAAGATTTGAGAAGTCTGTGCCAATCAGGTTGGCTTTGTTCTGGAAATCAGTCCTAATTTTGTGGCTGTGATTAAAAGAAAAGAAGAAAACAAAAACAACAACACACTTTCTCAATGGGGAAACAAAGGTCTGGCTGGGTTCAGGGCATTCACGCTGCCTCGGTAAATGTTTGTTCTCAGAACTGGAGGTTGATTTGAAGAGAAACCTGCAAAACTAACCCAAGTAAGGAAAAGAATACAAAACCCAAACCACAGAAAACAAAAAACCAAGAAACTGCTTTCAAGTGAGCTACAGTGTAAACAGAGACCTGATGCTTAACTGGCTTCTGCACTGACACCCAGATACTCAGACTGGCATTTGGGAGACATCTTGGGTATTTAAGGAGATGTTTTCAGGTTCAGCATGAGTGGGCTCAAGCTGTGGCTGAACTCAACTTCGTCGTATGAACTTAGACAAACATGCCTAAAATATGTGGTGTAGATTTCTTTAGGGAAAGGCTAGCTGTTAGGGATCCTGCGGGCTATGCTATGTCACAGCCACGAAAGCGTGACTATATGCTCATTTGCATACTATTTACATATGTCTGGTCCTTAATTCTGGGTAAGGGAAAGACGTGTTGTTTGATGAAAAGTGGGATCATTAGTGATGCCAGTTTTGGATTTTTCCCTCCTCGCTTGTTCTCAGTAACTTCTTTCTAATAGTTTAGCCGTCACATAACACACTTAAGACAGGAAGCTAAGAATCTTGGGAAACGAATGAGACCAATGAGGTTTCATGACCCTGTATGAATGTTTCATGAAATCATTCCTGAGCAGTATTGTTCAAATGTAGCTTTTAAAAAAAGAAAAATCAGCATATGTAAATGAAGCTGTAAATTTAGGAACACCAAGACAAAACAACCCCAACAAAGAGAGTTGATATTCAAGCCAGAAGACTTAACTGATAAAATGCGATCCAATTTAAAGTAAAACTTTAGCATTCTTAGAACAAACATCCTACATAAACACAATTGTTGAGATGAAGTTCACAATATTTTCCAAAACTGTAGTACATCAGCCCGTTGGTGCACTGGCAAGAAGGTAACCAAGAATGGGCTAATGGCTTTTCATTTTGTAAGTAGCTCTACACTGTACAAGGCTTCAAACAGCACCCTGTAGGGGTCTGCTACTTTACCCAAGCCATTCAGACTGAAATATTTATGCATTTTCTTCCAGTGACAGCCTTAAGATTTTTTCCCCCTATATGTTTAAGCGATGGAGTTGGCTCCCTATTTTGTTTGACAAATTTTGTAGCTGTGGCTCTGGTAGAAGACAGCCAATAGCACTGTGCTCTTGGTGCTGGTGAAGGAGCCACGGAGCAACAGAGGCTTTTAGCGGCTATGGGGTTGCTAAAAGCAGTCGCTCCAATTAGCAGTGAGAGCCAGCACCTGGTGTTACTCAGAATTCTGTCCCTTTTAAGACTGATTTTTAATTTAATCTATTTTTACTTTAAATAACAAAAAAATCTTCCTCATTCTCTGGGCGTTATACAGAAAACTTGAGCGCATGGGAACATTCTGAGATCGATTATTGATACTGATTTAGAATGTGGGGGCATGCTTGGTGAACGATTCTTTCCTACGGCAGAATTTGGAAATGCTGTTTTCCCTTCGATCACTTCCTGGTTTCGACTATGATCATATTGATATTGTAGTTGTCTCCTTAGAAATTATAACACTGCCCCCCAGGCCCCAATGTGTGTGGGGTTTGCTGCCAGACCTGGCACGTGGATGATAAAAAAATGATAGCTCTGAACTGCAAATATGTAGCAAAAAAGAGCCTTCTTTTCAAGTCCCTCTTTCAAGGTGTCAAATCAATACAAAGGAAAGAATTGTGACAGACTATCCAAGGGGTGCTGTCAGGCTGGCGAGATGGCTCAGCAGATAGAGACACTTGCAGCATAAGCCAAATAGCTGGAGTTTGATACCCAGAAACAGAGTAGATGGAAGGAGAGAAATGACTCCACAAAGTTGCCCCTTTTGTCCCCACATGTGCCCTGTGCCGACCCCCTCTTTTTCTCCCCCTGCCCCCCACCAAATATGCTACTGTCAATACATAATACTTTTTAATTTTTTCAAATTGGATATTTTCTTTATTTACATTTCAAATGTTATCCCATTCCCTAGTTTCCCCTCTGCCATCTCTTATCCCATGCCCCCTTACCCTGCTTCTGTGAGGGTGCTCCCCCACCCACCCTCCCTAGGCACCTACCCACTCCCACCTCACTACCCTAGCATTCCCCTACACTGGGGCATCAAGCCTTCACAGGACCAAGGGCCTCCCCTCCCATTGATGCCAGATAAGGCCCCTTCAGCTCCTTCAGTCCTTCCCCTAACTCCTCCATTGGGGTCTCTGTGCTCAGTCTGATGGTTGACTGCCAACCTCCGCATCTGTATTGGTCACCATCTGGCAGAGCCTCTCAGGAGACAGCTGTATCAGGATCCTGACAGCAAGCACTTCTTGGCATCAGCAGTAGTGTCTGGGTTTGATGTCTGAATGTAGGATGGATCCCCAGGTGGGGCAGTCTCTCTGGATGACCTTTCCTTCAGTCTCTTCTCCACTCTTAGTCCTTCCTTTAGACAGGAGCAATTCTGGATTAAAATTTTGGAGATGGGTGGGTGGCTGCATCCCTCAATCCTTAACGGAGGGGGCCACGCCTAACCTCTGGATATGGTCTCGACAGCTTCTCCCTCCCCTTTGTGGGATATTTCAGCTGATGCCATCCCCATGGGGTCCTGCGAGGCTCTTGCTTTCCTGGCATCTGGGACTTTCTGATTGCTACCCCCAGTTCCCCATTCCCCATTGCTACACACCTCTGTTCAATTTCCTGACCTTCTGTTCAGCTCCTCCATCTCCTCTCATGCTGTTTTCAGTATTTTTTTCCTTTAGACATTTGATAGCCCCCTTCTATGTTTATTTACAATAAAAAATGTTCCTGAATGTTTTGGGTAGTATGCTAACTTTCTTGTAGTTTTCTTTCTTTTAAGACAAATATTATTTATTTATTTATTTATTTAATGTGTATGTGTGTGAGTGAGTGTATGTATGTACACCATGCTCCTGCAGGACCCTGTAGAAATCTGAGGAGGGCATTGGATCTCCCAGAACTGGAGTTACAGTGGCTGTGAGTCTCCCTGTGGGTGCTGAGAATGAAGCTCAGATCCTCTTCAAGAGCAAGAGCAGTCCTACTCTCAACCACTGCACCATCCCTCCAGCTTCCTTCTGGCCTCTGTTTTAAGAAGAACTATAAAAACCCAGAATAGTATCTGTTGACACAATATTTTCTGGAACCACTAGATTTTAAGAAGACTTGTAGACGAGTTCTTGTTACTGCAACTGGAGTGCGTCTTGTTCCTTTATTCTTGGTCAGAATTCTTTTCTTTTAAAAAGCCAAAAACACTGGAGTAATCAATCAACTCTAATATAGAACCTTCACTGTCTGCTCATCACATTCTGGGATTTCCCCCTCATGAGATATTACAGTCTCAAGTTTTTAATGAGCTCAGTTCACTATTATCATAGTCGCGGTGTAGCTTCTTTAGCTGTTGACATGCTGTGACTCTCAGATTATGGCTTCCCATTGAAAAGATCCAAACCACCTTGGTTTGTACTGCTAACCATGGAGAACCAGACAATTCTTTTTATATAGAAAACAGTTTGGGAAAATTATGCAGATTGCAAGCTCTTTTCCAAATTGGTTCTCTGTCTGATTTCTAATGGGTCAGTTCCCACCAGTAGTTTGTGTGCATACGTATTGTCAATAGTGCTTGTGGACTAAGCATGAAATTATCTAGGTATGATGAAAGTTTGGCAAGACTGCCTGTATGAGATTTCTAGATTGTGCCATTCCTGGCTTATGTGTGAATTTATGGAAGCCTGTGGTTAAGTTTCCAAATTGCAGCTTCTCTCGTCTTTTCTTATTAGTGTTCGCACCTGCCCACCTTCCCTCTTCTCCGCATGCTGTCAGAATTCATTATGGCCCCTCGATGGCATGGATCTGCTCAGTGGAATGAGCGAAATGTTCTAACCTAGACCAAATTGTTTGGGACAGCGCAGAACACAGATGTGGGAAGAGTCAGAGTTGGAGAATAGAAAACATTCACATAGTCACGGAGAATCTTGAAGGACTTGCAAGCAATTTGAGAACAAAATTTAACATCAGGAAAGTACATGGAAATAAATTTGTGCCTCAGACTTATAATCTGGAAAAGAAAGTTAAATTTATCATTAATAAATAAAAAATAAAGCTACTGGTAAATTCCAGAGTATAGGATAAGAAATATAGTTGTACCTCATATGTGAAACTTCCCTCTGTGAGCTAAGAGATTTGCTATTACGTCACTCATTGAAGAGAATGTAAACATTTCTATATATTCATCTTCTATTACATATTTTCCATTAGTAAGAGTTCAAAAGAGA
The DNA here is from genome assembly GCA_028551405.1 of Uromys caudimaculatus. Classification (NCBI taxonomy): domain Eukaryota; kingdom Metazoa; phylum Chordata; class Mammalia; order Rodentia; family Muridae; genus Uromys; species Uromys caudimaculatus. The sequence continues at coordinate 25,739,485 of CM052717.1, read as the reverse complement.
ATGATGCTTCTATTCAACTTTTGGATGGTGGGGTAAGATTTATAAAGATAATAATATTTCCTCTATATTTTCTGATTATTTAGCTTGGATTTGTTTAATTTATTCATTGAAAGCGAGTTGACATGAGAGCTTTTGATCTTCATTGATGTCACTTGTGACATGTGCTAAGTCTGATGAAGTCCGTTCCTTACTTAATCTAAATTAGCCACTGGAACATTCTTGACATCACAAGACATTTCTTATTTCCATTCTTCTTGCTTGTACCTTAACCCTAACCATAACCTAGCCCTAAACTTAGCCATAGCCCTAACCATAATCCGAACCCCTAACCTTGCCCTAACCCTAGCCCAAAACCTAAACCTAGCCCTAGCCCTAAAACTAACCCTAACCCTAGGCCTAGCACTAACCCTAACCCTAACCCTAACCCTAGCCCTAGCCTTAGCCCTAACCCTAACCCTAGGCCTAGCCCTAACCCTAACCCTAAACTCTAACCCTGCTCTAACCCTAGCCCTAGCCCTAACCCTAACCCTAACCCTGGCCTTAGCCCTAAACCTAGCCCTAGCCCTAACCCTAACCTTAGCCCTAATCCTAGTCCTAGCCCTAACCCTAACCCTAACCCTAACCCTAGCCCTAGCCCTAACCCTAACCCTAACCCTAGCCCTAGCTCTAACCCTAACCCTAGCCTTAGCCCTAACCCTAACCCTAAACCTGAGTCTCCAAAGCAGGAGCCTCTAAGGGCTCAGTCTTTTCTCTCTTTGTATCCCTCACACCTGGTGTCATGGTGTGAAGGATAAAGTAATTGCCATGGCTCACTTTCGTCTTGGACACTAGACCTGCCTATCCAACTGTCCCCTTGCTATCTTTCCCTGGTTTTCTAAAGCTTTCTTACATAGTATGCGCATAAAAAACCCTTAGTATTTCCAGGTTACCTCTGAGTTCACTCAAAGCAAACTGCCACCATCTCATCCTCAAGCTTTGGGACGCTCCATTTCTTTTTCTTTTATCTTCCTCTTTTCTTTCCCCTCTACCCTACCTGCTTTCCTCCTCCTCCTCTTCATTGCCCTCTTCTCCTCCTCTTCCTCCCCATTCCTTCCTCCCTCCCTCCCTCCCTCCCTCCCTCCCTCCCTCCCTCCCTCCCTCCCTCCCTCTCTCCCTTCCTTCCTTCCTTCCTTCCTTCCTTCCTTCCTTCCTTCCTTCCTTCCTTCCTTCCTTCCTTCCTTCCTGTCTTTCTGTCTTCCTTATCCTTCCTTCTTCTTTTCTTCCTTTTGACAGAATCTTCTTCTATAGCTCAGGCTAGCCTCAAACTCCTTGTAGCCTCCTGCACGCAGGGGCCACAGTTGTGCGCCACTACATCTGGTGTCTGTTGGACTTCTCACTGATTTGCGCTCTCTGCTTCAGGGTACTGGTCTCTTTGGCTGCTGATTGAATGAAATGGATGTACCTCTGATCCAGAACTTTTTCATTTGTTGTCTCCTCAAACACATCTCTTGTTCTTCTCCATAAGGTAATAATTCCAGTTTCACCTTGATTATTTTATCTGAAACTTTCTCTGTACCCCCTATACTCACTTTATAATTCACTCTGTTCCATTTATTATTTATTTATTTATTTATTTATTTATTTATTTATTTATTTATTTATTTATATTTTTGTTGACTAAATTACAGCTTTTTTTTTTTTTTTAAACTTTCCCATTACCCTAAAGTAGAATGGAACATCTATAAGGGCAGAATTCTGTTTTGTCCAGTTCTATGTTGCTAACATTTAGGACAGATGCTGGCACATAGTAGGCATTCAATTTATGTTTTGCTTTCTGAATATGATGAGAACAATGCATGAAACTTCCTTACTGTAAATTAAATGTTAAATGTTAAATGAAATTCATTATCATTTGACTCAAGGAGAAGGAAGGTGTGTGTGTGTGTGTGTGTGTGTGTGTGTGTGTGTGTGTGTGTGTGTGTGTGTGCACGCAGGGAAAGGCAAGTTCATGGCTTACAGAAGCCTTACCTAGCCAGCCTCCAGGTTGAACTCAGTTCTTCCTGACCACCTGAGTGGGCGCCATCATCTCTTCTCAATCAAGCCTGTCTGCCTGAACACACTTCTTCTAGTACTAAGGCTATTTTATCATTCTGTCAAAAACCATTTAAAATTACAAAACAAGACTGTATTTCTTTAACTCTGACCTTACAAGACTCTCAGTTTTATAACTGTTTAGAGAAAATGTGGAAAGGTTGACTGTGTTTGCTGGCCCCAGTTATTTTATTACTCATCTCTATAAAGAGGTTTTAAAAGCACATATTAAAAAGTTTCCATCTCTTTCGTCTCTTACTTTTCTTCTCATCTTCCTTTCTTGGATTTCAAAGGATCCAAAGCAAGACCCTGTGAGTTTGGAGGAAATGCATTAGACCAGGCTAGGCCAGAGCTAACCTCAGTCCTCATGTCTTGACCTCACAGTCACTTCCCAATGACTGCTCTGTGCAGGAGCCAGCACATGTGTGCTTCTCATCACCAAGCCCCCAGCTGCTGTTCTGCCCAGCTGTCTCATGTGGCTCTTTGCTTGTTTGTATTTTCACAGATCTCTTTCCTCACATCCAGCTAGAGCTAGGCTAAGAGGAAGGTCTTGATTCTGAGAACATGCACTGCCAAGGAGATGCCTCTGGGTGTGGGGTGGAGAACTGGAATGGCAGGTAGCTTTCCAGAAAACCTGATTTGCCAAGAATGACATCACCTATTTCCCATACCAAGGCAAGGGCTGACCTTGAGGAACGTTTAAGTGTGCTTCTCAACACAGAGGTCGTTTTGAGGGCTCTATGCTGGATAGCATTTGCCCTCAGCAGCATCCCCAAATGAGGCAGTCTATAAACATTTACGTCACCTGTTGGGAACCTCAGAACTGTCAAGTTTTGTACTCTTTTGAGTCCCCCAGAGCACTGCATGCTTGTAGCATCTAAACTCTTCATCGTCTTGTGTCTTGACCATTTAGCATTCGTTAGAGACAAATGCATGTTAGAAATTTAGTAGAGATTTCTGTGCAATTTTGTTAGGTATGAGCTGACTTGTTTGGTTTTCCTAAACAGAGCCAGCAAACATGCTAAAATACAAACTGATTTATTATGACCCAGGCCTCACAGGGCCTCTCTCTATTAGGACTACTTAAAATGTGCCTGTCTCCCCTGTTCCTTTTTATGCATCTATTTAAGAGCCTTCCACCGGTTTGTCCTTTATAATTTGCTCTATCATGATTCAAGAGAAGCAACAGTAGTGGCATGTTTAGCATCAGAAAATTGTAGCGGTTTGAGCCCCAGAGGGTGTTGGAGAATGCTAATCACTTACCCTCCAAGTGGGGTGAAGAGGGGCCATGGCTCATGCAAGTTCCCACACTGATTTTCTGGCAGGGTTAAACATTTCAACCGCCTTCCCCAATCTCCTGTGAGTGTTCTTGTCGTCAGAGAAAGTGAAAATGAAAATTACCACAAACCCAGGAGCAACAGCAGCCACCAGAGCAACAACAATGACAAACTCATCAACGTGTACTGTGTGGGCTAAAAAACCAACACAAAGTATTCCTGAGCTTTCCATTGCACGAGATAGAAAGGCCCAGCTGATATGTTGGCGTTGTGTTTCTTTAAAATGTTTATGATCATGTGTGTGAATGTGTGTGCGGACTCATACCCGTGCCACAGTGCCCGTGTGGCAGTCAGAGGACAACTTTGCAGAGCTGGTTCTCTCCTTCCACATGGGTTCCTACGATAGAACTCAGGTAGAAACCACCACCTACCTACAAAGGGAAAGTGAGAGTATTTTGTTTTGCTTTTCTGGATGTTATGATTGCTTTTGTGTTTTGAATGTTTATATCACATGTGTCTCTGTGCCCTGACAGATGTTAGTTTACTGACTGACTCAGGAGTGGTGTGATCCATTGCATTAGACAGGTTAAGAACAGAGCAAGGTTCCCCAATGCTGTAAAAATGTAGACATGCGGTCTTGACAGCGGGTTGTTGATTTTCACACCAGAAGAGGAGGGTTACTAGCTGGAAGAAAGCCAAGCCAAAGAGTATAGTGGCTTTTTAAGACACACACCCTTCATTCATCCACAAATCCAGTATATATGTAGCAAAAACGCCCAAAAGAGTAGCCAGACATCAAGGTGGGAGGGTTGGGGATCAGACAGAAGAATAAAATACAGTGTGCTAAGTAAAATTTAGCTTAACCTCAGGGAACCAGCGTGGTCTTGGAGAGATACCAAGGCCTGGAACATTACTAGAATTTTGGCAACCAAGAAAAGGGCAGCCATGTGGGTGAGAGGACAAAGGGTGAGGACAGCAGGACAGCATACAGACTGCTCGGTAGCTGGAGCAACACCCAATACCCTCTTGATTTGCTTTCCCAGTTGGTAAGGAAGGAATCCAAGGTCCTACTCTGTGTTCAGGACCGAGTGACTCAGTTAGGGCTCCCAACAGCCTTGCTGTGCGTAGGGTTGATGAGGTTCCTGGAAGGTAAGACTTTCAGTACTCACGCAAGGACTGTCTTGGGCAAACAGACCCAGATGGTTGGACATGGTATCTTTATGTAGGAATCTGCCAGCTGAATCGTGGGCTTGTCTGATTGGTTTTATTTTATTTTCCTGTTAGGTAACAGATGAACAGGTTAACAATGGGATATGAGAAAGAAGAAAGGGGAAATATAGTATTTGTAGACTGGAAAATGACATATTTGGTAACAGATATGTCCATACTGTGGATAGGGCTTCAGACATTGAGGACTAGGAAGGGACCCAGGAGAGAACATAGAGTATGAAAACCAGTGAGATATGGCATCCATCTATCTGTCTATCACCCATCCTTCCATCTATCCATCCATCTATATCTATCTATGTGTCTGTGTATCTATCACTTATCTGTCTATCACCTTCATGATTGATACAGCTATGATCTATAGGTGTCAATCTGGAGCAATAATGTTGAAAATTTATGGAAGAAATAGAACAGGAAACAACTTTAATCGAATTTCTATAAAAAGATGTCGGCAGTTCATTAATTCGGATAGAGATGACCATGTGATTGAATTCATTAAAATTAAATTTCCTACCATTTAAAGATATTCATTAGTCACAGTGATAATCGCCGAAGATGGAATTAGGTTATTTCCTCTAAAAATTGTGTTATATTAACCTATTCAAACCTTACTGCTTGCTACATGTTTTAAAAATTAATCTTCTTTCTAGGGAATGATTGCATAACCCCGACATCTCAGCATTTGGGGGTGGAGTTAGGAGGATCAAAAGTTCAAGGTTAGCTTCAGCTATCTAGGAAGTTTGAAGTAAGCCTGGGCTATGTGAAATTCTGACTTAAAAGAAAACAATTTATCTTCCAGGGTGTAGTGGCAGATGCTTATCAACCTAGCACTCAGAAGCGAGAGGACCATGAGTTTTTACCTTGACTATCTTATACAATGAGGCTCTGCCCATAAAATAAAGTAAAGTAAAATAAAATAAAATAAAAGAAAATAAAATAAAGTAAAATAAAGGCAAGGTTCATTTTGAGAGCAAAAGGCTGTTTGTAGACAGAGCACTTCAGGCGACTGTGTTAGCGTGACAAACCTTACCTATCTTGTTCTCTAACGTCAAATCAATTAGAATGGCATCTGCAATAGAAATATGCCAGCTGCATGTCATTTAAGAAGTCTTGATGACTACATTTTAAAAAAAGAAGGGAGAAACTAATAAAATTGATCTTAATGCATTTTACTTGAAAAGATACATTTAAAGCATCACAATTTTAACTTGCAGACACCATGAAATTATTGAGATGCATCACTTTTTTTTTTTTTTTTTGCTTTGTACTGCAGGTAATTCCATGCTTCCCAAGCCAAATGCAAATGTTTATTAGAGACGTTTGACTTCAGGGGAGATTTTTAAAGTTAGGACATTTGAAAAAGTAAATTAATGTATCAGAATTACTAGAAGCATGTTTTAGTTTTCAAGTGTTGACTTGCATGACAGCTTGAAATCTCAAATTTACTTTAATAGCAGAACCTAAAGAGTTATGAAACTTATAGTGGCTTATTCAAGTGTTGACACAGAAGAAAACCATCTACCCAAGTGTTATAAGCCTTGTAATTAGTGTTTAATAGAAAGAACACAGCAGGTATCTCTTCATTGTCCCGCGCGCTGTTTGGTCTCGCCAGCAAGAACCCACGCGGACACTCGGATCCTTCTGCAGCAATGCGTTTATTGCATCATGAAGAGGAAGACCCCAGGGCCCCAGAAAGGCGCTGCTTATATAGCCCTGAGGCAACGTGTCCTCCACTGATTGGCGCGCCCCGGGAGTGGGCGGTGATTAGTCATGTACACCCTTAATGCGCAAGTGCTTCGGGGTTTTCCCGCGCTATCCGTAAGTTTCCTTAGAGCGACAGCGGAAGTCAGCGCCATCTTGTAATGGCGAATACTCTAACCGCTCCCTACACTTCATAAATATATACACATATAAGAATATGTATGTATATATGTAGATATAATGTATACACATATATAATATGTATATATGCATATATATGCCTATATGTCTGAATATGTATATACATGTCTGATAGATATCTGAATATATATGTATTTGATCAAGTATTATTTATATCTGAAATATTTGCTATGGCATTTAGCAGATACAAAATTGGATAAAATCTTATAAATTCTGCTATATTTATAAGCAGCTTTGTACCTTGAGTATCAACGCAAGGCGTAGCAATAGATCTCACGACAGTACTGCTCTGGCTACCCCGTCAGAGCCTGAAAGGTAGCCGACATCCTTTAATTATTGAACAGCAATTTCAAGCTAAATTTTTATCACAGGAAAGCGGTCTTTGCTCAGAAAAGGTCAACATATCCCCTTGATCATAGTTTTGATTTACTTACAAATAAAAATTCTATGGCGGCACTATCATTGGGTTGAAAAGTAGTCTGACCAACTAAACTATTAGGCTTAAGAATAACAAAGACTTGGCCAGACAACCCGTATTTTAAGCACTTGCTGGCCACAGGTGGTTGGTGTATGCAGAATGGGACAGCAAGGACATAGGATACATTAGGTTTAAGGTTTTGAAAGCAGCTTTAGTTTCTTCCGAGGCTTACCACTTCCTCTCCTTTCCCTCCCCACCTCCCACCCTTTCCTGCAGACATTAGTTTGGTCTCCTCCCTGTAGGTGGCAGCACTTTCTTCTTGACGATACAAGTACTTTCCCCTTAGATTCCTGCAGTTTTCATAGAAAGAATTATAATTCTCTAGAAAATTCTTTGGAAGCATAAGTCAGAATATTTTCAGTTCTATTGCTCTTCCGCCCACTGCTTCAGGAAACAATCCGTTTGCCTACTCCCTGGAGAGGTGCTCACCGCTCGCTGGGTGTAGAGCAAGGTAGAAGGGAAGTCAGGGGTTCAACCTAACCCCCCTTAGCATTCCTGTGATCTCCCCAGGGCAACCCCTCCCGCAGCGATCAGAATGGACAAGAGGCGGTTTCTCTCTCCCATGCAGTGACAATGTTATCCTATGTTTTCACTTTCCATTCAACTTTGTAATCGGGTTTTTCAGAATTCCCACAGAACCTGCTATATATATATATATATATATATATATATATATATATATAAAGATAATCCACATTGGACATTAAGGGGAGCTAATATGGTGTAGCTAAGGATAATATTTTAAAAATTCGCTTTTCTACATTTAGAAATACTCTTTCCCTCTCTTTCACAACACATTGGCAATAAGATTAGGAGAGCATTATGTAAGGAACGAAGCACCAAGGAAAGAGATGGAGAAATTCAGTTGGGTTTCCCTAGGACTGGCACATATCCTGTGTGGAACCCAGCAAACTGTGTGCGGATGGCTTGATTCCCTTTGACTGACAGTTTAAAATTACAGGCTCTCTTTCCTGTAATTTTTACTCATTCTGTTCCCCCAGCACAGCCTCAATGCTCTATTTGAATTTTAATCATAATTTTTCTTAGTTTAGCTTCATGCCAACATTGTACTGTACCTGGTATAATGAGTTTAAAGTGCTATGCTTTTGACTCGAGAAAAAATTCAAACTTTTCTTAATATATTCTTTAATTCTTTTAAACTTGAGCATATGAGATGGATTGTTAATGGCTTACAGCAGAGAGAAAAGATGGGAAAGGGGGAGTTGGCTATCCAGACTTGCCCATGCCCGGAGCTCTATTAGGTCCGTTATCATATATTTGCTTATATTAACTTTTATAAACCACAGAGCATTTTCTAAAATGAAGAAACTGGACTAAGAGGGAAGCTACCCTTGTCATCTTGTAAATGACAGATTCGGCAGAGAAAAATCTACTGAAGGGCTTTTATGGCCCCTGCTTTCAGTGGCCATCCCTTACAAGGACTGTTGTATCTGAAGGCACTGGAGAACAGAAAACACCGTGTCACCTTTCCTCAATTTCTCGAGTTTCATTCAAATCAGGCCATTCGTCCATCTGCTTTCTTACCTGGGTTCCTTTCCAGAATGTAGCAATCGCTCAAAATTGACAGCCACACTTTCATTTTTCTCTTTATTCTTAATAATCATATTCACCTTCCCACACATACAGTGTTCAAATTTACAACTTTGTCCTCTCCATTCAGCAGGGTAGGACAACCACAGAACAAAGAAGTCTGTCACAGAGATTCTAGTGCAAATACCCCCACCTGCTTTCCCAAGTGACTCTTTATACTGGGTGACTCAGAGGACCACACCCTTCATCGGACCTATTTTATGTCTTGGATCACAGTCTGGGAAGCCTGTGAACACCCTCCCAGAATGATGTTCCTAACTCATGAAGAAGAAGACAAGGATACAAAAACATAACTCAGATTTTATGTCAACTTCAACGTAGTGGTAAGTAAATATATTTCAAGCAAGGATCATCAAGTAAGTGTGATTGAAAGACAAGCAAGGGAGAAATAGCTTCTGGACACATTATTGTAGTTATTGCTTATGCTTATTGATGAAAGATATGCCAAATTCCAGTTAAAAGCGAGTAAAAATAAAGACAGATTCTTTTTCCTTATCCAAAGTTCATGAGACTCCCTGAATTATACAGGCCCAAAAGTCTGGTTGTTGATTTTACAGTGACTAAACCTTTCGTACAAAGGCCTCAACTGGATCGTGTGCAGGGAGTCCAATGATAAGCAAAACCCTGTGGGGCAATAGAAGACTTTTAAGGCAGACCACTTACAACCAGAGTTCAGTGGACTCAGTTTGTCATTGTTCCTAGACTTGAAAGGATTGGAAACTCTCTTTTAACAATGTATCCAGGAGAAGGCAAAGCTTCTGGGACCACGGAGAAGAAGTTGTTTGAAGGAAGAAGGTTCTGCAGGTGCTGAAGTTAGCAAAGACAAACAGACTGAAATTAAGTATCATCAAAAATCTCAGAGACAGGAGGAAGAGCTCCGAGGGTTACCCACCTCATCCAAACACAGGAGGGACAGAGAAGTTGAATGTACTTCCTATTCCTGTCCTAAATCACTCGGAACAAACGACACCACTTCTGTGGTGTCCCTCCTGAACTCGAAAAAAGACATTGGGAAACCTCAAATTGTGGGACATGTTAGAGGGAAATGATGACACATTTCAAAACTGTGCAGATTGTGAACTATTCCAGATCAAGAGGAAAGAGAGACTTTGTTAGCCAAATTCGGGCGTGATCCTGGATTGAATGTTGGATCAGAAAACAGATCTTTATAAGGCAGAGGCAAAATTTGGGCCCAATCTATAGATCTGAAAATAGTGGTGTATCCAGATGAACTTGTTGATTTAGTGAGGGTACTGTATTCAGGTAAGAAAAAAAATGCCCTTGTTCTTGGACATTCATACTGATATGTGCAGTTTGCTTTCAAATATCTCAGAAAAAAAAAAAAAGTAGAAGATGTGGTAAGGAAAGGAGAGGACTTTGGGCCTGAGGGTGCTAGTGGCCCCAGTAAAAGGGAATGTCAAGGTGGGAATATGGGAATGGGTGGGCGGGTAGGTGGGAGGAAGAATTCCCTCACAGAGGCGGGGAGGGGGAGGGGACACGGGGGTTCCAAAGAAAAGGGGAATCATCGGAAATGTAAATAAAATATCAAAAAAAAAAAAAAAAAAAAAAAAAAAAGAAAATAAGGCTAACAGAAGAAGCTGTTAGAGGAACCAAGGTAAAATATATATTGGGACACTTTGTTTTGCTTTGGCTTCTTTTACATATGGTATTAAAAATAATTAAGCCTAATTTTTAAAAACAACCAGGTTGATGGAAACTTTCCTGTGCTTATGGTTTCTCTATCTCTAAGACTGCTGGTAACAATCAGACTCATTGTTGGTAGTCTAGTTAGCGTTGGAATCAGTCCATGCGTTCCTGGACTGCCTGGAAGGACACCGTGCTTCATGCCTTGGTCGGTTTTTGTGGTGAGAGCCAGTCTGTGCTTTAGTGTATGGGTAGTGCCCGGTAGTTTACAGAGAGCCCACACATTCTGGAGCATTACCATCACAGTATCTTCTGTATTTTAGATAAACTCAAATGGTAGGACCATTCAGTGGGATCTGTCCAAACTTCACTGGGATATCTGGACTGGGAAGCCTGTTTTTTTCAAGGCAACGTTTCAAAGCATCACTACGATAGTAGAAAAGGTCTCATTAAACTCCTGTAGTAACAAAGATCTATTGAATCATTTCTAATTTGAGAGCCAGCAATCAAACTTGCTTGAGGGGGCTGGAGAGGGGGCTCAGCAGTTAGGAGCACTGACTGCTCTTCCCGAGGTCCTGAGTTCAATCCCCAGCAACCACCTGGTGGCTCACAACCATCTGTAATGGGATCCGATGCCCTCTTCTGGTGTGTCTGAAGACAGCTACCATGTACTCATGCATAAAATAAAAGAAATCTTAAAAAAAACTTGCTTGAACTCTGAAACATTTTGAGCATTAACATAATTGTCCTGTGTGGAAAATTCCACACCTAACCTCCTGTGATGAGAAGTAGTCAAGCATAGGCACACAAGGAATATTGCACAAAATTTCCTGCAGGCTATGTGTGTACCGTATGTATGAAAGACAAATGAATTTCATGTTTAGACTTGGGTCCCATTCTCAAGATATCCCGTTATGCTTATAAAAGCATTATAAAACCTGAAAAAGAAGAATCCCAAATCTTTCTGGTTCCAAACATTTCAGATAAGAGCCATTAGGTGATCACATTAAATAACAGTCTTTGATGATCTTAGGAACATTCATCTTTATTTATTTGTCTTATAAAGGAACAGCTAAGTATTTAGAGGTCTGTTTCTACTGTTAGAACTATTAAGCAGGAGGTGAGTGAAGCGCTACACACCTGTTATGCTTGAATTCAGAAAACCGAGGCAGGGGGATTACAAATTTTGGGTTCGGTTTGGGATACATAATGAGATACTATCTCAGAAAAAAAAATTGGCTTAGTATTAGCCTTAATTCAGATCTTTAATATAGCTAGTCTTAACTCTGAACCACATGTACTGTCCCAACACATACTAGCAAGATGGTAAAGAGGGAGGCTAAAGTCGAGTAGATATTTCTAGAACTTTTAAATTATAATTTGACATATATTTAGGAAAACTGTTGCCACTGTTTTCACATATATTTTAATTAATGGCCTAGGATGTTAAATTTGTTAGAACTGTCAACTTTCTTAGAAATCAAGCATTATAAACAAGTAGAAAAAAAAATGCTCCCAAACTGAAGGACTCTGATAAATTAGAGAAGGCTACAAATAAAATCTAGTTGAGACCGCCCACCCTCATTCTACATGATAGAAACACAAGAACTTTAGTTGTAAAAAGGAGTGAAAAAAAATTAAACTCATGCCAATTCCTGCTGCCTTTACAGTTATCTACTGAAGACTTTTGGCGTGGATTCTGTCTGCTTTGTTTGTATGGAGTTATTTTACTGTTTTCAGTACAGTGTATCACCTATTATGCTTTTAAAACGATTACATTTTCGTTTATTGATGTTCTGTGTGCACATGCATGGCATGTGTCAGAAGGCAACTTGCAAGGGTTGGTTCTCTCATTCCGCCATGTGGCAGCTTTGGGGGATTGAGCTTGGGTCATCAGACCAGGCGGCAGGTGTCCTTACTCACCAAGCAGCCATATTGTCATCCCGGAAGTACGTTTCTCGGCCTTTGATTACTTTATACATCCTTTTACATGAATCTACTCAGTATTAATTCAGTACAATTACATACAATGCCCACGTAATAGCTGACTATTAAAATTTGTTCTGGAACATATTCAATTCATTAGTTTTTAAGATGAGCTTGACATTTTCTTTATTTTTTTTTTAAATAACACATAGGTGAGGTCTTCACTTCCTCTGTAAAGACTCTGCATGCATTTTGCTTTTAGGAGATTCCTAGAGTGAAGACTCCTGAGTATGTGTAACTATGCATACCACCAGTGCACAATGGGTAGTAGATAGTCACTTGTATGTGTGTTATTTCCATGATGTGCTCACCAGGGTGTGGTGATCCACACATGCCAATCCCTGCCATTTTCAACATTGGCACTCCAGTCTTACGTATTAGATTTGGAATTTGCCAAGCCTATACATATTGAAGATGGCAGAGGGAGCTTGTGTTTTGAAGTTATGGTTTCATGCTGTAGTCTTGGTTCTCAGAGAACCCATGATCCTATTCAATAGCCATAGCCGTCTTAAGTACCAGCCCAGCTGAGGAACATTGGCAGAATAAGAAAACTGAATAAATGCACAATCTTTCACTCTGCCACCCCATGACTTTCACAGGAAGAATCTCTCAGCACAAGTAAGCTTAAGGTTAAGTTTATCTGCAAACGGGAAATCCTTCCTCTTGGTAACGTTAAAGACAGGCTAGTATTCTCAGTGTTCTCCCAAAAGTCTGGGTCATGCCCTTTCTCCATAGCCTACTGTTTGTAAGAACACGACCCATTAGAATGCATTTTAGCACACATGTGCAAAAAAGCTAGATTGTTTTTGACAATTAGAAATTCAGTTCACAAAGCAGAAGCTCCAGATGTGGAGTGTGGCAGGCTAGAATCTCTGGCTGATTGAATCATTGACTTAATGTTATCAAAGCTCTGGGTTGCTTTCAGCTTGCTACTCCGCTGTTTCCCTGTATCTCTTGTATTTCAGGTGGGGCCACCACCCTGTCATAAGATGTCCCCACCAGTCTCTAGAAACATGGTTTTGGTTCACGTTCATGAGAGGACACAACTAAATTGCTAAAAGCATGGGATGTTAGTAGTCCCATTCAGTCTGATGCATTTAACTACAGTGAAGTTCTCATCCCTGGACCAAATAATGGTCTGAATATATCAGAGTCTCCCTCCGAAGAGTTTTCAGTCGGGGTGGTACCAAGTTTGGGTTGCTATGAAATGTTCCCATGAAGATGTCCAGGTGGGAGTTGCATTTCCAGGACCACATTCCTGTCAGTCAGTCAGTGAGCTTCCAAGAAAACAAGATCTGGGGTCCTTTGAACAGGGATTGGAGACAGTGGCAAGATGTGAGGAATTTCTTAGAGAGGTCTTTGAAATAAGATTTCTGGGGAGAACTCAGGTTATGTTGTCTGGACAGAATGGAGCCAGGCAGAGGCATGTAGGTGCATCAAGGAAGTCTTTGCTTCTGTGATGAGCTTAGCTGATTTTTCGTGGCAGTCTAGTGGATATGAATACACTCTCAGTTTTTCATTTATAAACAAGATGGCATCATGGAACACTTGCCGTATTTCTCTCACAGCTGAACTTAGAATGTTAATGAAATTAAAATTGAAAAACGATTTTGTTGGGAGAAATTTTATTATAAATACTTATTAAATTAGGGTAAAGCACTCTTGAAATTTTTATTATACGTAATTATAAATATGGTTGCATGAATGAAGCCAGGCAGAATTTTAACTTTTTAAAAAAAAACAGCACTCTAGTTATTGCACATAATTGATATGTAACTGTAACTAATACTTAAATTAATATAACTATCACTAAGTATAAAACTGGAGAGAAAATATTAAATGATGAAGAAGATAGAGGATCAAACTTAGGCCACTGGCTTTTTGTGAGAAGTGATTTATCTATCGGATTATCTCACCAGCCCCCAGTGTTAAGACTCTTAAGCCAAAAATACTTTTGAAGTAACTATATTTTCATAAATGACCAAGTTTAATTTTGTTATCATAATTCTAGTGGAGTCTGGTGTTTATCAAAGATTCTATCATAATAGGTCCTGGACAGATGACAGGTAGTGATCTGTCTTCATTACAAATTGCACTTGGAGGTGGTTAGTTTGAGGCAAAAGAAAACAAAAAAGGTGTGACTGTCCAGAGTGGGAAGAAAAACAAGTTTTAAGAAGAGAAAAAAAAAGAAAGGGAGGGAATTGAAAAACAGAACCAGCCAAAAACAGAAGGAAAATCCTCAGCTAGTAAGAATCCCCAGATATGTATGAATTCACCGGATCTGTCCGCAGAAGTATGGAAAATCACTGGGAAATAGTGTACAACTTATTTGCTTAAAATGTTCAGTTAATGCACTTTCCCAGCATTTTGCCGATAAACGACTCACTTTGCTCTTTATTACGAGGCAGAGCTGCTTTTCTTTGTCCCACCTTCCATCCCTGGATATACTTTGTATCGCTCAAGCGCTATAGAATTGTATCCCTGCCTATTGTTGCCCTGCTGACGGGAATTCACATAATTGAAAGCGTTTATCCTCTCTTAGTAGAAAAATTGGGCACTTGGACATAATGAAAGCCCCCACCGTTGTCCAAGGCACAGGAAATACTATTCCGTCAGCTTTGTTCTAAAGTTTCCACTTTCCCAGGACAACCTGTTGAAAATGGAGCCCAGCACCAGACACTCAGGAATGTCTTGCTGCAGGCCTGGTATCCAGGCTCACAGAGATATACTTTGCTACTTAACCAGCCATCAAAAAACCAAAGCAAAGCAAAGCAAAACAAAACAAAGCCTCAAACTCCCAAACCAAAAAAACCCAAAACAAAAACCAAACCAAACCAAATACATTTAAAGCAAGATGGAATGGCAGGAAGCAGGTTCTTAGCATCTCAGAGAGGCACTGAAGAAATTTACAGTGCAGGTGTCAAATAGAGCCTCCTTATTGAATAAGCAGAGGTGATTGCCACATTTAAATATATATTTTGCCGTAGTCAGTGGAGAACAGTGATTACCCCCTTGGAGTTAAGTAAAAAGGAACTGAGGTTTTTCCGCTTGCACATTATTCTTTACCCCCCCCCTGTATTGTCTAAAGTTTTAAAATGAACAAGTGTTATTTTGCAATTAAAAAAAAATCAACTGACAAATAACGACAGGGAGTAAGAAATTACTTGGAGTGGAAAATGTTTAAATAATTAATTTGTCGATATGCTGCTTGTCTATTATTTTCTTTTGCTAAATCAAAACTCCCCTGCCTTTCTCAGGAGGTTGCTTTGCAATGGGAAGGTAAACGGTTCTAATGAAATGAACAACTCAGTCTTTCCACCTCCCGCCCAAATGCCTCAGGTTGGTTTTGTTAGCAACAAATGTTGCATAGCAGACTTAGTGGCAAAGGGAGGACTGTGGGTGTGTAACAGACAAGCTCAATGGAAGCCATGCGCTTATAAACACCGACTTAACCAAATCGAAGCAGGGAGGGACACTGGGGACAGTGGGGACGACAGGCATGAGGTACCAGGAGGGGTCTTAGCTGTACTGGGCATTGTGACATGGCACCTGGAGGAGTAGCCCTCTCAGCATGAGCCCCAACTAGAACTTCTCTGAATTTTCTCCAGTATACCACAAACCAGTAAGGAGAATTTTTTTTCCCCAATAATCTTTATAATGACTTTTGCAACATATTACAAAGAGTGGATTTCACTTGTTTGGCCATAGGTACTTGCCCATATGGAGGGGGTGTATTCTCAGATACTCTTGATTTTGTTTTTTAAGAAAACTTGAGTGACAGATTCTTCAGCTACTTATCAAAAATCATAAAAATCAAAAACAGTGTTAAGGTTAAGGTGGATTTATATTGGGGGGCATTTGTAGGGGGGACTTGAGGGCAGTTTGGTACAGAAAGACAAAAGACAGTGATAACGATTGTCCCGTGATGCTACGTGCCAGCAGGCAATTCAGAATTGGTTTCTGTTGCATGGGAAAATGAGAATTAGCACACCAATGATCAAACCTGAAATTCTTATCAGTTGTTCCACCTTAAAAACATATTTGTAAACGCTAAACGACTGCTCAACAGGGAGGCTCCAAGGATAAAAGCCCTGGGTGGTTGTAAATAGACACATTTCAGGCATCTTGTCCAGGTTTATTCTTTTCTCATTGGCTCCTAAAACAATCCTCATTGTCTCCCCCCCCCCCCCAAATCTACTGCAGAGTGAACTTTATTTTATTTTTCATTAGTTCTTTGAGAGTTCTATACAACATGTTTTGATCATATTCACTCCTGGCCTCCAGCTCTTCCCTGACGCACCATTTCTTTCCTCCATGATCTTAGGATATTTCCATCCTACGTGGAATTATGTCTCTCTGAAGAAGAGTAAAAAGACACATTAAAGCTCCGAATATTTCAGTATCACAGAATGCAGCCTGACGTAGAGATAAGGTCTCCTCAGGACTCGGCTCCTCCCTGAAGATCTATAGGTAGTTAATGTCACTGGGAGATGGGTTCTTCAGTGGTGTTGTCACTGGAAAGTTATTTATGTTCCTCCATCTATGTTCTCATAAGCAAGTCTAACTGAACTCACTGGTGCCAGGAGAAATAAAAAGAAGAAAGGGAAACAATCCGTGAAAAAGACGGAAGGAGCTAAAGTAGGACTTGGAGGGAGACGAGAGGACGTGCGGGTGGAGAGTTAGTGTGACAAAGCACATTAAAAACATATTTGTACATGTCACAGTGTAGTTAATTATTATGTATAAAAGAGCGTGTTAATAAAAATGGGGGTGGGGGAAGAGAGGAAATCTTCGTAGTGGGGATAAAGTAGGGGATTAAGGACTGGCCTAAGTCAATGAGGAAGGGAAATTTGGAACACAGGCATGCACCAGAAGCAAGGCACCGGAAGATGAAGGTGGGAGGCAGAGTGATGTTTCCGCAAGCCAAGGTACACCAAAGACTGCCAGCAAAGGCTCAGGATCTACAGAAAGGCACGGAGAGGACTTTTCACCACAGTCTCAGAAAGAACCAGCCATCCTAATGCTTTGACTTGGGCATTAGCTTCTGGAACTGTGAGAAATACATTTGTGCTGCTATTTTGCACAGTCGTAGGAAGCAAATATCTTCTCTCATTTGTTCCACTGCTTCAGAGCAAGCCTTACACATTCTTTCCTAGAAACAGTCTAGTGATGAATATTTTTGCACAACTGTAAATCTGAAGATAACTTCATGGAGGCAAGTGGAGGCCTTCACCCTTGACCCAGTTGAAAGAAGGGCCCCGGGTAGAGTTGGATAGCCTTCTTGGCAAGCAAACCAATGATTCAGGGAACTGAGGTTGTGTCCTCACCCCATGTATCTCTGTGCAAGTAGAAACCGAAGCATTTTTTCTTTTCTACTTTTTTTTATGGGAGGCTGAGGAGAATGCTAATTCTTGTAGACTATTCAGATAGAGCTCAATTATCTTTAAGAAGTCACCTTTTGTCTACTGACTGATGAGGCTGTGGGGTTCCAGTTAGAAAAGTGATATGTAGGGTAATTTTGGCACACCCAATCAAGAGGATTTTGTTTGTTTGTTTTTAGCAAGATGGTGGGTGGTTTGGGACATGATGTTTTGTGTGAAGTAGATCTATAATAAATACCTGTAGAGCTGGAAAAAAGTTGACCAAACAGGGATAGTATAAGGATTTTGTTGTCATGCAGAAGGAAGCCTTCAGGAATAGCCTGCTCAGTTTGACTCAGGCTGTGATGAATTTGGAGGCAACCAGTATGATTTACTCAGCCGGTCATAGAGAATATCTCTCATTTCCCTCGTGGACTTACTGCCAAACACATGCTTTGAAATGGTGCCATTTGGGGACGTATGGTGTCTCGGAACACAATGGACTCTGTGGTAGTAGGTGAGGGGTAAGTGCTTGTTTTGTGATAATGAGTAACTGACATTTTGTTTGAAGTCATGTTGTTTGAACTTTCCTGTCCCCAGCCAAGAACTAGTAAGGGTTTCTGGATCACTGGAGACTCATTCGTCTTGGATGGGTAGTCGGTCTGTATGAGGTCTTTCTGTATTATCTGAAAGTGAAGGAAACTAGGAGAGATTCCTCAATTTTTGCACACATACTGGAGGCTCTGTAGTGGTTCTGCTCCTTTGAGCCAGCTTGCATCTGTAGAAGGCTTTGATGAGCACATTGCTTACACACATGAGTCAGATGGTCTATATTTAGGAAAAACCTTCTCTACGCAGTGGAACATTTACAGGTAAAACTGAAGGAACCAGATCTTGCTAGATCTTTACTGGTATATTAATAGAAGAAGCTGATTAAGTGTGGGAGGAGATAGAGTTACCACTGACAACTGTCTAGGCAGAAAATTATGTCAGTGGAGGCTGTACTTTGAGTTTTAAATGTCCCTCACAGTCTCATATTTTAAATGGCTTTCCTTCAGGTGGTGGTGCTGTCTGAGGATGCTGTGAAAACTTTAAGAGGTAGAGCCTTCTTAAGTGCGTCATTAGAAGTACCTTCGAAAGTTCTAGTTTGACCATAGTTCCAATCCTACTTTCTGCATCGTGGTCTACCACATCATGAGCCGCCTCTACTACTGCCCTGGACTACTTTTTACCATGACTCTACCATGGGTCAAAATTCCCTAAGAATGGGAGCCAAGATAAGAGATTCTCACAAGCTGTTTCTTGTAGAAAATTTAAATCCCTAACCAGAGTTTCTGTCCTGCCTTGAGCATTCAGTTCATGGATAAAAGACACATACAACCTTTATATTTACAATAAGCCTTAATCAGCACTACAGCTGGGCAGTTATCTATCCTCTATGTTATTAGAATCTACTTTCCTATCAGTAACCCCAAGTTATTATTTGCTGTTTCACCTGGACTGCTCTTAACTCCTATTGGCCAGCCTTCAGGGCCATGTTTTCATGACTCACTTAACCCATGGTGGCTTCCTTCTCCTCTTCCCCTTCTTCTCCCTCTCTCATGGCTCTCCTTCCATCCCCCCCCACCCCCCCAGGCCTGGGAATCCTAAAACCCATATATGTCTTTTCTACTCAGCTATTGGCATTTTGTATCTTTATTCACCAATCAGAAATAACTTGGGGGCAAGGTCACATGATGTCACTTGGGTCTACTTGTGGACTCTACTGTCTCTGGCACAACCAGGTCTTGAGGAAACAATGTTAGCCTTAGAATACAAGCAGCATCAGGCCAACCCACTACAGTTTCTATGAGGCATTGTCACAGTTCGAAACAGTAACTAATAGAGAGGGCAAAGGCTACAGTTTCAGAAGAGGTAAAGGTCAGGGCCTCAGAGGAAAACAAGAGGTTGATATGAAAGTATCTACTTCAGGGAAGAGATCTGCACCAGGCAACAGCAAGCATATAGACATACAACACAAGAGATATGGATGGCTCGCCTTAATATTTTGATACAGCCTATGTTGTTTCTGCTTTCCAATGGCAGAAATAACATGCATACCACAGACGAGAAGCTTTCCTTCCACTTTTGAATGTTGGTCTTTTCCTGTGCTACCAGTGCACAGAATGGATGATTCTGGGTCAAGGCAGTGTGCTTGGGTAGAACATCGCGGCAGCGGGAGCCTGTGGCAGAGGGTCGTGACACGAAAAGAAGGGGGAGAGACTTGGGAAAAGCTACCCCCTCTGGCCCACCCTGACTGACCTACTTCTATTGGGTACTACTTTCTAAAATTTCCTGAGTCTTCTTAAACAGTGCCAGCAGCTGGGGAGGAGAGCATTCAAAATATGATTTCATGGAGGATACTTTATAAATTCCAATTGGAGCAGATATATTCAGCTTGGGGTGGGTTTATCAAGATGTAACTGCACGGTCGGTTGAGGTGAGGAGCGTTGGGACTAACAAGTTACAAGTTGCTGTCGAGAGCAGTGGGCAGAGAACAAAATGATGGGCTGAGATGGCACGGAAGGCCTGGTCATGCCAGGACTCACAAGACCTCCCAAAAGGACAGGCCCAGAGAAGTCTGGTCTGGCCAGATGATATTCTGGAGTTGTATGGTCTGGATAGGCCGTGGTGTGGTCAGGAAGCCAGTTAAATATGAGTGGGTGTGAGAACACTTTACATTCCAGAAGAGAGACAGGGTGGCTGGGCCATTTTGATTGCCAGTATGAAGGAAGGGTCAAGACTGAGGAGACTTAAGAGACTAGAAACAAGAAGTTCAAAACAAGAAGGGACCTGACAACGGGAGCCAGAAGCCTTTGTCACATATGCAGAGCACACAATAGAGGAACAGGTAATAGTCTGGGGTGAAACACAATCAGAAACCACGGGACTGAGAGGCAAACCGGCTCCGGACATCAGTTCAGGGTGCAGAGGATTTAGGCAGCAGCAATGACGCCTGAGGCGAGTTATGTAGACAGATGGTGGAGCCCTCTCTTCCTTGTGACCAGACAAGGACTGGCAGGATTGCTTGACCAGCCAAGAGGATTATTGTCCTGAAGGAGTAGTGAGGGATTTTTATGAGCACCAATGCAGAGATAAAATGTGGTTTGGTTGGAGAAAAGTTGATGGGTTAGTTGGTGGATATTTAAGTTTTATGTAACCTTCGTAAGACCCAAAATGGTATTTAGGTATAAATGGCTCCCGAGGAAGGTTAAAGCCAGCCTTGTGTGGAGGCTAGCTCTGAGGACGAGAAACCCAGAGGTATTCCTGGCCAGCTGTGAGGCTTTGCCGGTTTTTTGGTTTTTTGTTTTTCCTTCTTCCTTTACGAGTTTCAAATGTGAGCCTTGGTTAGGATTATGGCTTCAGAAATTGGAAAGAAGAAGTGAATGGAGAATTTTCCTGGACACATTGAGTGCTGATGCTCAGAAGAGCAGGGAGGTTTGCATGGGGGATTGTCAGGGGGAGGAAGCCTAAAAGGGTGTGAATATGGGAGGTGGTGTGTGTGTGTGTGTGTGTGTGTGTGTGCGCGTGCACACACGCTCCCGCGTACATGCAGAAATCACAGTGGAGAAGAGCTCAGAATGATGAACTCAGAGAAGAGAGGTGACTGTGGTTATTATGTGTGCAATAGGTTGATTATGGGGAACAGGAAGTCCATATGAGAAGGATTGGATTCCCTGGAGCCTCAGTTACAGGCAGTCGCAAGCCACCCGACGTGGGTGCTGGGAACTTCAGTCAGGTCCTCTGGAACAGCAGTTCCAGGTTTTGACAACTGAGCCATCTTACTGCTCCAACCTCTTGGTCCTTTCCTGGTGGAATTTTGCAGTTACTCAGAGGAGTTTTAAAACATACCTGTGGCTGACTCTCCCTAGTTTCTGATTTTATTGGTATGGGATGGAGCCTAGGCATGCATATAATTTTAAAACCTTTGGTCATGACCCTAAGGCATAGACAGGGTTGGAGACCATTAGGCTTCCAAATGTTCTTTTTTTTTTGGTTTTTCGAGACAGGGTTTCTCTGTATAGCCCTGGCTGTCCTGGAACTCACTCTGTAGACCAGGCTGGCCTCGAACTCAGAAATCCGTCTGTCTCTGCCTCCCAAGTGCTGGGATTAAAGGCGTGCGCCACCACTACCCGGCTAGCTTCCAAATGTTCTAAGGTTAGAATTTGAGGCTTCTACTTAATGTCATTGGATTTTGAAGCTCTGTCCATTGAACAAATCCCAGAGAACATTTGGAATCAACACTCTGACACACAACTGCTTGCCCTTTACAGTCAGAGAGTATTTTCAGTATTTGTCTAAATAATTACAATGTTGTAGGAATTTCCAGCTAGAAGTTGTTTCATTTTTTAAAATCTAGTTTTGTTTTGTTTTTTTAAATAAAAATGTGGTGGAGCTATTAATTAGAAATGGTTTTTAAATGATTGGATTTTGTTCTTTTATGTAGAACACAAATGGCTGATGAAACTAAGTTTTAATTTTTTCTTTAAGGTCATATTTTTTAAAGTAGAACTTTATAAGCGAGTGTCCTTGAAGTTTATTTTAATAAAACCCTTAATGTTCTATACGGGAAACAGAGACTTGAGACTGATTTATTTAATGTTATCAAAGTTTATATAAGTCTTTAAAAACAGAAAACAGATAGTTGGAGGCAAAACCTTGAGGTACCAACAGTTCTTTCTCTCTCCTCTCATTTTTTTCTGTGTGTCTATACTTTCCTTTATGTCTTCATTTATTTTGTTACACCTTTGCTCACTGCTCCACATTTCAAACTTCACACCAGGTAGGCCAGAGTGATACAAATATTTTAATCAAATTGAGTAGAGCATGCTCCTGATAAACAGTGACAAATATTTGTCTATTTGTCTGGAAAAGAGTTGCTGTGCCCAAGGTAAGGTTTAGCCAAGGCTAGTTTTTAAAACTGTTTTTAGTTTGGGACATCAAGCTCTTATGTGCAGCTGACATAATTCATTTTCTACCCTACCTTTCTGTGAAATGACTGGGTCAATAATACTGAGGAAGCAGTAACTAAAAATTGTAAAGTTTGGGGGCCAAGCATGGAGCAATAGCCTGTTTTAACCCTAGCACTTGGGAGGCAAAGGCAGGCAGAGCTCTGTGAGTTTGAGGCCAGCCTGGTCTGTAGACTGCACTGTGTACAGTGCATTCCAGGAGAGTTAGAGCTACATAGTAAGACCAGATCTAAGTAGTAGTAGTAGTAGCAATAATAATAATAATAACAACGACAATAATAATGATAATAATAAAGTAGTAATAAAATATGATAATAATAATATAATAATAATAAAGTACTAATAAAATATGATGATGATAATAATAATAATAATAATAATGATAATGAGAGATGAGAGATGCAGTACATAAAGACGGAGCTTCCCTTCACCATAGGAACGGCAGCCTGTGATGTAGTCCCAGCCTCTTAGAGCTGAAACATTGGTTTCTTCTTCTCTTTTATTGGGAGTATTTGTTTTCAAAGGAGAATTTTATAAGTTTTCTTTTTTGAATTCATGACACTAGCTTCTGTTTGTGTGGAAATATAGAGAGCGTTAACGAACATAAGGCAGTCAGCACTGTGGTTGTTTTTATACTTTTAGGTTTTATATCAGAGGGAGAATCCCTTTTGGAATAAATCATGTTTTTAAAAAATGGTATTATGATTCAGTGTCATGGCTAATGATTTCCTCTAGCTGTCTCTCTGTTAACATATTTTGTTGTTGATATTTATTTTCAAGGGTTTAGTGGGGAGTTCCTTAGAAGCATCTCTGAGATATATGTGTGTGTGTGTGTGTGTATGTATATATATATATATATATATATATATATATATATACACACACACACACATATATATACATATATATGTGTGTATGTATGTATGTATCTATGTGTGTATACACACACATATATTATTGATTTAGCAGGATCTCAAGCTACCTGCTTTTTATTTATCTCTTAAGAATTTCATAGTGTATACAATGAAATACAATCATATGCACCCCCAAGTTTCCACTTCAGCTCTCCCACAGAGACCTTCAAAGACACCCTCTCTCTCTAACTTTACATCCTCAAAATAAAGTCAACTAACCCACATGTCCGGTTACTGCTGACCATGTGTGCATGAGCACCCCCCTACCAGTGGCTGCACCCTTGTTCTGCGCCTTCATCTCACCGCATCTTTATGGAGGTATCCACTGCTAAGGCTTGAACGTCGCCTCTAGAATTCTCAGTGCGGTTTGTCACTGAGTGGTTGGAAAGTATAACACCATGGGGAGACCGGGCATCTGAAGAAGAAATCAGGCCTCCTGAGTAGGAGGAAAGGAAGGAAAGGCACTGTGCACACCTCTGCCATTCACCTGCTTCCCTGACAGGAAGCTCCGCTGCCTTGGATTTCTCTGCCTCCATAATTGTATGAAGTAAGCTTTTGCTGCGCGTAAGTCACTCTGTGCGTGCTATTCTTTTGGATCACCACAAATGGACAGAGATGTTATCTTAGCTCAGTTGTCACGTGGAAATCAAGTTCTCCTGGGGTTATGTTTCTCTGTTCGAAATCTAATCATTTAAACACAGGTAGTGAATGTGTGGACGGACAGTTAAGTTCTGATCCCACAAGGCCCGTGCTCACTGAGAATCAATAAGGGCAAGTACAAATCCAAATCAATATGAAATTTATCTCTTTCCAAATACCCCGCACCCACCGCTGAAGTCAGCTATATTTATTATGGTTCTAGGAACGTTTGGCTTGGGTTAGTTTAGGTGAATTTACTATACCACAGACTCATCCCCTTCCTCCAGTAGCGCTGCCTTCGTATGGTACCAGCAGTGGCAGGCCTGCGTGCCATCCTGTGCACTGTACACGCACCGTGACTCGCACAGTTGCTTCTGCTTGGTTCTCATCAGATCTGCTCTCCAAACCAAAACACTGTTGCTTTGGGACTGTAGGGGCTGGGAGAAAGCTTCCTCATGTCATACCAGCAAGATGCCAAAGGGTCACTAGCTGCCCCATAGTGTCTACTTTTCCTTTTAGATTCAACTATTCTGGTGACTGGAGATGGGCAGGCAGCTTGTTATGTGCCATTGGCCTGTGCCAGGCAGGAAGGGCAGAGGAAGGGACTTCTCAGGCTGTAGAAGCCTTCTTGTACTTCTGGGGCGAATGAAGCTGAAATGGTCCAGTTTCAGAGTTTGGTAAGCAGTAAGTGTTATCATCTCTGTGCTTATTTGGAGAATAATTTTTTTTATTTATTTTATTTATTTATTTATTTTTATTTTTATTTTTGATATTTTATTTACATTTCCAATGTTTCCCCTTTTCTGGGTCTCCTCTTTGGAAACCCCCTATCCCCTCCCCCTCCCCGCCTCTATGAGGGAATTCCACCTCCCACCCACCCGCCCACTCATCCCCATATTCCCACCTTGACATTCCCCTTTACTGGGGCCTCTAACACCCTCAGGCCCAAGGGCCTGTCCTCTCTCCCTGATGGCCATCAAGGTCATCCTCTGCCACATATGCGGTCCGAACCATGGGTCCATAGATGTGTGTTCTTTGGTTGGTGGTCCAAATTGGAGAATAATTTTATGCTTCACACTTCATAAGAAGACATATGTCTTAGTTAGGATTTTACTGCTGTGAACAGACACCATGACCAAGGCAACTCTTATAAGGACAACATTTAATTGGGGCTGGCTTACAGGTTCAGAGGTTCAGTCCATTATCATCAAGGAGGGAACGTGGCAGCATCCAGGCAGGCATAGTCCAGGAGGAGCTGAGAGTTCTACATCTTCATCTGAAGGTCACTAGGAGAAGACTTGCTTCGGTGTGGCTAAGAGGAGGGTCTCAGAGCCCATGCCCACAGTGACACACTTCCTCCAACAAGGCCATACTTCCAAATAGTCCCACTCCCTGGGACAAGCTGATTGTAATTTCAGGTTGGGCAGTGCTTGCTAGGTGTGTTCACTGTAAAGTCTCATTCAAACTGCCACAACATACCTGTGTATTTGAATAGAATTTTTAAGAAAAATTTGGGAGACTACCATGGTAAAACATGTCATTCTTATCACGTCATGTCAGTGGACACACCATCAGTGTGGCTTAGGACCATGACACTGATCAGAGCTTCAGGTTGAGCAGTGCTTGCCAGGTATGTCCACTGTAAAGTCGCTCCTACCTGCCCCTCTGTACCCCATCTCCTCGGAAGTCATTGTGCACAGCAGTCCTTACTGAAAGAGAGAAGACTTGCTTCCCTCCTCCGTGAGAATAGAGCACCTACGGAAGTCATTCAGGATTCTGTCCAAGAGATTTGTCTACTCAGCCACATTCACCCATTTATCCAATCATTTATATCGGTATACATCCATTAATATTTATCTTATACATTTTATAATACAATACAACACAATATAATACAATGCTACTTTGTTACTCAAATTGTTCAGGCTTTGGAAACACACACACACACACACACACACACACACACACACACACACACACAAAGAATGAAGTCAACAAACGTTCTGTTTGCCTCAGTAGGTATCATTTATATCATTTACCCATTGAATAAACTGTTGATTATAACTTAAGAATTAGCATGCCTATTTTAATATGTTAAGATCAGAAAGAGGAAAAAAAAAGGAAAGAAAATCCTGAGATACATTTTCTAGGCTGGGTCAAGCAACATGTGACTCAGTGTTACAGACTTGCCTTCCCATTCCCCATTCTAAACCTCTGTGGTGGCCATCTATCCAAGGGCAATGACAAGTCTTTCTCCATGGCTGACCATGGGCCACGGGGTGTTCTCACTTTGACCTTCCTGATCTCCCTCCTTGAGTTCTGTTTACTGTCATTCATTTGGATTCTTTTAACATATCTATGAGCTCCTTGCTTTGAAATACCCTATACATGCCCTCAACTCTACATTTTTGTCTATATGTTTGTAGTGTTTGGACTTTGGCTCACGCCACTTTAGGAGATGGAAGGTTCAATGTTTATAGGGGAGCTGGCAATGTAGCCTGAGAAACTTCCCTTTGAACTGACTGGATAAGGCCTACCCAGGTTCCGGAGGAGAACCTGAAGGCAGTGGTTGCAAACGGTAGCCATAACTACAGGATACTTCACAGTAACACCAAGCCTGACCAAGCGAAAACCTAATACCAAGTATGACTATTATAGTGACTAAGATAAAAAAATGTTATGAGCCAGACCCAGGAATAGAAACGTGAGTAAGAGCCTGAGATGAAGGATACAGTGAAGCACAGGTAGATCATAGGCAGAGCGGCTGAAAGAGTTAATGTTTGAGTTAAGACATAAAATGCTTGAAAATGAATTGAAGGTATCAGTTATTCTGAGGCATGGCATGTCTATAATTACCAGATAACCTTGGTGCATTTGCTCCAGGGAACTAATTTAAGAATTACTGATTATTTCTATACTTATTTCATTACACAACTAATTCTGGGAAGGTCTGTGTGGTGGTTTGAACAAGACTGGCCCCTATAGGTTCAGTCATCAGGGGATGGCACTATTTGAAAGGATTAGAAGGAATAGGAGGCGTGGCCTTGTTGGAGGAAGTGTGTCACTGAGAATGGGCTTTGAGGTTTCAAAAGCCCACTCCAGGCCCAGAGCCTCTCTCTGCTTATGGATCAGGATGTAGCTCTCAGCTACTGCTCCAGTGCCAGGCTTGCAGCCATGCCATCTGCTGTGATGATAATGGCTGACCCTCTGACCCTGTAAGTAAGCCCTAATTCAATGCTTTCTTGTATAAAAGTTGGCATGGTCAAGCTGTCTCTTCATAGAACAGTGACTAAGAGAGCCCATTAGCTTCTCAGTGCAATCTCTTCCTCCCAAAGGCTTTGGGGACCGCAGCTTTGTGTGAAAGGCACAATCACAAGGGGAAAGTAGCAATAAGGTGCTGCCCTGCATGAAGACAAGGCACAGCTGGAGCTGACACTGAACACAGATCTCAGCCATGGTAATGAGACAAGACCATGATGCTGGGTTGTCACTCTTGGAAAAGCACTGAACTCTTTAGAACCTCAGTTTCCCCATTGGTTCAAAGAGGTGGAAATGAATAACTAATTCTAAAATATATTTTGATGATACACTTGGGTGAAGAGACTTCTCAGGAGGCATGGTTTAAGCTCTTGCTATAAATGAGGAATACGTGTCATGTGTGGAGAGGCAGCTTATGCCTGTTTGTGTCTTTGTCACCCTCTATAGCTAGGAGCGCATCCAACTCTTAAAAGCCTTGCCCTTTGTATGAGTTGGCATGGGATCTCTTCAACCACGTGGCCCTCCATTGTCACCTCAGCCCTGGCATCTTCTAGAAACTTGTCACAAGGTGCCCATGATGTTTCTCACTTTGCTATGATTTTAACATGAAGGTCACACGCTCTAGTCCATAGCTGCAGCTTTGCAAAGGCTGAGGGTCTGTCACCCCACCCCCACTATAAGGTTTCTCTTTCTACTTCCAACTCGGGCTCAGGTGAGTTGCAGAGCAGGTGCCTTGCTTTCCCAAAGAGTGGTTGATCCAGGGGTAGTCTGGGCTTCTCTGAACTGAGCACATACTTTGTTTATCCCATCCCACTGCACTTGATTTAGTGAGTAGCCAGGACAGAACATGATAATTTCCTCCCAATTTAGTGCTTGTAAACATCAACCGACAATCACTTATGCACACAAATGTTGAAAGAGACATTTGGCAGTATACAAGGGGAAAATAAATGAACCTCTGGGGCATTATTTGTTAACTA
>CM052717.1:25676701-25710630 GCA_028551405.1 Uromys caudimaculatus | reverse complement strand
AGGCAGTGGCTCTTCAAAGTTACTAAGGAGTTTTATTTTATGGGTCTAGCTCTCACAGTGAATTGATGGATAGTTTTGTTTTTCAAAGGGCTCCCTCTTCATCCTGCCATCTTACTCCCGAGTCTTTAACTGGAGGTTAAGGGAGACACCTTTATGATATGATTGGTCTCAGAATAGGGGAAAAAACATAGTTGCTGTGCTCTGTGCCTGAAGAGTATTATTAGGAATTCCAGGAATACATTTACCTTAATTAATAGTGTTCAAAGTGATGCATACTTATCTATATTTGATTAAAATGCGACAATTAGGAAGATATGTGTTCGGTTCCCAACTGACAGAATTTTACGTAGTTTAATGAAGCAATTTCAAGTGAGTTGGTTTAAACAATAAGGTTACTGTGACCATTTATAAGTGATATGGTTAAGTGTGGTGGTGATCTGTGACGAGAGTGTGGAAGATGGTGGTGATGATGGTGATGGTGGCAACAATACTGATGGTGATAGAGGAAGATGATGAGGGTAACAATACTGATGATAGTTACAGAATACTGGGCTCTGTCTGGGTATGGTGTTTTTCTGGATACCATGTAGCAGCGGGACGTTTATCCTACACAGACATCAAAGTCTTCTAATACACTTGATTTATTTTATTTGGCTATGATTTAAGAATCAGAAAATTCCAGTGACATTCTCAATCAAATTAATATATTGTAATTCTACTAAACATGTATGACTGCTATGTGGAAATGTCAAATGCACTCAAACCACAGACAAACGTGGCGCTCCCATCCTTTAAATTTTTCAGGGCGACACATGTTATTATGAGTTTGTTTCTCAAACGTCCCCCCTCCCCCGGACTCAGTATGGTCGTATGGGCATTTCTCCCCGCCCCCTATAATTTTCTACTTTTTGGAGTCCTTATGCATTACACTTAGAAAAACTGCGGCAGTTCACTTGGTGTTAGTGAAGTTTGCCAAATAATGTTCAGGAATAGGCATGTTGATGTGAGCCCTTAAAATTCTCAGATTTATTGTCGATCTGGATAGTGGAGAGGGTCTCTGGGCCTCTTTCCTCTCGTTTGGAAGTGACATAGCTGTCCTCTCTTTAGCCTTCGGCCTTCCTTCATCCCCCAGTTCCTGAACGTTAGTATGTTTAAGGGCCCCAGCAGTGGACTGGGGGTGTCCTGCAATACTCAGCAGGCACCTTAGTTGTGGTTCTTTGACTCTTACAGTTTTTAAAGAAACTTATTCGAAGACCACAAAAGCAAAAGGCAATTATTGCCGATTAGTTTCTCACAACTAGTAATCTCAGTCATCAGGTTAAAAGCAGCCGTCTGTGCTCTGCTTGCTTCTTTACCCCGGGATCTTTTTTATTTCCAATTCTTTCTCATATTTTCTTGTTTCCTTTGTTTTATCTTCAAATAAATAAGTAAAAACCTTATACTTGTTTAAAAACCTTGTTCTGACTCTTCCCCATGAAGCTTCCTTTTCTTTTCTTTCCTTTTCTTTTCTGTTTTGCTTCCATCCGTTTATGCTCCTGTTTCTCCGTCTTCTACCTTTCCTGGCTTATTTCTCTTTATAGACTTTGTTTGTCTGTTATTTTAACGACATTTGGAACAAGCCTTGAGCCTCCTCTCTACCATAGGAAATCCGATAGTACGAGGCTCTGCCTTCGTAACCCAGGAGGCCATTAACCAGACAGAGAGTTCCAGAAAGGATCCCCCACCCCAGCTTTATGGATAGAAGCTTGACGGGAAAGAAGGAAGCAATTTCCACTGAGCAGAATGTCTGGATAGTTCCTTTATCCCTCCATTTGACTCCCCTGTTCTGATTGCAGAAGAACATGGAGGCCGTATTTCACAGTAAATTCCACTTTTGCATTTCCAGCCAGTCATATGATGGCACTGTCTATAACAGCTGGGGAATCTTACTGACTGATGTTTTGAATTCAGTTTTTTTCCCCGTCGGCGGGGGCACTGTCTGTAGCACAGAGATCACGAAAAGTGCAGTTTGGGCCATTGTTCAATGCAATTCTAGAACCATGTGAATTTGTGCAAGGCATTTATGCTAATTTCCTACACCACCAACAGAAAACACTCATTTCAAAAACACTTTGAGTGTACCTATGATTCATTTTACTTATGTTATGAAGGTATTTAAATGGTGCTTTGTGGAGAGGCTGTAAAACTTCCTAATGCTTTGTTGTCGGGAATATAATTGGTTTTAATGATCTTTTATGGAAGACGAATTTTTGTTTTGGAGGTAGGCTTTAGAGTATTTCTGCCAGGATATTTCCAACAATGTGGAGTAGGAGGATGACAAGACACAGGTAGTTACATTCAGAAGGTGTTTCCTTTAGTGACAGGAAAGGGGACTGTGGGGCCCTGGGAAGCCTCTTTGGATTCTAGCAAGCAGGATCTTTGAGAAAGCCCTGAATGCTCCAAACAGACACCACATGTAATAATTCATGTCTGTTTTCCTCCATCCTCAGCGAGGCCGTGGATATGAGTGTGTTGAGAAGCTGTTGGGAGGATGAGGTCGGTGGTGGCTGGAAAGCCTAAGCTGCAGTGCATTCTGGGAAAGGCCATGCCGTAAGCGCTTTTGCGATGTCTTTGGAAGAACATGGAAAGTCTGTGGACCTCTCCCTCCTTGGATGATGAGTACATCAAGAAGGATCCAGGGGGCGTTCCACATATAGTCAGCTCATTCCACACACAGTCAGCCCTCATCATCCGTCACACAGTCAGTACTTGAAAACTCACTCACTGAAATTGATCCAAAGCCCTCAAAGTCAATAGAGCTGATGTTTTCCTGCTGTTTTGCTGACGTGTGCAGAGTGACAAAAACTTGAAGTCATCTGATAAGTATTTTCTTTGTTAAGGTCAAACATACATACTTCATGACATACTTTCGTCTTGCTTCGTGCTATAAATGCGTCTTTTGGGGGGTCTATTAGTGGCAGAGTGTTGGCATTTTTATCTATTTTGTTTGTGATTTTTTTACTGTGTGTAATGCCCCTAGGCACAGTGTTGAAGTGAAACACTATCTAGTGTTTCTCAGTGCAAAAGGCTGCCAGAGACGAGCTGTGTTTGGGAATAAACTATAATCTGGGTGAGTAAGTTCAATGGTCAACAGTTTACAGTAAATGAAGTGCTTTGAACAGAAACACACATAAAGTAAGGTTTTGTATATTGATCAGTGGGTAAACTGTGACCAGAGTCTCCCAGGGACCCACCCTGTTTTCCTCTCCGAGAGCGAGGATTTAGTGCCCATTAACTCTGCATTCACAGTGACTTCATAGAAAGTAACTACCAGGAATAATTGAGGGCATGATGAAAGCGCTCGTTTGGGAGCCAGGCGCCGTGTCTCTAGTCTGCCTTGACTCTTGTCTCTCTGGGATCTCTGGCAAGTCACTTAATTGTGTGCCAAGGTATATCCACGTGTAAGATGCCAACCAGAATAGGAACTACATATTTTAGATGTTGTGAGGATTGAGTGAATTCATAGATATCTAGTGCTCAGGACATAAACTTGGAACATTCCGATGGGTTTGTTCGAGCCTCTTGTTTATTTCTTCTGCTTCTTCTCCTACTCTTTTTCTCCTTCAGACCCCATCCATCTTTCTTCCTTCCTTCCTTCCTTCCTTCCTTCCTTCCTTCCTTCCTTCCTTCCTTCCTTCCTTCCTTCCTTCCTTCCTTTCTTTCTTTCTTTCTTTCTTTCTTTCTTTCTTTCTTTCTTTCTTTCTTTCTTTCTTTCTTTCTTTCTTTCTCCAGCAAGCTCTTACTATATAACCAAGGCTGTCCTTGAGTTTACAGACCTCCCGAATTCTGGAATCACCAACCCTAGCAATCCTTTCCCTTCTTTAAAAGGAAATTGAGAGCTATCCACCAACGATGAAGAGAGGGGCTCCAGTTCTGCGTCCAGGGTGCTTGCCCTTCTGACTAATTTGCCTACAAGGAACCAACTTTAATACCCTATTGTGATGAGGAGTTAAAATTTTCCAACCAGAAGGAAGCAGGAAGCTAGTATTTCTTGAAATGCTTAGGATATGCCAGGTACTACCCTGGCAAAGAACAAAACAAGTTACCACCTCCAAATAAGCAAGAGTCATTCAGTCGATAAGGACGAGGGCAAGGCATTAAATCCGGTGCAGTGAAGCAATCTGAGAGATGGAGGGGTGAGGCTGAGGCTGAGCTGAGCCACTTGGAGAAGCTGTCACATGCAAGGCATGGAGGACAGTCCTCTATGATTTGGGGCAAAGGGACACATGTTAGCATCAAGGGAGGAGGGTTGCAGAGCCATCTACATTATGAAGAATTACTCAGACTTGGGCCTTATCTCAGAGGTTCCAACTATTGCTCTGAGGCTAAGGCAGGATAGGCAATTAGAGAAAACCAGAAACTGCTCTTTAGGGATTTTCTGCTCTGTAGTCTACTGTTTCGAAGTTTCCTCAAATGTCTCTGTGACTGCCCCGCCTTCTGGTCATTTCATATGCATGGACTTTCTAGAACATTCTTACATATAGAGACACGGAGGTGGCGGAATGGTCCCTGGTGCCCTCCATGGTTCTGTTACGTCTGAAACTCTGAACTGGACTCTTGACTGACTCCCCAGTGGTCCACACCCTTATCAGGTGTGGATGCCCAAGGCAGGGTCAAGAGGGCACAGAGGACAAAAATGACTGCGCAGTCCTTTTTATTTCTCCTCTTTGCAGAATGAAATGGAGGTGGGCAGTTGCCGTTGATGTCGACACCAGGAAGGAAGGAAAGATGTGGGCTTTTGCCACAGGATATGAGATGAAATTAGGAAGTAACCTAAAGCCATGGATGCAAGCCCACACGCATGCTAATTATTCTGCATGATCTGAAGTTTGCTCGGTGCTTAGATAGGTTAAGGTGATATAGAGTCTTGTATCTCCGGCCAGGAGAGTTCTCTTTCATTTAGGCTTTTCAGAGAATCACTACAGCATCTGGCTGTGAGTGGCAGATTGCATATTAGATATCGTGCCTATCAGATATTCACATTTCGATTCCTAATGGTAGCCAAATTGCAGTTATGAAGTGGCCTGCAACTGAATTCATATCAGGGTACGTGGTTGGCTGCGTAATGAAATCTAGCTGCATATCTGGAAAATTCCTGATTTCGAAGCCTTTTTTTGTCATCATTTTTTTTTTTTTTTAAATAAACACCTCTTCCTTGTAACGAACTCACAGATAAAACGGTCCCACAGCTAGATTACGGTTGCTTCCTGAGCAGCCGCTTTGCCACCCCCAGACTCTACCCATCTCCGTGAACTTCTGCACAGTGGGATGGGCCGATCTGAAGCCTGCCCGCTCGATGAGGGTTTTACTCATTCACTGCCAGGAACATTTTTATGTACTTATCTGCAACAAAGGGAAAAAAATCTGACTCAGTTAAAACTAGAAAAATAATTAGCTTCATACCCCCTTCACAAGTCCTTTTTCCTACATTCCACCCTCTCTTGGCACCAGATATTGTCCCTTTTTGGTCTCCTTCCTCAATGTTGTAATGTCCCCACACTTACAAGTCTTGAATCCACAGAAGGATTCGCTTTTGTCCTTCTGTCATGAAATATTTGAAAAATTAGCAATGAGGCTGGAATGTATGATATTCTTAGTCTTTCTCCCCTTCTCATTTTGTTTTTGTTTTAAGTGACTAATTTGTCAAAAGGGAACGGATGTTAAGGGCCTGTATCTTGGCACTTCAGCCCTGCACTCTGTCTGCTAAGGCTTCTTCTGTGTTGCTTAATCCTCAAGCCTGCTCCCTTCCCAGCCATGAAAAGACTAGAAATCTAGAAATACTTTGAAATCTTAGAGATATGTACACATGCATCTCCTTGGGTGTCTTCTCCAATGTCCGCATTTCTCTTTTCACTATGCAGTATTTCTTTAAAAAAATTTTAAATTAATTTTTGAGAAATTCATGTAATGTATTTTGATCATACTTATGTCACACTGACTCCTCTCAGATCCATCCACCACTCATAACCCCTCCCAATTTTATATTCTTGTTTTTCTTAATTTAAGCCCTCCGACTCCGATTTGTAATGCACATATATATACTCATGGGTCAGTCTATAGGACTGTGGTTGACCTACCTACCAGGAGCTGCATCCTTAAATCTATAGGTAGAGAGGTAGGAGTTTAGAGGGTAGTTTGCTACTATGTTCATTTGGCCACTATTACACCGATGGACATATCCTGCTATTTGGTTGTTATTGTACCTCAGGAGGCTGACAGGTGGACAATGACTATATTTCTTGGTTATCTGGAACTAAATCTCAAATATTAAGGGGTTGTTACCTGCTCTCCAGCCTAGGACTCCCTGGTTATTGTTTCTGGTGCTTAGGAAATGTGATTGATGAAATTAAAGTAGCTCCCCCTACCCAATTTATCAAATTCAACCTTCTTCTAAGAAGTCTGTGTTTGAAAGGAAATGGCTAGCAAATTCATCCAGGGACCTGGGGACTTATAGAAAATCCAGTCTCTTGAGATTTTATATTGACCGACTGTGATTGACATAAGTGTGGTGTCAGTCACTTTATTGTACCTTTAAACAGAGACTTGATAGTTGGTCTCCAATGTCTTTTGTGCTACCATCTGCTTTCTTCATAAATGGCTGGTCCTCCTTTACTGCTGTTGGAGATTCTGCTCTCTCAACTTCAGATTTTATTGAATAGTCTTTTAGCTTGCTGCCAGAATACCTAATTCCAGCCTTGCCTGTCTGCTCTGCTCCTTCCCTGGCCTAATGGCTTCCAGTGCTTTCTCAGTGGGCATAGACTGCATTCGAACTCTTGTCCGTGTACTCCAGTCAGTCTCCTGAGATCACTCCAAGAAGCTCTTGTCCAGAACTATGCACTCATTGCCTCTTCTTTGTAAGGACCATGCCACTGGGAAGTCAAAGCTCACCGTCTGGCGTGTTTCATAGTGTCTGTTGTATGCATTTTGGCCTTTTTACTATGGTCACCATGGGATTTCTTTTGGGTGTAAAGAGATCGGTACTTCTATCTATTCAATAGTTTGTATTATAGATAGAAATAATTTCATAGATTTTGTTAATTAACTGACCAGTTTATTCATTCAACAAGCTCCACTGGATTTTGATCAAGTCCTGGATCCTGTAGCAGGTACAGAGATCTGACACATTGTTCTTAAGAAGTTTATAGTCAGTGAGTCTATGAAGAAATGACAGTGAACCAGGAGTTGTGCTCAGGAGGAAACCACTAGAGGCGCTATGGAGAGCATTTGACAAAGTAGCCAGTCTTAGTTGACTGAGACAGAGGTCACAGAGGGTTTGACTGAGCAAGGGACACTTACCCGGGAGTTTTGAAGAACGAGATGCAGCCACAGGCAGGAGCTGGTCAAGGTCGCAAGCAGATGCTGAGCTTGGCTTGCTCAGGCAGTGATCCTTGCAACCCCATACTGTGGACGTGCACATACTCAGAGAGTCAAATTGTTTCCCTAAAAAAATAAGGTAAATTATTAAGAATCAAAGAGATAAATAAAAATACCAACAGCTTGTGTGCTTGGGGAGCTTTGAGCACAGTGTACTGGGCACCTTGTTGCTAACTTTACAAGGATGATCTTGTTTAGTTTTTATGCCAGCCCTGAAAGTCAGTGCAATTATTACACTCATTTATAGATAAAGAAACTAAACTTCAGAGAGAGGAGGTTGAAGGTCACAGGGCCAGAGCTAGCAGACCAGGGACTCAAAGTCTAGAAAATGAAGCTGAAACCTTAAACAAGCGGAACGCTTTGTGGAAAAAGTGACAGGCTGCTTGTTGCCATTGATAAGTCACTGGCCAGTTGGAGTATGGAAATTCTGTATATCTTTCGGTTGTAACAAAGCTTTAGTCTTTGGCTATGTCCTGGGGCTGCTGCTTTCTGTTTTATGGGAGATGGCTGTTTTTATGATGCTTGCTAAATGTGTGTTTAAACAATTTCCCATTAAGTAGGGGCATGTTTTCTCTTCTAATATCAGAAAGAGCTATTAAATGTTATCCCATCAATGTTTGCTGATAGGGACCTTATTAATTTCTTTGCATGTGAATCCAAGCTTAGAATTTAAATTTGGTTTGGAATTGCAGTGTTTATTTGGTCCAACCTTCTGTCCATGTTTATAGGTTTATAGGCTCATAAAAATACAGTGGTTTTAATCTAGAGAAGAGGCTACACATACTGCACTTTTATTTTGTTGCTTTTGTAGAGCTGAGACTACAGATTCTCAGCATTTTAACCTAAAGAGAGACCTTAGACATGATTTCTCTCTATGCTTTCTGAAGTCCAAAGAGGCAAAACGACTTTCCCAGGTTCTTGAGCTGGGAGAGCAGAGTCAGGGCTGGGTTGAGTGACTCCTGTCCACCCCATCACACTTCTAATACACAGAAGCACAGCCAACCCCCATTCACCCAGGGGACACCATGTCCAGCTAATTGTTGTAGTTCAGGCATTTGCAGTGGAAGCTCAACAGCAACAAAGTGGAATGAGGGGGTGCTTGGTTCTTGTTGCTAAGAGATGAACATGATGGCTAAGGCTGGTGCTCTGGCTGCACATGCCCAGACTGCCCATCTGTTTAATTGATATACAGTCCATGTGGAAATCACTAACCTCTGTCCATGGTAGAGACTTGTCTCTCGTACTTAACTCTAGATTATCTTCTCTCGGTCCTAATTACTGTATCTTGTTTACTTTTGATTGACTATTCCCTTTCTTGTTTTTCTTATTTTTTTCTTTTCCAAAGTTTAATGTTAGGGATTACCTTGCCAGATTTCTCCAGAGCCTCATACTGACTCTTTTCAGATTTCAAAAGCAATTGGATGTGATTTTAGCTTTGCTCTTATCAATGCAAAAAATGAAACCTGTGTCAGTTCGTTTTAGTAATGGCGAGACTGAAGAAAGCCAAGTTATCTCTGTTGAAAAATCACGTGTCTTCTCAGAGACTAATTGCTAAGCCTAGCACCAATTTTGTACTGTTTACTATGAAAAATTTTCCCTTCTGTGGTTGAATATTATCCCAGAAAATGAAATGTAAGTTTAATAAGAACAACAATAGCTGGAGACACATGTTAGGTGTATAATTAATGTTCCTGATAAATGTTTAACACATTTATTATGGCTGGTGGTTATAACTGCACAACAAAATGACAGCTTGTTCTATGGAAATTTATATTTACCAAGATAGTCTCTAGACTTAAGGAAGCGAACAATATTTTTTCCCCACTTGAACATTTTTAACAAGTTAAGGAATTATTAGAACTGTCAAAGTATTTGAAAGGGCTTCGGCAATCATTTTATATTTCACAACAAGTAGAGAGCAAGTAGGAATTAAATATGCTCTGATTATCATTTCATGTCCTCTGTGTAGAAGCAAGATTGCTTGGAGGAGGAAGACATTACATGGACTTCTTAAGGTTGGTTTTCATGGTTCCTTTTTCTTTTGTGAACAATTGTAGATTAGCAAGCATTTTCTCTTATTTTGAAAAACTTCCTATTTTTCCAGTAATGTGACTTCCACTAGGGGAGCAATCCTATTCCGGGGATACCCTGAGAGGTGCTTGCCCGGCACCCTGCTGTCAGGGTTCTGTGGACACAAGTGATACTATGTGTATGAATGTCAGGTCAGTGACAAGTTATAAATCAGTCCTTCTTCATGGAAGATGATTATTTTAATCTTGAAGTCAAAGTCTCTCTCTCTCTCTCTCTCTCTCTCTCTCTCTCTCTCTCCCCTCCCCTCCCCTCTCCTCTCCTCTTCCCACTCTTCCTGAAAAGGTCTCACTCATATAGTCCAGGGTAGCTTTGAACTTGCTATGTAGTCAACCATGACCTTGAACTCCTGGTTCTCATGCCTCTACCTTGCCAGTGTTGGGATTGCAGGCAGTTGCCACCACATTTGTTTTATGCAGCACTGAGGATCCCACCTCTTGTATGCTAGGCCAGAACTCTAGCAGTTGAGCTACACCTCCAGCTGCTAGGCTAAAGCTTTCCAATGGGTTTCAGCAAAGGATGATATAAGCAGATAGACAGAACGTGAGAAAGGAAAATGAAACCCAAGTGTCCCATGGAAGTTCACTAGTAAAAAATCTTTGTGGCAACTGTGGTGGTTTTAGTGAAAAA
This sequence comes from Uromys caudimaculatus, assembly GCA_028551405.1. Taxonomy (NCBI): domain Eukaryota; kingdom Metazoa; phylum Chordata; class Mammalia; order Rodentia; family Muridae; genus Uromys; species Uromys caudimaculatus. The sequence continues at coordinate 25,700,499 of CM052717.1, read as the reverse complement.
TGTCCCCCAAAGACTCAGGTACTTAAACACTTGGCTTCCAGTTGGTAGCATCATCTGGGGAGGTGGCTCAGCAGCCTCATTATTGAATATATGTCACTGGCAGATGGCAGGTTTTGAGTGTTCATGGCCATTCTCTGCCTCTGCACTGTGTTGTGGTCAAAGATGAGCCCTCTTGACTTGCATCTGTTCCTGATGCTTGTAGCAGTCTCCCTGTCACAACCTCTTAAACCTCTGAAGCCGTAAATGTAAACAACCTGTTTCTTCCATGGATTGCTTTTGTGACCATGGTGTGTGTGTGTGTGTGTGTGTGTGTGTGTGTGTGTGTGTGTGTGTGTGTGTGTACAACAGTAAAGTGGTTAACACAGTAACTTAACCTAGGTAGATCACCAAGTACAGCACTCCACCTCCCAGATAAGTGCTGTAAACAGGTGAACATTAATTTAATGTCACAAATCACTGGTCCAGGTGTATGCTCATCGCTCAAGTGGGATCTGGTCGGAGAAAATAATGAGAAAGCTTGTGATCGTTAACATTTTCTACTGTGAGAACTCAAGGATGTAATTGCAGCAGATCCACCCATCTTTATTGCCTTCCTTAAAACTGCCATACTCAGGGCTTCCAGATCAAATGCAAATTGCAATTTCAGATAAGTAACAAGGAACTTGTAAACTATGCCTTATGTGACAGATTATGGAAAAATTATTTGTTTCTTTTTTTAAAACTGAAATTCAAATCTGACCACTGCCTTGTATTTTATTTATTATCATATAGAGGTAATCTGACAGCCTTTCTCAAATGGCCTATTTGTTGTGTTTGGGCTTTGAAACCTGGGGTGTGTGTGTGTGTGTGTGTGTGCATCTTTTGTGCTAGACAGCATTTTCTAGTCCCCTTCTACCTGAGTCTATGCGGGACATTTTTCAAGGTGTATTGATACAGAATTTTTTCGTTTTTGCCCTTATTGACTGTGAGAATGAACTCAGGCTCACATCAAGCATGGGCTTTATTGATCTTCAGATAATGATAAATCTTGATGAGTATATATTTTGATAGTTATAAAGATAAGTGAAGTATAAGGAAAATATTACAATATTTGGTGAAAGAAATCAAGGGACAGGGATTGGTAAAGAGGCTTTGTTGTAACTGTGAATGTCACTGACAACTATAGAAACATTTCTTTCAGTTGTCACAGGGTGATTCTCTTATTTTATGCCGAATTATTAGATTCCATAAAATAGCAGCCCAGAAAGCAAATCTCTGATATTTCTTCCCTAAATAACAAAAGCTTATGGGAAAGGAACATACATTCCTCTCCATGCGGTACTGATGAGGCTGGCACTCCCAGCCTCCACCTGTCTGTCCAGTTTGTAACACTTTGAGTTGGTTGGCCTATGGTTGAATAACAAGAACTTGTCTGTGGCTTGAGAGGGGACAGGCTTGGAAGTGTGGAAGAGCCCCCATCCACAGTGGGGTTAGGAGGCAAATCGTGGTGACTGTCAAAAGTCACATTTGCTGGGGTACAGACCCAGTAACTGTCCTTGTGTGGCTTTCTATGGTCAGTTCTCTGAAATCTTTTTGATAAAAACACAGAGAGAAGGAACTCTGAGATAGCTTCTTTGACTCTGCTCTGATGCAAGGATATTAAAGGGTTCCCAGAAACACATTCCAAGACATTTCTGGGAAATAAAGTTGGCACGAGGCTGGAGGTGTGTCACCGTGGTTTCCAGGTGCTCAGAAAACATGTGGCCTCAGCTCATAGCTGCCTAGCCCAGTGGCTCTCAGGTGAAAAATTGGCCCCAAGTGTGAGCTTCATTTGAAGAAAACACCGGGATTGGGGAAGATAGTGAAATTCAAAGAAAATACGGGGAGGGAGAAGATGAAATCCAAGCCCTATCACTGGGCTTGTCTCTCGGCTTTGTAAAGTTTTACAGCGTGCAGAACTAACTTATAGGATGACCAGAGAATTTCTGACCTAACAAAACGTTTGTAATGTTTGTAATGAAAGAAGGACACAAGCTGTTAATGTTGACTCTCCCCTGAGCAAGCTTGGATAGAATAGAAGAAGTGGAAAGTGGGAACCTATGCTCTTACACTAGGAGGCTTCACGTTGCCTCTGATACCATTGTGTGGACAAACTCAGAAGAGGATGCTATCCAGGAATGTGGTGCTTGTTTTAGACACAGAGACTGGTTAGGCTGTGACGATCTGCGCTGGGGAGAGGGTCAGCAACATGGATGCGCCCAAAGTTGTAGGCTAGCTTTATCTGCTGCTGTTCCTCAGACTCACAAAAGATTTCCCTGTTTTATTAAGTTTGCTAACTCCCTGGGCATTCCACAGGGTCCTTCTTCTTACCGGTTGGAGAGCAATTGAAGTCCCTGTCAGCAGGCTGATTTACAGTGACCAATAGAGCCCATTTGACATACCGCCACTACACCCACTGGAGACTCCAGCTAGCTTCAGTGGGTGGCTTACTTGGTGGATTCCCTCACACAGTGCATTCAGCACGTATTGATTGACTAGGTACTGTATACTAGGCACTGTTCTAGGCCCTGCAAAGAGAGAAGCTAAAGAAAACCAGAATGACCTGAAGAATCAAAGAAAAAGAAGGAATGGTTTTTGTAGGCTTGAAATAGTCTTAGTTTTCTGGACTCTATCAACAATGACTAAGGGTGGAGATTTGAAGAATAGAAGACCTGAGGTAGCAAACCCACAGTAAGTGTAACTTAGGGACCATTGTGCTGTTGAAGTCATCAAGACTGGCAGGGAAGAGGCCTGAGATACACACAGGGTTGTGGAGAACAATATGGATCAGGTATGACGCAGAATGAACAAGAGATTCCTCCACAGCTCAGATATCTCTCTGTGGCAAGGCCCGATCTTTACATAATCACAGGCCAGGTCCTCTGGCACAAAGGCTCTCTTAGACATGGAAGTCAAGACTTCAAAGTTATGCTTCCTTGATTTTTCCTACAGTCCCTACCGAAATCGAGTTCAAAGGGGAAAAATAATGTTTCCCTGTTGCCACAACAATAATAAAAACAGTCCTGCTTGATTCTCAGAAGACGTAGTGAGGCACTCCAGAGTAACCAGGAACTGTTTACAGACAGATGGTGTCACCTGCAGACACAGGCGCACACATGGCTTACTATATAGTTGTCATAGTGAGTAAAGATTGGGCTGATGTGTGGACCTGTGATTATTATCTCTACAACTTAGGAAAAACAACTTGTTTTTAAAGAACTTTTTTTTTTTTTCTTTTTTGGCATTTGGAAAGTCAAAGCTTCCTTCCTTCCTTCCTTCCTTCCTTCCTTCCTTCCTTCCTTCCTTCCTTCCTTCCTTCCTTCCTTTATTTATTGGATATTTACTTTATTTACATTTCAAATGTTTTCTCCTTTCCAAGTCTCCCCTTTGGAAACCCTTTATCCCATCTCCCCTCCCCCTGCCTCTATGAGGGTGCTCTCCCACCCACCCACTCCCATCTTCCCTCCCTGGCATTCCCCTACACTGGGGCATCTAACACTTTCAGGCCCAAGGACCACTCCTCCCACTGGCTTCCTCTGCCATGTATGTGGCCAGTACCACGGGTCCCTCCATGTGTATTCTTTGGTTGGTGGTCCAGTCTCCAGGAGCTCCGGGAGGTCTTGTCAGTTGACACTGTTGCTCCCTCCATGGGGTTGCAAACCATCTCAGCTCCTTCAGTCCCTTCTCCAACTCCTCCATCCAGGACCCAGAGCTCAGTCCAACAGTTGGCTGTGAGCATCCACCTCTGTATTTGTCAGGCTCTGCCTGAGCCTTTCAGGAGACAGTTTATCATGCTTCCATCAGCAAGCACTTCCCAGCATCCACAAGAATGTCCGGGTTTGGTGTCTGTATGTGGGATGGATCCCCAGGTGGGGCAGTCTCTGGATGGCCTTTCCTTCAGTCTCTGCTCCACACTTTGTCTCAATATTTCCTCCTGTGAGTATTTTGTTCACCCTTCTAAGAAACACTGAAGTATCCACATTTGGTCTTTCTTCTTCTTAGGCTTCATATGGTCTGTGAATTGTATCTTGGGTATTCTGAACTTTTGGGCTAATATCCACTTATCAGTGAGTACATACCGTGTTTGTTCTTTTGTGACTGAGTTACCTCACTCAGGATGATATTTTCAAGTTTCATCCATTTGCCTGCGAATTTCATGAAGTCATTGTTTTTAATAGCTGAGTAGTACTCCATTGTGTAAATGTACCACATTTTCTGTGTCCATTTCTCTGTTGAGGGACATCTGGGTTGTTTCCAACTTCTGGCTATTAAAAATATGGCTGCTATGAACATAGTAGAGCATAAGTCCTTATTACATGCTGGAGCATCTTCTGGATATATGCCCAGGAGTGGTATAGCTGGGTCTTCAGGTAGTACTATGTCCAGTTTTCTGAGGATCCCCCAAACTGATTTCCAGAGTGGTGGTACCAGCTTGAAATCCCACTAGCAATGGAGGAGTGTTCCTCTTTCTCCACATCCTCGCCAGCATCTGCTGTCACCTGAGTTTTTTTATCTTAGCCATTCTGACTGGTGTGAGGTGGAATCTCAGACTTGTTTTGATTTGCATTTTCCTGATGACTAAGGATGTTGAACATTTTTTTAGGTGCTTCTCAGCCCTGTCAGTTTTCTCAGTTATGAATTCTCTGTTTCCCACTGTTCCCCACTTTTTGATAGGGTTATTTGGTTCTCTGGAGTCTAACTTCTTGAGTTCTTTGAGTATATATTGGATATTAGCCCTCTATCAGATGTAGGATTGATAAAGGTCTTTTCCCAATCTGTTGGTTGCCGTTTTGTCCTATTGACAGTGTCCTTTGCCTTACAGAAGCTTTGCAATTTCATGAGGTCCCATTTGTCGATTCTTGATCTTAGAGCATAAGCCCCTGGTGTTCTGTTCAGGAACTTTTCCCCTGTACCCAGGTGTTCGAGAGTTTTCCCCACTTTCTCTTCTATTAGGTTCAGTGTAACTGGTTTTATGTGGAGGTCCTTGATCCACTTGGACTTGAGCTTTGTACAAGGAGATAGGAATGGATCAATTTGCATTCTTCTACATGTTGACCACCAGTTGAACCCGCACCATTTGTTGAAAATGCTATCTTTTTTTCCACTGGGTGGTTTTAGCTCCTCTGTCAAAGATCAAGTGACCATAGGTGTGTGGGTTCATTTCTGGGTCTTCAATTCTATTCCATTGATCTACCTGCCTGTCACTGTACCAATACCATGCAGTTTTTATCACTACTGCTCTGTAATACAGCTTGAGGTCAGGGATGCTGATTCCTCTAGAAGTTCTTTTATTGTTTAGAATAGTTTTTGCTATCCTGGGTTTTCAGTTAGTCAAAATAAATGTGAGGATTGCTCTTTCTAAATCTATGACGAATTGAGTTGGGATTTTGATAGGAATTGCATTGAATCTGTAGACTGCTTTTGGCAGGATGGCCATTTTTACTGTATTAATCCATCCAATCCACGAGCATGTGAGATCTTTCCATCTTCTGAGATCTTCTTTGATTTCTTTCTTCAGAGACTTGAAGTTCTTCTCATACAGTTCTTTCACTTGTTTGGTTAGAGTCACACCAAGATACTTTATATTGTTTGTGACAATTGTAAAAGATGTGATTTCCCTAATTTCTTTCTCAGCCTATTTATCCTTCAAGTATAGGAAGGCTACTGATTTGTTTGAGTTAATTTTATATCCGGCCACTTTGCTGAAGTTGTTTATCAGCTGTAGGAGTTCTCTGGTGGAATTTTTGGGGTCACTTAAGTATATGATCATATCATCTGCAAATAGTGATAATTTGATTTCTTCCTTTCCAATTTGTATCCCTTTGACCTCCTTTTGTTGTCTAATTGCTCTAGCTAGAACTTCAAGTACTATATTGAATAGATAGGGAGAGAGAGGGCAGCCTTGTCTAGTCCCTGATCTTAGTGGGATTGCTTCGATTTTCTCTCCATTTAGTTTGATGTTGGCTATTGGTTTGCTGTATATTGCTTTTACAATGTTTAGGTATGCATCTTAACCTTTCTCAAAGTTCTTGTCCCTAGTGTCCCTTTTGACCTCTGGTTGCACACTTCACAGTCCTGCCTCAATTAACTGCTGTTTCTCACACTGCATGCTTGGGCTCTTGTTGCTTTCTGCCAGGAACATCCTTTCCCAGGGCTCGTGGGCCCAGAGCGCACATCGGCCATTCAGACTCGATGGCATTCTGCTGCAGCTTCACCCTCATGTTCACGCCCACTGCACGGGGATGCACAGGGCTTCAGATTCACTATGAGATCCTCTACAGGAGACCGCCAGTCAGTCTGTTGAATGTATTTCATTGGAATTCCCTTCTGTTATAGTACACGCTCTATTGTAGTCCTTTAAAGAATACAAGGTCGTTAGTAAATGTGGCCTGACAAGGACCCCATGGCCATCTCAAAATCCTTACATGCAAGAGAAAACGATATAAAAACAGAGCTTGGTAGGTCACACCTATTGAGCAGGACTTTCTGAACCACTCTCTCTCTGAGTCTTTAGAAGACGTTACTAACCATGTGACCCGGCTCCCCTTCCTTCCTTCTTCATGTCATCCTTCTCTTTGGGTTGACCTTCCTTTTCTTGCCTCTCATTGCTAAAGTGACCCGTGTCAGAGTCAGGCTTATTAGAAGTTGCTCACAGAATGGTTCTTCCTGATGGTCACCTGTGTTGGCCTGGGTGGTGGTGTCATCATGGTTGGAGCAGTCACGGGACGACTTAACTGTGACATTTTCCTCTTCTCCAGACTTCTCTCATGCACTTTGTTCCTCTTAGGAAAGAATTCGGAGAAATGGGCTGTACCCTCATGGGGCTCATTGAATAAATTCTAGCTGGCTGCAGCTGTTCCTGCTGGTTGGAGCCATGGGAGAGCAGCTCAGTCACACACATGCCGCGCCAGAAGGCATTTAGGAAGCACAGTTGTAACTTCTCATTTTAAAGATAAAACCAGGTTTAGGGAGGTTTGCTTATGCCGTAGAGCTGTGATTGGATAGAGTTCTGTCTAGACCTTGACAGCTCTGACTAGAACATGGTTATTCCAGTTCATTGCCCTCCTCGCTCCACCCTGAAGTTGGCCACAGAGCCAAGGACTCTCTGATGACATCAGGTTCCCAAATGATTTTTTTTTTTTAAAGCAAAAATTCCTATTTGCAATTCTGGACATGCATGTGTGAACTTTTATGTGATGACATATTGACTCTATCTCCTTGATGGAATTATAAATAAAACAATTTACAGTTCACCCTCAAAAGCAGGCAGGAGGCCAGTGATTAAAAGGGGCCACTTTGGGTCATTGGTAGGGTGCGTTCAAGTCCAGATGCTAAAGAATTCTGTCTTTGTTTGCATCTGTCTACCCAGGAACCCAGGCTTTCAGGGTTCTGTGATCTGCTCTCCAAGGCAGATGCTGCTCTCTGTCTCTTCATATCCTCTGCCTTTCCTCCCCCCTTCCCTTTATGTTCTGTAGCTGTCCATTCCTGGCTGGTCACCTAAGGCTTTTCTCTCAGTGCTGTCACTAGGTGAGTGGATTTCTTAATAATTCAACACACACGCAAATTTATTTCTCTAACATATATCACATTGCCTGTGGAAATTAGACTGGAAATCAGACTTTTTACTCTTTGAAAAGGAAGGCGTGGAGTCAAACTACGGCTCTCTCTCTATTACTCTACCTCCTTTGTGTCCTCTGCATGGCCTGATTCTTGCCTCTTTGGGCTTCTGGCCCTCACCATTCATTAGCGCTTGTAACAGATTGGTGTGAGCGAGAAAGGGCAGGTGATGAAACTCAAATTGGGTCATTTGGTTACACATTAGTAAGTGACAAAAGATAAAAAGATATTGAGCAAATGGGATTTCTCAGGGAACTTGAGACCAGGCGACTCTTGTTTCCCATTAGTGTGGAAAATCTACACTTGCTTATATTTTGGGGTGAAGACATTTTTCTTAAGTGAGTGGAAAAACCTCTTGACATTTCATAAAGAGCCTTACTTTTGAATGGAGAATGCTAATTTGCTTCGTGCATAAAGACTTTTAGAACTCTTACCTGTGAGCATTAATGACACACCATTTTCTATGTGCTTGTGAGTTAAAATAGCTATTTTTTCAAACTGGGTGTAGTGGGGCATACATGTTATTGGAACACATAGGAGGCTGAGGCAGGAGGATTGCCATGAATTTAAGACCAGCCTTGGCTACATACCATGTACCAGGCCATCCAGGGTTACACTGAAAAGCCATGTCTCACAAACACGAAATAATATTCTAAAATCCCATTTTTGGAAACACTGAGACATGTGCCAGCGCATCTCAGCCCCTCACTCCATTTTCATGGAACTCAATAGAGTTTTCAACCTTTGCTCTGGAAATTAACATTTTCCTCTCAGAACGTATTATTGGCCTTGTAACAAATAATTACAGGCAATTACTGATGGGATTTATGAGTCTATGGATGAGCTCCAGGGCAGTGACCTTGTTTCCAGATGTGCAATCTTTGCCTTTGGCTCGAAATGCCTTTGGGTGGAGCTCCCAAGAATAGTGGTCTGTGGAGGATCCTGGACCTCTGGGTTCAGACTGCCTTGGTCCTCAACTCCAGAGTTCACTGACTGCATGATTGGCCTTGTGGGCCCATCTCTGTGGCTGGGTTACCTTGCTTCAGATGCTGCTGTGGTTAGAATAATATTTTCATCTTCACGGACTTCAGGAGGAAGGTGAACAGCCAAGATTATAGGAGTCATCTGTGCCTGCGAAGAAGAATTTCCTGGGCTCTACTCTCCTAAGAGATAATGAAGTCCTGTTATAGTTAGCAAGGGCACAGGAATCAAGGTTGATTGGGATCTGTTTCCCATGGTAGAAATTTCACTCTTGCCGTACTGTGCAGGGCGGATGTGTGAGCTAGGAGTGCAGTGGACGTGGAATTGGGAAGGCACAAGAGGAGAATCACCGTGAACCTCGTTCACTCAAGTTGCAAATCTTTGTTAGTCATCCAACTGTGTGTCACACACTAAGGATAAGCTGTGGGTCTGTGACAAGTAAAGTGACCATGGTATCCGTCACAATGAAGGTAATGGGTATGCCATCAAGCATATAAACCCACCAAGGTTGGGCTCATCGAACTCATGATCTATTTATACATTTGATTGTTCAACACTGGTTTCTCTGTGTAAGTCTCTTCCCAAAGTCCTGGGAGACACGAAAATAAAGGAAACTGAGGTGGGCAGGGACTCTTGAAGATGAGGGAGTAAAAGAAAAATGAATGGTGACACAGCTGACACACTTCCTACCAAGGAGGCACGAGGCTGACAATGCCAGATCTGTGTGGCAGCTGCAGGGACCAAGGCTGGGTAGCGATCAACAGAAAGAGGTGGGTCTAGGACCTGTCATAAGTCTTATTTGTTGGGTTGGATCTACCCATAAGTACTCTCATAATCCCATGTTCATGTCAACCTCCTATAGTCTGATTCTGACCCAAGATGCAGACGTCTCCCAGTGATCTACAACTATGATCCAGTCTGAGCCTAGATATGGACTCCTCTTGCCATTGTGATCAGACCTGAGCTCGAGCGTGAACTCAGCCCAGTGACCTTAGTGTGAGACCTTGCTGTGAGAAAGCACCACGGCCATAAACAACCTGGCAAAGAAAAAGTTTATTTCAGCTTTTAGTTCCACATCATGGACTGATAGATGTCAGGACAGGCATTCAAGCAGGGAAGGAATCTGGAAGCAAGAGCTGTTGCAGAGGTCATGGAGGGGTGCTGCTTCCTGGCTTATACCTCATGGCTTGCTTAGCTTGATTTCTTATAGAACCCAGGACCACCAGCCAGGGATGACACCACTCACAAAGGACTGGACCTTCTCACATCGGTCATCAATCAAGAAAATGGGACACAGTCTTGCCCACAAGCTAGTCTACTGGGGACATTTCTGCAATTGAGATTTCCTCTTCCAAAATGACTTTGTTGGCTTGGGTCAAGTTGACATAAAATTAGCCAGTACATCTACTGTTGTGTACAAGTCTGGTGTAGACATCTTCCAATGACCCATTAATATGGTTAGGTCTGCACTAAGGTGTAGACTTTTCTCGGCACCCACCATTGTGGTCAGGTTGACTGTAGACTCATCCTAACTACCACCATTATTATCAAATCCATTCGTAGGCATAGATGCCTCTTAAAGATCCAACTTTGTGAACATTTCTGATCCCAGATATAGACTTACATTCTGCTGCTTTGCATTACAAATGATCAGGCCAATTTCTGCATCCTGGGGACACAGCACTACGTAGACCATTTTACTCTTGGAATATTCAAGTAACTTGAATACCGTTGCGGAATGCCACAGGGATTTGCAACCCATGGGAAACTCTCCTCTGTTCTTTCCCCTGATCTAGTTGAAGTTTTATGACATCTTTTTAGAACAAGGATGGACCCAGTTAGTCTGATTGCTAATGTTATATGCACGACCTTCTTGACACATTGAATAATGGACAGTAAACATTCCCCTCTCTTCTTCAGCGTGCCCTCTGTTTTTGTAGCCGTGTTCACAGATGCGGTTTTGGCATTCTAATGAGGAACACATTGCTGAGAGCATGTATTTGTTGTAGCTCTCCAGAGTTTTTATGTTTATTTTTTACGATACCTTAGACACAGATTTTACATATTCCATTTATATCGTGACAATGGTTGTGCCGCTGATCCACTTATCGATCCATCCACTCTCCATCAGTGTTCACTGAGTCAGTATTTGAGCTTAGGCACGGCAAGAGAGATGGGATGCATCCGATGGAAAGACTAATGTAGCTCCTAGCAGAAGAGACCACGTCCAGGCAAACCTCCGATGTTAGAACTAGAAGAAGCTATCTCAAGGCTCTGAACACTAAGAGTGCCTGCAGGAGAGGGAGTTGTGCCGAATGAAACCTTAAAAGCACTGTAGTTTCTCCCTCACAGCCATTGAAATGACTGCAAAGAACAAGAGGGACAAGAAAACCAGGACCCAAAGGAGCCAGCTAGAGACAGCAAGTAGAAAATGGTGTTTGCGCTGGGTGGAAATGTAAGATGGTGGAACCATTATGGGAAAACTCATGACAGATACTTAATATGCTATAAATACGGGACTAGGGAAAGAGCAAAGTGATTTCTGAGCAAGCATGGGGACCCGAGTTCAATACTTGCCACTCCTGTGAACCCCAGCATGGTGTCATGTGTTTGTAAACCCAGTGCTGAGGAGGTACAGACAGGTAGGTCCCTGGGGCTTTCCTGCCACTCAACCTATCCTAAAGGGCAAGCCCCAAGTCTCAGAAGGCAAGGTAGGTGGTTCCTCAGGCACAACTCCCAAAGCTGACCTTTGACTCCCACACGCATATGCATACATGTGCACCTAACACCTACACCCACAATTATATACTAACATATAACTAGAATTGTCTTATGTTCTAGGAATTCTGCTTATGAATATCTGAAAAGGATTAAAATGTGGGTTTTGATGAAATATTTGTATAGTCATGTTCATGCAACATTATTCACAATAACTCAAAGGTAGAAATGGCACACATACATAAATATATTATACATGTAAAAATGTTTATATATATAAATGCCCAAACAAAATATGATAAATATATTCTGTGGTATATTATTATGTCTGAAAAGGGAAGGAAATTCTAGCCTAGCACAGTGGTGCATACCTGTAATCCGTAGGTTGAGGATGTGGGACCATGTGTTTGAGGTCAGCGTGGGCTGCATAGTGAGTTCAAGGTCATTCTGGGATACAGAGCAAGAGCCCATCTCAAAAACAAACAACAGCAACAACCAATAAAGAAAAACAGTAGTTAGGAGTAGTGGCTCATGCCTTTAATGCCAGCAATCAGAAGGGAGAGACAGGTGGGCCTCTGTGAGTTCGAGGCCAGCATGGTCTACATAGTGAGTTCAGTGAGACCCTGAGGAAAAAAAGGAAGAAAAAGTTTATATATGCTACCACATGTACCCACATGAATGGATCTGAAGGACACTATGCTACGTACAACATGCTGGACCCAAACCAGTCCGGTACTGTATGGTTTCATGTGACACGGCTGCTAGAGCCATGGCAACCACTGACTCAGAGTGCAGAAGGATGACGAGAGTAGCTGGGGAGAGGTAAAGTAGGGAATTATTGCTTCATGCTTGCAGCTCAGTTTTACGAGATGAAACAATTCTAAAGTCTGCTTGTCCACCAACATGAATATACTTAATACTTGAGTTGCTTAACTCAGTAAATTTTCTCAGGCATATTTTACTGAAGCCAAAAAAAATTATAAAAACAAAAATAAAAATGCAGAGCAGTTGTTCTTTGGACTTTGTGGGTATTGGAGGCAGATCCCCTTCCCCTCTTGTTTTTTTGCATTTTCCCCGAAACATTTAAGACCTTCATGAACAACTGCTTGAGGTTTGCTGACTTTGTTTTGAAAAATGAAGAGAGAAAGAAACCAGGTTGTAAACTTTGATTACTCATCAAAAATGGAGTTCTTAGAAGATTCAACTTGAGCAATTTATGAACAATTTAGAACCCGAGAAAGACTACGTTTAAGAAATGAGTGTACTTGTCATCAACCCCAAAGACATGTCTCTAGATGAAGATAATGCAGTCTGTGTGCTGCATAGATGATGCAGATGGTTGTGTGATATGGCTAGCAGGCTCAAAGCAAGCCCATAGGTCACTGGCTACGGTCTTTGGTCTGTTGCCTGTCACTGGGAGTTGGAATTGCTTCTGCATTCCTTCTTGCTGGTCCACAGTGAATGGATGTTGGTAGAGATGGTTGGTGGATGATCCGTGCTCCTCCCTGCCCCGTGCAGCCTCAAGTGGGATGGAATCTCAGCCATTGGGCAACCTCCTTTTGTCAATTCATCCTCTTGGTTTCCTGGTGACTCGGAGGTGTCACAATGAGAGAGTGCTACAGCGTCCTGAGTTTTGTATCTTCTTCCTTGGTGCCCATCTCTGGGCTGCCTTTGGCCAGTGAGAAGGGCCCCCACAGAATCATAGTCTGTAGCTCTGTACACATTGTCTTACTGGGCTACACTTGGCTTCAGTATCCATCACTCCCCTCCGCCAGGAGGGTTTGAAACACTGTCCCAGTTCTGTGATGTCTCTGCCTGTAGGAGGGTGGGAGCCTTGGTCAATAGTTGAGTGGACATTGTTGGATTAGTCCTCTGAACCTCTCTTCTTTTTCCTGACCTCATTTTCTGGCCATTCTGTTGGTAATTGCAGTCAGGACACTTGAGGCAGAGATGAATGGTGTCTGTAATGGTTACAACTGGCTCCATTGTTGCTTCCTGAACTGGAACTTCACCAAACCTGGCTGCTTACTACTTCATGCCCCGTTCTCCTTCTGTGGTACAAACTCTAGTCTCTCCATCTCCTGCCCCTCATGCTACTTCCTGAATCTGTCCCTTCTGGCAATCTAGTGCACAAAACATCTTCCTTCATGTCCTTCCTGTTGATGAACTGCTATGTGACAGATTTCCTGAGAAGTACCACTCAAATAAGTCTATCACCCCAGCAAGAAAGCCACCAAAAGACCTAAGTTACGATTACATCACTGTGTGAACCAATGAGCTCTTTTTTTTTTTTTTATTGGTGCAACTAACAGGAGCTGGGGCAAAAGCAGCTGCATTATCAGAAAGCCCACCCCAAAATGGGTGAGACTCCCCAAAACTGTAGCTTTAGGGCTTGTTCGCAGGTCTAGGCAGTTTGCAAGTAACTCCTCACTCTGAACATCTCCCTTTTTCCTTGGTTTGGCTGGTCAGTGCCCACCTCACGCAACTGTTACTTCTTTTTTTTACTGCTGGGTAGGGGTCCTCAAGACTCTCCATACTCTCGACTCACCACCCATCCCTGTTCACTGAACTACTTTGATGAAACCCAAACCTTGGTTGTGATGACCTTGGCTCTTCCTGGTCCTATGTCCATGGTGATGGTTGTGTGGCTGTGACTGTGACTCACTCTCCTGGCATGGTGATGGTGGCCTGCAGGTACGTGGCAGCCACAGTTCAGCCCTCCATGAATGTGGCTTTGGTCTTACTACCATCAAACTCCCTGTGTAACCCCTGGCCTCCTTCAGGTGATCTGAGTGCCGAGTGCCTGCCATCGACAGGAAAGCTCCCTGATAATGCAGGCAGCACACCACTTGTAGAATAGACAGTGAAAGATAATCACTCTGGAGATAATTTCTTTTTGCTGTAAGACGATTTAATGGAGGAATGAACTGTGTGGTTTTGTTTTGTCTTTTTTTTTTTTTTTTTTTTTTTTTAACATTCAACCCAGACTCAAAGGCAACTATAATAGGAGGGACCGCGGATTAGAGTAATGCCACAGTTAGTTTTCTTTAGCTATGGATCGATGCTACTCTGCCATTCTGTTTCCATGTCTCTCAGCTTCAGATGGAGCCATGTATGGTCTTCAATTCTGTGTTTTATTTTTGATACAGTTTAATTTTCTATGAGTTTTGTATATCTTATTGTAGTTAATGATGGAATAAATTATTGTCTCTATATTTTTATGAATTTGTGACATGTTAACTTTTCCTCAGTTTCCCCTATATTCCCAGGCTCTAGGTTTCTTTTCCAGCTACTTGTCAACAAAACAAAACAAAGCAAGGGAAAACAAAAACCTGTGTATTCCAAACACTATTTTACTCTATATCCTAGCTCTATTTTACTATATATAGATGGTTGGGAGAATATTTGATGCATTAGATCTCTTTCCTGTGTATGTTATTCATTCAGCAAACTTGTATTGAATGACTACTGTCTGCAGCAATAAAACAGTATGAGGCTCAGTTAAAATCATATACTGATCTTGCAGAGGACTGGAGTTTGGATCCCAGCACTCACAGTGAGCAGGCTCACAGAAGCCCGTAACTCCATTTCCAGGGGAATATGATGCCTCTAGCTTCCACAGGTACCTTTATTCATGTGTGTACACGTACATGCACACATAGAAGCACACACAATTAACAATAAAAATAAATATATTCTATAGAAGACAATACGTCTGTCCACTTCATACTTGTTCACTACCTACTTCCATCGCCCAAGGCATGAACATCTAAATTTAAATAATTGCAGCTGCTTCCTACTGGCTTGAATCATCCATAAGACATTAATAAGCAAACAGTAAAAAGATCCGCAGTTGATAGGGGAGCTCAGCAACATGAAGATGAAATGGAAAGAGATGGGTAACAGAATACGAACGAGAACTGGAAGCTTTAAGCCAATGCTCTCTAAGGATCATTAAAAAGTAAAGAAATCCTATTTGAGGCTGCCAACCTCAGAGCTGAGTTATTTAGAGTGGAAAAAGTTGGCCAACTCGGATGGACTCAAACCAAGGAGCCGATGTTTTGTGAGTTTTATGACCGATGCCATTTATGAACCATTAAAATATTGTATACAATATTAATGAGGGGGAAGAGCAGGGAAGGGCTATGAAATTGGAGCTGAATGGAATGCTAGGGCCTTGAGGGGAGGACCAGTGAGTTCATGTGGCTTTGCTGTTTGGGACATGGTGGGGATATGAAGCAGGAAGCAGGAGCTTCCTTAACCGAGAAGTCCTGGGAGCTTAGTTTGCTTTGAAAGTCTCACATGCACGTTTCCACCTACAATGTCTGTCAGCCTCTTTCACAAGCATCTCTGAACATTGTTTTTATTCATTTAAATATATTATTACAAAGCCCAGTGCCATGAACCAGTTCCTTCTTTTGGAGGTGTTAGCCGTGAGGTCTTATAGATATTCAAATAGTATCTGCTATTGGCCTTCTCCAATGGCCAGAAGTTGACATTAAACCCTATTGCTGGGCACACCATGTACTTAAGTCCTTGAGTCACAGGATATGGGGAAATCGAGCTGGTGCTGACTTAGGTTCTCCATCCTTACTGGCTGTCTTTCTTAGTGCTGGAAGTTGCTATGCAAGCTACTGGAGTAGAAGAATACTCACCAGCCTTATTCAGTTATAAACCTTGAGAGCAACAATCATTACAAGCCTGCTAAGACAAGCTCATTGGCACGGTAGTGGCACAAATGTCCCTGGAGTAAAAATCCGCTTTGACATTGAATTTAAGGTCTGCTGGACAAGATGCAAACCATTTCAGACACCAATACGGGGACCAAGAACCTGCTCGATGGGTTGTATGGCACAGTGGGTACCATTTTACTATTTGCTAAAGGAGCAAAGTAGTAAATTCAGTCCTTAAGACTTATTCTTATGTCCATAGATTAGTGTATCTTTCAACCTTCATCAGAGAAGCTTCTGTCTATGGTTTTTGGAAACTAATACAGAAACTCACAATTAGTCAGTGTGCAGAGAATAAGAGACTGTATGGTTCTTAGCCCTAAGTGGGGCATTGGAATCATACCTCCTCTCCTAAGGCTCATGGGTCATTTTGGAAGAGGGGCTCGAAGGCTGTAAAAGCCAAAGGCAACAAGGTGGCACATAAGAACCCATAGTGGTTGTGACAGCATGCACAAACTCAAGCTAGACAGAAATCCAAGCATGATACGGTAGGAGGGCATGAAGTTCTACCCCTAGCTGAAGAGTTATTGGCAATTTAGAGCTTCTGAGAGAAGACGAGTCAGTTAACTTTAAGGGGATGGCCCCTGGTAGGTTGCTATGGTGGTTTGAATAAAAATGGCCCCCATAGACTCATATGTTTGAATGCTTAGTCCCCAGTTGGTAGAACTGTTTAGGAAGGATTAAGAGGTGTGGCCTTGTTGGAAGAGTTGTGGTCTTGTTGAGCAGGTGTGCCACTGGGTGGGCTTTGAGGGTTTAAAAGCTCACACCATTCTAGTTAGTCCCTCCCCTCTCTCTGTCTTCTATTTGTAGATTAGATATAAGTTCTAAGCTACTGCTCCAGCACTATGCTTGCCGGCTTGCCTGCTTGCCTACTGCCTACCATGATAGTCATGGATACTAACTTTCTGGAATCATGAGCCCCAATAAATGTTTTCTTTTGTAAAGTCATTGTGTCCCTTCACAGTAATAGACAAAGACAATTACCTACACTTAGAAGGATGGCCACACATCCATGAGTTCATGAGTAGTACAAATTGGATTTGATGGGTTTAATACAAAACAAGTATACAAGCTAGGGAGGTAGGAAAGGCAGCATTGAAATGCTCTGGGAAGAGATGGTAGACAGTGAGTGAATATGGTCAGAATACATTGCTTAGGGAGCTGGAGAGATGGCTCAGTGGTTAAAGTCACTGGCTGTTCTTTCAGAGAACCCAGCATCTATACCAGAAAGCTAAAAACTATAGCTCTACCTCCAGAGAATCCAATGCCTTCTGACCTCCAAGTGTACCTGCACATCTATGGACCACACACAGACACATGAAAATAAAATATATCTTAAAATATATTGTATGAAATTCTCACACAATTAATAAAATCTCTATATTGGTGAATGAAAACTCTATACCAGGTGCTATGCTGGGCTTTGGCTATGCACATCCAATTTTTTAAAGTCATCTTTATGTGTCTGAACATGTTCAGTCTGCATGGGGCCTTTGTCAATCTCTTTCATTCCAAAGACATTTGGGAGTCTTCTTAGATTTTTTTTTAGCCACTCTTTCATTTTCTCTATCCCAATCTTCATATAAGTTGACAAAAAATGGCCTCCCTTCATCCCCACTCCCTCACCCCACCCATTCTGCAACCATGAAGTTTTGGTAGGGTGGGTGCCTCTACTCGCCCTCCTGAAAGTGCTTTGTTCAAGCCCAAATTCACACGAGCAGCTCTCTTGTTGGATTTCTCTGTCCCATTTGACATATTGAAAGCAAACGCCTTTCGTAAAGTGTTCTTAAAGCTTTTTACCACCCCCCCCTCCATTTTCTTGGTTCCTCTAGAGCTCAGCTTTCTTACTGTGCACATTCAGGTTCGTTCCTGGGATTTATTTGCTCCTTCTACGAAGGCTTTAAAGGTTGGGATAACCATCTGTGTTCTGAAGCTCTTCCAATTCCACGTGCTTGAATGGTGGAACATTTGAAGATGCTGAAACATCTTCAAATTGCAGTGTCAAGTTGTAAAAACGATCACCCAGGGTTACCCGATAACAATAACGTAAGGATTTGAATTGTTATTGTTTCCTATGTGTAGTCTCCGTGGGTCATCATTTCGTCTGTGTTCCAAATCCTCCAGCTGCCTTAGGCTTTGTCTCGCTTTCCTGAAGACCCTTCGTATGGTGTAGAATGGGAATGAGACTTGTTTCTCTTGGTTCTGAGTTAATTGTGAATCTCTGAGAAAAATGGTTTGTTAGAAACCTGTTAAACTTTGTTTTGTTGTTTTATGGATAATCCGTTCTGGGGTATGCAGTCCATTTCTTCAACAAGTTTGTAAAAAAATCAATTTTTCTTCAAGGTTAATATAACAGGCAAACACCTTTTGCTGCATGTGTCAGAGACAATGGAAGATCAGTGTATATTCTGAATCATTATTTCAAAATGTCAGAATAAAGTGGGTCTGCTACATCCCCCCGGTCTCGCACTCTTCAGAGGGGAAAGGAGGCTTGCTCTCAAATGCTAACGGATTCGCTGTTTTTTCTCCCATCCCACCCCCCAGGTCCAGTTCTGACAATCGACGCCAGAATGGCCGCGAGAGACTGTCCAGCAGCAGTGAGAAGGGAAACGTGATCATGGAGTCTGCCAAGGAGACTCGCTACTGTGCCGTGTGTAATGACTATGCCTCTGGCTACCATTATGGGGTCTGGTCCTGTGAAGGCTGCAAGGCTTTCTTTAAGAGAAGCATTCAAGGTAATAGTGTGTTGTCTAAAAACTGCTCTATTTATGCCCCTAAAAGCAGAAGCAAGCAGAAAGCAAGACGAGGTCTTTGTATAGAGCTATTTGGACAAAACACGAATATCTAGTAAATCTCTCTGTTCGCCTTGGTGGAAACCCAGAAAAGACACAGGCTCCCAAGAGAAGTGGTCATGTCAGGGAAGCTGTGGCTGAGAATTTCTGCTTCCTCCTGGCAAGATACAGACAGTTTTGAGCAACTCCACTAGGAGAATTGGTAGCTGGGTCTCTAGTGTACAAAGAAATGTCTCTGGTTTGATGCAGGGGTGGCAAGCGTACATTCTTATTTGCAACTAAGCTTCTGCGCTGTGGTGCGTAACTGTCTGCTCATAATCATCTCTCTACCTTGGCCTTGTCCAGGTACATATTCTGTTCTGATCTTTACTCCAGATCGACTCTGATTCAAATTGTTCTTTACCTGCCTTAGATCTCTTTCTGGACTCAGTGGATGATGTGACCTTTTGCTAACATGAGCAGACTCAATGTCTGGTGCCTTATGAGGGGTGCACCGTCACTGTGTAGTTATAAAGAACCAACTGTACCATCTCATTCTCCTGCCTCCCTCGTTCCTCTTTTGTGTATAGTTTATAAGTGCAGCTTTTCTGACAAGCCACCAGATACATGTTGGTGCTTCTTTAGAAACGCCGGTACTGTCACTCTATACAGAATTCCACTGGAAAATGTCAGTCATTTTTACTCCCTGAGGTGCATGTTCTAAAGCCCTCTTGACAGGGACAGAGACCCGATGGTACTTTTGACTTATTGAATTCATATTTTTTTTCCTAGCAGTGAGGTAGTTTTCTTTCTTCTCTCTTCTTTACCTTTAGAACTTAAGTAAAGCTTAGTGTAGAGATATGAAGGATGCTTCTGCTGCAGTGCCTTCTACGGAAATGCCGACTTAAGGAACTTGTTGAAAACCAGAACCCGTCACATTAATAGACACTGACCCAAGAAGAGATTCTTAGGAACTTTCTGCCGTGGCTCTTCACTGCTCTGATACGGGCTAACGACCGGGGGATGGTGCACACTATTTATCTTTCTCCACAGCTAGAAGAACATTTTAAAAAGCTGTTCATATCTTAATAGAGTAGCCTGTGAGGTCAATGTGGTCCATTTTAAAAGCATTTTCCTTGACACTTATTGCTTTCAACATCTTTTAGAATTCTGCTGCGAGACTTGGACTCTTTTGTCTGTGTTCCTAAAAAAAAAATTAATGATATTCTCTATAGCAACTCTTTGTATATATATATATCTCTGTGTTTGAGTGTATCGCACATGAACTATTAATTTTATTAGCTGATATCATTTTAATTCAGAAAAATAATATTTAAACCTGGCTTTAGGTTAGTATAAACTTTATCAGGCTTTTAGCAAACATCTTAATTTGCGGATTTACTTTTTATTTGATTTTATACAATCTAAATTATCATTATTTTCATGAATCATACATATGCTTACACACACACATCAATGAAGAAAATGTAGCCCTTTAAAAACAGGAATTTGGACTCTAGGGAAATTGCTCAGTGAATAAAGAATTTGACACACAAGTGTGAAGATTAGAGTTTGGATTCTTAGAACTCATAAAAAGCCAGGCTGGTGCAATCTCCACCTATAATCCAAGCCCCAGAGATAGGTGATACCCAGCCCAAGATGGATAAATGACCAATTAGAATTGGCATACTCTAGTTTCAAAAGACTCTCACCATAGTAAATAAATACAGTGAAAATCAGTTGATGAAGACTGGGTTTTTTCATCAACAAACATTATTTAGAGCAGTGGTCAGAAAGATTTTTATTTAAAGGACCAAAATAGCAAACAGTTTAGCTGTTGCATGGCCATACTGCCTTTGCTGCAGTCATTTGGATCTAGTACTGCAGGCAGAAAAGTGGGAGTAATGAGGAGTAGCTGCATGGGACAATATGAAAGTAAGTGGGAGTGGTCATGGCTGGGATATGTAAATAAGTGGGGGTGGCTACATATTCCAAATAACTATAAGTATAGGTAACTGAGCAGATCTGGCCTGTGGGTTATATTATTGTGGTCCATGATTTAATTCCTATTTGCATATCTATGATCTAAGTGTCATTATTTATCAAAGGAGGTTTTAAAGATAGGTTTAAATCTAAACTTTTGGTTATTCATATTTTATAGTCACTTAATTTGTATTTGTCTGGATGTTCTGAGGGGAGCTAAAAACTGTGAGAGACATGTTTAACAATCTCAAAAAGTTTAGAGTTCATTTGGAAAAGTAGAGACAACTTGTTTTCATGGTGCAATGGGAGAGCAGGTACGTGTGGGCAGAGTGCTACCTGCGCAAAGTTGAAGAAAACAAGTGAGGGAAACTGAAAAACTGTTCTGTGAACTTAAAGTTGTGATTGAAAGAAACATTGTATTCACATGGTTTCCATTATGTTTCTATTCTATTGCGAGCATGCTAAATAGTCTCTCCAAACCCAGTATTGACTGTCAGAGCAGAAAACAATAAAAGAGAAAGAAAAATACACTTGCCAAAACAGTGAAGAAAATATAAGCTTACATAATAAACATCTCATTAGAATGGCATTATCTCAAATTCAATATTTTTTTTTAAAATTTCACTTCTTTTTGATAGTCACAATATATACCTCCTATCTCCATTTTATATTAGAGACTAAATACAATTTCAGTACAATTGTACCATATGAAAGAGCAGTTTTTACCTGGTTTCAAGAAACTTCTTATTCATTATGGTGTGGTCATGTAAAAGGTTTCTGAGGCAGGGTAACTATTGAGAACAGAATTCTGAAAGAAGCCTAGAAAAGAAGGCTGAATTTTAGAGATACTGTGAGACCTAATAATAGTTAAGGTCTCTGTGTTTATTAAAGACGTGTATTTATTGGACACTTGTTCTAGGAAAAGCACAGTACATAGACCTGGAGATGTGAAGACAGGGAAAGAACTGGTCCTATTTGCACTGAGCTTATAAAATAGAGTCAGAAATGAATAAACAAACCAGCAATTAAATTGCCTTGTAACAAATATGAAGGAAGGGGCGGATGCAGACTATCAGGAATCTAAACTTCACTCAGTCCCTGGAACAGTGAGTAAGACTCTCCGAGAATTTTCACTGATTCAAATTGAGTCTGAAGAACAACTCAAGAGAGCGAAGTGGAGGGAGGCAAGGATGGTGTGTAGTCATCTGGGGGAAACATGTGATTGATACTCGGAGAGACTACAGAGGTTTCCCAAGTAACAGTTGACAATGTTAACTTACCATCATTTAAAATAATGATCTTCTCCAGGCTGTATGTTTAATCTGAGACTGTGTCAAGGAGCAATGCTTCATTTCTTTCCATCTTGATAGTGTTTCCATATACTTTATCTGTTTCCAACTCCACAAAAGAATATATCAGGCAAGTGCAAAAAGGTTTCCAGTCCTGTTTTCTTATCTGAGTCTTGATAACAGGGAATAAAAAGTTTTCCTGAACTCCTGTGGCTGTTTATAAATCACTGGGACCCTCAAACACATTTAAGGACAGTGAAGGGTCTGACTCGTGGGTGGAAAGTCCTGAAGATGTTGAAGCTCTGCCTATTTTCCTTGTCACTTAAGAAGAGAGCTAGAAAGGAGTATACATCAGATTATTCTCTCTAAGTGTTTTCATTGAAGAGGCAAAGTGTTTGACTTGAAAGCATACACATTTTCATCCCTTACTTAGCTCACAAACTTGATTACTTAAGGAATTGAGTAATGGCTTCAGTTGAATGTATTTATTTAAAGAAAAATAAAGGATCCAATTTAAGCTAGAGGGATGTAACTGAATATTGTCTTTATTAATCCTTGCAGGCTTAGAATTGTGTCTTTACACAGTGACTGTGGACTGAGTTACCCGATCAGACTATAGCTTTAGCTACGAGGTATTCTCTTGGGTTTCTTTGGAAGAGAGAAAGGATTTTATAAGGTTGCTGATCCTCTCTCATTGTAATTCCAGAAGGCGACAGGGCACTGGAGACCTAGCCTATCTATACACCATTGAACTAGACAATCACCTTACACTCTAAGAGTTGTGTGTAGAAGTTGCTCATTATTGAATCAGATACACATGATGAAGGGAGGTGTTAGCTTACACGGTACCTGGGATAAGGGAGAAATAATGGTTTCAAGATGATGTCTGGTTAAGGTTAATACAATGAGGACCTTGAATCCAAGGAGGACAAGAGAGAGAGCTTCATCTGGGTTTTAGAAAGCTTCAGGATGAAAGCATCCAGCACCCTGGATAGCTCCTGCAGCAGCTATAGTGGAGAAACAGATTTACTTTTCCCGAGAACTTTAGGCTTGGGGCTGGAGAGATGGCTCAGTGGTTAAGAGCACTGGTTGCTCTTCCAGAGGACTCTGGTTCAATTCCAAGCAACCACATAGAAGTTAACAACTGTCTGTTCAAGAGGATCGGACATCCTCACATAGACATACACGCAGGCAAAGCACCAATGCACATAAAAGTAAACGAATGGTTTAGGAACTTCAGGCTCACTTAGTAGGCTCTGCGATCTTGTAGAGATCTGTTTCTTTTATCTTGGGGACTCACCTCTGTCCATGGAAGAGTGGCTGTGCTCTCTGAGTGGCTGTACATCCATGTGAAGGTTAGGAGAGGCATTAAACGTGGAGACACACCCATTTCTTTTACAGGATTGTTTTATTTCTGAGATCATTTTAGAGATCTGTCTGAAATCCTATGCATACCCAGGAAATATTGAATCTTTGCTTTCAACATTTCCACACATGACCCTCTCTATTCTGGCTCCCGTATAATAGCATGTGAGATCTTTTTGATTAATTGAATCTTCTGATTTTTGGGCTTAAAATTCCAGCTTTCAGGGATCTAACACCCTCTTCTGGCCTCTGAATATCTACATTTATGTTACACACACACACACACACACACACACACACACACACACACACACACACACACACAC
>CM052717.1:25645194-25666225 GCA_028551405.1 Uromys caudimaculatus | reverse complement strand
CCTCCCCCTCTTCTCCCCCTCTCCTTCCCCTTCCCCCTTCTCTCTCTCCTCTCCCCCTCCCCCTCTCTCTCCCTCTTCTTCCCCTTCCTCCCTCCTCTCTCTTCCCCTCCCTCTCCTTCTCCGAGTTCCTCTACCCCTCCTTCTCCCCCTCCCTTTCTTCCCCTCTATCTCTGTTTCTCTCTTTCTTCCTCTCCTTCCCCTTTCCTTTCTCCTTCTCTTATCCCCCCTTCCCTCTTCCAACTCCATGCTGTAATTGTAAGTCCAAATAAACTCTTTCTTCTATAAGTTGATTTTGATCATGGTATTTTAGTTCAGTAACCAAAAAGTGACCAACAGTGTCTATTTCCTTTCTAGAGCCCAACCTGTCCCCTCCTGACCCCTGGGCTGCACAGACAGGTCCGTGGAGGGGGTAACCAGAGCTTTAGTGTCTTGCTTGGTCCCTCTGTAGGTGTACTCCCTAGCGCTGCTCTGTGCCCTAGGATGTGGTGGGCATAGTGAGATGATGAGCCAGCTGTGGCTCATTGCCTGCCAAGCCTAAGCCCACCTGTGGAGTCAGACAAGCAATTAAAAGCCAGTGTGGGGCTGTGATGACCGGATACAGAGTCAGCTTGGTTTTGAGGGCAGAGTTGCAGAGAAGCCAGTTCCTTGAATGGTGCACTTGAAATTTGAGCAGAAGCCCTGAGCCAGGCTCCTCCCAGGGTCATTGTCCTGGGTGAAGTGGGCCACCTTCACCCGTGTGCTTGCAGGAGGCCTCAGTTAAATGCAGACGTCACAGTGAAAGGACACAAAATAGGAAGACGTGGAGAGAAGAGGGATTTGATGGGAGGGGGAAGGGTGGGAGAGGCTGATGTGCATTCGGGGGTGGGGAGCGTCCATCAGTGAACATCTTATATGCAGGAAACGGGTAAGGAATAAACAAATTTTTAAAATAAGAAAGTGTTGTGAGTAATGGCGTAAAAGAGTCATTAAAAAAGACATCCCAAATCTACATCTGTCTTTTGCATACACATATATGTACACACATACACACATGTACAGACATACACATACACACATACACACACATGCACACATATACACATGCACACACAACACATGCACACATACACACACATACACACATGCAGAGACACACACACGAACACGTATACACATGCACACACATGCACACACACATGTACACACACATATCCCTCTCTCTCTCTC
Source organism: Uromys caudimaculatus (assembly GCA_028551405.1). NCBI lineage: Eukaryota > Metazoa > Chordata > Mammalia > Rodentia > Muridae > Uromys > Uromys caudimaculatus. The sequence goes on along the minus strand of CM052717.1, from coordinate 25,665,019 downwards.
TCTCTCTCTCTCTCTCTCTTTCTCTCTCTCTCTCTCTCTCAGTCACTCTCACACACATTTGTATTTATTTGAAATAACTGGCTTTGCTTTGAAAAAGAATCAAGTAGTTGATTTGATCTCCACCTCTTGGTGTCTGTGTGAGTGAGCCTGTGTGGTGGGGTGTGGTGGGAGGGTCCAGCGAAGGAGGTGACCTACTGTGACACTCTGTGTGTGGCTTCATGTTGGGTAGTTGACGAGAGACAGACAGTTGATGTGTGAAGATGGTTACTGTATTAGTTACTGTACTGTTGCTGTGACAAGCTACCCAACAAAAATAACTTAGGAAAGGAATGATTATTTTGGCTCATGGGTTTGAAGGACTTTAGTCTGCTGTTGCAGGAAGGGATGATGGCAGAAAGCCTCCATCTGTGGTGGCATGAGTCTGAGGTGGGGCCTGGTGACTGACGGAGACAGGGTGAGACAGAGTCGGTTTGGGTGTAACTGTCAAAGTCATCCCCCCCACCCCCCAGTGACTACGTTCCCCTGTCAGGCTCCACCTTGGAAGCAGTGCCACAAACTGGAGACTACGCATTCCAAATACAAGCTGGTGGGAGACATTTGAGAGTCCGTCCACACCAGCAGTCAGTTCGACTGGTAATGCCAGTTCCTGAGGGTCAGTGAGCCAATTCTGGATGGATGGATGTTGGGTGCACTGACAGGCCTAAAGCCCCAAAACGAGATCTGGTCTGAGGTAGCTGCCAAATGTCCCGAGGAGAAAGGTGTCAAAAAGAAAAGTCCACAGTATTAGATTTCTCTCAAGCTACTGCTTGCTTTAATTACGTCTGTGTTTATCTTCCTTCTGAGTGTCTGGATATGGCTCATTGTTTATTTTCATAGCAAAACAAATCTAGGCTTTCTGGGTGATAATGATAAAAAGAGAACAGACGAAGGGACCCTGAAGGAAAAGTTCTCTGTGCTGCATGAGCCGAGCAATTCTCAGATACTGGGCTCGCCTGGCAGCTCTGTCTTGTAGGCGTCATCTGTAGCCTGTCCCTACACATCACACTAAGCTATATAGTCCTCCAAAGGACTTTTATTTACTTTTTTTGCTTATGATGATGATGGAGTCCAAGGTTTCATATTTGCTAGGCCACCAAGTGACTGTCCCAGGCCTTGCTTTTTATTCTCGGTGGGAAAGAAAATAGTGTGTAGACTTCCAGCCCTCCACTGGACCGCCGCATCTTGGTTGTAGCCTTTTATACTTCTTCCAGGGTTATCGAAAGGCCGTGGCTTCTTGTCTCCGTGGTAAAGTTATTGGATGTTTCACTACATAATTGAATTGGTTCTCAAAAATTTAATTTCACTTCAGTACAGTTTTCTCATAAGTTATTTTCAAAAGATCAAATAGGGCTTGTGAAGGAGGCGCGGAAAACACTTGGTTTAACATCGGGCATTTACAGACTTATTAAGGGAAATGACGGCTTTGTTGGTTTTTATCTAACATCAATGGAAGACTTAAAGGTACTCTTTGCTGGTGTTTGGTTAGGAAGGATTTGTTTTGATTAGAATCTTCTAATCGGTTTATTGATTAGTCATTTCAACTTCTTTTGAGTGTTGTCAGGAAAACCCTGCATTGTGGCCATGATCCCATGCCTCTGCTCTCGTCCTTGTTAAGGGATGGAGTCAGTTACACAGATCCGTCGCAATTTATGGATTAGACATGTTAATTCAAGAATTTCACCTGGTTTCATGAAGATAGACATCTTCAGTGGACAGCCAATCCAAACAGGAGAGGCCGCCAGTTGTTACCTGACTCACGGCAATTCTTCCCCCTCTTCTGGCTTGCAAATTACCTGGCTATCGGAGAGAAAGTGAGTCAACAATAGTATTTGGTTTAAGGAGTTATTAATTTTTTTCTGAGGCTTAAATGTGTACTTAGTTTTTTTGAGCTAAAATATATCGATGTGTTCTCTGTAAACACAGAAGAGTAAACCACTAAGAATTTCCTTAAGGTATCAGAATAATGAACCATTTTCTTGGAGTTTGCTAACTTTAAACCCAGATCAATCTTGTTTCCCATTCTCTGCCCTTTTCAATTTTTCTCTATCAATAAAGACAATTTAAAAATTACTGTGCTTGGGCACAGTGGTACAAGCCTTTACTCCAGGCAGATTTCTGGGAGTTCAAGGCCAGGCTGGATTACATAATGACACTCTGTGCCTGGAGTTCTTAGGCAGCGTGAGGTCTCTGACCAGATTCAAATTCATAGTACTGCTTACTGGCTTTACTGGTCTCTTTTGTGCAAGAGAAGATGTTAGTTTACATAGAAGCTTTTATAAAATACATCTAAAATGGAGTCTTGCATTTCTTTTAAAATCCCCACCCCAGCCTGTTCTAGTTGGGGCTGATTCTTATGTTGCAAAGAAAGAAAAAGTCCTGTGTTCAAGCATGTGACTGTCTTGCACCTTACCCTTTATGAACAGGGTAGCGGTAAGATGTGTTTCAGTTAGTACGTGAAATAAGTTTTCACTTTGTTCTGAGAATGGAAAACATACCATTCTCTTAGCCTTTAGTTTAGACTGAAGACGTCCCCTGTGAAATGTTTGGCATTTTGCAGACCTCATATGGGAACAGCTAGAGAGAGGTAACTAACTGTAAAACTAAGGGCTGTGTTGAGCCACTCAGGAGAGGTAGAGAAAGGTAACCCGGCATGGACATTTCTGAGGAGTCCAGAATGGTAAAAGGCCACTGACACGGGTGGAAGTTAACATGGAGGGACAGGCTTGCCCATGTCCAAGGCCAGCGAGAATCATTTGGTGGAGACAACCAACAAACAAGAAAGGAGACAAGAAGGATTCATAATTAAGAGGACAGGACCAATCCCTGGACATACATTGACTCATTTCTGAAGTCTTAGAATAATGATGTGGCAATTTAAAGTTTTATATATACGTGTGTGTGTGTGTGTGTGTGTGTGTGTGTGTGTGTGTGTGTGTGTGTGTGTGAGGGGGGGGAGAATGTTTTTTAGCTCAGACAGGAGGAAAATGAGTCTTAGGGAATGATCAGCATCCCCTAGCTAGCAGTTGATGGGCTAACTTCCACCCTGCCTACTTCTCTGACTCGAATTTAGATATTCTGCACTTTATCTGAATACATAATTAATTGAAGAGTTCTTTTCTCTTCAGAATTCTGAAAAGTTTGATTTACAACAGTTCTTCTTACAGCTTTTTGTTTTTTGAGCAGCCTGAGAAATCCCATAAAACTCAGACCAAACTAAATGGAAAACCAAAGCAAACCAAAGCAAAGCTCACAGAGGAACCCTGACTTGGGAATATGTCCTTATGGCATTTCCCTGCCGATGCTGTCCAGTGGCAGGACACTTACCTAACACATGAGAAACCCCAGCCTCCATCTCCCACACCACAAAACAAAATCCCCTGTATGTTGTCCAGCACAGGTCAAGTGAAGGGGAGAGGCTTTGACCAAACCACCGCCAAAGCAATAGTCCAAGGCAGAAATTAAGGGTAAGAGTCTGACCTCTTACGTTTCCTGAAATGATATTAATTTGACCCTCTTACTTCCATTAGGGCATAATGACTACATGTGTCCAGCTACAAACCAATGCACCATTGACAAGAACCGGAGGAAGAGTTGCCAGGCCTGCCGGCTGCGCAAGTGTTATGAAGTGGGCATGATGAAAGGCGGTGAGTACAGCTCCCTGAGCTGCGCATGCCTGAGCTGCTGATGCTGGGCTGGGCTGCCTAGCTGTAGTAGCCCAGGGCTGGCTCTTGTGTATCAAGTAGAGACTTAGTAAATCTCTATTTTTAACTACTCTTGGTTTTGGGGGGTGTGTGTCTGTGATACATAGTATTTTCTTTTTAGAGGCAATTAGAACTTAGTGTTTTATATTTCCAAGGTAAAGATTGCATTTTACATCAAAGGTGTGTGGGAGGTACCGGGAGAAGGAGGACTATGTCAAGCCTTACTTGGGGAAGGTATTGCAGTTGCTATTGATGTAGCTAATGCTAGACAGATGAGATCAGGCGATGCCCTTTCCTCAACTGAGACTTTCGTATCAGAGGACAAACAGCTGCCATGTCTCCTTTATCGGTGCATGCTATGGAGGAATTCCAATCAAAAGCCATTGAAGAAGACTAGTTAGCTTCACCTTCCATAACCCCTGTGTCTCATGGGATGCTGGAAGTGGTTGTTGGGCTGCTGACTTCCAACAAGTCCCTAAGCACCCAGGATTTGCCACACCGCTTTGTCTTGTGATTGCTGGTGTGTGGGTGCATAGGCGTGCACTCACCTCGTCCCTTGTGTATACAGTCTCTCAGGGTTTTTGTGCATGAGAATCTAGAGTAGAATTTTCTTTGGGGGGATTGTTAAATAATCTTCAGTGTGGTGATTCGCATGATTCTCTTGAGTTCTTGGGTTGGAAATCTGACCTATGGAACCCCGATTGTTGTCTTGGGTAGCCTTCACTGTAGTGACAGAGAATGAATAGGTACCGCACAATGGACATCAAATCCCAGATGTATTCAGATGTCTCCACGGTGACACTGAGGGAAAAAAAGAATCTGGAGGGAAAGCTTCTAGAAGCAGATAAAGCTTGGGATGAGCTAAAGTAACAGATCAGGGCAGGTACATATGTGGAAGTCAGAGGACAACTTCAAGTGTTGTTTCTCCATTGCCATCCACTTGTCTTTTTCCACTCCCAAGACAGAGTCTCTTACGGGCCTGAATCTGCTCAATTAGGCTACACTGCCATAAATCCTGGCCTCTGCCTGTCTTCATCTCCCCATTTTTAGGTGTATCATTAATAGTTTCTTTGTCTCATCGTGGTGACAAAATAGATGGACAAAAGCCACTTAAGGGAAAAAGGTTGATTTTTCACCTCACCCTTGGAGGCTAGACTCTTATCACAGCAGGGAAGTGAGGACATCAGAAGCTAGAGGTGTCTGATTCACACCAGTTTGTTTCTTTCCCTTTATGAGGTCTATCCCATGGTATGGTGTTACCCCAGAGTTAGGGTGAATTTTTCTATCTCAATTAAGCCAGGGTAGAAACTCCCTTATGGACCTGCACAAAGAATTTGTTTCCTTGGTCATTCTAGCATTGTCTCCTTGGTCAGGTTGATAGCATTAGCCATCCCATCAGGGCTACAAGTGCTCACATTCACATTCAGCTCTTTTCATGTCCTTGGTATCAAACTCTGGTCCTGAGGCTTACCAGAGAAGCTGTTTTCCCACTTAGCGGTGTGTCCAGCACACAGGAAAGCTACGTTTGAACTGATTAATACCAGGAAAAAAGGGAGAAGGAAAACCAAGACTGGAGGTCAAGGTGAAGGCATAGTTGACTATCACATGGCTTACCATGAAAGATGATTTCGTTCATCTAGAATTTGGATACAGCATTTGGAATAGTTTCTTAGAGAAGAGTTGAAATGTTGAATTTATGCTTTGTGTGAGGTCTGACTATATGTCTTAAAAAGCAGCTTGAATTTAGAGGGTAATTAATTCTAAGAATTGAACTGTCACATTAAAAAAAATGACACCTTGAATCATAAATGGATTCAATATTTAAGGACTTCTTCATCTTTCTTTGTACTGGAAAATTAGTCAGGCTTAATTAAACTCACAAAAAGCTTCTGCTGTAATTTGACAAGTGACAGGAACGTAGCAGCTGCAAGAAGAAAAGTTCAGGTAGGAACAGGACGAGGACAGTGAGTCCAAGCTTCTTCTTGGCTAACGGCAGGTAACTTAAGCTGGGACCATTCTCTCTGAAAGATGAAAGAATTGCTTTGTAAATGTCTAGGGCATTTTGAAAAATGTGATGACGCCTGTACATTCACCCTGCCTTCTGAAAAATTGTTCTATTATTTTTGATCCTAATCAATATTCAGACAGAGCCATCCTGACTATATAAATATAAATATGGCACCCTTGTTTTGGTCTAATAAAAAAGTTCCAACTTACAAAGGCACAATGTAAGGCTTCTGTTTTCAAATGGAGATGCAAATATATGCTAGCCTGTGTCAGCACATACGTGTGTGTGTGTGTGTGTGTGTGTGTGTGTGTGTGTGTGTGACAGCAGAGTGTGTGTCTGTATTAGTGTTCTAGAGCTTCCATAAGAAAATGCTACTTCCTGGGTGGTTTAAATGACAAAATTAATTTTTCTCACATTACTGGAAGCTGAAAGTCTAAGGTTCACGTGCTAGAAAACTTGGTTTCTGGTGTAGGCTTCTCTTCAGATCTAAGGTATCTTTATATAGCATTTTCTCTCTCTTCTCCAATTGTGTGCCTGGTACCCATGGTCAGAAACAGGCATCAGATCACCTGAAACTGGAGCTGCAGATGGTTGGGAGCCTTCATGTGGGATCTAGGAATTGAACCAGGGTCTCTAGAAGGGCAGTTAGTGCTCTTAATCTCTGAGTCACCATCTCTCCAGTTCTGGCTTCATTTAATCTTAATTATCTACAGAAAGTACCTGTTCCAAATATCATTTTGGATGCTTGAGGTCCAATACATGAATTTTCCTTTGGGGGTAAAATTCACCACTTTATAGCCTGGGCTGTGAGAGAACACCACAGATCAGTTGGCTCAACTATAGAAACCAGTCTTGTCCTGGTACCAGAGGTTGGAAGCCTGTGGTCTGTTTGGCAGCTGTGGTTTCTCCTGGTGCCTCTCTCCTTGGCTTGCACCCTGCCACCTCCCCCTGTCCTCACATGACCTTCCCTCTGCCCACACTCTCTCTTCCTCTTTGTGTAAGGACACCAGTTATACCGGATTGGGACCTTATCCTTATGACCTTGTTTAACTTTAATTAGTTTTTCAATGCCCTGGTTTTAATGACACATACATTCTAAGGTTGTGGGGATTGGATTTTCAAAATATGAATTCTGATGGCATGAGAGTCATCATTAAATAGTGTCTTTTTAGGGTTCCCCATCAAATGACCAGGGTCTGTCTACACGCACGAGAATGTGTGTCTTTTTGGCTGTTTCTATTAATATACATATACTTTGAGATATGTTTTACCTAAAATCATAGCCTAGGAAAACTTCTCATTTTATGAAGTCTTGTATATTTTATAAAGTCATTTATAAAGACCTGTATAAAGTGCCTTTTGTAAAGCGGCATCATTTATTGTACAGGATACCACACATGACCTTATGACACCACATGTATCAAGCTCTCTTCACATTACCCTGAATAAAGACTTAATTTACACCTGGAAGTACAATTTCAACTAGCTACAAAATTTGTAGTTGTAAAAGCAGCTGTGATGGAATAGACCTTTGCCAGGTTATCCAACAGGCTCACAACAGTCCTGTTTCTTAACCAGACTGTATACCAATTCGGATATTGCATCTCTATATACGTAGCAAAAAATCAATTGGATTTGAGAATAGGACTCCATACACTTACCAAAGATCTATTGTAAAGATCTAAGAGTGTGTGGTTTAGCTACATGGGGAGACGATTTTCATGTGTTAGTCCAGAGATGTCAATCATGATTAGCTTTGTTCAGAGAACCGTGGTTCCATTAGACGCAACATCTAGGCTGTGCAATTGGGATGCTTCTCTACCTTAGCACATGTTCTGAGTTCTCTGACTTGGTCATTCTTCCTTCTACAACATCTCCTCCCTTTCTCTCATAGATTGTTGATACCTATTAATGTTTGTTATTTGGGAAGTTCCTCCCCATTGCCCTGTGCTGGGTTAGATTCCTTGTATGGACAACACAGCACACCATTCTGAGAGATGTGCTCTCTAGTAATAGAGGTCTCCAAGTGTCTGTATTCTTCTATAGTTCACAGATTTCGGGCTGGCTGTTTTGGAGCTCTTTCTTTGCTTTGTTTAGCACTAAAACAAGACACACAACAGAGGTTTAAGAAAACTTCTTGCATAAATGAATGAACAGACTCAATCTGTTTGAATAATTACATGTTTTTATATGCAAGGTATTATGGGTAAAACGGGGCTATGCATAAGACCCTTCCAGCAGTGTCTTCAGAATACAAAGACAACATCTGCATGCAATAGAAATTCAGGAGACATGTTGAAGCTTGACTGTGTCAGAGGATGGATGGTTCAAGTGATGAAACGTCAAGATAGTTGCTTTTGGATTTTATCTAACTCAGCAGATCACTAGGGCCATTTGATTTCCAGGTTATATATTGCTTCCTGTTTAACAGTCTTGGTTAATAGAAAGGGGGTGACTTCAGCTGTGAAACTCTGATTCAAACACTGGCTCCTGCTCAGACTTGGTAGGCAACTCTGTAAAAGTCACTTTGACAAGCCATGCCGATCTCAGGTGTAAGACCACATAAACAATTTCTACTCAACCCATTTGTCTTGAAGGCCATAAATCATAACATATAAAGATACTTTACAAATTCAGAGTCCTACAGAAGTGTAAGGATTACATCTCTTTCATGTTAAAAATCCCTTACCTAAGAACTTTATCATCTGCTTGCTGCTTTTTTAAAGTATATTTTCCAGTTGGTGGGAGATACTGGCAAGGGAGACATGTCTGCTAATTTTTCTAATTCCTTTGGAGGGCCAAAACCTAGATATACATGCCTTTAAAAGTCCTTTGGATATCTATGCTGTGTCCAGCTGCATGACGAATGAGCTTTGTAGTTTATCCTTTGATTATGGCAGAGATTTAGAGAGACTTGTCACAATAGACCCAAGACACGTTGGTGCCAGCATCCTCCTTTCGCAGATGAGGAAATTACCATAGATGTTGATAGACGTGCAGGGCTCATTCACTAAATATTCTGGCTAGGTTCCATCACATCTTGCAGTGAAATTTGAGACAGTAGGAGCAGTGAGTTAATCCTTAAGTATTGGCCATCCAAAGTCCAAGAGTATTCTAAAATGATACATTTTTTAAAAGAGTTGATCTATTTTATTCTAAAGAGTATTCTAAAATGATACATTTTTTAAAAGAGTTGATCTATTTTATTCATGGGATAAGCCGGAGCAAGAGCTTTATTCGAGTTGTCAAGTGGTTGCTCTTTAATGTTTATTATAATGTTTTTGCATCTGTAGCATTCTGGGTAATAATAATGACTCAAGGGATTACATAGGATCAAACCCCACAATATTTAAAGAGTCAAGAAAAGTTTAAAGTATGTTTAATTTTTATTTCTGGAGTCTATAATCAATACCACCAGACTTTGCTTTTTTGTTTCTTTTACAAAAGTCTCCTTATTGGTGAGCATTTTATAACACAGTGAAATATGATCACATTCATACTTCATGCATCTCTTCTAGCTTCCCAATGTGACCTTCACAACTGTGGGTTTTTTTTTTTTTTTTTTTGTTCTTTTTTTTTTTTGACAACTCACCAAATTCAGTTAGTTTTGACTATATCTACCCAGGAGTGGGACACTGAAACCGATCACTGTCCACATCCCTAATGGGGAGGGAAATCTCTCTCCCCAGCTATCAACTTCCAGGAGCTCCTCAGTAAGCAGTGGGGTTTGGAGATCAGGCACCTGTCTTGATCAGCTTGTAAGTCTTCTGCAGGTGACCACAAGGATGGTGAGATCATAATCTCAGTAGCCATGTCCAGAAGACAACACTTCACAGCGGTTTTACTCCCATCTGTCTCTTACATTCTTCCCACCTCGACTCTTGTGGTATTGCCATGCTGGAGGTGGGTCAATGTAGATATTCCAGTTTGGGCTGAATACCCAGTCTCTCATTCTTAGCACAAAGCGACACATTTTTAAAATTGTTATAAATTTATTTTTCATCTCTGTTCTATTTTCATCCCAGGGCACACTGGCTTCGATACATGTGTGGTCATATGTCTTTGTCACTAGGATGTCTATAGAACATTCTGAACTCGATTTCTTCAAACCAGCCACCTTTTCCCTCAATAACGTTTTATTGGCAACTTACCCCATCTTATTCACACTTCCACATTTTAAGGACTGAGGCCAAGACTCTCTTCTTCAGGCTATGCTTTCCCAGAATCTGAGCTAGTCTCGCCACGGTTCTGTTCTGCTTTGGTCTGGCCGTCCGTTCTCCCAGCTTACATTGGAGGCTCGCCTGATTCGGTCTATTTCCATCCAGTCCACTGCACCTACAATGGCTCCAAGGGCCAAGGTCGCCTGCTGCCTCTGACTGTTCTCTCTCTGGTTGTCGGTCCCCTTCCTGCTCCCTCCACTGTAACCTCACGTGTGTCCTTGCGTCACAGCCCCGCGTCACAGCCCCGCGTCTGTGGGGACGAGATGCTGTCCTTGCCTCAGACCCTTTGCTTCCTATCAGCACCACCTCCTCAGGGAAGCTTAGCCACGTTCTGTTACGCATGCAGTTGGCTCTCCTGCCTCCTGCTGCACTCAGCGTCTGTGTCCTCTTACCATGTCCCGCCTCTGTATTTTTCGATAGCATTTTTACCACCTAATATATAATTGATTTCAGAGTCATGCGTATTAGATGTCTGCCTCAACCAGTAGAAAGGAGGATCCAAAATGTACAGTAGCCTCCCCATGCTCGGTTGTGCTTTCTGCGGTTCATTTATCTGCTGTCAATTGGACCCAAAAGATACCAAGTGGAAAATTCCACGAATAACCCACTCTTTTTTTTTTTTTTAAAGCCTACAGCACCTGGTATTCCCAGACAGTCTCCCATCCAGGTACTAACCAGGCCCAACCCTGCTTAGCTTCTGAGATCAGACGAGATCGGGCGCATTCAGGGTGGTATGGCTGTAGACCACTCTTTTTAAATTTCGTATTTTTTCAGAATACCATGATGAAATTTCACTCTGTCCCCCTTTATCCTGTGCAGAACATAAATCACAGGCTTGCCTAGAGTACCTACATTGTATATATATATTGCACGTACAATAGTCACCCAGGAGAAATAAGTTATCAGATCAATTGAGAAATTGCAAAGCTTGTATTCAAAGAAAACTAATGTGGTAGACTGACCCTATGCCACAATGCGTATGTCATTTCATTCATTTCTTATTATATAAACATTACAGCCTTTCGTCTCATCTTTGAACTTGAAAGAACTCATGAGAACAGTACAACTGAGAGGGGAGAGAGAGAGCTATCACATTTACATGCTACTTATTACAGCATTACTATTCAACTTATGTTGTTGATGGTTGTTAATTTCTTTATTTTTCTTGTTTTATTTCTAATTTACAGTTCCCAATTTATAGGTAAGCTTCAAACATATGTAGAAATACATCTGTAGAAAACAATATGGGTATTCCTGGAGCCCCAGACCAGATGGTGTCCAGCTTTAAGTATTCCCAACCAATCTGGTCTGTTCACTACTCTAAAAAATAAGCACTAGTGAAAACAAGAAAATGAATTTAGCATTCATTATGGACACAGAAGGAGAACAGGAAGATCTGTATCCTCAGCTTTTTCAGGGATGCTGACACGGGCTTTAGGTTTAAACAGGGCAGGCACTGGGGTGAGTGACAAGCTGTATGCAGGGCTAGACAGCCTTGCCATACTAGTTGATCATTATCAGCTTTGGTTTTGTGAGAACTTGCTGGTGCTAAAGGGGAAGTTATTTCTGCTTGAGGGACAATTCAGTTACCATTGTATGATGCTCGCTTGTGCTCAGGGCGTCAGCCTCCTTTCTTGTCACTGGGTCACAGATCTTATTTATGGGGTGCAGACTCATCAGACCACAGGACTCTGCTGTTTCTGAAATCCAAGGTGACTTCTAGAGAGAGTGAGTCAGAGAACAGCACACATTTTCTTCAGGCTTAGAGAACAACTGGATGCTAGCTCAGTGTGGTGAAACAGAACCTTGTAGAAGCCCACAGTGAGGATGGGTGAGTGCTTGCTACCAAGACTCACTACCCGAGCTAGGCTCCTGGGACCCCCATGCTGTAAGGCAGGGACTAACTTCCACAAGTTGTCCTCTGACATCTACAAAAGTGTGTGTGTGTGTGTGTGTGTGTGTGGTGTATGTCTGTTGTGTGTATGTAGTGTGAATGTGGGGTGTGTGTGTAGTTGACGTGTGTATGTGATGTGTGTGTGTACTTGCATGTGCAATGGCTGACACTCTGTTGCTTATGCTAGCCTTGCGAATCTTGAAGACACTTTAGCTTCTCCTAGCTGGTATCCCCAGCCTCAAAGCATAAAGGTTACCATTAGTTCAAATGTGTACTCCCTAATTGGTTCGTGTGCTTATATTCACAGTCCAACAGGAACCAGACACGGAAATGTAATTTAGTGAAGGCATCAGATACAAAACAAAGAAATTCCTACTCCTGCCTTTTTCTGTTATCCGCTGGGATCCTGTAGGCCCAACAGTGATGTAGCACTGTTTAGAAAAAGTAGCCTCTCATTCTTGTTGTATAAGTATGGTTTGGTTATAGTTAGTTTTCAACATCCTTTGAGAGTCTTAAAATGTATACCTTGCAGATATGGGGGAATAGTCTACCTTAAACACATCAGGGTTTGTGTATAATGCAGCCAACAAAGAGTTATACCATCTATAAATTAACAGAATGAAGAAATAGATCTCAAAGTACAAGCATGGAATTATGAATTAATTATGAAGAGTCCTATTTTTCTAATTAGAAGAACATGTCTTCTCCGTAGTTTTTGCTATGTAGCAGGGTCTTACCTCGGGCACCAACGATGCATGTTAGGGAGGACCTGTCAGTCAGGAGACTGGTATTCACTGCATACAGTCTTGTGTCTGGAGGTGAGCTGGCTGTTTTGATTAGGGTATCTTGGAAGACCTTGATTCAGTTTGTCCATCTCTCCTCTTATGGTCTGGTCCAGGAATGTTCTAATGATAATGGCAGTGGCCCAAGGCAGGGCAGGTTCTAAGCCCATCTGAAGCCTTTGCTGACGACATCTGGTAGCTCACATCTGGTCACATGTCTGAGAACATAGGCTGAATGAGAAGGGTTTCAGAGTTACATGGAACAGCTTGAATACCTGGCTGCCTTTGTTTCATAATCCACCTCAGTCAAAACTTGGAGCCTTAAGGAGTTTAGACTGTAAGATACCTAACATCATTGAACATTAGAGCTTGAAGAATATGACCACCTCTGCTCAGCAACAAAGAATCCCACGGCATGCACACAGCTTCTAGTGGGGTACAGAATGCAGAGGTGTATTTTATTTTCAATTTTCTCTCATACATTTATTGAGTAGACATGATAAGGTAGAAAACTCAGGAATAATAGAATTCGGATAGATGGCATATTTTCAGATATTGTAGCTTTTGCTAATTTATGAAGGTGTGAGTTTAGTATGTGTATGTGTTTGTTACAACTAGTTCTGGGATCTTAAAAGACAATTAAATACAAATCTATTTTCATCCTTTGGTAAGAATTCACAGTATATATAAAATACTTTTTATAAGCATACCTTAATTTTTTCTTGTCATAAATTAGAAGGGTAATTTAAAAGTTTTTTTGTGTGTTTTAATTTTCAGTTGGCAAACTCCTTTAAGTTTACTTTATTCTTAAAGTTTTCTTTATTTGTTTACTATTCCTATTGGTGTGAGTGTCTGTGTCTGTGTGTGTGTGTCTCTCTGTGTGTGTATGATTTGTGCTTGTGAGGGTGTGTAGCACATATGTACTCGTATATGAGCAGACAGAGGACAAGATTGTGCAGTTGTATATCTCTTTCTAAGATGGATCCCAGAGATCCAACTCTGGTCATCAGGTCTGAATGGCAAGTGCTTTTTACCAAGTGAGCTCCCTGCTGGCCCAACCAAAGTATTTTAATTAATAAATATTAATTGTGCACATTAGGATGTTTTGAAATACACACACATCTGTGAAATGGATAAATCAGGTGATTAATATATTATCTCACAGTTTGGAGTCAGAACGCCCACATCCAGTTCTCAAGTATTCAGTACGTTGTTAATTTACTTATTGCCACCATTTTTAATGATAAATTTCATTCTTATTCTGTTGCTTTGTATTCCATGGCTGCTATGTCTCCAACATCACTTGCTTACCCCTGCCCCCTGTAGGTACCACTGTTCTTGCTGCTTCTGTAACCTTGATGCTTCAAGATTTCAAGTTTCATGCAACTTGTCTTTTTGTGTCTGGTTTTTATATCATTTTAGTAATCCCAAGTACCATCCACCTTTTGCAAATCTTAAGTTTCTTCTTCTTTTAAGTTGTACAGTTTTCCACCGTGGTGTCTGTATCACATTTTCAATTTTTTTCAAATCCTACTTTATTTAAAACTCTTAAACACTTTAACCTCTCTTCAAACCCACTGACCAGAGGTAGGGGAGAAAGCAGGTTAATAGGAAAAGGGACTTGTTTAGAAGTTGGGGTGATAACACTCTAAATAGTCTGGACACTAGCAGTCCAGTTCAATTCAAACAACAAACACTAAACATGAATCAGTAGTTGAGGCACGATCCAGCAGAAACAAGTCTCCACCAAATTTGCACGAGTCAGTGGAAGCAGCCAGAATCAGCCAGAATACCACGAAATTCTTTGGTGTGTTTCTCTCTACAAAGTGAAGATCAGCAATGACCAGCAAACCTTTGCACCAGGTAGCAATGCAAGAGCGGCCTTTCACTGTCCCTGGGTTCCATTTATATTTTTTCTAAACACGTGACCTCTCAAGTGTCTGTTTTCATCAAAACATCACATGCCCGCCTCACAAGACAGCTTCCAGAAAAACAGCACGTGACACATCTGAGTTGTTAAAGAAACTAGACCTTCCCACTTGACTCATCGGTTGGTACACACTCAGGTTGAGTCTGTGTATTGGTTCTTACAAATAATACTTCAAAGGACCTGGGGATGCAGTTACCTTTGGACACATTGTTTCCATTCTTTTATATGTGCGCCTAAGGGTGGAGTTGCTGGGTCACATGACATGTCTCTCTGTATCATGTTTGAGGAACCCTCCTACTGTTTCCCATAATGGCCATTAACAATTTCCATCCTCATCACATTCCACGAGTTTTATCTACATTTAGGCCAATATTTCTTATCATTCACTGCATTGCGGACAGTGACAGCAATAGTCTTGAAATGACATTTCATTGTGGGTTTCACTTCTACTTTCTTGATGGTGAATAATCTTGACCATTTTTTAAATCTTTTTTTTCCCAGTGAACTGTTGTCCATTTATTCTTTTGAGAAATGTCCCTTGAGTACCCTTGCTCAGTTATCAGTTGAGTCAGCTGTTTTCTTGCTGGGAGTGATCTGAGCTCCCCATGTATTTCTGGGCCTAACCCATTATCAGACTCATGGTTTACAGACATTCTCTTTTATTCTGATGATTCTCTTCCCATTATACCTATTTTTCTTTAGTTCTACTAAACCCTTTTAGCTAAATGAAATCCCATTAGTCTATTCTTATCTTCATTTCCTGAGCTTTCAAGACCATATTAAGAAAACAAATCACTGTCTAGACCAGCAGAACTTGCCTCTTCATTTTTTTCTGGTAGCTTTTCAGCATCAGGGATTCAAGTCTTTCCTTTGGTTGAATTGATTTTTATATATGCTGAGAGTTAAAGGTCTATTATTTTTCGGCATGTGGATATCAGTCTCCTCAGCATCGTTTGTTAAAGAGACTGCCTTTTCTCCATTTCATGTTCTCTGCACTTAAGAGGAAAATCAATGGACTGTAAATACATGGATTTGTTTATGAGTTATTTGATTGGTTGGTCAGAGTATCTGTTCATAGGAAATTACCATGCTTTTGGGATTACAATGCCCTTGAAGTCAGTGCCTTGTTCCAGACTTGATACTTATCTACAAGATTGGCCTGAATATTTATGACTTTTTGTTTACATATGAATTTTAGAATTATTGTAGTTTTTTTTTTTTTTTTTGCAAAGACTCTTGAACCTTTGATTCAAATCACATGGAATCTATAAATCACTTTGGCTACTGTGGATGTTTTAACAATATAGATTTTTCAAATCCATGAACATTGGATATCTTTTGATTTACTAGAATCTTTCTCAGTTTGTTTAATTAACACATAGTTTTCAGTGTGTGGGTTTTTTACTTCCTTGGGTAAATGTGTTATCTTTTATAGCTATCCTAGATGGAATTGTTTTCTTGGATACCTCATTGTTATTGCATAGAAACGCTACTGTATATTTTTAGACAGGGTCTCATAATATAGACCAGGATGGCCTGGAATTCACCATGCAGTTCAAGTTAGCAGATATTTTTTTCTAGAATGCACACAATGAAATAATTTTATTAATATTACTATTGTTACCATTTTAAATCACTGGATATTTTTTATCATTTAAGTATTTCTTTACTTCACTATCACACCAGCTTCCACTCCTTCCTCTCTTCCCAGTCCCTCCCTCTTACCTACCCACTCCCCCCATTCCCCCATGCTTCTCTTTGCCTCAGGAAAGGGAAGGATTCAAGGATATCAGTCAACCTTGGCATATCAAGTTGAAATAAAACTAGGCACATCTTCTTCTATTAAGGCTAGACAAGGCCGTCCAATTATAAAGAAGGGATCCAAGGGCAAGTGATGAGGTGGCCTTCTCTCCTCAGTCTCCAGAGCATTGGGGCCACAGGCACACGCCACTACACCTAACTCATACTGGGTTTTCGTGTGATATCTTTGCATCCTAAAACAGCACTAAATATGCTTATTCTTTCCAACTTTTCTGTGTGTAGAATTTAAGGTTCTCTGTATCTGAAACAATTTAAACTATAAATAGGAATAATTTTACTTCTGGTGCATGTATTCATCTACTACCTACCTACCTATCTATCTACCTATGTATCTACCTATCTGTCTATCTATCTATCTATCTATCTATCTATCTATCTATCTATCTATCTACCTATCTATCTATCTTTTACTTAATTGGGTCTAGTTAGGATTTCCAGCACTATGGTGAATAAAAATGAGAAGAGCTGGCATCCTTGCTATGCTCCTATTCTTAGGTAAGGAATATTCCAACTTTCCATGATTGAATATAGTTGCTGTGGGTTTATGGCATACAGCCTTTAGTGCTTTGAGATAGATTCCTTCACTATTAAATGTATTCAGTGTTTTTATGAAGAAAGGCAGCTAGGCTTGGTTAAGGGCAGTTTTTATACCCATTGAAAGGGTTATATCATTTCTCCCTTATTCTGTCCATGTAGTATGTCACAGTTATAGGTTTTAAAGACGTTTAGGACAATTAGTATTAGTTCCTTAAACATTTGGAGAATTGTTAGCAAACCGAATGGGTCCTGAACTTATATTTTATGGGTGGCCTTTTGGTACTGAGTCACACATCTGACTCGTTATTGCTTCAACCTTCACGATTCAGTCTTGAAGATTATGTGTGTCAGGAGCTCGTCAAGTCCTCCATATTATGCAGGTTTATTGGTGTGTCCTTGTCGACTGTCTCCTCTGTGCTGCTGTGCATGGGTGTGGTTTTCTGCTGGAGCTTCTGTCCTTTCTTCCTTATCTACCTCATACTGTGTAGCTTAAAAATCAACTCTTAGTTCTATTAATTTTTAAACATTTTTCTAATCTCTATTGCTTTTGCTCTTTCTTCATTGTTTTACTGTTAGCACCACTCCAGGGCTTAGTTCGTTCTTTATTATTTAGCTTCCCAAAGAGTAATTTCAGGCTGTTAAGAACCAACTTACTTCCTATTTCTTTCCGTTCTCCCTCCTACCTCTCCCCCTTCCATTTCTTCTTTCTCTTTTAGTTTTGAAACAGACATTTATTACTGTTTCAAATATATCTCAGACTTGCTTTTGGTACATCTTGTAAGTTTTGGTATGATATGTTTCCATATTTTTGTCTGATGACTTACATTTCCCCCTCCTGAACTTTATGTCTCATTAAATACCTGGGAGCGTGTCATTTAATTTCATGTTTTTGTAAATTTTCCAAAAGCACCACTGTTGCTGATTACTATTTTTATGCTGCTGAGGTTAGAAAGAAAATTGGTGTGATTTTAATCTTGCTAGATTTGTTAAAATTTGTTTTGTGGCCTGGCAAATCTCTCCTGTGTCTTGTGATGAATGTACATTCTGCTGCTGTTAGACAGATGTTGTATGTTCATCTCTTTGGTATAGTTGTGCTTAAAGGCAGCTCAGACGGAAGCTTGCTGTATTGATTTTTCTATCTGGATGATATATTCATTGTTCAAACTTAAATATTAAGGTTTCTTGTATATTATAGCTGTTCCTTTTCAGACAGATTGATAGTTGTTTGATGTATTTAGGTTCTTGGGTTTGGGGTTATATTTATTTACAATTATTCCATTATATTGATGAATTGACACTTTTGTCACAAAAATAACTTTCTTTTCAGGTTTTTAGTTAAAGTTGATCTTATTTGAGGTAACTCCCCTTGCTTTCTTGTGGCTTCTGTTTTCATGCAAGGTTGTCACCTACTCCTTCAGTCTGTCTCTGTGCATTCTAGGTGCAGTGAATATCTTGCAGGTAGCATAAAGTTAGGTAGTTTATGGTGTTGTCCATTGTGCTATTACTGAGAAAATGACTATTCTCAGGTCATTAGAGCTGGGGATTTTATCCATTTGCATTCTGAGAAGTAAGACTTACTAATGTTATTTTGTTAATTGATTTTTGTTGATCCATTGTTACTGTTTTTCCTCTGTCTCCTTTTGTGATTGGATGATATTTTTCTTTAATAGGATGCTTTAAATCTTTCCCTCTTTGTCCTCTGATACCATCGCTAGGACTTTTGATTTGTGATTACCATACAACATTTGAAAACTTCTTGCAGTTATAATTGATTCTTCTAAACATTGATGACAATTTTTCTACTTATTTGAGTTTCTTATATAGAGATTATTTGATTTGAAGAAGGAAAACGGCTCTTCATTTACCTGTCAAGAATTGCCATGTTTTTCTCTCCCTTATTGTATTTTTACTTATGTGTATGCATGTATTTCTGTGTATATATGGTGACCAGAAGGGATTTGGTTCCTGGAAGCTGGAGTTATAGGCAGTTGTCAGATGTCTGATGCGGATACTGGAAACCAAACTTGGGCCCTCTGAAAGTGCAGTTAAGTGCTTTTAACTGCTGAGACATCCCACTAGCTCCATGAACAAAGAGCGATATCTTACCTTGAATGTTAGGAAAAAATGCTGAGAGTATCTCAAGAATGAGTCGATTCTCTGAAAAGTTTTCTCTTGTCCTTGAATTTTTTCCTTTGTAAAATTAATTGGTGTTTTGTAGGATACAATTATTCTTTCTGTAGTTAGAATCTAATAGATGATCAATGTTTGGGAGCAATACTATGAATGAATTGCTACTTTTGAACTCTATAAATTGAAGACCCCAAGAAATTTCTTATTCTTATTCCTTTCTTTCAATGACTACATCTAGGATAATGAATTGTTCTTAGGGTAGGAAAGAACTCAGGGATAATTTAGTTCACTTCATTGTTTGTCAGTTCATTGTTCTCACCTGGGTCACACAGCTAGTTAACTGCTCAGCCAAGAAGCCAGATTGACCCATTCCTGGATCAATGAGTTTTTTTCATTGTACTAAATGGCTTAGCTGACCTGTTCATGACATAGATCGCCATCAAAGATAGATTCATGCATAAGTATTAATATCCACAGATGAAAATTGTGCCTTCTGGACACAGTATACTACTCCATAACAAAAACACTGGGTACTGAATTTGGCTTAGTTGTGCAGAAGAGTTACTGCAATGTGGGTATATAGAGATTATGATGGGTATTTTAAAAATACTCAATAGTTGAGGACCCAGAAATGAACCCACATACCTATGGTCACTTGATCTTCGACAAAGGAGCTAAAACCACTCAGTGGAAAAAAGACAGCATCTTCAACAAATGGTGCTGGGTCAACTGGTGGTCTACATGTAGAAGAATGCAAATTGAT
>CM052717.1:25623705-25644694 GCA_028551405.1 Uromys caudimaculatus | reverse complement strand
GGGGACACGGGGTTTCTAAAGAAAAGGGGAATCATCGGAAATGTAAATAAAATATCAAAAAAATAAAAAAAAAAAAAACAACTCAATAGTAATATATTTTTGAAAGGGCATTTGCTCCTTTAGGCCAAATGTCACCTTTTGAATAGATGTCCCGACTATTGGTCAATATGTGCCTGGCCCTTTACTTACTGCCTAGGAACCTTTGGAATATTACTTCACTGTTCTTCACTATTTGGATCTGATATAATCCAGCTCTCAAGGGTCATGTATTGGTGGGTGGGCTTTCTGTGTGGGAACCTCAAGTAGAGCCTGGGGGGGAGGATGGTGCCATCCTGGAGAGAACTGCCCTCAGAAGGAATTAGCATAGTTTTGTGGGATCCTAGTTATTATTATT
This sequence comes from Uromys caudimaculatus, assembly GCA_028551405.1. Taxonomy (NCBI): domain Eukaryota; kingdom Metazoa; phylum Chordata; class Mammalia; order Rodentia; family Muridae; genus Uromys; species Uromys caudimaculatus. The sequence goes on along the minus strand of CM052717.1, from coordinate 25,644,300 downwards.
TTTTTTAAACAGAAAGATTTGTCCCTCCCTGCTCGCATATATACTCATGATAGAATGCCATCGTCCAGGAGGCCATGGGCAGAGGCCAGCCAGTGGGGGCATGTCTCTGTCTTAGATATTCAGCTTCCAAAATGTGGAATAAATACTCCTATTTTATAAGATTCCAAGATTTAAAAATTTTCTTTTTATCTTGGAAAATGAACTAATACATGCTGATACTATTTGTTTATGAAAAATGAAGGTCCAGGATTCAGTAGTCTCTATGATATCATTCAGATCTTAAATTTTATGTTTTTATGATTTAAGTTCAGATAGAGACAAGGAAAATATTGTAATATGAAGATAGAGGGAATATATATATATATATATATCCATATATATGTGTATATATATATATCCATATATCCCCATATATGGTTTTATACGCATACCTATCTATCTATCTATCTGTGAAGACATTCATGATCATCCTGCTATTTCAAGCTAAATTTAGCATAATAACAACTGACGATGCTTGCTAAAATGATAAATATCTATGGATATGGATGTCTCCTGAATGCAGATTGTCATGCAAATGAATCTGATGCCATCATCACTGCAATAAGAATGCAATGAGCAGATGGACGGTCCTGATGTTGCCACAAGTTACTTAGCCACATTAAATGCAAGAATTCAAAGGAAAAGTTTGACAAGAGTCTGAGAAGATCACTAAGCTATTTTCTATGAGCCATGTAGTAATTGGGACTAAGTCTTGACTCTCAAGATCTGGTGGAACTTTCTAGTTTCTGCCATCTGGAAAAAGGAAGGAAGAGTTGGATGTAGGGATTGTCAAGGGGTTCCTGAATAAATAGCATAGAAACTAGTTCAAACACTCAAGACCCAGCTTATTAGAAACCACAAAAACATGTGCTATTCCTAAGAGGGATCCAGGGCAGGAAGTGCTGAAGGACAATCTATGAATCAATGTGATAGTGGTGGGTGTGCCTGCAGGCCACCTACCCATTAATTCAGAGAAGAATACAGAATTGCATGTAGCTTTTTATACATTTAAAAGATTGATTCATGAGACTAATGATTATTGCATTTATTTCATATTTAAATGTTGAAAGTTTTACTTAGATTCCTTTGATATATAGTAGGGACTATCCCAGTGTTTCCCACATGCAAAACAAGGGCTCAAGCACAGAGCTACATCTTCAGTCTCTGCTTGGAAAATTTGCCATGCCTAGTCCAACTTTTCATTCTAAAATCATTTACAGACAACCTCGAAGAGCATCTGGACAGGGAGGTGTTGGAGAGACAAGGGAATTGGAGATGTGGTCAAAGTGCAAACTTTGGAGCATCAAACCATGGAAAGAGACCGTGTAAAAAGATGACCTTTGTTTCAATACACCTAGGATTAGAATTTTCATGTTGTCTCAAGTCACTCTCTGGTACCGACCTTGCTCCCAGGGACCAAGTGAGCTCCCTGTGCCTGGACATTTTTATTTGTGCTTTCATCTTCTCTCTAATGTTCCTGGAGATAGATACTCTTGTAGGGGTTAAGTCCTTGCCTCTTAGATATGCTTCAGTTTCTTTGTAGGCTTGTAGAAAGCATGTCTGTGTAGAAATCTCGAATACTCTTTAAAGGTACTCTGAAGGCCAATGCATGAACTGTGTTTTGATATTTACAAGTAAATGTGTGAATATCAAGTAGTAGTGTTTGTGCAGGGTATTGATCTTTACTTTGTAGAGAAGCTATTTGGATTAAAATTTGAATATCGTTGAGCAAGGGTACACATAATGTCTTCAGATCTTGCTGTCATTATTTGTCAGATATGAACAACAACATGCTAATACTATGGCTGCGTTGGGGTGGTTGTGTCGGAGAACGTGGAGCCTTTAATATTTTATCTAGCTTACAGTAACCTCTCCCTCTAAGTTGGCTACAGTTAGTAATGTGAAATACACGTACATTTTATCTTTTGTACTTAATCTAGTCTCCAAGTAAAATGCAATTACAGAATCCTAATTAGATAAGCATGACTAAGCGATGAGTCTGCATTCTGCTGCAGTTGAAGGAGCGATGGCATAGAAAGTTAGGCACATTTCCCTGAGGCAGCCACAGTGCCATCTCCCCATCCCTTACCTCTATTGCTTGTTGCTTCCTGAATCACACCTATTTGTTTCTTCCACATTCTCTCTCCCCCTTCCTCACAGAGCCTTTACGGGAGCACACATGTGTGTTTATTGGCTACAGGATATATTTTCCTGTTGTATGCATACCTTCCATCAGAAATTAGTTATTATCATCTCATTGTTTGGAATCCACTTTCTTGCTTGCCAATCCCCATTCCTGAGCTGGCTTAAGAGTCCCCGGAAGTGGCATGCCTCCCTTTCTAACCACGGTAATCCTCTTGTCCTGTGTTTAATAGGAGGGTGTCTATCTAATAGGAGGGTGTCTTTTGCTGTCAGATCCCTGTGCTAAGTCGGCTGTTGAGCTCTGTGTCCTACCATTTGAGCACTGCTGGACACAGCTGCATGGTCACACTCATCTTCTACTGTGTTAGGATGCTAGGCTCATACCTCTGCCCAACCTCACTTTCCCTCAGCTCTCTGTCCCATCTCTGTCTCTGATCTGTGACACGCATTCACCTGCAGCAGGTTTGGTTTGGGGCTTTGAGGTCATTTATCTGGCTAATCAATTTTATCCATTACTGCAACGTAATTGTCTATAGTCTTTGCTCTCAGTTAGTGGGTTGTGTGCCATCCTCTCCCTTCAGACCCATCCTGGCTGTGGATAGCTGAGCATCTGTTCAGCTGGCTCTGGGTCCTTTGCGCTCTCCCACAAATTGGTTTTGCTACTGAGCATCACCTTGAATGCAATGTAAATATCATTTTCTATACACCAGACAGCTAAGCCAAGCAAACAGCTCAGTATTTAAAAATACACTTATTTATGACAGTATAGTTATATGTCCTATAAACACAAATAGAATTTTTATTGCCAGAGGCAACTCACTGTTTATTCATAACTGTAATGATGGGGAATGTTTCAGTGATAGAGAAAACGGAAGGGGAGGGCTGATTTACCATAGTCTGTAACTAAAGAACTCCCTGGCAAAATCACTGTTGTACTGATCACGGAAGTATGTCTGAAGGTTTTTCCCTCTCCTCTCGTTCTCTCTCCTCCTCCCCTCCCTTCCCTCCTTTCCTTTCCCCACTCTTTTCCTGCAATCCCAGCACTGAGAATGTGCAGACAAGATAGACTCTGTGGCTTGATGGCTAGCCATTATAACTGAATTATGACCTTCAGCTTCACTGAGAGACAATGTGAGAGACAGAGTACAGAGTGATGGAGGAAGACAGCCGAGGTTGACCTCTGGCCTCTGCATGCATGTGTCCACACGTCTGTACAATGTCCCTTGCCCCCTCACATACCACCATGTATATAAACAAACATACACATATATGCAACAACAACTTGTATACAGGCACATACAGAGAGAGAGAGAGAGAGAGAGAGAGAGAGAGAGAGAGAGAGAGAGAGAGAGAGAGAGAAAGAATGCCAAATACTGCAACTATCACAGTAGATAAAATAAGTTACACCCATTAAAAGAAACACAGATTTTAGGGAATAAAAAGAGCAACTCCCCAAATCACATTAAAGTGGAACCTCCATGAATGACTTATTTTAATGATATTCAGAACAGCAGGTAAGAATAGCTTTGCTGCCAGCTGTCACTCATTGTAGACCTTGGTTGGAGCAATCCTGGCTGTAGCATTTTCCTGCTAACCCCTGTTTTTATTTTGCTGCAGCTCAAACTTCAATATGCTTATTATTTTGTCTCGGGGGAATGGGGGAACTTACAGTTTACACTATGCACGAACTCTAGGATAATAGTTCCATCATATGACGTTCGGTTATTCTTCCCCGTGAGCAGCTAGCCACTCTTCTGCTGGGATACACCATTTCCCACTCTCTGGCCTTTCTCTCTCTCCCCTTCCTCCTCTCTACATGCATGGCATTTTTCCTTTTTCTGTTCTTTTCATTTTGAGACAGACTCTAGTTATGTGCCACCACACCCACTTCTAAATATGGTTCTGGTACTTTAAATGAAAGACCGAAGACCGTCCTAAGTGATTTCTTTTACAGGGATTTACTTAGGAATAACTTGTTCTGTTTGGTCTAAGACTACACTTCACCATTTATCCAGTCCTGTCCTTTCCCAATTTAAATGGCAAATCAAATGCCTGTGGCATTGATTTGTTTCACTTGGATGCACAGTTTACTTCCAAAGAGAGAGTCTGGTTTGGAGCTTTTAAAATTGGTAATCGAGCCCCAAGATGCCTGCCTCTATCTGCCTTGTGTTCTGCAGTTGAACCCACCAGGAAGATGGCAGAGTGAGTGGCGAGACTAAGTGACTTTTTGACTGAAGTGTAAATAAAAGGGTCAGGGGGCTGGGGGATGGCTTGGTGGTAAAACACTTGTGTCCTAAGAGTGAGGACCTGAGTTTGATCCCTAGCACCCATGTGCAAGGTTGGGCATCATGACACAAGCCAGCAATCCCAGCTTGCTGGCAAGCAGCCTGGCTTACTTGGTGAGGCTCCAGGCCAATGAAGGACTGCATGTCAAATAAAAGGAGGAAGGCACCTGAAGAACATTCAGGAGTTTTAGTTGGCCTCTCAGCTCCTCCTACCCATGACACACACATGGTGAGAGAGTTTTCTGAAATGTAAAAAAACAAAAAACAAAAAAACCCCTAAAAATCCAAAATAGGTTCCCAAAGCAGCAGTACAGTGCCCAGGAACATAAGCCTTTCAGTTATTAAGAATGTAAATAAAATAAAGTGCCCAAGGCTACTTAAAATATTCGTGTAAGAGAAGGCACAGTTGGTTGAAGGAAACCCAGTCACTGCCCATGGATAAAGGCCACTAGAAGAGGTCTGGATAAAAAACCACTTCTGGAAGAGTGTTGGCCCAGTTTGTGTGTCCTTACAATGCTAGAAATAAAAATGGCAGCATCATGACATCCAACTAAGTATGCTAGCAAATAAATATTTGCCGCAGAATTCGGTTGATTTAAGACTATGTAAAAAGCTGGAAATAATTCAAGTAGACCTGTTCAAACTAACAGTAGGAAAAAGAGATCCAAGCTCCAGATCACACAGTCATAGAAGAACATGGTACAAGCCACAGTAATGCAGAGAGCCACTTTATGGCTAAGGACTGCATTTAGGGTCTAGGGCTCGAATACAGACTTGTAGAATCTAATTCCCTATTAAAGAAAAGATGGGAAACTTGTGTTAAAGTATGATGCAAGTCTTTTATTCTAAGATTTCCTTCTGGATGTTTGCATCATAGAAGGATTTAAGGACCAAGAAGAAATGTGGGCAAGCATCCAGGAGAACCGGAGCAGAGAGCAGAGGCAAGGCGAGCCTCTTCTTTCAGAACAGAGTGCTATCTCAGGACGCAAAAACCAAATTGGCTTTCAACGTTTTGGGAAAACCTAAACCAGTTCTCACTGGTTTTGCATGTATACACACACACACACACACACACACACACACACACAGATACACACTCAAACACTCATATGCACACAGCTGCACAAAGTCAAGCACACCCACACGCCCACACAACTCATATACTCACACTCACACATATGTATGCACGCACACACACACACACACACTCACACACACTTAAACATGCGCACTCATGTACTCTCACACACCTATACATACATGCCGACTCACACACACTCACATGCATAAACGTTCACATACTCTCGCATGCATGTACACATATGCACACACACTCACACTCACCCACATGCACACAGACACACGCACACACTCTCACACACTCACAACCACACGCACTCAAGCACACATACACTCAAATATTCCTACACTCACACTCATACACTCACATACGCTCACATGTACACACACTTAAACATACACAATCACATACTCTCACACACATACACACATGCATACACATACTCATACTCATGCACACACACTCACATACTCTCACACATATGTACACATATGCACACACACTCACCCACACGCACACAGACACACTCATGCACGTACTCTCACACACGTGTGCTCCATACACACTCACATATTCCTATACTCATACCCTTACATATATGCACACCCATGCATACATACGTACTTGCACACAGTCACACACATGTACACATGTACAGACACACTTTCACATACACTTACACACACACACACACTCGCTTGAAAAAGAATGTCTAAAGAGTTGAAAACAGATAAAATGTACACATTAATAAACAAAATATCAATGCTTAAAAGTTAAAGCATTAAGCTAGGAACTCTGTCTCTAACTTACAAGATTGAGGACGATGAGATGTTTCAAAAGCTGCAGAGGAAGATTGTGGAGGCAGGCAGAGAAGCTGATATCCAAATGACTAACCCTATAGCCCCTCTCAGAGCGACAGGCAGTTTACCTATCTTGGGAAGTTTTTGAAAGTACCAGGCTTGTTAACATGTGTGACTAGTTATGAAATTACTGGTTCTTCCTATAGTTATGCCTGACTTAAAGAAATAGTTAAAGTTAGTTTAAACCTAATTAGGAAAGAAACAGTTTAAGACACTGACGTGGAAGGTAAAAACCATGATTATGAACTCTCTGCATTTGGAAGACTGAGGCAGGGGGATTGTAGGTTTAAGGCCAGCCTGGTCCATACAGACAGACCCCATCTCAAACAAAAAGAAACTAAACAAAACCAAATAAATGAGAAACTCAAGATATTTTGATGTTTGATGAAAATGGACTCACTGAGTATTTAAAAAATCACTTTTTTATTGGTATTATTTTACAGAAAAAAAGACTCTTAAATTCTAGAATTCATTATAATTTTTCTTCATAGTTTGTGCTTTGAAATCAGTTTCCTATCTCCTTCCCCGGCCACACACTGCAGACTTATTTGCCTTAGCAGTTTTAAAGCTTGGTGTTTCTCAGATCTCAATGTTTGCGTCACCTAATCTGTGCATGTGTGAAGAATGAATATATCTTTGTCTTTTCCCATATGGACAGCCGGACTGTCCTAGAGTTCAGGAATTAGTTCACCATTCCCCAGTGGCATGTGAAGACTTTCATCACAGCAGGACGGAGACTGGCTCGAAGCTTCCTTTGCAGTTTCTCTGTCTCTGCCTTTGCTCACCTCATGGTTTAGAGTGAGTTTGCCATGATGAGAACATCACAGTCTTTCTGCAAAAGGACCTTGTTCATCTTCAGATGTGCTTTGTCTATTTATGGCTACATTTCTTTCACATGAATTTTAAATCAACTGCTAATGAAGTTGTATTACATTTATGAGCAAAGTTGACAAGGACTGACATCGTTCTGATGTTTTGTCTTTCCACCTATTAACATTTTGTAACTCCTTTTATGTTAGTTCTTTAAAAAAATCAACTTCAATAAAAAAATTCAGATTTCTCCAAAAGGTCTTGAAGATTTAAGAACAGTCATAGCCATTTTTCTGTAATTTTTTAAAGAAATAGCTTTTAAAAATTCTACTAATTATTTCAGCAGTATCGTGTATTTTTGGAAATTGTGTAAATTTGGGTTACACGGCCTATTCAGTTAACATTTCTCTATGCTGTTGGTCATACTTCAAAGAGAGAGTATAAGAGGGCTACGTGAATATCCTTATACAGAAATATTAGTTTATTCCTGGATATTTAAATATTTACCAAGTTTCTAACTTTTATAACCTTGAGCATGACCAAATAGCTTTAACTTCGTTAAATCTTTGAAACATTGCATTTACCTTCCTTTTGGATTTACTTCTAGAACTTACTTTCTGGATGGAAAGGCTTACATGTTTACACACACACACACACACACACACACACACACACACACACACACACACACTGAAATTTTATATAACCACAGAGGAAAGTGAAACCGTGACATTTGCAGGCAAATGGGTACAGTTAAAAGGCATTATGTTAAATGAAATAAGACAGACTTAGAAAGACCAATAGCATGTTTTCTCTTATGTACAAATCCCAGATTAAAAGTGCGTATGGATGACTACGCAACACAGATATATGTGGTTATGTGTGTACTTATGCGCGTGTGTGGAGGCACAAAATGGGAATGGGTGAGACCCTAAGGGGGTGAGGAAATAGAGAATGGACTAGAATCCATGTGACACAGAGGCGGAACAGGGCACTCACTGGGGGGGAAGAAGGAGCCGGCTGGAGGTCCAGGGAAGCAGGTGAGAACAGCACCTATGTGCCTATAAAAATGCCTGCTGAAGGTTTGCTTTGTATGCTAACATGACAATCAATAAAAGGAAACTCTCCCTCAGGGCATTTTTGTTGTTATTGCTTCTGAATATTTTTACTATTGTTTGAGAAGTGAGATTGACCAGCTATTCAGTCATAAGAATAGTCTATATTGTCATTATTGTGTATAGCTGGTGTACTTTAGAACGGTTAATTATTGACTTTTATCCTCTATTCGCACACATGCATGTGGGTGCACACATGTACACACACACACTGAGAGAGAGAGAGAGAGAGAGAGAGAGAGAGAGAGAGAGAGAGAGAGAGGAGAGACAGACAGAGACAGACAGAGAAAGAGAAAGAGAAAGAGAAAGAGAAAGAGAAAGAGAAAGAGAAAGAGAAAGAGAAAGAGAAAGAGAAAGAGAAAGAGGAGGGGAGAGGAACAGAGGGAGGGAGGGAGAGGATAGAGTATTTATTTTGACAGAGTCTTACTCGGTAACTCAAGCTATTCTAGTCCTGTTACAACTTGACTACCAGCTTGAATTTATGGGAATCCTCCAGCCTCAGCCTCCTGAATGCAGGGATTACCAGCACGGCTCCCTTAATGATAATTTAGAAGCTCGCAAATATCTCTAAATACACTCATTCAAGGTGACCATCATTACTATGGAAGGAGAAGCAAGACGCTCATGGCTAGGGTTCTGCTTGACGGATCCATTTGGCCTGAAGGAGAGTAGCCCCGTGAATGACTACATCACCATGACGCTGCTCAGCCACTCAGGCCATGGACTTCCCCCTCTTTGCTTCTTTGAAGCACAGATGACTAGTGTTAATCACCCTGGAGTTAGATGCAGTCGTAGAGATAACAGCCAACTTTCCCCATCTCTTTATTCATGTTTACTGTTTCTTTTGAAGGCAAACGAGACATTAAATAAGGAACAAGAAGGTTCCACAAACAGTGAAAACATTCTAAGCAACTGAGGTAAAGTTGTCATGGCATAATGGCGCATGCTCTCTACTTGCATGGGGATGCATTTTCATAGGGCAGTGTGTTTCATAGGGTTGATGATTTTTCTTTAAAGTATGTGTTCTCAGCAAGGTGTCTCAGGGACATCATCAGGGTTCATTTTTGAGGTGATTCTACACCAGGTTTCAGGGAGCTCATTCTGATTGCTCACCCTATTTCCACTCTGAGTACAGACTGTTCTGAAATATTTTTATTTGGGCAACTTCTGTAACCAAGGTAATTTAGCCTATCTTCAGAGAATAAAATGAATAAAAGACAATACTGGCTCTGTGACCTTAAACTTCCATTGAAACTTAGAGAGATACTTAGCTCAGCTGGTGAGAGCATCGGACCAACGATACCTAGGCCGCAGGTTCTATCTTGTTACAGAGCAGTGAATCCCAATGGAACAGCCCATTGCATTGACATAGACCCCCAGAGACATCTGCTCCCCATACTCAGCTAGGCAGTCGCAGTGAATTAAGTAAATCATATCAGGGCATATTTAGTCTCCAACTTGAGCCTGGTTGGAAGGCCAAGAGGGAGAATCTCAAGCAAGTACCTTGGGGCAGAACAGAGTGAAGAATAAGAAAACCTGAGTTTGTTCCAGGAAATAAGCAGCAATGGCTTCACCAAAGGAAGGAGGGTTTCTAGCACCAATAGAACTTTCAGATGACGGTGACCAAATAAGTCAGCGTCGGCAATCTGTCTGTGAAGGAGGGGACTTCCACGATCTACAAGAGTTCTGTGGATGGAGACTGGGGGAGAAGTGTTAACTAAATTCTGTAGAACATTCTCCAAGTTGCTACTTGGATCAGGGCTGAGATGCACACAAGAAAATCTCTAGGTCAACTAGTTTGATTCAACCAGTATCGCCAACTGAACCAGCATGGATACATGCCGCTGATAGTGGAGATATTTGATGAATGCTGCTAGCTCTTCGCCTGGGCCTTGGGGTGAGGATGTGAAATGTATACTTTGCCTGTGAGCATCATTTCAACATAACCTTCACCAGATAAAGAAACTGGGAATGATGGTATTCTCAGGGCCAGGAAAGGACTAGACAGTAGATGGGCGTTACCAACAAAACCAGCTACAGGGATCCATGAATATGGATTAACAACAACCAGGAGGAGGTAGCATTACCATGGCATACCTCTGTGCATTTAGGCAGAGGATATGTTGTCGATGATGGCATTCTTTTCATCTCTGAAACTGCTCTAGAAGCATATGGAAGGTATCCAGTGTAGCGGTACCTAGTAGAACTTTCTGGGACGGTGGAAATGTGCTGGTCTATGGCCACTTCGTTGCTACTAGATGCACACAGCTATGTTTTGAACTAGTGCAACCAAGACACTGACACTGAAATTCGACTTAAATTACCTTTAGCTTTAATGAGCAACATGTAACTGGCAGTCGCTGGATTGGACTTTGTAGGTCCATAGACGGCTGTGATACCTGGTGAACCTAAGTAAAGAATCATGTAAATTAGTAATTCTAAGTAAACTGGAAGGAAGAAGAAGCTCTTGTGGGTCTTCTCCATTGCTCCTGGAGTTATACTGACCCCTTAAAGTAGCACTCATTTTTAACTTTGAAAAATGTAAGCCTATCTAGTAATCACAACACGACACTCAAGGACAAGCTAGACTAATTATTGAAACCTCTATTATGCCACCACATGTCTGTCTGTCAAAGACTGATTAATTTACATTGAAATCGCCATTAAGCAGTAGATGACAAATGGGCTAACGTCTAAACACTCACTCTACTTGGACAGTAGTTATTTTCAAAGCAGATTGGAAATAGGCAACTGGCAAGAGAAAGTGTGGGAAGAAAATGAAAGAACATCTTTTTTTGAAAAAAAAAAAAAGTTACATTGATAAAATCCTATTTACTGCACCAATATATTAGCATAATTCAAAACGTACATATCCCTGGGTGTTCTTGTGTAAATACTTTTCTCCTAGTAGAGATGTACAATCAAAACGTTTAGAGCTCAGGTCAGGAGTGTGTTTATAGAAGAAGCTATCCATAGGTTGGCTGATGTACCTTGACATTTACCATAGCCGATACAGAAGAAGGGACCGTGTCCGTATGGTGTGACCTTTGTCTACAGCTTCAGTCACTGTCTGGGCTATCACGAACATTATCTGTCCTGCTCAGTGACTGACTTATTTCTTCCAGCGTCTTTCCTCTGTTGTTTCTCTGTATCTTTCCAGCTCCTTCTAATGTTCTTTCAGAGTCAACCCTGGGTTTCAAAACCAGGCAGGCTTACTGCACCTTGCTCGGACTGGTCTGTGGGAGGTTTCCTCCACTCACAACTGCCCTTAATCGGACTGTAAAGTGGATGAAACATCCAGAATCTCCAGATTTTGGAGTCCCCTGCTTATGAGGACTCTCATTTATTGCTCTGATTTAGAGGCAGTAGCATGGCCCTGGGCCCTCCTTCAGCCAGCGTGTCACATTCTGAGGACGTTCCAGCTATTAGAATTGTTCTTGTCGTTCCCCAGGTGACTGTAACATGCACCCAGGGTCATCCTTGAGCACTGGCCATGCGTCATTGGGTATCAGTTAACAATTGCCCTTTATCCTAACCCATGGTCTAATATGTAGTCTCTAGCCATATGTGCCCACTCAATCAGGGGAAACAAAATTAAATACAACCAGAAATCCAGCTTTGGAGTAGCGGCCACATCCTGGTGGTCAGTAGCCTCAGAGGGTTAGTGGTTCTCACATTAGACAGCTCAGTTACAGAACCCTTCTTCTGTCGTTGAGAGTTCTGAGGAGCAGGGCTGACCACAGAGGAGCAGCAGCATAGAAACAAGGAGGGAGGATCCCAGTGACATTGAAGGCCCAGAGCGTGGGTGGGGGCTGGTTATAGGTACCATGGTGACCTTTACATCGGGAACAAAGCTTATAGATTTCATTTTTAAGTCCAGGTATGATCGAATTTAGCTAGTTCAACTGAAGGACCGCCCAGTGCTTTTTTCATCTTAACTCAGTTTGGTCAGCTAGCTTTTGTTCAACTGGACTCTGGTTACAGAGCGTCCAGCACCTCCAGAGTCCCTAAACTATATTTTTTTTTGTGGCGTGCACCAGTTAAAAACAGTCTAATCCTAAAGGTCACCTCTTCTGAAATCTACACTGTTTTACGGGGGAGGTGAACAGCTGGTGGAAATAACTCCAAGGTCTCTAAGCTTACTGAAGGGAAATATGGTATAAGTAATTGCCCCCCAGTGATATGTGAGAGACCCATGCTTCATCAGGGCAGACATGATCACGGGGCACCCCTGAAGAGCCTTAGCTATCAAGAACCTGAGTCATGGCAGGCAGTCACTTTAAAGCTTTCTGCATTTATTGAAAAGGTAAAAGTAGCCATTTCAATAGCTGAGCATTTACTAGTCTTGGGAAAGAACTACCTGGAACCTTATTCCATGATTCCCTTTACGCTGTAGTGGGGATTTTCACATTACATCTCAAATGCTGCCCTGCTCTGAAAGGACCTTGCATGGAGTCCTTCCTTCCATGCTATCAGGACATATTGGTCCACTAAGGACCTCATTATGCTCATTTGTCTTTGACAAGAAATATTAAAAATGATCACAAATGACTATGTAATTATAATTATAATCTCATCAATGCGTATGTGTTATTTTAAACAAGTTCACTCTGTTAAGCCTCACCCCACTTTAAAAAGTGGCACCCACGATATAAGAAAGGATTATTAAAATAATAGTTTTAGTGTTATCTGTAGCCGATAAAGCCAGCTATTGTATTCAATAATTGTAAATATTAGCTCACGACGTATAGAAAATTATACAAAATGTTTGTTGGGTTAGAATACTCGTGGATAATGTATATATAATAGCTCGAGGAAGTTTATTCCATTAGAATGATCTGGAAAGATTAATACGAACAACTAATTCCCTAGATCTTTCCCCCATCTTTAGCTTCATTTCTTCAATTATAATTTTGTTCTTCCGAAGAAGGCTTAATCTTCCCCAGTGTGAAATTTCAGGCTTTTTTGAAAATATAATAATGTGACGAAGAATAACATACATCAGATCTTTTTTTTTTAAACCACGTATTGAGCTAAAAATTATAACCACTACCAAATTACCAGAAAATTCCTTTAACAGCCAGCTCCATAATTCAAAAACTGATTCCTCTGAAGACTCGTGATAATCTTGTTATTCCAAAGTCTCATCTTTAGAAAGTTTTTATTATTATTATTATTATTATTATTATTATTATTATTATTATTTCCATTCAGAATATTTCATGGAACTTAAACTCTCTCCTCTGCTATATGTGGTCTTAATACGCTTTCTTTCAGAAAAATAAAACCTTTAGTTTTAGGAGCCCTGTGTTCTCTCCCTCTACTTTAAAATCAAGGGAAAAAATAACCGTCATTTCTTTATCCCAGTGTCCAATTCCCTCATCATTTTCTGCCAGTCAATTTTCTCCTTTTTCTTCTGTCCAGTCTTAGGAACTTTTTACTTGTCTCCATTCTCTGCAATTCAGGGCTCACAATTTCTTTGCGCGTCTCAGATTATCCTTTGTCCTTGTGTCTACTTTTTTACCGGGGTTGGGGGGGGAGACTATAACTTTAAAAAAAACTTCATCATCAAAATATTGCCATATTCAAAATCCATCTACGTATTGATTAAACCAGACTTTCCATCCTGTTTAATTGTATTGAGCTAAAGAGCTGCTGCCTGAATTAAAACCATCACACACTGCAAAGGAGTTTCGTAGCATCTTCAGGGAACTGTGTGACAGCCAATGAAGCTGAAGTGTAATGAATGCAATACTAGGAATTAATTAGAGAATCTGCATAGCCCATGTGCGGGGACTACAAGTCCACAAGGTAAATTGCTAAGGTATTAGAGATTTAACAAGCCATGCTGGCATTGAGGACAGGGGTGGGGAAATGACAGGGAATTAGCTTTTGCACTCCAGTTTTTGATGCAGTCCCCATCTGTGTATGTTTGGGATAAGTCCTTGTTACCTCTCCAATATGTTTTTCATCCCTCCCCCCTCCTCTTCTCTCTCTTTCCTTTAAAGCTATATTTGGTAATTTATTTCTTTTGTGTCCATCCACAATATATTCCTAACCAACTTCAAAGCTTTCCAAAAACATAATTCTCTGAATGGTAATTCTAATCATTTTTAAAAAGCACAATATTTTTGTAACTTTCTTTGGAGTCAAGAAATCTTTATATCATTTTCTCCTGGCCTTTCCCACCTTCCAACCAGTCCTATGCACACCTTGTGAGCTCTCATCATGATGTCTGCCTGAACAATAACTGAGCCGGGACAACACCAAGAGACATCCAGCCTTTCATTTCTAAAATGGGGGCTAAGCTCATTTTAGCGGAGTCATGTAAAAGCCCACCCATAGCGCACAGCATGAGAAACACTCTATAATACTCTTCTTTCGAAGAGTGATCTTTGAATTTGTGTTGCGTGAATGTTAGCCCATCTATGATGAGTTCCAAGGTAGATCGCTTACTTCAATCATCGTTAATTAATGCACGATTCAGAAGGCTGAACTTGCTTTTCACTTCATCTACTGACTCGGACTTTAGCACCAGGAGCTAGGGTCTAGTGTGGACATCCAATTTCACTAAACCTCAACTCTTCTTCCTGGCTTTAAAAACATCTCTACCTTAGTTGTAAAGTAGGCCTGTCATCTGGCTTGGATGATTTTTTTTTCTTTTTTGAATTATTTCTTTAAGGAATTTTTTGTTTGTTTTGCATTGTCCTATGTATGCACGAATGCATTCGTGTGTTTTAGCTGTGCAGTTTTTGTGTGCACGTGAAACATTGCCATGGCATGCATGTGAAGGTCAGAGTCAGTTCTCTCCTTTTGCCATGTGGGTTGTGGGGCTTGAATTCAGGTCATTAGACCTTTCCCATTGCAACAACTTACTGGATCCTGAAAGACTTAAGTCTTGAGTTGAACTGTTAGACTGTTTTCTCTGGCTTCAGAATCACAAGGGTCTTTTCTGGAAGGGTTGGATTAAGGTCCAGACATTGAGGTGTTCCTGTCTAAAAGGAACCAGATGAACTGTAATGGCTGTTCTTCCACAATGAATGTGTACTGAAACGGGTTGTTTATGGGGCACACACATATGAAATGCAATAAATACAAATTGAATGCTTTATAGAAATTGGCACAGGTACAATAAATATAGGACTGTGTGGCCTCTGAATTATCTTCATCATGAAGTGTTCACATTTCATCTTCATAACGAAAATGTACTTCATATGTCAGAACCATGCCCAAAATACAAAAGCCTGGAAAAGGTATCTGCGCACACTTTTTAGTACCAAGAGATTAGATACAGCCAATCGTGTCTAAGGACATGGTTCACTGAGACAGGATGAATTGAGCCCTGAATTCTCTCGATAGGGAAATAAGCACCCAGAGGAAACACTTTCATTCCCACGAATGCTTGGAATCTGCTTATTATTCTTCCTACCTGTAAATACTGTTGGAACATGATCTAATTAGCTGTAATTTGGTGAGCGATAACGTCTGGGGTATTTTTGAAGTCATAGCAATAATTCAACCTTGCTCCCCTTTGGGGCTAAAATCTTCATTATGATTCTTAATTCTTCATCTAAATTCCAGATTATACTAAACATGGGTAAGATGTGTGGCTTTTAGAAATGGATACGTGTGCAATAAATACAGGACTGGGGAACCTCTGAGTTAACTTCATAGTGTTAGGAGGCTCAAGAATCAAATGGTGAAATGCAGCTTGCCCTGATAAGCTTTACTTCTCCTGTACCATGTCGCCCCTCTAATGACTTTCCTAAACCTTGCGCTGCTTTTTAAGTAGATTTTAAAAAGCTGTGAATGTATCTAATGTACCTAGTTTTTTAAAAAAATGTATTCTCTCCCCTTCTCTCCCTTCCCTCCTCTCCTCCTCTCCCCCCCCCCCCCCCAGTGTTTTGCATGACAGTGACACTTAAGTCAGTTTGCTAAGTAAGGATCATCAAAGGGTAATTCTTTGGAAGCAGTGTGTCTTTGCTATTTGGCATTTGATAAACAAGCTTCTTTAAGAAAGTTTCAATATAGTTTCTGCACTCACAATTGTCAGCCAAGGATCCTGTTGTTATCTGGTGAAGCAAACAGGTAAGAATCTCCTGCCTCCGTCCAGATGCGTTACATTTTTCTGAAAAGCGAGTAAGTACCAGTAAGAATGAATAACAGAATTCATATCAGATTGGGTGCTGTATTTGACACTCAGGAATAAATCACAGTATGATAGATCCAATACTTTGTGTGGACTTTATGGGAGATTGTTCAGGCTGAAGTAGAGCCAGAGAAAAGGAATATGGAAATACCATGAAGGAAAGGCTGGTCCTAGGACAGGGCTCCTGCTCTCAGGAGCATCTAGTCTTGGAGTGGTATTGGCTTGGTTAATTCTGAAATGTGTGGGTTATTATTTAGGAGGACTCATGTATTTGGAAGACACAGAACTAGAGGTACTGAGTATACAGAGAAGAGATACATTCTCTAGTATTGACACTTTCTAATGAGAAAGTCTTTGCTTGAGCCAGGAAATGACTCCTTTGGGAATAAACCTGCTGAAGAAGACCTGCTTTTGTTATGCTCCTGTGAAGAGGGAGATTTTTTTCTCTTGATGCCCTCACTCTTAAAATTACAGCAGAACTTCCCAATGACTTCGACTCAGCAGTTCCCACTTTTTTTTATTTTCCTCCAGCACTGCTGGTATTATTTGTCAGCTCAATATTTTAGGACCTGATTTCATCTATAAGGATGCACTAAATCTGCCACTTAACGATTCTTTATTGGCCAGCTCTTTTACTTCAGTACTGTAGAGTGTGCAAATCTATTTGAAGTGCCAGAATTCCTCAGTGAGAATTTACTCAAAGGAATCTGCTATTGGGAAGTCTCAAGAGCTAGATGTGCATCTACTTCGTCCATGAAACCATGAGCTAGGGTCAACCGTAGTGCGGTGTAGGGCTGTTACGTGAGGATGGCCCTCGGGCAGGCTCTTCTTGACTGAGAGAATGTAGTTGACTGGCGATGACTCAGCGGACGCTGGGAACAGTCATCCATGACCAAATTAAAGACAACGGGGACTTTATGTGTACCCAGCTCTTCCCTCATCAGCATGAGGCAAATGAGACACATGGGGCGCTCGGGGAGACCAACTGTTTCTTTTCCAAGTTACAGAAGGAGAAATGGCAGGCTTGAGTCTCAGGACTGCTCAGGAATGGGAGAAGAGAGACAACTTCACAGGCTGAACCTGGGTGTCTTATTTTTTCTTCTTGGCTCCAGAATGTTTGCCAGCAGGAGGCTCATTGCTAAGATATTACAGGGAAATGAAGCCAGGCAAGAAGACCATGCATTGCTTTTCTCCCGCCCCATAAATTTTGTTATTAATAAATCAGATTCTTATAGAACAGCCTGTCACAGCTGCCTCTGGAAACAAGGTTTTATTAGTGGAGTTTTCATTAAAATAGGATATGCAGTAGTTCTAAGAGCAAGCTCTGTACTTCTGAGTGGAAATGGATGCCACAGAACGCACATGTAGCCATCACCCACTGGCTACTTGATTTTTTGTCTTTTTGTTTTTAAATTTTTTTTTGGTTTTTTGAGACAGGGTTTCTCTGTGTAGCCCTGGCTGTCCTGGAACTCATTCTGTAGACCAGGCTGGCCTCGAACTCACAAATTCACCTGCCTCTGCTTCCCAAGTGCTGGGATTAAAGGCGTGTGCCACCACTGCCCGGCGACTGGCTACTTGTTTAGGCCTTAATGCTTGTATTTCATTGCTGGGATAATGTGATATGATTTGATATGCAAATTGAGGAGTGGAAACCTGTGATGAATATTTGCCTGTCCGTGTTTTCTGCCATGACTTCAGGGAAAATGCAGAAGCAATTCAATGCCGTATGGTGACTTCATCTTTGATAGCTGCAGTTTCCACAAGGAACACATATTAAGCAGAGTGACAGGTTTGCTTTGTCGAATTCATTTTAAAAGTTGAATCGATGTACACATATGTTTGTTTATGATTGTAATAATAAATACATGGTATTTGCAGAGAAAAGTCTCCATGGTATCCTGCAGTGGAGTCTGTCAAGGGTTTTCTGTTAGACCCTTGGCTCTCTCCAGGGCATAACTGGGCTCTTGTGAATTTGTAAAGCATGCCCTGTGCTGGGCCAGGCATGGCCGGGCAGTGCACTAATTACATTGCTCTAGCATAGCTGCAGCTGCTTCTGTCCCTCATTGGCGAGTTGCTATTGCCATAGTAAGCATGAAGCTAGCTGAAGGCCTTTAAATCAGAAGAACTCAGTCTGAGCATGGTGGTGCCATCAGCTCTGGTTCTCCTGCTGCAAATGGATCTTGGGGGAGGGGGCAAACATGATGAAATCTTAGTGTTGGAGGTAAGGTAAGAATATGTGTTTTGCACTCTCAGAAGGAACCATTTCCCATCTGGGCCCATGCAAGCTCAAGGGCATGGGCTCACTATGGTTAATGACGCCAGAAGACCCTGTGTTAAATTAATGGGCTAGTAAATTTGAATTTGGGCTGTGGCAGATGACACCATGGGACATTATGGTCATGCATAAAAGAGTTGGTTATTGAGAAGTTGCAAGATAGACTTCTGGGCTAGGAGACAACAGAGTTAATTGATTGAAAAAAAAAAAAACAAACCACATGAAGCAGCTGAGGTTAACTCATGGTTAGTTGGGATAGTAGCCTGGTGGGAGAATTGATGATTAACTAATTTCAAAGGAAATGGAATCAGTCCTATTATGCACTAATGAACTAATCTTGTCTATTCATATATACAACCCCTCCCTCACATTAACAGACTTCCAGTAAATTTGAATAATGAGAACAAAATGTGGTGATAGGGGAACGGGAGAAGGCTACAGTTACAAACTTAGATCATAAACAATTTAGGCAGATGACTATACCAAAGAGTCAACACAGAGAGACCGACAGAACTCACTTCTTATACCTAGTAGCTACCTTGGCTTTATGAAATGAGGTGCTTCAACAGTCAGGCTCATGTGCCACTGCTTCTCCGTCTCTGTGATAAAACACCATGGCCAAGGGAAGCTATAGAAGGAAGGGTTTATTTGGACTTAAGTTGCAAAGGAATGAAATTCCCTCATGGTGGGGAGGCCTAAGAGCAGGCAGGCATAGAGGTTGGAGGAGGAAGCTGAGCATTCCTTCAGGTTTCAAATGCAGTCAAGAAATAGAGAGAGCAAACTGGAAACACTGGAAGGCTTTAAGCCACTGGTTCTCACCTTGTAAGTCGTGACTCCTGTGGGTTGTATATCAGATATCCTGCAGATCAGATAATTACATTATGATTCGTAACTAGCAAAATTACAGCTATGTAGTAGCAATGAAATAATTGTATGGCTGGAGGCCACTACGCCATGAGGGACCATATTAAGGGGCCATGGCATTAGGAGGGTTGAGAACCACTCTTTAATCTCTCAAAGTCCACTCCTCAGTGATGACACTTCCTCCAGAAAGGCTGCTCCTCTTAAATCTTCCCAAAGAGTGTCATGAGTGGGGACCAAGGGTTCAAATATCAGAGAACATAAGGAATGGTCTCAACCACCTCAGCCTGCTTTGAGAACTATTAAAAATTCATCAATAACTGATACATCTCAAATACATTTAATATATCAGAGCAGTTATTATACTTTTCATTATGATTGTCAGGCATGCCCAGTGATATTTAAGGATTAAACTGATGTCTCCCTATGGCAGTCTAACAGAGGCTCGGGTCAAAAGCAATGGTGTAAACGGCAGATGTAGTTTGGACTCCTGATATCTGTAATTGAGCCATCTGTGACCACTTGTTGTGATCATTTTATTTCTCTAACTGGAGAAGTCTTTGATTTAAAATTGTGTTAAAGCAGAAAAATGGAAGCTGTACTTCTAGAACTCAGTAATGGTAATGCGTTTCATTTTCCACTTGGGGGGAAAATTAGTGCAAATGGGGCCAGAATTGGGGGGTTTATGTAATCTATCCTCTGGGAGTGAATCTTGTTGCAGACGTGTTTGTAGTGGTCTAGAACTTTCTGAGAGTGTTAACTCTGGAAATTGCTATAATCACAGGACAATGGCTAATGAGGCCTGGGACAAAAAGAACTGGGTTACATTTTATAAGTGAGCTTCCAACTTGTTATCCCTTCCCCCACTGAACAGGACTCTAGCTGTGCAATGAAAAACATCAAATGGTAAGGTGATGTTTCGATTTTAATTTGGACAAGCAAGAGAGGCACTGTGTACCACTGGTTGCATGATTAGTC
>CM052717.1:25565959-25623605 GCA_028551405.1 Uromys caudimaculatus | reverse complement strand
GGAGGGAGGGAGGGAGGGTGAGGGAGGGAGGGAGGGAGGGAGGGAGGGAGGGAGGGAGAGAGAAAACAGTGACATGTGTACCCAATTACCAACCCTGAGTCTGAACACTGGAGTAAAATACTTTTTAGCAACAGATAGAATCTCTGTCGTTTTGATTTACAGGCATTTTGATGGCATTATTTTTCACCATTACTAACAGGTTAGTCTTCAACTTCTACAATGAAATCATTCTTATGAAATTGCATTTTGACTCAACTGTCAAGGAGGATGACTTAGCTGCCCTTCAAACAGCACAAATGGCAGAAACTGGTCATTCTTAACATGAAAAGACAGCAGAAAGCCAACTTTGATATTATGCAAATGCTCCCATGCTTGACTACATTAAAAAACTTATTTTGGATTAGTTAAGGATTTACAGAAAATTTTCAAGGATGACATGATGATTAATTTAATTGTAACTGAATTGCACCAAGAAATACCTAGGGCATTGTTGAAGCACACCTCTCAAGAATTGCCAGAGGAGTTTAGCTGAGAAGGGAGAGCCCTACCTTCAATTCTATCCATCCCACAAGCTGAGGTCCCAGGCTGGGTATAAAGGGGAAAGTAGAGGAAGTTGACCATGGACACTCTCCTTTCTCTGCCTCCAAGTTGGTGCTGTGCACCAAGCCGCCATTTTGTTGAACCTTCCTTTCCAACTGCCATGTCTGAAGTGTAAGTCAGGATGAACTCTTCTTCAGGGCTTGGGCAATGGCTCAGTTGGTAATGTGCCTGCTGTACAAGGCTGAAGGCTTGAGGCTAGCACTCATGTAAAAGCTGGAGATGGTGAGGTACTTGTGTCATTGTAGCACTGGGGTGGGAGTGTAGAAACAGGTGGATTGATTAGCCAGGCTCACTAATTGATCAGCTCTGGGTTCAGGGAGAAGCCCTGTCTCAAATGATAAGGAAGCATCAACTGAGAAAGATAACTGTTTTTGACCTTGGCCTCTAACACACACACACACACACACACACACACACACACACACACACACACACGGGGGGGGGCATGGGGAGGCAGAGAGACACAGACAGACAAAGACAGACAGAGAGACACAGAGTACACATGTACATATTCACACACATATACCACATACAATAGGCAAATATTTTTTCATTTAGTTTGCTTTTTGTCAGGTATTTGATCAGTGATGAGAAATGTAATGATTATGGGGAACCCAGGGAATCCTCATGCCCGGCTTACATCCCTCCATTAGTGATATCTTACATGGCGTGGCACATTCCTCACAGCAGATGGACAAATTCTATAGCATTTTATTGACTAAAGTCATATTTTATGGCCCCGAATTTCTGTTTATACTGTCAGAATTTAGTACAATTAGAAGCCACACCTCCTTAAATACCCCTTAATGGTATCCATGTTTGATGTCCAGAGTGGATTTAATTTTAGGCATGGATCAATCATTTCATAGAATGTCTCTCCATGTGGATTTGTGTGATGGTTTTCACATGATCAGAATGAGAGCAGTGTGTTTAGGGAGGAATACTGGGGAGGTTAAACATGGTTCTTATTACATCTGTATGAAGAGAGTTATGCCAACATGGCCTAGCTCTAGCGATGCTTTTATATACTAGCCTTTGGAAAGAAGTTAATATGGTAGCTCGCAATTCAAGACTGTGAACTCATGTTCCATTTACATAAGAGTGGATTAACTACACAATGTTTTTAGAAGTACCGCTATATCTATTAACTAATTTATTTGTTTATATATTTATAAATAATTACCTTCTCTCATCTACAAAATCTCCTGTGTTCCCCATGGCTGTTCTGATCCTTCCTACCCTTTAGACTCATGACAAATCCTGCTATGTTCCAAATCTTTCTGGTATCATCTGTTCTGGGATAGCCTATTATTGCTATCATGGTTGAGGTTTCAAACTGGCTGCTTATAATTAGCCATAGGCGCCTGCTTTGTTCTCATCTTTTCATGGCTTGATAACTCATTATTGTTAAACAACAAATGGTGTTATTTATATGTACCTTAAAAAAAAGCATTTACTCAGTTGCGAAGGACATCTCAGTTGTTCCAAGTCTCTGGCAATTAAGAATAAAATTGCTGTAAATATTTTCATACAGGCTTTTGTATTAGCATGTTTTCAAAACAAAAAGAGGATACAAATGATATCTCTTACATCACCTGGGCTATATTTGCTTTGCCTTCTAAGAAACAGCCATTTTGTCTCTCAGAGTGGCCAAACACTTTGCATTCCCACCAGCAAGAAACGATCATTTCAACTTCTCCACAGCTTTGACAGTAATTGGTTGGTTATGTTTTAGATTTTTTTTTGTCCTAGTACATGTCATGAGACTTAATGGCTTCTGCTTTTATGAAAGAGATTATAAAGAATTTGTATTTGTTATTTCTTAAATGCACAGTAGTAATCATTGTAAAGCCATGTGATTCTGGAAGTTTCTTCTTTGGAACATTATTAATTATTCATGCTATAGTTTTCCTTAATTGTCTTTTTATTGGCCAAGGGGCCGCTTTCTTTTTATCACTGAGGGGTGATTCTTTTTATACTTATGACTACTAATTTGTGACCTTCCTTTTCCTTAATTATTGATAGAAGTTTACCAACATTATCTCAACAAAGAAACAGTTTATATTTAACTGACTTCTAATGTGTTCCACCTTTCTATTTTATTTTTATTGGTATTTTTTATTAATTCTTTGAGAATTTTATGCAATGTATTTTGATCATATTTACCTCTATAGGTCTACATCCACTCTGTCCACTATCACCTACCCATCCACCCAATTGTGAGTTCTCTCCCTGCTCTCAACCGAGTCCCATTGATGTTGGCCAACTACTCGTGGGAATGGGTCAGCCCTGGAGACTGGCTGACCTATCAGGGGTCACAGCATGACAGAAAGATGACTTTCCCTCCCCCAGCAGCTATCAAATGCCTGTAGCTTCTCTGTTACTGATGGGCTCATGTCCAGTTTCCCACTCCATGCTGGAATTTTGTCTGGCTTGAGATTTCACAGATCTTCTGTATGCCATCATCGTCACTGTGAACTCATTGGTGTGACTGTCTTGTGTGCAGAAAACACTGTTTCCTCTTTTCTTGAGGTTTCTAATGTTTGGTTACAGATATGATATTTTCCTTCTTATTTCATATATTCACTTACCACTCTGAATTTTTCTGTAAGCACTTTCCCCTTCAGCTTAATGCATTTTACATTTCATTTTTATTTTCATTTAATTCAAAATACTTAAAATTCCTTTGAGACTTCATCTTCCAGACACATGCCCTTTAAAAGAGCATTGTTTAATCTCCAAATACTTGGGGATTTCCCAAGAATCTTACCAATTTCTGGCTTATTCCTATTCTGGTGTGAGAAGCATGCTCTTCTATGGTTTTTGTTTTTATATTTAAAAAAATGTGTTTTATGCTTCAAGCCTGGCTTATCTAGTAACTGTTTCATAAAAGCTCAAGAAAAATATGTATTTTACTGTTGTTTGATGGCATATTTTAGAAATAACAGTAGAAATAGATCTACTTTGCTGGTAAAGTGCTCAACTGTATCTATATTGATTTTCTGCTTGGTGGAACTCCACATCATGGAGAGGAAGAAAAGTCTAAATAAATTGATGACTTTTCTTTCCATTCTAAAGCACTTGTCTTAGGTATATACCTGATTACTCTTGTATTTCATCGGAAGAATTGATGGTTATATTGTCCTGTAATCCACATGTAATTCTTCAACATGTCTGCCTTCTGCAATCTCTTTGGCCCCGATTAATATAGAGGCTACAACTCTATTTTGATCAGTGTCATAGGATCTCCCTCTTTGTCCTTTTACTATTAACATGTCAGATTATTGATAATGGAGGTTCTTGTACAAACCCATAATTCAATCTTGACAGTCTCTGTCTTTTAATTGGAGTCTTTAGACCATTTACACTTAAAGCGCTCACTGATGCATTATTACCATCAACCAGATGAATCTTTTTTTCTCCCCTGGTTTCATTTGAGCATTTTATATAATTCTGGTTTATCTCTGCTCTTCAAAAAACAAATGTGTGCCAAAATGTTTTCATGCAGTGTCTCTGCTGAAGTTTACACTATACATTTTTAGCCAGTTGAGGAACATAGTAAATTGACACAGTTCCATTTTACAAGTAGGGTAGACACATCCCAGCACCACAAGCCCGTCTTGCTTCCTGTCTCTGGACCATTGCTGCCAAGCCCATTCATTCTCTGTACATTACACTGAATACCTGGCGATTGTTTTAACCATGACGTTATTTTTAGGACTTTCCCCAATGCACACAGAGCTCAGGTCCTCTCAACCTCAGTTCCATCATCATAACATGAGCACCTATGATCTACTACTTGGTCATTGCTATGATTCCTGAAGGCTTCTTATTCTGTAGCTTTGCCTTTGTCTCTAAGGTCCACCTGGAAGAAACACAGTGATATTTAAAAACTATAAATTCTATCGGGTCTCTCCTCTTCTTATAATCCCTAGCTTCTCCCCTCGCAGGATTCAGGGCATGTCTTTGCCCTGGACTCTTGGACTCTGTGCAGGTGGCTTCCCTTATCTTCTTTATTGCGGGTGAATGAGAGGGAGAGCTGCACAATGGTGGTGGTGGTCATGTATCCCATCTCTGGCCCACCCTCTTTCTTGCCACTGATAGCCTTCAGAGTTGGTCCTTCCTGTTTCAGAGCTGAGCACCCTGCTCACTTTGCTCTGACCTCCAATCTCAGAGATGCTTGCCCTCCTGCTTTTCCCACCTCATTTTTCCCTCCTGGGACCTATCAATTTCTGACATTCTTTATTTGTTTAATGTCCATCTTCCTTGTGCAATTAAAGAATATTGTGAGTAGAGAGACTTTGTCTTTTACCCCACAGCAGTGTCTGGCCATCGGTATTTTGGGTTGTATGAATGAATTTAAAAAATTAAAGCAGAATTACTGTGCATCATTTCCGTGTACATGCTTTAGTAAATTACACAGAACCTTGTCCAAGGCACAGTGGTTCTTCCAGCAATTCTCCCTTAGTGCTGGCTCCTTAGCAAAAACATCATGGGAAGCATGACTGGGAAAGCTAACTTTGATAGGCTCATTCTAGCCTGTCTACTACATTTGGGGAAAATAGCCCATCCTAATATATTTAACATTCCAACACCTAAGGTTTATATAAAGTGCTTAAATAATAGTATTAGTACAAAAATGAGGAAATGCCCTTTTAAATGTGTCCAGACCAGAGTTTATATAATTTAGAATCACTAATAAGAAACATCACAGCTGGTAATTGCAGTAATTATACAATCCTGATTGCATCTGTGATGGGTCAGTAGAAGCAGTGACCTCCAGGGATTCCAGACCCATTTGTAAACAGAGCTTACTTCATTTATTTTACTGATTAACAGAGTCCATAGGCTTACACAAATTGCAGCCATCGGTGTTTCCCGAGACAAGTGCCGCATGATGTCTAAGTGTGGGCCTGAAGCCAGTGTCACTAGGTTCAAGTCCCTGTCTCCACCTCTGTTTCCATTCTACTTTCAGTGATGAGGATCGAACACAGGCCTTGCATTTGGTAGGCAAGTGTTCTACCACTGAGCTACACACCCAGTCCAGTCCCAGTTTCCTTGGCTATTGAAAGAGATACGGTACTACTAACCTGAACTTGTGTCTTTGAAAATTAAATTATGTTGTTTAGGCCAAGAGCTTAGATGGGTAGGTACCTGCTATGTCGCCAATACTCAACAAACACCAGCTATTTTTATAATGATTATTACTGTTGATGGTTTCAAGCAATCCACATTGGAGCTTTAAAGTGATGTGGTTAGGTCACAGATCCGACGGGCAAACGGAAGAGCCAGACTTTGGCAATGGGTAGGACATGGTAGCCACCTAGAGAGTCTGGAGCTGGGGAGCAGGCTGTGGGCGGAGCCCAAGTGACCCACTTTCACCCTAGACTCCAAGGCCATAGAAAACAGTGATTATCCAGTTTGTACTTAAAGGCAAAATTTGACCCCTACGAGCCACAGTAGGGAAATTGCTCAGTGGATACTCAGGAAACCAGGAAGCCCAGAATTAACAAATGCCTATTATAACAATTTCTGGAAATTGATTTCAATATTTGTTGATGAAATCTCCCATCATCCCCCAATGCTTCTTAATTCCTGTCATTTTAAATGCTCTGTGGTGATTCTGAAGGGCTAACATCCTGAAGATGCATATGTGTAGATTTATTAAAACCCTACCACAAATCAATTATACTAATCTGTGCTTTATTTCACCAAGTATCATGAACAGGAATGCTTTCCCACCTGGTACTGAAAACCCATTCCTCTCTAGGGGGATAAATCATCCCACTGAATAGACAGTCACATTGGCACGGTGGTACCCAAGGAGCATGTGAAGGGTTACATCCCTTTGGAGGTCCACCTGCCTCTTATGCAGCCACTGGCGTGAGTTACAGTTCCAAGTTCCACTTAAAATATAGGCACGGATGCTGGGTGGAGAGAACTATCAGGTGGCACAGTTGGACAAGGAGGGGGTGCTTTTATGTTTGCAGACGTGGGAGGTAGGAAGTTGTCCAAGGTGTATGCAGATTGAGAGCAATGAACCACAGTGTGAAGAGGCCGAGTGAGCCAATTTCTGGAGTCTGTGTCTCTGGGCTTACCACATGGGAGGAGAGGGAGGTCAGGGGAAGTGATGTGGTTGTCTTTACTTAGTGAAATACACTTTACTTTCTCCCCACCAGGATGTGCTAAGCAGGGCTTGAAATTAATTTTGCTCACTATTCTTGCCTGAAGAGGGAAGGGAAGGTTAGTAAGATTCATGATGAGAAAATCCTAGAAGAGATGGAGAATCTCACTCTGACAGTTTGATAATAGAGAAAATAGAAGATCAAGAGGGTTTTTTTCCCACTCTAAGAGTGAAAAAATTTCTTAGAATATCTGCATGTGTTTGAGATAGAGGGGTAGTACTAAGCTACCATCCTGTTAGAGAAGTACTATTTGCAAATAAAACCTGGAAAATGATAAGACACAACTCGTTTTAAATGTCAGATGCTTAGAAGCACACGATGATATATTCCAGGGAAACAAACCTAGCGATTCCTATTTAAACTTTATCCCCTAATCCCAATACAGCATCTGTGCAGGAGCTCCCTCTGTCCCGGTCCTGGGTGCTCAGCATACCATCTCTACTGTACTGGATTATATTCACTGAAGTGCCCAGCCAGAATGAATCCTTTGTCCCTTCAGCTGCTTCCATCAGCTATCTGGCCACATGGACATGAAAAATAAGACAAAACTCCCACCGAAGGTCAGCATGCTCGTGGAGTGCCGTAGACAGGAAGTGGAGAAAGTGGCTGCACTGTGGAGATTAACCAATCACCAGTTGATTGGGTTGCAGTGGAAAATGAGGACAGGTAGAAGGCAGATTAGGAGAGGCTGCAGTGACTTGAGTAAGGAGTGGTAGAAGTGTGAGCTAGGATCGGAAGCCAACCAGTTCCCTAGTACTATAACACAATACCAGAGGTAATGAATTTATATGGAGAAAGAAGTTCTTTTGGCTCATGGTTTCAGTTCATGTTTGTTTGGCTTTGCTACTCTTGGGGGCTGATAAAGTGGTATGTAGTGGAGGGAACTCATGGCAAAAGATACTGATTGGTTCATGTCATGACATCTTAGAAACAGAGAGTGACAGAAAAGGGCCAGGGTCCCAACAGTCTCTTCAAGGTAGTGTCCCCGGTGACCTAATTGTCTCATGAGGATGTACATTGGAAAGATTCAACACCTCCCAACAATGCCTGTCTTAGAGTTCCTATTGCTGTGAAGAGACACCATGACCATGGTGACCCTTATAAAGGAAAGGGGCTGGCTTACAGTTTCAAAGGTTTGGTTCATTTCGTCATGGCAGTGTGCAAGCAGACATACACAGTGCTGGAGAGGGATCTGAGCGTTTTGTATCTTGATCCACAGGCAGCAGAAGGACTGTCACCAGGCCTAATTTGAACATATGAGACCTCAGAACCTGTCTGCAGTGACACACTTCCTCCAACAAGGCCACACCGCCTAATAGCGTCACTCCCTATGGGCTAAGCTTTCAAATACACAAGTCTGTGGGGACCATTCCTATTTAAACCACCACAGTGCCATAGCTCGGTACTGGCCCTTTAACGCAGTGATTAGAGGAGACAGTGATTGACCATAGTCGATGGTGGCAGTCAGTAGACAGGAAGGAAGTTAATCAACACATATTTGAGGAAATGTTTGGTCAGGTTGGGTGATTCTCTTGGCATGAAGGAATGTTAAGTAGCTTGAAATGATCTGGGTAATGCACGGGCCCTTGCCACAGCATGCTGAAAAGCTGTGATCAATTCAATAATCTGTGACAACAAAATGTAAGCAGATAGCATTATTTAATAGTTACCAGGGCAACTACCTCCTCACCTGCAAGTCATGATCTGACCGAATATGAGGCTTTGTGAAAAAGTTGTAACAAAGTTTCTGAATGCAGTGACCAAAAAGTAACTCAAAACCAAACACTTAATGAACCCAAGGCTTTTTGGGCAGTACTCGCCCATGTGGCATCACACAGCTTCCCCATAGCCTGGGTTCTGGCACACAGTGTGAACACCATGTGTTTCTGGTACCACCGTGCTTCACAGTGGACGTGAGTGCTTCCTGAAACAGCTCCGCTCAGGTTCAAGACTACGTGGTGTCATAAACTGCAGTGCTTTACTGCATGTATAAAGTTGCCTGCTTTTATGGAAACAATGGTCTGATTACTGAAAACAAACACACTTAGCATTTCCTATCATTCCTCAGCATGTAAGTGTCGAATTCATGTCTTTGGAATATGTTGTGTTAGATTAAAAAACCTCACCCACATTAATTGCTTTGTGAATTTTATTTCACCTTTAAAAAAAGGACTTATTTATTTATTTATTTAATGTGTATTAGTGCTGTTTCTACATGTACACCTGCATGCCAGAAGATGGCATCAGATCTCATTATAGATGGTTATTAGCCACCATGTGGTTGCTGGGATTTGAACTCAGGACCTCTGGAAGAGCAGCCAGTGCTCTTAACCGCCGAGCCATCTCTTCAGCCTCTTATTTCACCTTTGATGTGGTAAAGTTGTATATAGCAAAGTATTATCTTAAAATACATTAAGTATTATTATAAAAATCTTTGAGATTTATTACGAATTTATGTTTGATTTGTATACCTAGATTCCCTGGGTTGTATAATCTTTTCAAAGAGATTTGAATGGAGAAAGTTCAACAGATCTCGACCTAGATATTTTACCGTCTGTGTTATGATACACAGGCTCTGGTGTCTAGTGGATCTGGGTTCAGATCCTCACCTGTCCCTAGACCACGTAGATGGTAGCCTAAGTCTCTTCCCTTCCTGTTCAATATGGATGCCATGAGAATTTAACTCATACAGTCTATCATGAGTGTGTCTACATTTTTTTTTTTTGCTGCAACTTTATTAGGTTGTTATCTTTATTTAATTTGTACTAATCAGCATGCCTATTTATTTCAACATACTGAATTTAAAAAGCTTTTAGGTATTTCTTTGCCTGGCTTTTTAATACCTCATGAGTAATTTGAAGTTACTGAAAAACAAAGGAAATCAATTATGCAAATGTTTGAAATAATAATACATTGAAGTAGTTGCGGGGAACTAGGGAAGATTGCTGATTTTGTTGTGGTTGTTTTCGCAGAGGCATAGGCTCCTAAGAGGAAAAGGACCATTCCAATAGAAGAAATTTTGAAAGACTGCGTTAAAAGCCAGTAATGCAGAAAACTCCATCACTAATGGATATTCAGATAACATGTTAACTTTTTCCTGAGATCGAGAACCAAATCAAAGAAAAAAAAAGAGGCTGAAAAAAATGAATGATTAAACTCTAGGTGGGCGTGTCGATGTGTGCCTCTGAGCTCAGCATTTGTGAGGTGCACAGAGGGGGAGGAAAGTTCAAGGCCAGCCCCATATCTAGTGCAAGACTAGCCATAATGAGACTCTATCTTTAAAAGGGGGATTGGGGGCTGGACATGCATTCCAGTGATAGAATCCTTGCCTAAATTGTAAAGGGGTACCTCCCTCCCTCCATTGCAAAGCAACACAAAAAACCCCTCAGAAAATCAGATGTCATTTTTTTCAGTGTGTCTCGGGCGTTTGACTCATTAGGATAAATGTTTTATTTTAGAGCCAGGGCATCGTTGTGAAAGCAGCTGGCATGGCTTTAACCTCCTCAGGAGGCAGCAGCTCCTGTCTTCTGGCCACCCCCTGACTCAAAGGCAGTCTTTGAAGTATTCAGACCTAGCTTCTCTAGGGTCGCTGGCCAAGCTTTCTCTGCCCTGTAGTCTCCTGTTGTCTGGTTTATTGATTTAGCACATACCCTTCCATCAATGTCCTCGGAATGGATTAGTGTCACTCAAATCCACACTGAGAGCTACTAGAAGTTCTACATGTGGCTTTTCTCTGCCCTTAGAGTAATGTGATGAGGGTATGACCAGTTCAGATTGGCTGCCTTTTACATTTAGGAATACAGGGCGGATAAAATACCATCTGTCTTCTCAATCCCTTTATGTAAAATACATGGCTGTTAGAAAACCTTGAATATGTGTCAAATGACCTTTAAAAGGATCACTTTGCTTTGATGCAAACACGATGTCATCAGAGACACAACTTGAGAGTTAACAAGTACCAAGCGGTTATTCTCAAGCCCAGATACAGCATTGGAATCACCTTGCTGAATGTACTGCTCCATTAGCCCCCAAAGGACCTTTTTCATGGCTAAATAATAGTCCAGCATGTCTCCTTTGCACCGAATTACACACTACAGTGCTATTTGCTATGAATAAACTTCTTGATTGTCATGGATTTTCCTGTTTGATATTTGCATAATCTAAACTATTGTGTTTTTTTTAAAAAAAAAACTTATTTTTTCTTCTGCTTGCATTAGTAGTTTAGTCTTTTGACCTTTTCACTGATGGGTAAAAAAGAAATAGTCAAGGAGAGGTAGGTTTGTGCTACTGCTCTACAAACGATTCTGGAAAACGTCTGGAAGAAATGAATGTGCTTTTCGCTTGATCTCTAGAGTTTAATGACCCCCCATCAGGCTTTATTTTTGACCTTTAAACAATCAAGTTATAGTTCCACCATTTCCCCTTTCCTTTCCCCACTGGAACCCCTCCCAAGTGCCCTCCCTCCAGTCCCTGCCATGTCTTTCCCTCCCTTACTCCCTCTCAAATTCATGGCCTCTTTTTCTTTGATTATTATTGTTTTATACACACACACACACACACACACACACACACACACACACCACCACCACCACAACAACAACAACATTTTAGGTACCCTCTTCAGTTCTATAATGTGATTTCTATGCACATGATTAAAGAGCTTACAACTTGGTATTGGATAACCAATAGGTGGGCTCATCCCTGGCGTTCATTTTTCTTCTCTCCACAGTCAATGGTTTCCTCTAGTTCCTTGTCTACGGGTGGGACCCTGTGAGATGTCCCCCTTCTATGTGCACATGTTAATTAGTGCCATTATTGTTCTGCAGCCATGTTGTTGAGGTGTCCCTAGTGCCCGAGACACAATGTCACAAAAGAGGGGTGAGAATTACACTTATGTGTGGGTGTAAGGATGAGTACACCTCATCCTGT
Source organism: Uromys caudimaculatus (assembly GCA_028551405.1). NCBI lineage: Eukaryota > Metazoa > Chordata > Mammalia > Rodentia > Muridae > Uromys > Uromys caudimaculatus. The sequence goes on along the minus strand of CM052717.1, from coordinate 25,611,891 downwards.
GTACGTAAGAATCAGCTGCTTGTGCCATGGAGATGCTATGGGTGTTAAAGTTAACCTTTAGTGGTCACTTCATGTTGGTGAAATAGAAACATAGTAACAAAAGTTGGACTTCTTTTTGCTTCCAGTTTCACTTAATTCTAGTCAGAGCTTATTTGAATTTTATGAAATATTGATATATTCATAGTAGTACCACTACTTATGTATACACTTATACCTTGCTAGAAGAACGGCCTTTTCCCCATTGGGCCACACTCCGGGATTCTACTGCACACAGTCCACCAAGCAATGCGCCTAATTTTCTATTTCGTTTGCTTGGGGGATTCTGGTATTTGTGAAGCATTGTGTCTTTGGAATAAATTAGAATATTTATGGGCGCTTTCAGACTCTTCCTTCCTCTGTGCGGCCGGTTGGTGGTTTTACAAATGCTTAGCTCTTATGTCTCCAGCTGCGTCTCAGGGCTCTGTATCTCAGTCTTGGGGCTTTTTTTTTTTGGCTCGTGTTCAATAACCTGAAGCATCCCACTGTAAGAACCAAGTGGGTGTGATGGCCCAATACATTATTTTAAACACTGAATGAAACCACATGGTCTTGTAAAGTCCCCCAAGAAAGGACCCTTTCTGATTTGACATGTGCACACACAAAGTCTCCAGCCAGCAACTGCCCTTTTCACCTGTCAACTTGACACCTGGAAAGAACCTTAACTGAAGAATTGCCTTCCTTTCACGGCCTGTGCGCATGCCTGTGTGGTGTCTTCTTGATAAATGATAAATACGGGAGGACCCAGATCACTCTGGGTGATTCAATCCCTAGGCTTGTGGGCTTGGGCTATATAAGAAAGACAGCTGAGCAATCTAGAAAGAGCAATCCAATAAACCATGTTCCTCAATAGTCTCTGCTTCATTTTTGCCACGAGTTTCTTCTGTGGCGTCATTCAATGATGAATATAACCTACCTACAAGCCAGGTAAATCTTTTTCTCCCCAAGTCACTTTTGCTCTTGGTGTTCATCATAGCAACAGGAAATGCACTAGATGGCTATTCTTGGAAGCCTTCAGTGGCTCAGCTTGGTGTTTCTCAAGTGGCAGCCACCACGTGTGTTGTCTTGCTATTGCAGAATGCTTCTTCCTGCTGCATTGTCTATTGTTTCTGGGTGCAGCTTCCCTTTTAGCCTTGGACTGTTAGGTCACCATTTAAACCATTGCAAGACCCATAGCTGTGGGCAGTGCATTTGCTTCCGTTATGGTTCCCTTGCAGTAGGCTGATTCCTCATGTTCTTCACTTGTCTGTCACATGACCTGAAAACATGGCTCCTCAATGTTCTAGCTACTCCAGTGACAACAGGCTTATTTGTCTTAAGTATGCATCATCCAGCAATGAGCATGACGCTTTACATGTGCTCTGATGAGCAAAATCGAGTGGGATATTTATTTCTTTTAATTGAGATGCTGGGACGTTTGACCATGAGATTATTGGAATGTGTGATTATGATACCCAGTGGCCGGTCATGTCCTGCCGCCTTTATCTGCTTGACTTCTAGACATCCCTAAACATGTTAACTTTGTGCCCATGATAATGAGTCAATTTCAAAATTGGCTTATCTGAAAATCGGAGCAAAGTCAACTCCTCTCAGAGGCAGCACGTGAATACAGAGTAATCTGTTAGCATGTGACACCAAATGAGAGCCATCACAGGCAAATCCTGCCTGGCAGGGTCCAAGATTCATCCCACAAGATTGTTGTGAGGTCTGATTACTTTAAAATAGCCTTCCATATAGTGCACATAAAGTACTTAAGGTGCACACTACATGCTCAGTGCACATTAGTGGTCAAAATAACAATCTTTGGTGCTGAAGAGACAGATTAGCCGTTAAGAACACTGGCTGCTCTTCCAGAGGACTTAGGTTTGATTCTCAGCACCCACACTGTGGCTCACAACCACCTGTAACTCCACTCCCAGAGGATCTGACACCTTCTTCTAGCCTCCCTGGACTCCAGACATACAGCGGTTCCCAGGCAAAATACTACCCATATAAATCAAATTAATAATTTAAAATATTAGTATTAATTGTTATTGTTTACTCCAGGATGTGCATTAATGCTCATTTTGAGCAGAAATAATTGATGTTTTGTCACTCAGGACAGATATGAGAACTTCATTCTTCCTTGTAATTTGTCAAGAAAATGAAACACATGTATATCTGGATTTTTTTTTAAAAAAGATATAATTTTACTGTTTTCAGATCTAAATTAGATATATTTATTGACAATATATATCCCCCTGACAAAACAGTTGATATTTGGTGTTTATTTTTCATGTGTCCAGTATCAAAAATATTTGAATTAGCCAAGCATGGTGGTTCGCGCCTTTCATCCCGGCATTTGGGAGGCAGATGCAGGTGCATCTCTGTTGTTCAAGGCCATCCTGGTCTACACAGCAAGCTCCAGGACAGCTAAGTCTATATAGGGATACTATGCCTTAAAACCAAACAAAATAACTGTGGTAATGTTTTACTAAAGTGATAATTCCTGCCATGTAAGTCTAAAACTTCATCTCTAATTCACTATCTAATTTTGGAGAGATAGGCTTGTAAGAAATATAGAAGCTTGGCTTCATCTTTGGCCTTTGAAAGAGTTATTTTTGTTGATAACATTTGGTCAGGACAGAATGGCCTTTTTTGACTCTGAGTCAAAGGCTCAAAGAATACACAGCAGAAAAATTGGTCCACCTGCTCCCCTTGGGTCTCTCATTTAGTTAGTGAGAGTCACAGGTGGGTAAACCTTTGGAAGAAGATTATTTGAAAACTATTTAAAACTTTTATATTTGAAAAATGCATTTGTGGCAAACTTGTAGCTAAAGACACTGACAGACTTGGGCCAGTTCCTAATAAAACAGCTCAGCAGCCATGAGAATTTAACTGAGCTGACCCAGGGTCCAGGACCATACTGCATCGTGAGTAGGTCAGCATCTGTATCCCTCCCCGCCTAGGAGTCTGTTAGATGATGAAGTTATCTAGTGAAGTGTGTGTGTGTGTGTGTGTGTGTGTGTGTGTGTGTGTGTGTGTGTGTGTGTGTGTATGTGTGTGTATGCATGTTTTGTCTGCATGTGCACCACATATGTTCTGGGTGTTTTCAGAGGCCAGAAGAGTGTTGGAATTTCCTCTAGAACTGGATTTAGGGTTGGTCGTGAGCTGCTATGTGGGTGCTAGAAGCCAAACTTAGTTCCCCGCAAAAGCAGCCAGTGCTCTTAACACTTGAGCCATCTCTCTAGCTCCTTGGAAATGTTTTTATCTTTGTTTAATAAAAATAATCTCAAAGGCTTACAAACTCAGCTGAAGGGCTGTGGAGATGTCATTTAGCAGATAAAGTGCTTGCTGTGCAAATCCAAGGGAGTTGAGTTGGGACCCCAAGCACTCTGGAGAAGCTGGATGCTGTTATGCATATCTGTGATCAGAGCATTGGGAAAGTGGAAAGAGGAGGGTCCCTGGGCTTTGCTTGCCTGCCAGGTTAGGTGACTCAATAAGCTCCAGGTTCTGTGAGAGACTCTGCAATGGAAAAATAAGGTAGAGAGTGACTGCACTCTTGACATTGATGTTGACCTCAGGCCTCAAAGTGCATATGCACACCCATGTATACACCCACACACACATGAGTGCATGCACAGAAACATGACACTCACATGCAATGTTGTCTAGTAAGAATATACATACATATGCTAAGAACAATGTACTATTTCAGTACATGGCGTAATATTCACACCAGGGCAAGCATCTCAGTTTCCTCATAGGCTGACCATGTCTCTGTACTGATTATTAATAGTTTTTAGCTTCTTTATGACACACAGTTGGGTCTTCATTATCTGGTCACTGCACTGTGCAACAGAACACGGGAGCTTACTTCTGTGCGATTGGAAATGTAACCTGGCTATACTTACTCCATGTTTCCTTCACCCCTGCTCTGCTGGCTTCTTGGAACGGCCATTCTGTTCTCAGTGTCTGGGATGACTATTTACCTTGTGCAGGAGGAGCTATTCATCTAACACACCATCTTCCAGCCCCACCCAGTTTGTTGCAATGGCAGAAAATCACTCCTTTTGATGTCTGAATAATGTTCTGTGGTGCACAGGTACCACATTTTCTCTATTCATCCCTCATTTTATGGGGACTTACATTGCCTCTATATCTTGGAGTACTGTATTTATTACTCAGTTCATGGACACTTAACACTGTCTCTATTTCTTAGGGTAGGGTACTGTATTAGTTCATTAGTTCATCAGTTTATGGACGTTGCCTCTATTTCTTGGGATATTACATTAATTCCACAGTTTATGGACTCTTACATTGCCTCTAATTCTTGGGGTACTGTGAACAGTGCTGTAATAATAGTGATACAAACGTTTCATCAACATACTATCTTGGTTTTCTTTGAGCATCTGGCCAGGAGTGAGATGCTGAGGTGGAGTAATAGTTCTATATTTAATTTAAAAAATATTTTTAAAGGTACTTATTTTGTGTGTATGGAAGCTTTTCCTGCATGTATGTCAATACATCACATACATGCCTGGTGCCCATGGAGATCAAAAGAGGTCATTGGAACCCCTAGACCTGGAGTTACAAACGCTATAAACCACAGTGTTGGTCTGGGAAGTGAACCCTGGTCCTCTGCAAAACAGTGCGTCTTCTCAGCTGCTGTCTCTCAGTGAGCCATCTCTCCACCCTTTAACTTTTCAAAAGAAAGCTACCTACTATTTTGTAGCTACTGTGCTAACTTACCACCAGGCAAAAACATGTTAGCATCAAGTTTCTCCATGCTCTCATCCATGTTTCTTGTCTTTTGTTCTTATGGTTTGCATTTGTCTGGTTATTAGTGCAGAGTATTTTTCATATACTTGTTGGCTATTGTGTCCTCATTTGAGAAATATCTCTTTTGGTTGGCTGGTCATTTCTAATTGAATTATTGTTTGTTTTGCCACTTGAACTTATATGACCGTTGATCTCTTTTGAGGGTATTCTTGTCTGTCAATGATTGTTAAATCGGAGTTTCTGTTGGGATTTGGTCATTGGTAGGTCTTATTCCATTATGGTGCTCCACTTCATTACTTAAAAATACTGTTAATTTGCTATTAAAGAGTATCTATAACAGAAGCAGTCTTTGATAGTAATCCATATTTTTGAGTAACTAGTTATTATAAGTTTGTTATTTTATAACATTTGTTGCACACACATGTACACAGACATATATATACACATAAATTCACATATACATGCACACGTACACATATACACACATACATACATAATGTACACACATAGACATATGTACGTATATACATACAAGTGAACATACACATACATATACACATAAAATACATACACAGATACACACACATACATAAACACATATGTAAGCATACACATACACATATGCATACAAATACATATGCACAGATAAATACATGTGACATACATATGTATGTATAAATACATATAGATGCTTACACATATACATATACATACATATATGCAGATACACACGCACACACACAGACACACAAAATTACTAGTATGTTAGAGACAACTACTACTCACTCATAAAATTCCATTGTTAAATTCTCAGGATCTTGTACAGCTCTTGATATTAATAAGTGACTTGAGATTTGTTGACATTATTTACCCCATGATTATCAACAAATGCCACAAGTCAATGCTATTCCTTTTTCATTTGGAGAGACAGTTACTCAACACTTACAAGTTTGCTTGTGCTGTCAGTACTTATTTTAACAAAATAAAGCGCTACTATCTTGGAAGATAGTGTTTGTCCTGAAGTTTATGGGCAGAAAAAAGTAATCGAATTTGTTCTTTAACCTTTTGCATTTTTAGGGATACGGAAAGACCGCCGAGGAGGGAGAATGCTGAAGCACAAGCGTCAGAGAGATGACTTGGAAGGCCGAAATGAAATGGGCGCTTCGGGAGACATGAGGGCTGCCAACCTTTGGCCAAGCCCTCTCATGATTAAGCACACTAAGAAGAATAGCCCTGCTTTGTCCTTGACAGCTGACCAGATGGTCAGTGCCTTGTTGGATGCTGAACCGCCCTTGATCTATTCTGAATATGATCCTTCTAGACCCTTCAGTGAAGCCTCGATGATGGGCTTATTGACCAACCTGGCAGACAGGGAGCTGGTTCATATGATCAACTGGGCAAAGAGAGTGCCAGGTAAGAATGCTAAACTCCACTTCTGTGCTAAGAGTGAATAACCTTTCAACAATCGGCCATGGTACTGTGGGGGAAAAGTAGTAATGTTCTGTGATTAGGGAGAAGGCCTTATTGGGATTTGTCAATTGTCAATATTAACTCACTATATTTCTTTTGAAACCTTGGAAATAGCCTTTAAAAATAAACACCCAGCAGACTAAAACCTTGGACATATGATTTTTGGCCAGTCTTCTTTGCTCAAAAGACTTGCATGAACACTACATACCACACACACATATGTTCTGTCATGCAGAGGTCACATATTAAAAGTACCTAATGCTCAGGGATCTGTGGAATTATTTTTATTTCTAGTGCTGTCATTCAGAACACCTTTATTGAGAAGTAATTTTTCCATAAATAATCTCTTCATCAAATATTGTCATCCACTAAAAGGCTGATAGTTTATTTGTAGAATGCCAATTATTTATTCAGTTTGTTTTCTGCATGGTTTGCTCAGAGAAACAAAAATACAGTGGCAAAACAAACTCAAACAATATCCCGGGGAGCTTTTAGAAAGTTCCAGAAGCTGAAGTGACACTCTGCTCCTCTTATTGATCTCTCAAGTGCTGCTTTTATGGCTCTTGACTGTTCTTGTTTAAGGAGAAGGATTCTAGATATGACAGAAACAAGACTGTCCCATGCCTCAACTAATGGATTTCATATGCAGAAGGCTGTGCTGAAGCAAGAAGGGGAGGAGTCTTGTTTTCTGGCTTATAGATTAAATCATCGAGGGGTATAAAGATAGAGCTTTTCTCCTTGGGCTTCAATAGATCTTATGCTATTTTCTGCGACACATGGGATATTTTATCTTTTTTTATAAAACTAAATGCATGTGGCATTTTGGGTCTTGATTTCCAGAGTCACTGAGAAAGTCTGAGTTAATGTGGATGTCCCCTTGGGAAATCTTAATGCATTTGCATAAATCCACATACAACCTGTTTTTCTTTGAGTAGGGAGGCAGCAGTATAACAAGCCAAACTTAATCCAGGGCATCCATCTAGGTGGTTTGGGTAGGAGAGATCAGAGTATATGAAAAAAATAGAATAGATAGAAAAAAAATGTAAGCTTTGAGGATAGTTCTATTGGGCAAACATTCTTGGCCATCTGTGGAACTGAAAGTTTTATTGAGCACCTAGATATTTTGCCATTGTTTTGTAAGACAGATACAAATACCTCAGAATTGGAGTTATGTGAGGCTATATATTTTTCCTTGAAGTTTATGTCTGTTTTTATACTTTGAGAGAAAAGAAGAGAAAGACATCCACAAAAGATTTAATGGTCGTACCCATGAGAACCAGTTCATGGTTGCTGTTAAGATTATAATTCCGTAAACTTATTTCATATGAGATCCTGAATAGACTAGCTCCAGAGCGGAACTATGGATAGATGCTGAACCCACGCACATATTTTTTATTTTTCTCTGTAAAGTCACATCTCAACATTTGATGGTTGGTATTTTGGTGTTTTTTATTGTTGGTTTATTCAGGGTACTTGCTGGATAGTCCTGGCAGGCCCTGAACTTATCTTCTTGCTTTAGCCTGAATAAGTTCAAATGTATTATTCATTGATGGAAGATTCATGAAAATAACCTCAATTTAGGATTAAAATAGAAGTCAAGGCTAAAAAGATCCTGTTTAGCTATTCCATTGTTAAACTCAGCATTAGACACGTGTGCTGATAAAATATCTAGCAAAACTACTCTCAAATTTCTTTATGCTAAAAGGGCCCAACATCTTTGGGTTAAACTACATTTTGTGGATTGGTCCCTTAGAAAAACGAATTATAGAAGCATAATGCAATTATGTGTAGTCACGTGCCCTGTAACAACATTTTTCTTAGCAACAGGCCTTGTTGATGGTGTTAGGCCTGTATATTCTATGGGTTAGAGCGAGGACAGGTGTCATTGACAGGGGGTCTGAGTGTTATATGGGGTGGAGGTGGGGCTCATTGGTGGTGGGTCTATGTGTTATATGGGTTAGTTTGTAGAGAATAACAGATCTACCCAGGCATGCATTTCTCTGATGTGACACAAAGCTTTCTGTCTCTCTGTCTCTATTTTTCTCTTTGTCTCTGCCTGTCTCTGTCTCTGCCTGTCTCTGTTTCTCTGTCTCTCTGTCTCTCTGTCTCTCTGTCTCTCTGTCTCTCTCTCTCTCTCTCTCTCTCTCTCTCTCTCTCTCTCTCTCTACTATTAAAATGCAGCTATTGTAAGGCTAAAGCCTACTTGTCAGGGGGAAACAGAATGAAAATAGCCATTGATTTAAAAAGGATGAAAAAAATCAGACCAAAGACCCTCAGGATGGACTCTGAAGATGAAGTTCTCAGTAAAAATCGTATTTCCAAAAGGTTTTATACACCCAAATGCCTCTGTCATTTAAAAAGATAGTTCACACTAAAGAGCCGGTCTAGGCAATGTCACATTTATGAGGTGATATTTTAGGCATAATAGTGGCAGTTTGAGAAAGGGAAGGAGAAACATGGCTAGGAAGAGCAAGAGCAACCGGACATATGATTTGGATTTGAAAGAGATCAAAGGGGAATTTAGGGACGGCTTGGAGGGAGGAAACAGAGGTTGGGGAAAATTATGTAATTGCATTGTACTCTCAAAAAAAAAAAAAAACACAATAAGAGGCAAAGACAACATTTCAATAAAGAAATCAGAAGGCAAAAGAATGAGTCACGGTAGCAGTGTAAACGGATTTCAGTTTAAATGGTAGATTTTTAATAAATACAATCAATATTTTGGGTTATTTAGTGTTTTTTCCAATAGATTATTAGAATTCTCAAGCTTTGCCGAATAAAACTGGATTTTCCCTTGTCTTATCCTCTGGCCCCATCTTCTTACTTGATATGCAGGGGTTAAGAGGCGAGGATCTGTAAATGGGATGCAAGCATGGTTTCCAAGTGCCTCCCTAGCATCCTCCTATGCTGGGGCATTGAGCATTCTACAGACCAAGGGCCTCCCCTCCCAATGGTGCCAGATAAGGCCATCCTCTGCTACATATGCAGCTCGAGCCATGGGTCCCTCCATGTGTACTCTTTGGTTGGTGATTTAGTCCCTGGGAGCTCTGGGGGGTCTGATTGATTAATATTGTTGTTCTTCCTATGGGGTTGCAACCCCTTCAGCTCCTTCAGTCCTTCCCCTAAGTCCTCCATTGGGAACCCTGTGCTCAGTCTGATGGTTGGCTGTGTATCGGTCGGTCCACATCTGTATCAGTAAGGCTCTGGCAAAGCTTCTCAGGAGACAGCTATATCAGGCTCCTGTCAGCAAGCACTTCTTGGCATCATCAATAGTGACTGAGTTTGGTGTCTGCAGATGGGATGGATCCCCAGGTGGGGCAGTCTCTGGATGGCCTTTCCTTCAGTCTCTGCTCCACTCTTTGTCCCCGTATTTCCTTTAGACAGGAGCAACTCTGGGTTAAAATTTTTGAGAAAGGTGGGTGGTCCTTTGAATCCTAATGCTTAGCTGCAGAGGCTTGCTCTTCATTGTGTGCACTATGATTCTTTAATACTTAATAGCTATTTTCTAGTATACCTATGGAGGGAGGTTTACTTTAATTTTTTTTTATTTTTGCTTATTCTTTGAAGACTTCATGCATGCCTATACTATCTGGAATATATCCACCACTCACTACTCCTCCAACTCTCCCCAGGACACCCACACATCTCCCTCCCAATTTCATGGTCACCTTTTATAGTAAATTGATTAATTATTTTAAGCTACTGAGCTCAATTAGGGTAGCCCATTGCAACTGGTTGTGGGGTTTTACTCATTGAGGTATGTGGGACTTACCTGTGAGCATATTCCTTAAAGAAAAATGACTCTTCCTTTTGTGGCAGTTATCAACTGTCAATAGGACCTCAGCTAGAGTTGGGGCCTTGGGGGCACAGTTTCCAATCTATACTAAAATGTTAAACTGCCTTGATCTCATAACTAAAGATGCTGTCAAGCCATGCGTGCTACAGCCATGCCACTTTGACTTATAAGTTAAACCCTTCCTAAACGATATTGAAGTATATGTCTCAAAACCAATTTAGTTGTTAAAATTGTTTGGCTTTCTATGTTGAATGAGACTTGGACAGATACGTGTGCTCCTAATGACTAGTGCTGGATGTCTGATGGTGCTGATTATTGATCATAGGCTTAGGAGATGGGCTAAAGACCTGACCCAGAAAAGTGGAGGAAGAAAAAAAAATATGGCTTGGAGTTTGAATTCATGAAGACTTGCTGCCTTAACTAATCTCTTTCGTGAAGTGGCAAACTCCTGACTTTCTGCCTGGGCTCTCCTTGTGCAAATAGGTATGAGTTTTCCCTTTTGGAGAGTCGCCACTCCACATCGTTTTGCTTTGGTTCCCTTCTTGCTCACCTTTGGACTGACAAGGAACGGATTTCTTTTATGTGTATATCTGCTTTAAGCCCCATGTACAGTTGTTCATCAGGTTCTGGGTCATCTCCAAGAGAGTATGGTCGTCTAGACCATCCCATAGCTCAGAACTTCTCCAGGAACCTAGTGATCAGCATCCTTAGCCCCAACGCGCACCCCTGTCATTCACATCAGCAATTAACAGAAGTCTGGAAACACATGAATAAATGGACAGATGAAAGGTGACTTTGGGACCTTCTAATTTTAAGAAATCTGAGCCCTGTCAAGTTTTCCCATTAACTCAGTTTTCCCGTTAACTAGGACCACTCTCTATGGCTGGGATGGTCCTGTTTTTACCTCCCTTCAGAGTCTAGCCGATGTTGTAACATCTCCATGGCAGCTACCACAGTGAGACTCAGTTTCCATCCTTTCTTATTGAAAGGGTAGAGGGATTTGAGGAGTGTGCAGACATGAGCCACGCGAACCCTGACAGGTGTCGGTTGTCTATCGGTAGATGAGATGCACTGGAAATAGAGGTGAGTAAGGACAAGAGGGAAGGAGGAGGGCTCAGCACTACTGTCCTGGGATCAGGAGTGAGCTGCACTTTCTATTCTAAGAGGTTCCTGGCACTCCTGGGATGTGCCTCAGTATCTGATTCCCAGTTATAATCAGACCAGCAGACCCTGCCCTCGGCTGTGGCAGGATTCTACCACATTAGAAAATGGCATGGCGATGAAGCAGAATGTGGCATGAAAGTATGGGTGTCATCCCGGAGAGATGGCAGATGCCGTTATTAGGGGCAAGACCTGCTTAGAATTTGGAACTGCTCTATATGGAGATCCCCAGGATGAGTACTACTAGTACAGTACTCTTGGCTGTGGTACTCAGCTATAATCTTGATCAGTTTATCCCAGCATCCTGCTGCTCCTGTGAAATTCCAGGTGAAACTCAAGGAAATCAGCTACTAGCCTGATCTATCTTTTATGTACAACTCTGACACTGACATAGATTTTTCAGGAAGTCTTTGAAAGTGCCTTTCTCATGGTAAGAGTGTTCCTAACTGGATCCTTTGTCACATACTCCAGTGTCAAAGAGACCTGGAAGCCATAGAATTTAACTATGTGTGTGCCACTGCTGAGGGTGCTGGGCATCTCCAGCCTACACTTCAGGAATTGGTTGTGGCGTTGCCATTTCTGAAGAGGATGAGTAACATCTAATCATTTAAGTGATTAAAAAAATGTTACTGTTAAGTGGTGTGGAACTATATTCTCTCAAAAACACATACTGAAAGCCTAGCTCCTCAGATCTCAGGCTGTGATCTTACCTCGAAGAAGCAACTGAGAAGCTGAGGTCCAATGAGTTCATATTTATGGTCTATAAGAGAAGATGACTGGTGTCCTTGTAAAAGGGCCATTGGGCATTGACTTAGGCATATCTGCATTTGTGTGTGTGTGTGTGTGTGTGTGTGTGTGTGAAGATGATACAAATAGACCCGGGGAGAGGATAGGAGGTAGCCATTACCTCCAACTTCCTTCTTGACTGAATACGTGAACTGGACAGCTGACATGTGTTCACTATACATAGCCAGAGATCACCAAAATTCACAACAGATACTGGAAGGTAGAAGAGACAAGAATGAACTCTAACCTGAAAGTTCCAGAGAGTCTGGCCCTGCCAACATTTTGATCTTGAATTTCTAGCGTTCTAGTTTTATTCTGTTCCTAGAACAAAATTCTCTGACAAAAGCAGCTTAGGGGAGGAAAGGATTTATTAGGCTTACACTTCCAGGTCAGGGCATCATTGAGGGAAGTCAGGGCAGGAACTTAGAGGCAGAAACTGTGGAGAAATACTGCTTTCTGGCTCGATCTCTATTTCATCCTTAGCTTCTTCCTTCCTTCCTTCCGTCCTTCCTTCCTTCCTTCCTTCCTTCCTTCCTTCCTTCCTTCCTTCCTTCCTTCCTTCCCTCCCTCCCTCCCTCCCTCCCTCCTTCCTCCCTTCCTTCCTTTCTTCCTTTTCCTTTATACAGCCAGGAACCACCTGCCTAGGGAATGGTTCCCTACCACAGTCAGCTGGGCCCTCTTGAATCAATTAGCAATCAAGACAACCCCTCACAGTTATGTTCACATACCATCCCGATCTAGAAAATTCCTAAATTGAGACTTTGTTCTCAGAAGACTCTAGGCTGTGTCATATTGATAATGCTAACTAGGAAACATTGCCTCTACACCTGAGACAACACACTTCTGTTTTAAAATTCGCAGTTTTTGGTATTTTATGTAGCAGCCTAGGAAATTAATATAAAGCATAGCAATAGAAAGTATGTTGTTTTGTTTTATTCATTTGTTTATTTTTGTTGTTGCTGCTGGGTGGGCATTGAACCTGGGGATTTACACAAGTTGGAAAAGTGATCTATTATAGAGCATTATCCTCCACCCTGTTTTTATTTTTAAGTGAATAAAATAAAATAATACATAGAAATAAGTATTGGCATGAAGAAAATGGAAGTCAGATGGGATAGCTCACATCCATATTTTTAGCATCTAGGAGGTTGGGGTAGAAGGATGGCCAGTCTAGGGTACATAGCAAGTTTAAAACCAGCCTCGGATAAGGAGAATATAGAGTAAGATCCTGTCTCAACAACAACAACAACAACAACAACAACAACAACAACAAGGTGGGTAGAATGAGCATGGGGACACAGGTGTGTAATCTCAACAGTCAAGAGACTGACACAGGAGGATTGCTTTTAGTTCAAGGGCAGTCTTGGCTACATAGAATAAGCTTGCCTTTTGGCCAAAGGAACAAAGAGATGTTTGGCTCCTTTAGCATAGGTTTGGCTGATTATTTACTGCTGCATAGATTCTCCTCTGCATTTGCAATTCGCTTGGCTCACTTCTGGCTTTGAAGCTGATTCAGAACAGAATCAATCTCATGGCTCTACCTAGCAGATAGCTCTTAAAAGAGTTTAACCAATGAAAGAATGACCTTACCTGCTGCTTTCATAGACTCTCTTTCGCATTCATAACTTGCCCTTTTGGAACTTGTCTTGGATCTGGTGTGAGGTGTGGCTCCTACATTGTTTTTATGCATGTGTTTCTGCTCTTTCCACTCCATTAATTAAATGGTAGCCTTCTGCAGAAGTATATTTAAGGGTTTTTCATAGTTGACCTTTTGAGTTTAAGAACTTTGTTAGTTCTTTTTTTCTTATGAATTGAAAGCTTTTAAAATAAAGCAAGACATTTGACCACTGGTCTACATGTGTAGTTATTTAAGAAAATAAGATCTATTCAAATATATATATATATATATATATATGTGTGTGTGTGTGTGTGTGTGTATAATAGATCATATCATAGATCATATATAAAATACACACACACACACACATCCATCTTCTTGAAATTTGAGACATTCTTGTAAGACCAGACAGAACTGGCAGTTGGTGGCCAGGTCACTTAGATGACTGAGTATTAATAAGGCATAACATTTGTTCACCAGGAGAGAAAAGGGGGTGTGTCAGGCATCCCCTCTCCCTTCCTCTATTAGGTGCAGATGCACCCCAACCTTGTTCCTGCACGGACAAGGCTCTACTTTCCACTGCCTACAAGGTAACAGCTCACACTTTCACCAACATATCTGAAAGAAAATGACCCATTCCTCCTACCTGCCTTCTGTTGTTCTCTGTTCTTGCCAGGCCTCCATTCTTTCTGTTCATCCAGTGTAACCTACTTCTTTGTCACTATGTAGCACTGAAACACTGAATATGTGTTACTTCTCTATTCCATGGCCACTAGCTTTGTCTAAATTCCGATATCTCTATGACAAAAAGCTGTAATAACTTGTGTGAGTGTTTTTTGTTGTTGCTCTCATGCTTCTCTTTTCAATTCATTCTACACATTGCTGATAAAATAATTTCTGGGAATCACTGTACCAGGTGCTACACTTGGCTGGAAGTGCAATTCATTATAAGGATATTTGCTTACTCTATGCTATGCCCGGCGTTCATCCCCAACTCCTGGTACTACTTTGCTGTGGCTCCTAATAGAAGTATCACAAACAAGTCAGTTTATAACAGGAAAGTAGGCCCTCACAGTTGAGACATTGATGATCTGAAATCATGGGTCAACAGGTCCAGCTTGTCTCTGAAGGCTCCATGTCTGACTTCTGTGACTCTGGTGGCTGCTGGCAGTCCCATGTGTCCTATTTGCAGCTGTATATTTCCAATGTTAATCACCACCATGAAATCATGATGCATTTCTCCCACATATCTAAGTTTCTGTATCCAAATTTACCCCTTACAAAGATACAACCTCTCCTAATTAGCTTTCGTTGCCAACTTGACACAACCTAGGGTTACTAGAGAATACCCAGGGTTACTTGAGGGAATACCCAGATAAGATTAGCCTAAGAGAGCATGTCTGTGGGGGATTACTTTAATTGTTCATCGATGTAGGAAGGTCCAGCCCACTGTGGGCAACACAGTTCCCTTGACAGGTGTTTCTGGGCTGTATAAGAAAGTTAGCCAAGCACTGGCCTGTTAATGCGCAGAAGAACACAGAACACTAAACATATTGAATTTAAATTTTACGCCAATCCATTGCATTATAATCTTAACTTTATTACGTTAGCAAAGACTTTTTTCTTATTAGGTCCAGGTGGACATTAATTTAAGGCAGAAAAAAATCAATAGAAACTTGGAATTAGGACTTTATTATCATATGTTTAAAATCTCTGAGAAAGTAGATAGTAGTATCTATTTTAAGCTTCTTAGAGCTTAAAATGAAGAACTAAATGATGCCTTGAGATTCCTAACCTGTGGCTGACATGCTGTAGACTAACCTTCAGTAGCCTCTTATGTGATTTCTATTGAACTTGCTCACTCTGTTGAACTTGAGATCCCCTGTCCCAGCCTTCCATCTGCCATCCTTTCTCTGTATAATATATGCATCTTATGTTGCTTTCATTGATCATCTGCATCCTGTTGTCTCTGCCTAAATTCCTTGCACACTTCTTACCCTAAAGGAGCATCACAGCTTCTAGGTCCCCCCAAAAACTTCCTATTTTATTACCAATGTAGCCCTAGATTGAATTTGCCTCCCAGGGCAGCACTGGTTGACCAGATGTACATTCCACAACGATGTCAACTGTCATGGAAAGCCCAAGGATAGCTCTTCTCTGCTTTCTTATTTCCTTCATGATAGATCTGTTTGTTGCTGAATGATTAATTTATTAAATAAATATTGCAGAAAGCCATTTTTTTAGACCATGTTCCCTCAATAGGTCCCAACAGATGAAGACTCAAAAATTAAGATGGAGTCATTCACCATGAAAGACAAAGCAAAACCAAGTTGTTATCTGGAAGTCTGAGAAATGAAGAGAGAAAGAAATAATATGCAAATAGGCTCCTTTCTATTGATGTGCCAACAACACCCCTGTTCTTGAATGCTTACATCCCATGCTGGATTGTTGTCCCGACCCGCAGGACCTAGTTATTCGCAGTTTCGAGGAGAATCCCAACCTATAATAGAAATGGGCGAGAGGGAGAAAGAAGCGAGACCAAGCAGATTCTTGTCAAGGTCTGTTTATTTCTTAGAAAGCTACTGCTTATAAAGAGTAAAAAGAAAGAGAATAGAAGTCAGGAGGGTAGGGGAAGGGGTAAATCAGTAACTGGGCATAGACAATGGGTGACATTTGCTAATGGAATCTTTTATGGTTGGTCCTATCTTGCATGTCCTGTGGTAAACCATATCTCAGGATTCCCAAGCTACCTGCGTAAACATTATCTTGGAGCAAAAGGTCAGGCTCTCACACAATGAGTGAGGCCAGAGGCCAAGCCTTGGCTCCTGACAGATTGTAGCTTGTTTAGTAGAATGACTGCCTCGTGTGCATGGAGCCTTAAGTTCATTCCTCAGCACAGTATAAACTGGATGTGGTGGTGTACCCCTGTAATGACAATCTTGGGGTAGTGGCAGGAGGATCAGATACTCTGGGTCATTCTGAACTTAGAGATTGAGGCCAGCCTGGCCTACATAAAACCTTCTCTTAAAACACTGTTACTATAAGTGGTTACATCGTTTAATTCTTACAATAAGTAAAACTGAAATCATCTAATGCTAACCAATCAGGTATTTTTCTGTCTCCTTGACTAACCTTGAAGTGAACAAACCATTTCTTATTCCATGCTTTCTCCAGCCTGTGTCTATCCACAAAGCCCAGCTCGTCTTCTTGGTCCATTGTGCCATGTTCCATTTCATCAGATGAATCGCTGTCCTGATACCCGCCTAATCTATTCAACCTCAATAACAATATTCCCGACCAATAATAACTCCAAAATATTCTCACATACCACACACCCAAAATATAACCAAATACTCCCCCTTAAGAATGTCCCTTAAGAATTCCACACTAGTTGTTGTCATTTTGTGTTTTGACAATTCTGTAGTTGAAATTCTTCTTTCAAATGAAAGATGCTGTTTTTAAAAATCATTTATTTATTTATTTATTTATTTATTTATTTATTTATTTATTTTAAACTCCAGGTCCACCATCCAACTGTTCCACATCCCATACCTCCTGGACCCACACTCCTGTCTCCACAAGGATATTCCCACCCTTACCCCCCATCCCCACCAGACCTCCAAACTCCCTGGGGCCTCCAGTCTCTAGAGAGTTAGGTACATCTTCTCTGACTAAACCCAGACCCGGCAGTCTTCTGCTATATATGTGTTGGGGGCCTCATATCAGCTGGTGTATGCTGCCTGGTTGGTGATCCAGTGTCTGAGAGATCTCAGGGCCCAGGTTAGTTGAGACTGCTGGTCCTGCTACAGGGTTGCCCTCCTCCTCAGCTTCTTCCAGCTTTCCCCTAATTCAACCACAGGGGTCAGCAGCTTCTGTCCATTGGTTGGGTGCAAACATCTGCATCTGACTCTTTCAGCTGCTTGTTGAGTCTTTCAGAAAACAGTCATGTTAGGTCCCTTTTTGTGAGCGCACCATAGCTTCAGAAGGTCAACAAGCTGAAGGACCCAAGTGAGGATGCCTCAGTCCCATTTGGAAGGGAGAAGAAAGCAACCACAAGGGGGGAGGGAGGGAGGGACCTGAGAGGGAAAGGGGATGAGGGGGGGAGGGGGAGAAGAGGTACATGATCTGGTATTGGGTGGGGAAAAAGGACTGAAGCCCTGAGGGTCAGCAGAAAGAATGGACACGGTCAACCTCCTCGGGAGGTAGGAGGTGGGGGGACCCTCCAAAATGTACCAGAGACCTGGGAGGTGAGAGACTCTCAGGACTCAAAGGGGGGGATCTTGAAATGCCTGAGAGTAGAGAGAGGGAACTTGTAGAGCCCACCTCCAGCAGAAAGACAGGGCATCAAGTGAGGGAGGGGGTTGCCATCCCACAGTCAAAACTCTGACCCATAATTGTTCCTGTCTGAAAGAACTTCAGGGATATAAATGGAAGGAGCCCGAGGAAAAGAAGGTCCAGCGGCAGGCCCAAAGTGGGATCCAGCTCCAAGACCTGACAAGATGCTGGGTTTTTTGGCCATCTGAATTTAATTTGTTTAAGCCACTAGCTTGCTTTTTAAAACTGTGTATATAGCAGCCAGGGAGATGACTCAGCAGGTAAAGGTGCTCTGGCCAAGCTTGATGGGCTGAGTTTGATCTCGTTAATGCACATGGTGGAAGGAGAGAGCTGATCCTGTGCATTGTCCTCTGACCTCCATATTTGTGCCATGGCATGCCTGTGCACACATGTGTGCGCATGTGCACACACACACACACAGCTCAATAAATAAAAAGCATGTAATAAAAGATGAAATGATTGTGCAAAATCTTTGGTGTCCAATGAGTCAAATTATGATATAAAGATATCTGCCACTTAAATAAAAGTGACAGATACTCATATAAAACAAGTATTTCTGTGACAAAACAAATGTTTTCTTTTGGATTGAAATATCTTTTTTGACAAGTGGATGTTTAACTAGATGACAGTTTACAGACTTCTGTGTTCCTAGAGGGTTTAAAGCTGTGTAACTTCTCTGGGTTTTGAGTAGCTTTTCTGGGGTGACAGGTCTAGGTTTGAGGGCTTTACCTTTTGTGTGCCTAGCTCTCTGGGATCTATTTACTCCCAACTTGGTCTATTAAGACTCCAAAGGCCAACCCATGCACATTCAGTGTCACCATGGCTGACTGAGTCTGATTTGAATTTCCCTAATGTGCAAGGAATTTATGCCCCAGTGGTGACAGATGTTAGTTTTTGTATTTTTTTTTTTTTTTGAGGATTAACCACTGGGCAGTTATAGAAAGGAGAGAATATCAGTATTGGCCCTTATAAGAGCTAAGTTAGAGGAAAGATAAGAAGCTGCAAGTCCACTAGAATGCATCTCTATTGGAGTTGAATTAAAAGAACTTACTATTTCAAAATTCCACTACATAACCCATAACACTACAAACAAAACAATGACAACAACAACAGACAACAACAGCCTCACCAAAGAGACTTGAAATTTATTTCACACAGGAGTCAAGGGTTTGACTGTACTCTTTGTGTTAGCCTGTAGCATAAACTTGACTGTTTCCTTTTGGCACATTTCTTACCATTCTCTGTTCACCCATGCCTAGCTTAAAAATACTCATGTTAAGCCTTTTTTTCTTACTAAATCCACAGCCTCAAGGAAGTGGTTGAACATTGAAATTGGTCGGCAAGCATTAGACTTGGATGAGAAGGAGCTTAGATGTGTGTTTCTTTCTTTCCCACAGCAGATGGTTGCTCAGGTGAGTCACAGTGGAAAGGTCAAAGTCATTTGGAAAAAAAAGGCTCACTCCCACCCTTGTGGCCATATTGAGGATGAAGAGGTAGAGAGTGTAGTGGTAAAATCTTTGTTTTTTTTTTTGTTTTGTTTTGTTTTGTTTTGTTTTTCCTGGCTTGTGGCATTTGAACATTGACAGCAGATGTCAAGGACTTCCGGGTTGTTGATATTGCATCTCACTAAAGTCACCAGCTTCTTGGTACTGAAATTCCATTTCTTCAGAAGGATGATTGACTAGGTTAACTCTTGTTCTTTTCCTAGAGCCAGGGAATCTTTGAGCTTTGCTTTGGTGGGCAACCAAACTCTTCCACACAGTGTGCTCAATTCTAACTCATTCTAGTTTGCCTTGTTGTTGGTTTTTGGTACCTGGGGTTGAACTTGGGACCTTACACATACTAAACACACAGTCCTCCACTGACTCATGCCCCTAATTCCTGTTCAGCTTTGGATGAATACTTCTTCATGGTATAAGAGAGGTGAGTGTGCAGGCATACATACGTATTAGCATATGTGCACATGAAAGCCAGAAGTCAACCCTGAGATTGTTTGCCAAGAGTTATCTACTTTAATATTTTTCAGGATTAATTTTTTAAGGGTCTATATCACTGGTCTGAAGCTTTCTGATGGCTAGGATACCTACCTGTGAGCTCCAATCTCTGATTCTTCAACCATTACCCACTTGGTGCTGGAATTATAGGCATGTACCACCCTACCTGGCTTTCTCTGTAAGAGCTGGGAATTGAACTCATGGCTTGGCAGCAAAGCACTTCACCTACTGAGTTATCTCCCAAGCCTGAGCAGTTACTTCTTTTAGGAACATTCTTCCTGGTGAGCTGATTGCTCCGTGTTTAATAATTCTTGAGGTAAACTCCCTGTGACTTAATTGGAAAAGATCAAATGACCTTGTTATTTCTATCTAGCACTTATCGTTCAGCCGCATCCAGCAGGGCCCCAGCATAATAGCAAGGGGAAGAGAAAGAAGTGTGGCTGCTTTAGAAAGGCAAAATTTAATGGAATGGTGGCAGCGCCTTGCTCTGGAGGGAAACGAAGCTTCCTTTTGTGATAGTGCGTATATTCATTAGGTCATTATTTTGTAAACATGAAATCTAATAAAGCTGCAGGCTGTTCTTGTGCTGTAACGTGGGACAGGCATCTGTTCTTGAAGCAGTTTAAGCTGGCTGCTAATGTGTAAGTAACACTACAGGAGCCTATGGTGAAACCTGGTTCTCTGTATTCTTTTCTATCTTATAGTATTGACTTAGCAATGTTTTCTTGTAGAGTACTTGTATTCATACCATAAAGGGGAAATAAAGTTTTGGATGTGACAGATCACGTTTGAGAGACTTAGTGTTGTTTCTGTCTATTTCGTTTTGCCACATCTTTTATTTTATCTGGTCAGGATGTTTGCCTCCATGTCCTCAGGACATCTGAAAGTAGAAGATCAATGGTTTGAATTTAGAAAACTCATCCAAGGCCTTCGGCTGTGGGAATATACTTTCTGAAGTATGGGTTCAGGTTTAAACATCAGTGTTCCTCTTCTCTCATGTATAAGCAATATCTTCCACAAATGATTTTTTTTTTTGTGGGAGGGCTTTCCTGAACTAGTTAAAAAGGCTTCAAATTGAAGAGACTTGCAGTCACCTGGGTATAATCGAGTACGTCAAATGCTCTACCACTGTCTAATACATGTCTGTAATACTCATGGCTCCGACCTCATGCAGTCAGGGTAAGCTACTCAAGAGTCTGTAACTGCTTTGCCCCGCATGTAGTAACATGATTTGGAGCAATATTCAGCATGGGCACGATGGTGACAGTGGAAAAATAATTATTGGTCTAGTTTATTTGGACTATTTGCAATATACTGAACTTAAGAATGTAGAATGGAAGACAATTTTAAACAAGAGGCAGATATTGGCTACTATGGCACAACAGTGTGGTTGGATGTCTTTAATAGCACGAAACTGCATACTTCAAGTGGCTAAGACGATAAGGCTGATATTGACATGCTTCAGGGTACTGGAAAAGGATATCCAATAATATAGTCCCATACACACACACACACACACACACACACACACACACACACACATATGGGAGTATATGCATTGAATATATATATACACACACACACTTATATAAACTATATGTATTGAACATATATATGTGGGACTATATGTATTGAATATATATGGGCCTATATACATTGAATATATATATATATATATATACGGGACTATATGTATTATATATATGTGTGTATGTACTGGCTGGTTTTGTGTCAACTGGACACAAGCTGAAGTTATCACAGAGAAAGGTGTTTCAGTTGAGAAAATGCCTCCATGAGATCTAGCGGTAAGGCATTTTCTCAATTAGTGATCAAGGGGGGAGGGCCCCTTGTGGGTGGTACCATCTCTGGGCTGGTAGTCTTGGGCTCTATAGAAAGCCAGCTGAGCAAGCCAGGAGAAGTGAGCAAGCCAGTAAGGAACACCCCTCCATGGCCTCTGCATCAGCTCCTGCTTCCTGACCTGCTTGAGTTCCAGTCCTGACTTCCTCTGGTGATGAACAGCAGCATGGAAGTGTAAGCTCAATAACCCCTTTCCTCCCCAACTCTCATCTTGGTCATGATGTTTGTGCAGGAAGAGAAACCCTGACTAAGACGTGTGTGTGTGCGTGTGTGTGTGTGTGTGTGTGTGTGTGTGTGTGTATGTGTGTATGTGTATGAAGCAGACATTGCATGGTGTGTTAGCTTTCTGTCACTATTAAAATTAAAATTCCTGAAATAATCAACTTATAAAGACAAGTTTGTTTTGACATCCTGCCTCAAGATCTTTGTTTACCCCGAGGCTTTGAGTGTGTCAGTTGCACACCATGGGATGTGGGAGATGCAGTGGAACATATCTGCTGGTCACATGGACTCAAAGTAGGAGACAAAAAGAGGAAGAGATGGGACCTACACACTCCACACACACTTCGAGCCCTTACTCTCAATGGCCTAGAGACCTCCCACTAAGAGACCCCCCCAGCCTGGTCTACAGAGTGAGTTCCAGGGCAGCCAGAGCTAT
This sequence comes from Uromys caudimaculatus, assembly GCA_028551405.1. NCBI lineage: Eukaryota > Metazoa > Chordata > Mammalia > Rodentia > Muridae > Uromys > Uromys caudimaculatus. Next base: position 25,589,419 of record CM052717.1, on the reverse strand, counting down.
ACAGAGAAACCCTGTCTCGAAAAACCAAAAAAAAAAAAAACCAAAAAAAAAAAAGACCCCCCCCAACTGTTAAAGCTTTACCCCTTTACACTAGTGCCAATCTAGGATCAAGCCTTGGGCACAGGAGCTGCTTAGAAACTACACACACACACACACACACACACACACTCATCTATGAGTGTATATGTGTATATGGGTGTGGGCATTCATGTGTGCTTTGCATATGGAGACCAGAGGTCAACATCAGATGTCTTCTACTGATCCTATTATTGAGACGGGGCCTTTAACTGAACCTGGACCTTACTGTTTGGCTAGACTGCATGACTGAGCCCAGGGAGTCTCTTTTATCTATCTCCCCAGTGCTGAAATCATTATCCAGTATTCCTCTTAACATGGTTGCTTGACCACAGGTCCTTAGACTTATATGTGAAGCATTTTTTTTTTTATCAACTAAGGCACCCCTTCAGCTTTAGAGATAGTTTAGGTCCAAACTATAACACAAGGAAAAACGAACAAACATTTTTCAAAAGTGAGTTCTCTTACCGCACATGCTACAGTTATTTGCTTGTGTCTTGTAAAGAAATACTGCTAAGTCAATGAAGTGGCCTGGAGAAGAGCAGGCAGAGGCTTCACCCTGGGATCCTATGGAGTTTCCTTGGGATCCGTTCAGATTCCAAGCAGTGCACAGTTCCCAGTCATTAATCAGCAGCCTCTCTTTCCTAGGTGTGTTCTGTGTAGAAAGATGCACTGAGAACAAAACTGGTAGCATCTCTGCCTCTGGGGAGTGTCCATCCCTCTACCCAGTCATGCATGGGGCATGTGAGGGCAGTGATGAGCATCTGTATTTTACGTGTGAAGATGTGCAGTGTACAAATAGGACCAGCAGCTGACGGGCACCTGGATGAAGGGAGCTAGCTTGTGTTCATCTGATGGGTGATGCTGCGGGGAACAAATGGATTCATAATTAGGAGGCAGATTAGCATTAAAGACACAATTTGAATTCTAGAACATTTTCCTATGTGAAACTCTTAGCATAAGCCAAAAAAAGTGACTTCCCATAAGGTTTTGTGTGTGTGTGTGTGTGTGTGTGTGTGTGTGTGTGTGTGTGTGTGTGTGTGTGTTTTGTTTGGTTTTTGTCTTTTTGAGACAGGGCATCTTGTATTTTGGGCTAGCTCAAGCACAACATGTAGCCAAGGCTAGCCTTGAATTCAAGCTCCCGCTGCCTCCATTACTCAAGAGCTGGAAGTATAGGTGCACAGCCAATACTAGCAGTTATTCCTGTTGCTGGTTTTGTGTTTTTGCTATAATTAATTTGAATAGAATTTGTTTTTCTTTGTTTCTTTCCTTCTTATTTATTTATTTATTTATTTGTTTGTTTATTTATTGTGTGGTGAGGTGGTGGTGGGGAGTCCAGGGCATGCCTGTAAAGGTCCAAGGACAATTTGGAGGGAGTTACCTCTCTCCTTTCACTGTGTGGGTTCCAGGGACTTAACTCCAATCATCAATCATCAATCATCAATCATCAATCATCAATCATCAATCATGTGTCTCTACTCATGGAACCATCTTGCTTACTCATATTTGGCTTCTTGAGAAGAGTGTCTTGCTATGTTGCCCAGGCTGGCCTTGAATTTTCAATCCTCCTGCCTCAGCTTGTTAAGTACTGGGATTATACATGTGGTACCACACCCAGCATGAGTCCAACTGAGAAACTGTACACAAAATCATAAGATGAGCCACAATTCTGTAGAAGTACAAGAGGAGCCAGTTTTTAGAACACTTGAACTTTCAACTCAGCATGGATATTTCTTTTTATTTGTTTTATTTGTATTATGTGGTCTGCTGTCACGATTTCATGTTTGCTTTTAAAAGAATTGTCTTACCACGACGCAGAGCTAATTCAAGTTTGGCTGTTTGTTTCTCTGTTTTCATTTGTTTTGACAATGTACTATGATAATGAATAAGAGACTATTTGCTAAACTCTCTAAGCCCCTGTCAAATTTCCAAGTCAACATTAGCTAGATTTGGACCACATTTAAATTCTTGAACATATCTGACTTAAGCTTAATGTATTCATACATACAAATATTCAAATGAGGTAGAGAAGAAATATATAGGCAAGGGGAAGTATCTATTGAAGAATGAATCCTATAGTGATTATAACTGACTGATTATTAAAACCAAACCACATATAACAGCAGGCTCCACAGTACAGCAGCTCAGACAGAGCATAAAATAGGTTTTAATTCACATGAATGAATCTGAACTCATATAGCAGTAGTGATATTATGTTTACTATTGCAAACTTTAAGAAATAATTTAATTATAGGACATTCCACTCAGTGAATAGCAATGTAAATTCAATGTAAATGTATGTAAATTCAGTTTAAATGAATATAAAATGTCATAGCTAGATAATCATCCACAAAAAAAAAATAATCAAAAGTTGGAGTTCAAACTAGGGTGGTAACTCAGCCTGTAAAGTTCTTCCCGTGCAAACACGAGGATCTGAGTTTGAACCCCATGTCAGAATTATGCGGCCTTGTAATCTCAGCTCTGGGGAGTTGAGACAGGCGGATTTAAGGGTCCAAAGACCAGCCAGCCTAGCTTACCCGCTGAGTTCCAGGCCTGCGTGAGAGAGAGACCTTGTCTCCGAGAGAAACAATGTCAATGGCTCCTATGAAATGATACTTGAAGTTGTCCCCTGCCTGCCACACACACATGCACCAGAATGTACATGTGCCTGCACACACACACACACACACTCACACGCACACGCACACACGCACGCGCACACGCACATGCACATGCACGCGCACACACACACACCCATAGAGTCCATCGTAAGCTCATACAGGGGACAAAGACAACCACGTACTGTTTATTATCCTTAAAGCATATTTGAAGTTTCTTACTTACTACTATGGCCGTTTTATGGATAAAGAAACAGAAATATATAAACAATTAGCTTCCCAAATAAGCCGGACACTGAGAAATCACAGGGCACTTTGGTTTCTGACTGTGTGGTGGTAAGGCCACCATGGGATTCTACTTCATTTTGTCACTCAAAAAGTATCACATAAATAAAATATTCAAAAAATTTTTTTAAAAAGTATCGCATGAAGTTGCATTTGACCATTACAGGCACGGAGGGTCAACTTTGAGGACTTATGTAAACAGATGTGACTGTACTGTGAACTGTGGGCATGTTTCTAAAAAAAAAAATCACATCATGAATGAAAATATACATATTCACTCGTAGCTATAAGTTCTTCTCTACTAAGGGAAAAGTATTCAGAACAAAGGTTTTTACACACCTGTCTTCAGAAAGTATCACTACCCCCAGCTGCAGAAATGCAGCTTCCGTGCTAAGAATGTACATGTTTTATATTCTGACATGACATGTTGATATTGTTTTCAATTTTTCCTTTTAGGGAGTTCCAAAAATGATGACTTGGAAGTCAGTTTAATTGTTTCCATTGAAAGAGGTAAATTTTCTGAGAAGAGAGAGAGAGAGAGAGAGAGAGACAGACAGAGAGACAGAGACAGAGAGACAGAGACACAGAGAAAGACAGAGACAGAGAGAGACAGAGACAGAGACACAGACAGAGTGCTTGTGGCTATAGAGAGACACTGAATACATGTGCAAGGGGTGTTGACACTCCAAGAACCACAGACCCAGGAGATGCCAGAGGGCAGTGAGCAGCGCTTGCACCCCTGAACTGAATGTGTAGCTGGAAATACTTTCTGTACAAACTGGCCACCCTAGGACTAAAATGCTAGCAGGAAATGTCTTCCTTCAGGCCTTGCCTTCTGAACTGTGGAGCTTGGCTTGCTTCTTCCGTCTTTGAATAGCCCATTAATCAGGATTAGTGAGGGATCGTTCAGTCACCTGTGAAACATAAGCTCTTCATTGTTAGAAACCACTGGTGCGACGCACACTTTTTAAAAACCCCGTGAACAGACACAAATATCTATTTTCTCATGAATTTTTCTTTTGAAAGCCTTTTAATGTTAAACAATCACCACTTTCCCCTTATTTTTCTTGCCCACAGTCTTCTCAGTCTCTGTATTTCACTATGTCACAGAAATGCCCCCCACAGTAGTCCGTGTTAAGTAGCTGGCTCCTTCCTAGCTACTAGCTTTTGAAGAAGTTGCAGGTCTAAGTCCTCAGAGGGTACAAGGCTGGATTAAAGGGTCTTCCTGGGAAAAAAAAGATAATCAACTGGAGGTCCAGAGTTCCAGAAGTTTCACACATAATGTTGGTATGCTTCAAAGTCTTTCCCCCCCTGGTTATTATCACCTCTTGCATCAGGAAAAACACAAAATAGATTAGGGTGGGAGGAACTACATACTAAAGAAGATTTCATCAAGTAGGCTGAGCATTGAGAGACCATAAACGATGACAACGTCTAAGATTTCTTAACTCCAGGATCAGACTTTCCTTTACTTCTTGATTCTTATCACTAACCTTGGCCCTTTCAGAGATGAACTTGCCTTGATGGGGTGCAAAATTCATGGGAGAATTTGCATGAATATCGGACATTAATAACATGCCTTTTATGTGTGTAGATTGTGTGTTTAAATGTTTACAAAACCATGAGACCCCTTGAAATGAAACATTTACAATGCAACACTTTTTATTCCTTTTAATGAATGATATGCTTCTAGAACAGTACTTAGAACCTACCCGGTGACTATGAAATATTTATGGAATGTTGAATCATTGGTAAAATAAAAACCAAGCCAGTACCATTGCTAATCCTAACATTTAGGGATTACTTGAAAATCTTTTCGCCTTAGTAAGCCTTGGTACAGTTGAAAATGGTAGATATACATTCCCCATTGCTTGGCTTATTCTGTGCTTTTGCTGGTTATGTTTTGAGGCGAGTGCTTGAGAAACATCCAGTCTCATCCCTATGGTGCTATAGTCTCTACTGGAGACCAGAAAAGAGCAAATTCTATAGTCTAGTTGATTTTGGAAGATGGCAGAAGTGTGGACGAAGGGAAACAAACATTGTAGATAGCACAGCCATGGTGACGAGATGGTAAGAGTAAGGGGTCAAAATAGAGAATGCTTCATTGAGAATCATTTGAACAGCATTCAGTGGGGGAGGGGGGAAGGAAGTTGGTATCTTTGTGGATGGAACAGAGTTCCAGGCAGAGAACCCAACAAGCAGAGTCCTGACATGCAACAGGAGTTCTAGAAACAGGAAGCAGGCAACTGTGACTGGAGTGGAGGGAGAAAGCAGTGACTGAAACATGTTTTGAGGGGGAGGGGGATGAGAAGCCACATGAGCCCCTGTGACAGCTGGTACTTTAGCTTTTATTCTGAGGGACACAGGGATCTGTGGCAGAAATTTGAGGGACATGTTTTTTTGGGCTGGTTGGGTGGAGGAGCGAAGCAATGATTAATAGCATCCAGGACAGTAAAGAACCTTCTACAGCAACTTAAGTCAGAAGTGAGGGATGGCGGCAGTTCTGAGGGGAGCAGTAGAGACCATTGAAGGGATGGTCATATCCTGGATGCATCCTAGGGTAGACTTGACAGGCTTTTCCTGATAGTCTGGGTGAGGTGTCTGGAGGAAGAAAGGAGTCACAGATGGCTATCCAAGCCTGAACACTTATAAAGTATAAATTGTTAACAGTAAAGGAAGAGAAGTCTGCAGACAGAACAAGAACATCAACTCAGTGTTGGACGTGTGTTGAGATGATTCAGATGGAGCTGTCTGGGGTTTGAAAGTGGGTCTGCATTTGATGTAAGGTTTTGGGTTTACAGGTGACAGATGATGAATAAGATCTCCAACAGAATGAGTACAGAGAAAAGTAAGTGACCCACAGGGACACTGAGTTAGAAAGGAGGGATGGTTCTGGAAAATTGATTGACACAGAGCCCATCTTGCCACAGGGTCTTCAAAGACACATGAGAAGCTGAGCAAGGATGGTGGACCTTGGCAACTGCCTGTCTTATCAGGGGTTGGTTTATATGGCAATAGGATAGAGGTACCTTTGGCGTTAGTTCTCGAAAAGATGGAGGGAAATTGCTTGGAAAAAGCAAGTCTAGTAAAGTCTTTCAGAGGAAGGAGAAGGAAGAGTCTATGGCCATGCCACCAGGGGAACTGAAGACGGATTCTCATGCACAGGATGAAGAAACTCAGTGTAGGTAGAGTACCTACAGCTGGGCAACGTGCTTCCTTGAAGACTGTCTTCAGATTGCCCTGGTTCTTGGATGTTGGGAACAAGGTTTTTGACTTAGAATGAATGGAAGGGAGGTGTGAGAGCCTGGTATGGTGAGATAGTCTCCTAAGGGATACAGAGAGTGAAGGGATTAAAGCATTGTATGGTGAGTCTGGAGAGCTTTTAGTCCCATCAGATGCTTGGGCCCAGAAGGTGTCAGTGTGTCTTCTTCAGCCAGCATGTCTGCTTGACTGTCTGGTGAAGTTGAATTCAGCCTAGTCACCAATTCTGCAGAATGAGCTGGATGAATTAAGAGATGGGTCAGGGAGTTCAGGCTGGATTCAAACAATGCCTCTGGAAAATGGTGAGGGTGAGAGTGGTTGTTGAGTAGCAGGGGCAGGGTTTTCTCTAGGGGTGGTTAGTTTCTCTAGGTATAAAATATCCCAGCCTTTTCTCAATCAGAAAAGCATGCCTTCTTGTTTGATGGACATAAAGGCAAGGCTGAAATGTAGTGATCGCTTACAGTGCAGACTGGTTTACAGTTTTTTTTCTCCATTCCTTTTCTAATGTGCTTGAAATCCCAAAGGGACAGGTTAGCTCAGAGCATGTTTCTCTAGAGAGCAAGAGTATTCATACCCTTTGCCCACTTTGTCCAGTTGTTTATTTTATTGATATTTAAGCATTTAATCTCCCCATATGTGAATATATAATATGCATGCTGTCAATTTCTTACTAGATTTGGGGTTTGCACATATTGCCCCATACTCTTGGGCTGCCTCTGATCTCCGCTATTTCATTTGTAATGCAGAAGCTTTTAAATTTGATGCAATACTATTCTTTGTTGTTGTTCTTATTTTTTCTTAATGCTTCAATGTTATGTCTCAGAAGTTCTTGCCTACACCAATATTTCTTTTGGTAGTTTTTCAGTATCTCTGTCTTTACTTCATTTTGCATTGATTTTTGTATATGTTGTGAGACAGAAGTTTCATTGAATTCTCAGCAAGTGAAAGCAAGCTTTCCAAACAACATTAACTGAAGAGATGGATCTTGACATTGTGTGTTCTTGGCACCTTTAATGAAGTTAATTGGCTACAGATATGTGGATTTATTTTGAGTTTCTTATCGTTCCATTGGTTAATGGTTTGATTTTTATGCCAGTTTCATACTGTTTTTATTATAATCACTTTCTAAAACATTTTAAAAATAAAGAAGTGTGATATGTAAAGCTTTTTTTTTTCTCAAGGTAGTTTTACTAATCAAGGTCTTTGTGATGCCTGCCCAATTTAAAGAATATTTCTTCTATTTATATAAAAATGTAATTTGATAAGTATTGCATCAAATACTATAATGATTAGAAAAATGTGAACAATAACAATTCTTCCAATTAATGAACATTGGACATTTTTCTACTGTTCACATTGTCTTCTTTATTTTTACATTGCTGGTTAAATCTATCCACGCAGCTCTCTCTTGTCCCTTATTTTTCTATGTTTCTGTTTTTTTGACTGATAAGGCTTATAGCTTCTGTTCTAAAGTTACAAAATGCATTTCATGTATTATAAAGGTGCTCATTTTACAATGAGCTACCACAGCATTTGGGGTAGAGACTAGTGATCACTACACAGCGATGCTCACAAAGGAATTTTTAGACTCTCCTCTAAATATTGGAATGCATACTTAAGTAGTTTTTCAGAATAGGTATACATACAGATTATTTATGTTTTTGAACTGTCCACTGATTAAAAGTAAGTTGATTTCATACTTACTAATTATTTGATTGGCTATAAAATTCTAGGTTCAAATTATTTCTCCTTCTGGACTTTCAAGATACTGACCCTAACTATATTCTAGGCCCCATTACAGCAGATGAAATATTACTTGGTCAGTCTGAGTCATTTCTTTGCTTATTGGTCCAGGAAGCTGTGGTTCACGTTGTGAGTGAGAGAACTCCTCTGTTGCACCTCTGGGTTCTGGTTATTGCTTAGTGTTAAGTCTTTAATGTTTAGTAGAATTTTCAGTTAGATTTGCATCATCTTCTTCTGCTTAGTGAGGTATTGTTTTGATTTTCTCTTCCTCCTTCTTGTTCTTGTCCCACTTTACTTGCATGTCTTTAATACCAACTTTCTTTTTCTTTCAGACTTGGTCTCAGTCTATTACCTAGGCTGGTTTCAAACTCATAAATCCCCTGCATTAGTCCCTCAGATACCTAGGGTCACTGGCATGACACTACTCTAACTGGCTCTGGCTGCCTTGCTTCCTTTCTCCCTTTATCCTTTCCTGCAATGGATATGAGTGTGGTCCATGCACACGCATGGGGGAGTGTATGCTTTGGGACTCACATGCATGTGAATACATGTGGAAGCCTGAGATTAGCATCGGGTGTCTTTCTCAGTTGAGAGAGGGTCTCTCATTTGAACACACGTTGAGCTTACACCCGTGATCCTCTTCCTCTTGATGGTGGGGATAACAGATGGGCTGCCACACCCACCTGGCATCGCCATGACTACGTGGGATCTAAATCTCAGTCTTGAGGTGGCAGAGCAGATGCTTCAATGACTGGGCCATCTCCCCGGCCCCTAGCTGTCTTTCTGAAGACACTGGATTCCCACAAGTATCTGTCTTTGAAATTCTTTCCTACTTTTCTTTCCTTTAACATTGTCTTTAGGATTCTCTTACACATGAGATGACAGATACTGGATCTTTAGACTTATCGATTTTATTAGTGTACCTGCATATTTTGATTTTCCCCTTTGGCAATTGCATTTTAAGTTTATCAAAGCCTGCTGTTTGTAGTGCAGCTCCCCCTGCCTCCGAAACCTTGACTTTTATACCCTAAAATGCCAGAGCTCTCATGTCACTTCCTCCTACTTACATTTTTGTCCAGCTGAAATTTAAGGGTGGTGGTGAGGGGCAGAGGAAGGGCTGCTGATAGAGGGGACAGTAGCTGGGCCTCCAGAAGACCCGAAGGCTGTAGAGAAGCATTTGCCTCACCATGCTCTGTACTCAGTGTTCTGAAGAAGGAAAGAGTGAAGGGGTGCTCCAGTTTCTGTGGCTACCACAGCACATCCAATGGCAATCTGAATTTGCTTTCTCTATTTAGAGTATGTGAGGAAGAGGATCTGGGGGGGGGGGGAATCCACCCATGAGAATGTTACCTCATTGCAATTTTCTCCCGTGTCTCCGGTGAAAAGGCGTACATCTAAACTACCCTTCCATTCTCCTTTGCTTTGTCCTCAGTGATTGTCCATCTGTCTATTTTCTTGTTTTCTTCCCTGTCCAGTGGTCCATGGTTGGCCTATTGTTCATATTCATCAGTAAGTCAAGGTTTGGCATGGGCAGCTGGGCAGAGCTTGCCGCTTGGTCATGTACCCTTGTTCCCCTGCCGTGCTTCTCTTCCCTGTGGGTGAGCTGATGTGGTTCCAGGTCAGTAGGTGGAGCATTTCCTCTTACCAGCAAGTCTCTGGATTGATGGTATTAGTTGACAGGGAGACTCACTCTCTTTGGTCCTGGCAGAGATGCCTTCTTGATTAACATTTTCATCTTCTTTTAGTGTGTGTGTGTGTGTGTGTGTGTGTGTGTGTGTGTGTGTGTGTGTGTGTGTGTGTGTAAGTGCATGTACATGTGTCTGCAGGACAGAGGACAATGTTAGGTGCCTTCCTCGTGTGCTCTCCACTCTATTTATTAATGATTTAGCTAACTAATTAATTTTTGATAGAGGGTTTCTCAATGAACCTGGAGCTCACTGATTGGCTAGATTAGCCAGGGAGCTCCAAGGATTGATCCACTCCCCTACTCAATGCTGCATGCTCACAACTGTGCCATGCTTTTTAGGTATGTACTAGAGACCCTAATTCAGGATATAGCGATAGCAAAGTAACTAAGACACAGGGACTCACTATGAAGCCTTTGCTGGTCTGTAGGTTGCTATGTTGGCTTGGCTAGGCTTGAACTCATAGAAATTTGCCCATCTCTGCCTACCAAGTGCTGGGCTTAAAGGTGTGTGCCACCATGACCCGCTCAGATACTTGCTGAGAAAGCCATTCACATGTACAGCATCTTGAGTCCTTGCAATGGAATGTGCATATACACATTTGGACACAAAGGTGTGTATAAACACACACACACACACACACACACACACACACACACACACACACACACACAGGGAGGGGCATCACTTCTCAGGCTTCCTGTTACTTAACCATTCCAGCACATGTAGGCTGGCAGAGAGTGGGTGGATTTTCTCTACCTGTTTCCATCATGAGTCATTAACACTTCTGTCTTTCTAGGATATTGGGACCCCACGAATTGTCACTGAACACACCACATGTGTCTTTGTTGCTGGCGTCACACTCTACCCACTTGGCTTTCCTTTGTGATACATCCCTCTTTGTCCTCTTTCATGTAAAATTAAGTTATTCATTGTCTTCCCTGTGCACCCCTTTCTAGTGATACTTTCCAATCTCTGCTGCCTGGCATTTCCAATCTCTCTGTAAGGTCAAAGGGTACCAATAGTCCACAGCCAAGTGAAAGAACTGTGAGCTTGGGGGTGGCACCTGGAGTTGACTGGAAATTGGCCATTTTCTCACTCTGGAGAGCAGATCTGGGTTAATTAAGGAACGGTTATAACAGGAAGACGTTTCATTACTATTTTAAAGGGAATTACTCACACATTTTTATTGGTAACAGCATGGAGACACTCTGGACAGCTGACTGAGAAACCAATCCTCAGTATTTTGCTGTAGCCCCCACCCTGAGTCTCGTCCCTTTGCTCTTTGCTTCCACGCCTCACTCCAAGGTCCAACCCAAGAGAAAACGTTCTGCTCTGATACATTTGCTATGTACGTATAGGCCATTTCCCTGTTCTATATGCCTTTCCTTATAGCACTGTTTCTCCAAGGAGTCCCTACTTTTGTTTTCCAAACCCTTCAAGGCTAACTTTAAACTCTACTTTGTCTTTGACAGTTCTGACCCCTGTCCCACTACAGATATCTGGAGCCATCTTTGATTCTTGTCTTTATGATTGTGTATCTCACCTTAGACAGGGCTGATCATGAAGTATACATTCATTTTTATAGACTCTAAGAATACAGCACTAACCTTTGAACCCAAGGAAGTGCTAGTATAGTATCCTGTACACTGTAGACAACTGATGCTTATTGATAAGATCTATATTTATATTCTTACCACTTACTTGTCTTGATGGGTGAAGGCGCTAGAGTGAGGAGGTAGGGTATTGCTAACTGATTACGTATGGCTCATGGTCTCGATGAATAAGTAGATGTTAATGACAAGTCCATGGTCATCTCTTGACTCTCCTTACTGCATGAACTAGGAACCTGCCTGCATTGCAGGAGGAGGATACAGAATGGAAGGGCTCCAGTGAGTTGTTGACGAGATGGCAGTAGAACCCTCCTGTTCTGTCTACCTTTGGAAGGGTGTGCTATATTAATTGTTCCTGGATCATAAACGATCTAGGAAATGCAGCTGGATTTTTAGTTGACTCTCACATTCACAGACATGATCAGCAGATGAAATGAAATGGGCTAGGAGAGTATGAAGTGGGTGACGGTGAGCCTGGGATGCAAAGAAAGAAAGCTGTCAACTGCTTGTGGGGGGACATCAGGATTCCCCCAAGTGCCCTGAGTTGTGTCTAGGATCCACAGTTGTCACTGAGCTGCTGCTACTTTTCCTGAGGTCTACTATGAGGGCAGCGCCAACTCCCTCAGTCACAGGCATCGGATTGATTGTTACCCCTTCCTGCAAGCTACTTAAAAGCAAGCATTGATGACCATGAGATGGCTCAGAGGTTAGAAGCACTTCTGCACCAGCCAGGCAACCTAAGCCCCATATCCAGGACCCACATAAGCGTAGAAGGAGAAAACTGACTCTACCATGATGTCCTGTGACCTTCTCCTGAGCATGATAGCACATGTTCCCCCCCCACACACATATCATGCACACACACACACAACACACACACACATACACACACACTGATACATTAAAAATATTACAAGCAGGCACTCAGAAAGTCGCTGTTTCCTTTTTCACAACTTTGCAGAGGCTACTGGAAGCTAAAACACAGCTTCCTATGACAACTAATGAGGGCATCTTATTGATAGTAAGTGAAGTTTTACATACTGTAAATATTCTGAAACAAGCCCCATCAGACAGCTCTGTGGCTGTCTCCAGTCACAGATGGATGCTGGACACTTTCCGCTCATTAGTTCCTTTTACCTCACTTTAGCTACATGGCAGCTTGTGTAAAGCAGAAGTCAGCAGCATTTCTGCAAAGGACCAGATACTAAATATGGGCTTTGCAAGTACTGTGTCTTTATTACAACCAATCCATTCTGCCACCGTAGCACTAAATTAACCCCATGTAACATGTAAACAAATGGTCATGGCCGTACCCCCATAAAACTTTACTTACACCCCGAGGGGTTATCCTGGGCTGTAATTTTCCAATCCCTGATGGGAAGACAAAGACAAAATGTGCTCTGCCCATTAACACCATCACCCAGGATTCATCTGAGTTTTCTCTAATTTTCTAAAACTTACTGCGCAGGAAATGGCTAAATTGACGACAGAGCGATCTAATTTAATCATTGTGATAATGGGGCTCACGCTGCATGTGTGCTGTGTGTCAGGCATTTTGCTAAGCACTTTACATGTTTTATATGATCCACAAAGCGAGGGCTCTCACTATTCCCATTTACAGCTCACGGACCTGAGTCACAGATAGCACAAATAGACTGCTATGCTCATATAGTATCAGTATATTGAACCGGATGTTCAGTTCTAGGTTCCTTGGGCTTCTGTGTAGATGGACAAAGATGTCATTAAACTGAGAGGAGGGGCATGAGGTGTACTCTCAGTAGTCTAGATTAATATGCCAACACTGCCCTGGAACCTAGCACAGTAGCATTGAGCCTCACCGCTCTTACCTATGAGACGTAATTAGCTTTAGCGTCTGCCCTTCTCCCCTGTGAGATTGGTGTCAGCGTAGAAGGCTGCCTGAGTGTGTTCTCTGAACTGTGAGCTCTCTGTACATGTTATTAGTCATGTTTGCATCTAGATTAGTCTTTTTCTTACATGAAATGTAAGCCTTTTAAGTGGGAGTCTTTAAACTAGAAAAGTGTTGCCTTTTTACTACTTTGCTACATAGATAATTCCATCTCTTTGCTCCTGCAACACTCACTTCTCTAGGTTTTTAATCTGTTGTATCTAGATTTGAGACTCTCCTTACTACCTCATTATGATGAGAAAGGAAGCAATCATACACGCACACACAAATGCATACACACACATATGCATGCTTGCACACACAAAAATGCACATACACACACTCACACACACACACAAATGCACTCACACGAACACACATACAAATGGACATACACATATGCATGCACATGCACACACACAAATGCACACACATGCACACACCATGCACACACAAATGCATACACGTGCACACACACACACTCATGTAGATATGCACACGCACATCTATGCTGAGAGGGGAGGAAAGAGAATGCTCTGTATCTGAAGGTCTTCAGGAATTGTCGAGATGAAGTAGGTGGCAGGAAGGCTGAGATGCAAAGAATGCATGGCTGGTGTTTACAAAGCCCAGTGATGACGCTCGTGTAACGAAGTCTTATGAATGGGTTGACTAGACGATCACAGTTTCAAGACAACCATGTAGTTTCCTTCATCCCCTCAGCATGGCATATGGCTAAATTCTGGTAGCTCGATCACTGGGATTAGATACCCCACATCTCCCCACTTTGTTGGCTAAGTAAAGCAGAGGAAAAGAAATAACCCCGAATGTGTCTTTTCTAACCAGGCAAAGTCCGTCATGATCCCGTGTTCAGAAAAATTTCCATTTATTTATTTTTCACTATTAGTGTTCTACATTAGCTCTTTCCACATCTATTTAAAAAATCTATAACCATTCAATGCATCAGCCAAGGCTCTCCAGAAAAACAGGACTATAAGGATTTGTATATATTTCTGCCTGCCTGCCTGCCTGTCTGTCTGTCTAGCAATCTCCATCCATCTATTCATCATCTATTAAAGATTTTTAAGTCTTCATGCATATATGATGTGTGCTCGCTTGTACAATGTATATGTTGGTGTGTGTGAATACAGGTTTACATGTTTTACCGTGTGCATGTGGAACTCAGATGGCAACCCTGGGTGTTTATCTGTTTGAGGTAGGGTCCCTCATTCTTCTCCACTGCATACTCCATGCTAGCTGTCTTTTGAGCTTCCAGAAACTCCCCTGTCTCAGCTTCTCATCTCCTCACAGGAGCACTGAGATTGCAGACTTGCACTTCTGTGTCATGTCTAACTTTATGTGGGTTCTGGGGATTTGAACTTAGGACCTCAAGCTTGTGTGAAAAGCACTTTATTCACTGAACCATCTTCCTACTCCATCCAAGATTAGCTTTTGAGGGATTGTCTCAGGTAGCTGTGGCATTGGCAAATCTAAAATCTGCGGGCCATGCTGGTAGGTCAAAACAAGTGGACTTTGTGTTACTACTGTAAAGCAGAATTCTTCCTTAAAGACCTCCCGGTCTTTGCCCTTGAAGCCTTCAACAGGTTGCACCCACCCAATGAAGTGAATTCAGTCTTACTCAATGTCAATTAAAAATGATAATTACATCTAAGAACACTTCCACAGGCACATCAAGAGAGTGACCGACAACTGCATCTGAGAGTCTGGCCAAGCTGGTGCATACAGTTAGCCATCGCATACAGTAAATTATCACATTCTGTCTATAAACCTGAACTAGAGAGAAAATCCGGAGAGTTTGAGTAGGCATCGTGGAAGGTTTGCAGGGTACTGGGCCTTGTAGCTCACTCACTGGTAGATGTTCCCTTAGTTCGGTTTCAGCATATACCATGTAGATTAATGTAATGGTGCACTCCTTTAATCTCAGCACTGGGGAGGCAGAGACAGGCAGATTTCTGAGTTCGAGACCAGCCTGGTCTACAGAGTGAGTTCCAGGACAGCCAGAGCTACACAGAGAAACCCTGTCTCAAAAAACAAAAAACAAAACAAACAAACAAACAAAAAAATAGAGATGATGACTAGGTGCATTATTTGAAATATCCCAGGAATCCTAAGGGGTCCCTTTCTGTCTCATTTTTTAGAGTTGTGAATTTTGTTATGTTCAATAAAGTAGGTGCCACTATTTTTCATTAAAAACACAAAACCCAGAAAGAATAAAGAAAAAGAAAGATTGTCACAGTTGTTTTCAGCAAAATCTTGATGTTCTAGCTTCAGTGATATTTGGGGTGATTTCAGATACTCTCTGTAGTCATTGGAAGTAAAACAAGTCTGTCAACAGGAAGTCCAGTGACAACTTGCTTGGAGAGGTGACTGACGGAATCAAGCAGGACTGTACCTAAACCGTTCACAGTGAATTGACTTAATGAATGCTTGTTTATACCCCACAACTAGACAGTTTCTTTGGTTTTCCAAGCTCAAGTTGTTCAGAACCTGCACTGATGCATTATGTTATAATAATCGTATTTATTATAGTGTTTTATGATGCCCAAGTTTGGGTTAATTGAGAAATACATTTAAGAGCAGCAGTTCCCTTAATTTAGATTTTATTTCACACTCTGACAACACATAATAAGGGAAATACAACCCCAAAGTAAAAAGTTTTAACCACAAAATGAAATTAAGATATCTTTGTCTATTCTCATGTAGCAGCTTAAATATTTAATCTTTTATGCATCATCTTTGTCATTATTTGATTATCTCCCAATGGCAAAATATTTTTATAACTACCTTTTGCTCCAAGTTATATACAGACATCATATATATCATATATATATATATATACACACACAAAAAAAATCACATCACATCTGCCATCCAACATAATGGAAAACATTGAATTGAGACTTCTTGAAGTCTAAAAGTGTTTATTATCAATTTCCTTTGCTGGTATTACAAATGCTAAGTGCTATGGAAAGCCCATTGAAAACAACTGTAAGTACTGGATAACATGTTGAAAACTATCTTTAACAATGCATCACCGAGCTGGCAAAAGAGTACAGCATTGTGAAAGAACAAAAGAATGTGAAAACAGGGACCTGGGAGCCAAGAGAGTGTGCTAATGCTTCTGAGACGGACAGCATCAAGATTCCCACTCTGACCTGCACACAGCACGGAAGAATAGCTTGACATACGTCTGAGGCTCTGTGAGCCACACCCTTGGGTGGTATTGGAATGAATGGGGAATAAACCCAACACAGGAAGGAACACTAACCAAACTTGCCTAATGCAACTTTGGCTGAGAAGAGAGGAAAAGAAGTATGTTTGATACATGGGCACCACAAGCTAATACAGTGTGTGCTGCTTCAAGGATGGAGGCTATCAGTGCCTCTGTAGGAACCACAGCCAGGTTTCTTTAATGTGGACCTAGGAAGAGAATGATGACAGAAATCTAGGAAAGACCACACGAGAGTGATACTGGAGGATGGAACTCCATGTTGGTTCTCAAGGATTTCAGAGGACACACATCATAGTCAGAAATCATAGAGCAAACATGAAAATTCCCTGTGCAAGCCACCAGAAGTGTGACAAAAGTAAAATAAGTTTGTAGAACCAGACTCAGGGACTTCAACTAGGGGTATTTTTGACACGGAAGATGGCAGGTGTGTATGAAATAGATTTAAGGAATAAAAGAAGGCTTTGAAGTTAGCATCAAGGAGGAAGATGAACACCTGGATGAATAGACTAGAAGACAGAATAAAAACAGTCTTTGAAAATAAAATAGTGTAACAATGATGGTGAGAAAAGTTAGAGATGAGCTAACAGTGGAATGAGTAGAGCACTGGAAAGATTGAAGAATACGTCTGCACACGTGTGCGCGCACGCGCGTGTGCACACACACCTGCGAATGCATGCACACACATACACATGCACACACATGTGCACACATGCACACACACACGCCTGTGAGGATTATTTTAAGTGCAGTGAATGGAAGTACACTTCATTTTAACCAGGGTGACATAAGACAACAGAGCAGAGACTGGAAACACAATGTTTAGAGAGCATAACAGTCACGTATTTCCTAGAAATGTTAAAATACAGCAGACATTGGGTTTAGAAGCTTGGGATATGCAAGCGGAAATGGAAAAAACTAAATCCCCAACAGGAACCCATGTGATAGTGTGAGCAGAATATCAAAAGTAAAAAGCTACCTTGAATAAAGCTGGAGACCAGACATAGATCCTTCAAAGACAGAGGCACGTCAGCGAGAAGCTAGCGCATAGCTCCAACGTGGTGAGAGGACATAACTTCCAAGACAAAGCTCCAAAGAGCAAAGCCATCTGTCAAACCAGAATGATGTGATGATGTCATCAGACAGAAAGCTTTGTGCACACGCGTGCATGTGTGTGTGTGAGATCAAAGAAAATTTGGAACATTCATTTTAAACCTAAGAAATAAGATTAGAGCAAGAATGTCTGATCTTGTCTGGGGCTGGGTACAGAGTTGAGGAAACCAAGGATAAATTCATGAGATCATGGATGGAACTAAAATACCGCAGCACATGATGGTTTATAGATTGGGAGACAGATGATGAGGCAAAGGGTCATGTGAATCTGGCACCCTTGGCATCCTTCTATGTGTCTCAGTTATCTGATTGTTAGGGTATCAGATGAACTGATTTGGGTTCAGCTAGAAATCACTTGTTTTTTCCACACATAGGGACATAAACATTGATATATTTACTTTCTAAGTACTAGGTCATATAAGGAATTAAAATTCAATGAGATTTGACTGTCATGGTCTCAACAGGACGATTTTTGATGTTGAATGCTCAGTAAGTGGTATTTTGATATTGCTATAAGTGAGATATATATATATAATTTTTCTTTTAATATTTTTAATTTTTAAAAATACCTTAGGGATGATTTTGCTTCAGATTCAAAGGGCATTTCATTGTTTTGGCTTTCAACAATACACATTGCTTTTAAATTTTTTCAAAATTCAAAAAAAAAAATCTTCAAAATTTTCTCCAATTAGAGTTTGATGATAATCTCATCAGCATTCATGATAATTTATCCTTATAATTTTTCTTTTGTGGGTGGTATTTAATTAAAAAAAATCTTTTCGTTCAGTTATTTAATAGTTTAGTATCTCACCCGAATTCATCTGTAAGCATGGCTGATTTTAAAATGTATTTTGAAGGTGAGGCCTCACCCCTATATGAAGAGCTACAGACAATCAATGACAGCAGAGAGAGGGAGAATCAGTTTTCTCCGGGGATGAAGCCTAGGATAGCTCATCCAATCCCAAGGGGTCAGCTCTAAAATCATGCACATATGAGCAACACTAAGTGAACCCCACAGATTAGTATGTAACAAGAATAATTATGAAAGAAGAGTTGGGCGGTGGTGGCACATGCCTTTAATCCCAGCACTCAGGGGCAGAGGCAGGCAGATTTCTGAGTTCGAGGCCAGCCTGGTCTACAGAGTGAGTTCCAGGACAGCCAGGGCTACATAGAGAAACCCTGTCTCGAAAAAAAAAAAAAAAAAAAGAAAGAAAGAAAGAAGAGAGCATGAATTTGACAGGGAGTGGGGAGCATGGGAAGAAGAAGAGGTAGAAATGAAAAAAATACAGTATTCATGTATGAAATTCCCCACCAAAATAAAAAATAATGACTTAAGAAGGAGAAAACAACACTGCTTTGATGAGTTGCATGTAACAATACTGTCCCATTATTTGTATAAAAATGTATATGACATTTTATTATATATTTGCAGACTAGAAGGATGTAGACAATGCCTTTTAGTCTTCCCATTTTAGAATGCACATGGAGGAAGGGCAGACCCCTTCAGAGTGTCGGTGACTGATGAGATTTCTTGGAACCCGCTGCATGCTAATTTTACTAGATAAGATGATAAAATCAGACGGTCGCTGCATTCCGATCACCTCTCCCCTGAGCATCTCCCTCGCTTGCATTCTTGGGCTGCGGCACTCCTACATACTGGTTAAAGAAGTTGTTAGACCGTACAAAAACCTCAGTGGGATTAATTTCCCAGCATCCTCTCTTTGATGTGTCACTATAAGGCTCTGAGTACGTTTTGGTGGCTGGCATCAGTTCAAAGACAGCTTCTTGACTTAGATGTGGGAGAGGAGCAATAAATGAAAAAAATTTTTTCTTAAATGGGTTAAAATATGTATATTTTAAAAAATAGTCTTATATCTTCCTTCTTATTATTAGGTGACCTAAGATGGATCACTAATTGAGAGAGTTAAGAATGACAGAGGGCTCTTTGAACAGCATCGTGTGTCTGGGTTATCTCGCCCAAAAGCTCAGAGAGATACGCCTTGTAAACCAGACTCATCTGTAGTTTTCAAATGGCTGCAGGTGTCTTAGGAGGAGACTAATTTTATTTTCTAATGATTAGAAAGAATGACCAGATCATGAACTCTGAAGATCCTCTTGGTCCCTCATGTCCTGGACAACGTGTTCTGAGTTTCTATTTTCAGCTGGACAGTGGCTTACTCTTTCTGCTCATTCTGTTTCTCCATTTTAAGGCTCAGGAGCATCTTATCTCGGCTTGGCCCCTTATAAACTTATATCCCACCCCCTCCACCATTGCCATTCCTATAGTGGTGACTCATCTCTAGGGGAGTAAAAGTGGGGAAAGACAGGATGCATTCTGGGATCTTCAGGAGTTACTTGCTTATGTTCTCATTCAATTTTAATAAACTGTACTGTGTCTAGTAAGTGCTACCCAGCTGGTACTTGACCAATATTTGTGACATGTAATTAGGTTTGGTCTTCGGATAAGCGATAATAAAAGACAATATGACAGGCACCTTCAACCCAAGAGAAATATGGACTAAAGAGTTTGATTTCCTTTCTTTGCATGGACCTGGAGATTTGCTCCTTAAAAAACAACTTCATATTTAGTTGTAAGACATTTTTTTTCTTTTTTTTTGGTTTTTCGAGACAGGGTTTCTCTGTGTAGCCCTGGCTGTCCTAGAACTCACTCTGTAGACCAGGCTGGCCTCGAACTCAGAAATCCACCTGCCTCTGCCTCCCAAGCACTGGGATTAAAGGCGTGCGCCACCACTGCCCGGCTGTTGTAAGACATTTTTGATCACAGGTCAAGTTCAATAAAATGGACTTGAGAAGTATGTGGATAATATCTATTAAACTGCTATGCAGTAAATGTAAATGTGGTAACTACATAAAATTATTGCATCTCTAAGAATGTCGAACTTTAAAAATTTAGACATAGGTGATATTTAATATGTGTTATTCTGTTGGGATATTAAATCTTACTCAGCATGCTTTGTTGATCTGTCTTTCTTCTTGGACGCTGTCTGTCCATCTTTGACTAGTATTCTTCACATTCATCATGAGCCCCTTTCTTCAAAACAGAACTGTTTCTTAGGTCAGTTGTAAATGCCAAGATAGAGCTGTGCCTTGGTCCCCGGCAAATTGTGGCCCGTTTTTTTTTCTCTCTTGAACTTGACATGGAGATGACACAAATTCCTTTACAACATACAAACATATTTCTACAACATTATTTACTCATTCCCTCTGTGTTTAATTCATTCAATAAAACATATGATGGCTGCTACTGTGTATAAGAGGGTGAAGAGGTAGAGATGATAAAGAAATAGAATGTGCTAAAATGTTCCCAGTGAAGTAAACAGGACTGTGCACAGAGTGCTCCCAACCAAGTAAACAGGACTGTGTATAAAGTGCTCCCAACCAAGTAATCAGGACTGTGCACAGAGTGCTCCCAACCAAGTAATCAGGACTGTGCACAGAGTGTAGTAATCAGGACTGGGCACAGAGTGGTCCCAACCAAGTAATCAGGACTGTGCACAGAGTTCTCCCAGTCAAGTAAACAGGATTGTGCACAGAGAGCAAGGATGAACAGGAAGAGGAAGGAGGCGAGACTTATAAATTTGAGAGACTGGTTCAAATTCCCCTTCACATACACTCCTGAGACTAGGGAGAGGCAGATCCTAGGAGGTTGCTGGATGGGCAGTCTACCCATTTGGTGAGGTCCAGTTTCGGGATGACACTGTCAAAAAATGGAGAGTGACAGGAATCTGGCCTTTGCACACATGCTTACAGCATATGCACCCCAAACCACATACATACGCGCATGTGCGCACGTGCGCACACACACATACACACACATACACACACCATGTATTAGTTTTACATATTAATGGCATGCAATATACTGTTATAATAAAAATACAGTATGCATAAATCAAATCTAGACTTCTTTAATATACTATCCCTCCATGCCTCTCTCTGCTCCAATAATCCTCACCCGCATCCAACATTCAGGTCATGGTTTTTCCCTTTAATTTATAAATATGAGAGAGAATATCTTGTGGAGAGCCATCAAAGAAGACTCCTGATGTCAACCTTGGGTACACACATTTGTACATGTCTGTACACCCCCCCACACACACATCACACACATGCTGTATGTATACATGAGAGATAAAGTAAAATAGTCTTACAATTCTTGGTCCCTGGGACACACCTCGTTTTGAAGATTTCCATTCAGTCAATGCTGTGGACTGTATCTATTGCTTTGTTTCAGTTAAACTGTCCCCAAGGATTAGACGGACAAACCAACCAGAAAATTAAAATCAAACAACCAAAATTTCGCAGATAAGAATGAACTGGCACAGCCAGAGAGATTAGACAAATTCTCTGGACTGCCCTGTGCAAGATTACCCTCCTTGTTTGTAGCTATTCAGCAGAAGATTTTCCTGCCATCATAGATGATGCTTTTGTCCCTTCATCAGATTTTTAGCGACAGGAATTGTTTCCTAAAATCTAGCCTGCATGTGTGTGTGTGTGTTCCCCCCCATGGGCATCTTTATTAAGGCTACTTCCCATTGATCGCAGAATTTCCTTTGTCTTTAGAGAAACACAGGTTAAGGCAAAATCAGAGACATTTCATAGAAAGCTGGGATAGCTATTCAAACCTAAGTGTGAAGATATAGCATGTCTAAGCAGGATTCAATCTGAGAGCCAAAATACTAGAAATAACAAACTTGGTAATCAGTTTTGGCACTTGAACCCGGGCTGAAATCAACCGCGATGGCACCTTAGCACAACTTTTCACACAAAGTGATTTTAACCTCTGTCATTATACGCTTGCCCTGTTTCGGTAGACAGCCCAGCCCCATTCCCCGTGGCCCCCCACAGGCTGTGTAATTTCTGCACCAGGGAACTATTATTCATGAGTGTTGTTCTGTCCTTCTGCTTCTTTGTCTCAGAGCTCAAGATGCCCATTTTCTTAATAAGAGGCTTATTTTTACATAGTCATATTCTGTCTTGGCATGGCCCCTCTTTCCACGAAGCAGTCGCACAGAGCGAAATCCCAGTCGATTTTTAACAAAGAACTTGATTTTCTCTTCTCTTCCGAATGTTACCTAACTCGAGCTCAGCATACGAGGATACCCTGGGACAACTTTAGAGGAAACGGGACATGAGGTTTGATTTAAGGGCTGGTCCCTTGTGTAATTTTGCCCATGTAGTTTAATAACATCTGTCCTTAGCTTCATCTTCATTAAGATGTCATTAGACTCCAACCACATGAGGGAAATGATGTGACGTAGTATACCATGTAGGCATACATATTACCACATAATATGTCAGTGTCAGCTCACGTGCTACTGCTCATGGTGACGAGGTTGCTCTGTTATTGTTCTCTTCATTGGTAGGATGACCATGCTGTAGGTCTTGTGCTTGGGAATCCATCTTTGAAAGGAAGTATCTTCTACAGGAAAGGGTAGTGGGTCTTCTGCAGGGTTACCAGGGAAGGGGTGAGCGTAAGACTGGATTGAATAAAGCAACAGTAACCATAGCTGGGGCGACTCTTTGCCCTCAGGCATTAGAAATAAGAAGTTAATTTTTTTGGTTAAATTTTTTATTGCTTAAGTTTCCAATGTGCCACTTTGGGATGAGAAAGTTGAGAACTTTTATTGCTGCTAATGCACAGTGAGGTGGATGCCTTTCTATACTTTGTACCAGGGCCAGGACTGAGGTGAAATACATGAATTGTGACATCCTAGTATTGGGAGTAAAAAAAGTAAGACAAGAGAGACTTTATATTCAAGATAGTTTTTTTTAAATTTTTTTTTAATTTTTGATACTTTATTTACATTTCCAATGTTTCTCCTTTTCTGGGTCTCCTCTTTGGAAACCCCCTATCCCCTCCCCAACCCGCCTCTAGGAGGGAATTCCACCT
>CM052717.1:25396014-25565459 GCA_028551405.1 Uromys caudimaculatus | reverse complement strand
CTGGGGTGCAGAATGGAATCAGAAGGATCTTGTCCCCAGCTGTCCCTTGGTTCCTATGCCCTGAAGGCTCTGTAAGGGTCCCTCTTGATCCAGTGAGTTTGAACAGAAGTGGTGGTTTTGCCTGTGCTCAAAGGTGTGTCAGCACTCCTGGGATTCCCCGATCTCTTGTGGAGCCTTGTAGCCCAGGCTGAGGTCCCCAACTACAGGCCCCTGGTGGCCCAGGCAGAGGTCTCCACCCACAGGTGAAAACCGGAAGTTTTGGGGTTTTTCTGCCCCCAGGTTCTCAAGCCCTGGATCCCGGCAGATCCAGGCAGGTTTGGGTGAGAGGTGTTGCTCCCCTTAACCCCACTCACAGCCTTTCCAAGCTCCTGGGAGGCCACCCCTCTCTGGCGCTCGTTGGCTACGGACTCCTCAAGACAGTTTTTAATTCAGCCTTTTACAAATCACATTAATGAAAGCATCTACTATGATAAAACTTTAAAGTAAGACCTTGCATTTTTTCATATGTTCTCACATAACATTGTCTAAGGGAGAATAGCACTGGCTGGTCTCCTCTCCCCATATAGCCATTTATATTAATTTCAAGTTCTCCTTCTCAGTGCCTGGGGTTCCTCAGGCAAATTGCTGTAAGAAACATTGATCAGTATTGGGGAGGTTATAGAAACAAGTAAGCAAAATGTGCCTTATTGTAAATTGGGGTTATAAAATGTGATTAAATGGGAAAATGTAGACCAAATACTTGTTAAAATATGTTTTTGAAATTCGTGGAGATCTGTGTATTAGTCTCTAAAACATTTGAAGGGTATTTAATTTTCACATTTAATGAAAAAGTGATATGTCCCTTTCTGACATACTTTTGTCAGCATCTTTGCCAATAGAAATCACCTTAGGACAGTTGTCATGGTAGCAAGCATTTCAGTTTGTCTCCTCTGAAGTCCTTTCTGGGATTTGTTATACACCTGTGGTGACAGCACTTTTAAGAATCTGTCCCTTTTGCATGTTTTTATTATTTTAATAAGTTTTTGTGTCAGAGTGTTAATTAGTAAAAACATACTAATGTCTTTTAAGTGCTTGTTGTCTTGTTAGTAGGAATTTCCATTAAGATCTATCAATCTATCTATCATCTTTCTATGTATCATCTTTCTATCTGTTTATCTATCCATCTATCTACTTGTCAATCTATCTATCTCCATCTCCACACCTGTCTATCTCTAATTTATTTATATCAATCATCTGTATATCTTATTGATCCATATATCATCTACCATATTTTCTTCAAATAGAGAGAAAAATGTTCGTGGTTATCTCTTTTGCTCATTGTTTAGGATCCGTGGGGTTAAAAGCCTAATATAGTTGTAAAGATTCATTTCCATTTATATGAGCTCCCAGGAATGTATCATTATATTTCATTTCATTTCTCGGACAGTCATATACACTGTTTAGCTCTTTCACCAACATGTCATGAAAGACAGTAGCTGTGGGTGATAAAGGTACTTTCTAAAGGATCCCGTGGTTGTAGGCTCAAGCACTGCCTCTGTGAGGAACGAACCCCTGCCCCTCCTTCCTGGCTGTTTAGCTTCATGCCCATTTATTCTGCTAAGGAGATGCTCAGTGGAGATTCAATATGAATGATTTATTTAATTACTACTTTATCTGGCTTCTGGCCAATTAAAGCCCAGGAACATAAAATTTAATAACCATTCAGTAAACCAAGAATCAAAAGTATATTCTCTGTCTCAGTTATAAATATCATCTAGTTGGTAAAATAACTTAAATACATGTCATAAACCAAAACTGATGTTACTTGATTTGGGTTTAATAAATATATTTATGATTATAGCATATTTGCTTTTCATTATACCTTTCTCTAGAATGAATGTCAAACAAAGCAAACACTAGTGTTGTTTACTTTATAAGGAATAATTCCCTCTAAACCTAAAAGCCAATCAACTTCAAAACCATTACAAAATCATAACAGTTAAAAATATTGGTGCCTTAAATTGCTTTTCACAGAAGCAAAAAGCACCCAATGATAATCACAAGATTAGATTTTACCACAAGTATTTTTTCTGAAATTGGGATAGTCTCTCAGGTATAGATAAACTAGGTAAGTGTCTGGATAGCCACAATACTGCCCCCATTATTTACTGCTTACATTTGATTATTTTCTGTCACGGCTTTAAGTCAAGTTTTTATGCATAGGTTCACTGTCTCTGTTAGTCTTGATGACTTTCACGTCACGTGACACTGACACTCAGAAGCTGAATTGTCTCCGGTAGAATTATTTTCCCTTACGTTTAGCATTTCTTTGGTAAGGGTAGTGTGATGATCATGTATTCTGTGACCTACTCTCTTCTGGGGTACTACACTGTCCTCTGGCATACCTGAAATCCTATTGGTCATGTTGAGGATGAGTACACAGGCATCTCAGCTGGTATACAGTTCTTACCACATATACTGGATTTTACAAAGCTCCATGTGGTTTCTTTGAAGAGTTATTCTAGGGATGTTTCAGCTTCAGATTTGGAGGTAAATTTTTCTACAGAGGACACCAAGTACCCATTAGTTTGTGTGTTGGAGAAGATGTTCTTAAATTACTCCAGTTCAGGATTTCATATTGTATATGGTAAGTTCTCATATTTGCATCTTTAATTCCCCAGCTGGATGCCTTCCACATTCAGAAGTACGTTCTTTACCGGGTAGGCTAACTGCATGTCCACACAACCATGCTTCTTGGGTTCTTGAGTCATTACTGTGGTGTTAGCTGAATGACACTAAATCATATCTTTGCTGTCACTAAATATAAACTAACTTAAGTCTGGTAGTTTGAAGATCTTCTGGGAGATGCTGAAGATCATGATTAGCTGCTACCAGTAGAGTGTTTTTAACTTGTTGAGTGTAATCTCTTTGGGGGAACTGAGAGAGAGAGAGAGAGAGAGAGAGAGAGAGAGAGACAGAGACAGAGACAGAGAGAAATCTATGTACAGCAGGAGAAAGAATAAAACCACATATGCACATTATCTTTTGAAAAGAATGTCGGCTGCCCTAGCAAAACTTCTAAATTTAAATGATTTATCATGATAAAAATTATCTATTGCTCACAGAATGGTTCATTTCTGGGCCTTTTATAGCGCTATAACTATCTCTGTTCTACATGGTGATTGAGAAAAGCAGACCTCTTCCTTCTGCCATGACACTGTCTTCTGTGGCCTTGAAGTATCTAGCTTGTGAAGTCCTGTGTATCTAGCTTGCAGAACAAGAGGTTAGAGGTTGAATCCTTCTTGATAACTTTGGCCTTGACCATCACATTTTTCTGTTCTCATTCAATTGAGAAGACTTTGGGTCACGATGATCCATAGATGCAGGAATGGGAGAGACTCGGAAGTGTAGTCCTCACATAAGATACCCACTTGGGTGGTAAATGCAACCCGAAACTACAGGAGTGGTGCATGCAGGTCCTTTTAGCTCACAGAATTAGAAGCTGAAAAGCTGAATAACATAGAGTCAGATAAGCAAGAGGTCATCTGGATGTCTCATGCCATGGAAGCTTCGGGAAGAGAGAGAGAGTGTGTGTGTGTGTGTGTGTGTGTGTGTGTGTGTGTGTGTGTGTGTGTGTGTAAGTGATCATGTGATGGGACAGAATGCTATAGTGAGAGCTTTGGTCTGATTCTTCTTTCAAGAAGGATGTTAATCCCTACAACACCCTTCTTATTTGGCCTCACTTCTTAAAGGTTATGTGACATCTCAGTGCCTTCTCCCTGGGGACGTTCAGCACCTTCTCTTAGGAAACAAACCATGCAAACCAGAGATGAGATTATCTATGAACAGATAAAGCATTATTCATAAACAACCAAGAAGAATTGAGTTAATTTTTCAAATCCACACAAGATTTTCCCACCAGGGTCCCAAATATTTCCCCAGGGTTCCAGAGAGTCCAGTTGCCCATCTCTCTTAGTGTGCGCCATTTTACATAATACGATCTCACAGGGAATATTGCTTTAAAGGTAAGTGCTGGGAGCATTCTTAGCCCTCCTGTTGGGTAGAAGACAGAGCCTCATTAAATGAGCACATTCCAGAGCTCCCCCCTTTTCTTTTTGAGGTCCAAATATAAGCACATCATTTCTCCTCCCCTTTCCTCTCTCTAAACCCTCCCATATGCTCCTCCATGCTCTCTTTCAAATCTATACCCCTTTTTATTAATTGTTATTACACACATGGACTGAAATTCCCCCA
Source organism: Uromys caudimaculatus (assembly GCA_028551405.1). Classification (NCBI taxonomy): domain Eukaryota; kingdom Metazoa; phylum Chordata; class Mammalia; order Rodentia; family Muridae; genus Uromys; species Uromys caudimaculatus. The sequence continues at coordinate 25,561,226 of CM052717.1, read as the reverse complement.
TCTTGACGTAAGCCATCTCTCTGATGTCTCCACCAACATACTTTTAAAATGTCTTGATTTATGACTTCCTTATTTCTATTACCATAAAAAAAAAAATCCATGAAACTGTTTTCACGCTGGAACACGGTCTTTGGGGAAACTAGGAATATGGTCGTTCACTTATTGGTTGCAGAATAGACTTTCTCTTATTCCCTTTGGGACAAAAAGTAAATGCTTTGGCCAGTGAAATGACTCAAAAGATACAGACACCTTTAGTGAATCCTGATGACCCAGGTTTAATCTTCCAGAATCTGATGGTAGACGGAAGAAGTCTGACTCCTATCAAGCTATTCACTGACCTTTAACATCTGCCATGCTAAACACATTCCACACCCCTTACACACACACACACACACACACACACACACACACACACACACACACACACACGTACGTAAGTAACTGTAATTCAAGGTCAATACAGAATAAAAAGTCCATTTCACATTAATTCTATACTGACAGCAAACTAACTTCTGGGACCCTGGTACTTTTATTTTTATTGTTGATGACAGGTAAGATACTGCCAGGGGTACAGATCTTGAAGCACAATGTGCTTACTTTGAACTTCATTATCTATGTATGAGTTCTCAGGAGGGACATTTCTTCTGCAGAGTTCGGTCTTATGTTTCATTTTTCTTTGGAATTCCGGTTTGAAAATATTTACTGAACAGGATTTTCTAATTTCACCTGCTAGACGCTTCAAGAGAGAAAACAGTCGAAGGCCTCTGCCCTTGAAGGTCTTGAAATACATAGAGCTAGAGGGAAATAAGTCATAGAACAGTTTATCATTAAGAACAGGAAGATGGTACTCAAGCAGTATGAGTTTAGAGACAGGGAAAAGACCATGAATTACATTGGAGGAGAGCTGCAGAGATGAAATCTGCTCCAAGCGGGATATGAGTCAGGCCTTGTTAGAGGGCTTGAGGGCCAGCAGTCAGTCGGGAAACCATCTCAGGAGAGGAAATGATATTATGAACAAAAGCTTGGCGTCTATCCTGCTTCCTGCCTGTCGCTTTTGTTACTATGCAGAGTAAAGGACATCTCTGTGGCATTTCATACTTGCTCTTCCTCAGCCTCCTCCAGCCCCACTGCAGCCACTGCCCGTCCAGTACCCCACCCCTGCTTCCCTCTCTCTCCCCTCCCATTTCTTCCGCACTAATGTCCTTGTGTTGCCGAGCATAAACCAAAGCCACCCCTCTGTCCAGGCCAGTCTGTGTGGATGGGTGTACCCCTGGCTCTCTGTCCTCTAACCCCACTCTTACTTTCTCTGGACCCTGTGCAGACTCCTGGCTGCCTTCCTTTCACCTCTCCAGTGCTAATAGGTCACTGCCTCCAGTACCAGGTTGAATGTCCCCAAATTCCTCAACTACTATTTTTTTCTGATATGATTGTCTTTTTCACACCAACTAGTTGGGAGCACCAATGAGGGAGCACGTTCCCCCTTTTTAAATTTTCTTGTCATGCTCTACAACATGTTTTAATTGTGAATAAAACATACATAGCACACCATTTGCCACTCCAAACCTTTTAGGTGTGGAGTTGAGCATCTTGATATGATCGTGCCACACAGACACAAACATCACCCATCTGAACGACTGTCTTACCATCATCTCAGATTGAAACTCTAAGTCCATTAGACAGGAACTCTCCCTCCTCCATCCCTGGTAACCTCTAATCTACTTTCTGTGTCCATGAATCTGACCATTCAAGGTAATGGATGTAAATGGAATAATACAGTATAGGTCCTTTTGTTGCAATAGCATATGAATAATACGTGCTTTTTCTTTTTTTCCTTTTATATTTATATCTTTATTTTTTTACATATTCACTTTGCATCCCACTCACTGCCCCCTTCCCAGTCACCCCTCCCACAATCCTCCTCCCCTCACCCTTCCCCTTCTCTCTGAGCAGGTGGAAGCACCTGGGTATCTCTCCACCCTGGCATAATTTTTTAAGGCTCATTCTGGTAGCTGAGTGATTCCTAGGGCTTACAATATATTGTGGCCATTTGGTTTTAGTGTTTAAAGATTTATTCATTTTTATTTATGTGTATGAGTGTTTGCCTGCATAGAATGTATGTGTATTGTGCATGTGTATGAGTGCAGGCCTTGATGCCCATGCAAGCCAAAAGAAACTGTCAGATACCTAGGAATTAGGGGTGATTGTTAGCTGCCATGTGGGTGCTGGGATCCAAGGACAGGTTGTCTGAGAACAACAGCAAGTGCTCTAACCACTGAGTCATCTCTCCAAGTCACATGGTTGTCCCATCCTTTACCTGCTCTAATAGCTGGCACCATTGGAGGTAACATGAAATAAATACGAAAGACAGAAAAGAAATACAGTTTCATGTTCTACGGACACTCGGAGACATTCTTGGGAACAGAAACACCGTAGCTTAGACTTTGGAAGACACCTGGAAAAAATGAGGAAGGCGAGACCCATTGGGCAAGGACAGGAAGGGTTTGCAGTTCTCGAAGTCTCTGGGTTCTTCTGTGAGAAGTCATGTTTTCAGTTTGCCTGGGACCTCTCATCCCTGTTACAAAAATGAGAGGTTTTGGTTTTGTTTGTTTGTTTGCTTGCTTTGTTGTTTTGTTTCTGTAACTCATGTTTGAAACTCTGGGTCAGCTCTTCCATGGCCAGAGATGACAAGCTGACTGGAAAGGAGGTTAGAATCCAAGCCAGCAGGCAGCATCGCGATCTGTGTCAGTATGTCTGATACACACTGTGCGGCATTTGGTATTCGCTGTGCCCGGAAGAGAGCATGCCACACTGTGTGGTTACACACATCTAACTCGCAAATGTCTGCGGTGTTTACTTGGTGTTTACTTGGAATATAAAAAGTTGCTCTGAGAGGACATTTCCCCGTTTGAAGGTTGTAAAGATAAGATTATAAAGACAAAATAATAAAACCCTTTTATATATTGAAACTGTACTTGATGCTATCAATGAGGTAGCATAGGCATAGATGTTCGCTTTATATGATAGATAACCTAATTCTGTATTATACAAATCTTTATATGGAAATTGTATATATCATATATAACCCTTCTATAACTAGGTGTCTTACACATCTTATACATGCTCACTCTCAATATACATTATGCAAATGCATATTGCAGTTGTCCTAAGCAATTGTCAACTTGAGAAGAGGCTCCTCCCGGGCTCCGTGAATTTAATAAAATGACAGTCAGTTGTTAAGAGGCTTCAGGGTTTGCCTTGCGCCCAGTGATGCACTCAGGATGGGACAGTGTGTTGATGTCATACCACTTCTTCTGTTGGGTCAGATGTGGCTCACAGTAAAGAAACCTAAGTCCTTCCCACATTCTTCCTTCTTCCAGGTCACAACTTTCTGGTTAATGTACAAAAGTCAAGTCACAACAAAAACAAGCCACAGAAAGGATGGCAGAAGATTGAGGGCCGTGAATTCTTCCTAAGCCTGGGCTATCTCAGTCTTCACTGCCGCCCGTTCCTCTGCTCCCAGTGATCTCATCCTCACGTGTCCCAACATGCACAGCGCTTAACAATGTACAGTGTGCTTTACTTTTAAGTAACTTGATTGAGCCTTTGAACATTGTGGCAGGAAGATGAGTGACTTACACATGACTGAACAATACCCAGCAGAAAAGCTAGGGCACGCGCTGATGCCATCTAATAGGCTACAGGACCACTTCATTCGGAAGCTGTGTTTCCTTTCATGACAAATCAATACTAGGGATTCTGTTACAGACGTTGTTCACTTCTTTATCTGGCAAACTAATGATATGATATCAGATGATCTAGAACATTACGTCATGATATATGAGCGCCATATGAAGTAATTTATCTACAATCTTCCTGTCAAATGATCGCCACTTTTCCAATAGGGCCACAGAGAAGCAAATGTATTTGAATGTTCATGTCACTAGCAGCTGTCTAGCAAGTGGCAAAGTAAGAATTTCGGTTTGAGCCAGATGTTCCTTGTGATACAGTCCACAGCACTCGTCTCCCTTCTCCCAGACTTTCTTCATCTATGCTCAAATATGCCACACTCCAAAACTCTGAGGGTCCCTCTAGCATGAAGACTGGATTTTTATTTGCAGACAGTGTGTAGTATGTAGCCAAAGCTATGCCCTCACTGACTCTGTCGCCCATGTGGGCTTTGGACTTGAAATCCTCCTGTTTCAGCTTTCTAAATACTGAGATGATAGGTGTGTGCCACACTGCCCAACCAGAAGCCTGGGTTGTCTGGTGCCACCGAGCATGCAGGTTGTTAATTCTACCACCTTGTGACTCGAATCTTGGGACTCAAAATATTTATTTCAATTGCACACACACACAAACATAAATATACATGCATAAATATACACATATACACATACATAAGCACACACACACACACACACACACACACACACACACACATCTAAATATGTAGATACAACCTGCTTAGTCAATGTTACTTGTATATATGCAATTTCAAGGTTGGTCCTGTGGTATTGGATAACCAATTGGAGGTCAGAAAAGGGGGCCTGAGGCCATGAATTGGAGAGTAAGCAAGGGAGGGAAGGGGAAGAAAGGGGGAGAGGAATAAAGGAAACAGGGAGGAAAATGACATAGTTTCAAAATTTCAAAAAATAAAATCATTCATTCAAAAAACTGAAATGAAAAAACATAACCATTAAATTTACTGTAGATTTTTCAAATATATTCTTTGATTGCTCTTACCTGTCTTGACCAGCATGTATAATCCTAGGCAGGACTACACTTGATGGAAACTTGTTGACTTAAATGGCAAAAGATTCCTTCAAATAAACTCAAAATCAAGGGAGAAGAGCCTGCTGAGGTGTTAGCATTCCCATCACGGTGTAATTCAGTACAAGTCAGTGGCCAGCCCCTTTCTCCTTACGACTCCATGCAGGACAAGAGGTAGTCCAGAACCTGACACAAAAGCGAATTCAGGTGGGTATGTCAGAGTAAGCACAGAACTTGTCTTTCTCTGTCTCTGCCCCTCTCTCTCTCTCTCTCTCTCTCTCTCTCTCTCTCTCTCTCTCTCTCTCTCTGTGTGTGTGTGTGTTTGTGGAGGCCCCAGGGAAAACTTTGGCAGTCATTCCTTAGAAACTGATTTGATTTTCTGCCCCTGGGATTATCTTTTCTCTTAATTTTGAGATTATAATAGAATTACCTCATTTTCCCCTTCCCTTCCTTCCCTCCAAACTCTCGCCTTGTTTCTTGAGACAAGGTCTCTCACTGGCCCGAGACTCACTCATCAGTTACCCTATTTCATTATAAAATTGTCTTTACCATCAGGAGATGGATGATCATTGGAACAGAGAGAGAAGAAGCAAAGAGAAATATGGTATAAGCCCGTTCTTCTTCTCCTTCTCCTTCTCCTTCTCCTTCTCCTTCTCCTTCTCCTTCTCCTTCTCCTTCTCCTTCTCCTTCTCCTTCTCCTTCTCCTCCTTCTCCTCCTCCTCCTCCTCCTTCTCCTCCTCCTCCTCCTCCTCCTCCTCCTCCTCCTCCTCCTCCTCCTCCTCCTCCTCCTGCACAGTGTATTTTCACTTGAAAAAAGTTGTCAAAAGTTTCCATCTCCCTAATTTCCAAGACAGGTTTCTTATCTTGGTTTAAAAATCAATCTTTAAAACTAATATCCCAATAGTGTAATCTCCTTGAGGCAGGGAGAGCATTTCTATGCCTTTCATGTAGCCTCCACATGCCTTGAACATTTTCCAAACTGAAGTATGGAGCCTGTTTTAGAGGACATAACAGCAAGGGGGCTGGGGGGAGCAGACACACAAGTTGGGGTGAGTTCATAGGACTATCACTCTGCAATAAGACAGATCTATGAGAATGGAAGCCCAAGTCTAAATCCCAGGCCCATCAGAATTCCAGAGAGAGGAGAACAAGTAACATCTGCCACATCGACCAGTTCCCCATCCTTCCCTTCATCCACCCTTTGGCCCATCGCCCATCCACCCATCCCCAAACCCACAGTTTAAATGCCAGACAGTGGATGACACACAGGTGAAAGGCAATACAAATCTATAGGCATGAAGCGATCGTTGTGAGACTCATGGTCTGTATCTGACAACAGCCTCTTAATACCTTGTGTGCTCTGAGTACATTGTATACTTAATTTCTCTCTTTCTGCTTATGCTTGTTTTGGTCAAATCTTCAAAATTTGAATTATCATTGTTATTCACGTGACACAAGTAGCAAAGATTTCAGAGTCAGTTGAGGATCTCAGAGGCATAAATGCCTTTATTTCACAGCTGTCTCACCACCTTGTATAGTGAGGTCAGATGACTGCGTTCATTTACTTAACGTGACATCTCTATAGGGAAGGTGCTCTTTTTTAAGGATGTTCCTTACTCAGGAGAAGAAACAAGCCTGGGGAAGTTAAGTGAATTTCTCAAAGGTGTTTCCACTGTAAGGCAGGCAAGGCTACGTGTCCTCGATGTCATGGTCTCAGGCACTCAGCTCTACACTAAACAGACTCTGTCTCCTCTCAATGAAGTTTCCTTTGTCATTGTCTATCAAGACCACCAATGCCTGGTCATACACCACTTGATTTTTTTCTTCCCTATGATGTAAGGGACAGGCCTAGTTGCCTATGAAGGATAGGGACTTCATGACCACCTGCTAGAAGTTCCACAGTGACCACGATAGACTTGCATTCAAACTTCCCATCAAGGCCTGGAGGTCCTCCTCTACTGGCCTGGGTTCTATTTAGATAAGTATTTCCTTTACCAAACATATACCTCGGCTACCCAGCCCTGAGGATGCTTCTGTGGTTTCTGCTTCTCTTTACCCAAAATGTACCATCCCCCCTACCCAGGCTGTCATCATTCATGCCGTTCTGTAACTGAGGTCAGCTCATCTCCCATTTGACACCAGCACACTTCTTTTCTCAAACTTGTAAGCTTGCAATTATGCTTACAGATGCTGAGTCACATCAGGCCATGTTTTGATAGTCTGTGAGGTCGTGTCATGTGTCTCTGTATACACATCCAAGCAATCAAGAACAGTAAGTATGTGCAGAGCAGGTAAAACTTTAAAATCCACCTCAATATAGGAAGTACATGAAATCACACTAAATCTCAGCCCTTACCACCATACTTGGAATGTAATGGGCTTTCAACAAATATTTATGGAGGTAGAGAAAGACTTTTGTCATCTTGATTCGATTATGTAGACCTGGAAGTGGCAAAGGATTCTGTTGTTTTGGGTCATTTTTGTTTTGGGTCATTTCAAATGCACAGAGGTCTTCTCATTACCAACGAGGACAAAGAAACTTCAGTGAGCAGAAGGCTTTCAAGACCATGTAAAGATGCTATTCCTGTATCCCAGATATCAAGAACCTTTTCTCTTCCTAAAGTAGCCATCCCAGGTCTGACCAAACCAAACCAAAGAAAAAAGCACTACAAAATAACAACCACTGAGAACAACATTTGATTTTAGTTGGCCTGCCCTACCTTTGCAAATCTCAGGATCTTGGTGGAAATATTTTTTAGAATTGGTATATTTCTGGCTTTTGAATTTCCACATACAATTATTTTGAATCTGTTCAATTAATGTGTGATTTACTAATCAATTGCTAAATAAATGTAGGGTTCTGTGATAAAACCTTCCAAAAATAAAAATGTGAGACATGAGGAAATGGCCCAGCATCACCCTTGTACTCAAGTTAAAGAATATAAATATATAGACGTGTGTGTATGTGTATGTGCGTGTATGTGTGTGTGTGTGTGTGTGTGTCTGTGTGTCTGTGTGTCTGTGTGTGCATGTGTGTAGCAATCCCAGGAAAATTGAAGTGATTTTTAGATTGATAAAAATGAATAAAATAAGAAAAATCATATCCTCAGTGTTGCAAAGTGAGACAAGACAATGTCTGGAAGTTGTTACAGCGGTAGGAGCTTCAGATGGACGCATAAAGTCCATTATGCCTGCTAATTCTAACGTGTCAGGAGAAGAACTCACCCTGAGACATACGTGCCGAGGATCTACAATTGCCGAAAGCTAATAGACACAAGAACCACGGGTATTTTTCAGCAAACTGTTGTTCCACTTTCTGCCTCTTTCCTGACAGTGACTGCTTTTAGCAGGGCAAAAGGTATCTGAAATTTTCTTGAGTTTGAAATTTAAATCATGGCCACTTTGCTCACACCTACTGGAAGCAGCGAAAGAGAAAGACGTGAACATGAACATGAGTGCAAGGTGGTGATGGGAGGAGCTTGAAGGATATCACCAGCCTTAAGTCTTAGCAGGGCAGGGGCAGGCAGGGGGTGGAAGGAACACTTGGCAGCGGACCCCAAGTCCTTCAGAAATGACGAGAGAAGTCCTAGCAACCTTTTTAACTGACATTTTGCCCCTTTGCTTATTCTGGGCAATCTTTTGTTTCTTAGTATCTGTGTTTTGTTTTAAGTCAAGAGAACTTCTACATTTAAATTAATTTTGTTTACTTTTTTAGAGAGTCTCAAATAGTTCAGACTGGTCTCAGACTTGCTATGTATCTCAGGATGACCTTGAACTTCTGTTCTTCCTGCCTTTACCTCTGGAATGCTGGGATTGCAGGCATGCATCATTCTATCAGTCTATGAGGTCCTGGGAATTAAGCAAAGGGCTTCGTGCGTGTTAGGCAGAAACTCCACCAAGTGAGCTGCAGTCAAAGTACTAATTTGAATTTAGTTTAAACAGATTCACAAAACAGAAAAATAATGGGCTAAAGCATATGCATTAGTTGCTTTTCTGTTGCTGTAAACAAACAAACAAACAAAAAAGCCCAAAACAAAACAAAAACAAAACAAACCATTATGGACAAGGTAAGTTATGGTTCCAGAGGCCTGGCAGCAAGAGCAGGAAGCTGAGAGCTATAATCTGCAGCCTCAAGCATCAGGAAGTATTCATAGCAAGCCGGAAGTGGAGTGGGCTGAGGCTTTTAATCTCAAAGCTCACCTCCAGTGATGTAATGGCATCCACGGCACTGTACCACCTAAGCTTTCCCAAACAGTGCCACAAATTGGGACGGGAATGTTCAAATTCCCAAGACCACAGGGGACACTTTCATTCATACCATCACATCATGGCGGCAGGCTTTGTGGTTTCAAAGGCCCATTCCCGGTGGTCCCGTGTGTCTCTTCTACTTCCTGATTAGGGATCAAGCTGTAAGTGCTCAGCTACTACTCCAGTGCCTTGCCTGCCTGCCAGCATGCTTCCAGCCACGATGATCATAGATTGACCCCCTGAAGCTGATAATGTTTTCTTCTATGTTATATGTTAAAGGCCCTCAGTCAAGTGCTTTCTTCTGTAAGCTGCCTTGATCATGGTGTCTTCACAGTAATGGGACAGTAACTTAACAGATGGATTTATCATTGCTTCCTGGTTCTGAAACATGAGTTTTGTCTGCATGAAACACAGCATTTGTTGCTAGAATCCATAGATATTTTGCGGAGATGTCAGAGTGGGCAGTACCATGATGACAACATTTATTTCAATTACTCTCTTGATTGCTGGGTCAATGTCAAGGGCTGAGTGGAGGTCCTTTTCTCTTAGTTTCATGGTCAGTTCTTGGTTCAGGCATTAGAGAAAATGTCAATTATTAGGCAAAGTTTTATGAGAGATTTGCAAGCTGGGAAGCATTCATTTTCAAGGACTTACCTGTCTACCTTACTAATAACATATTTTAGTGCTCAAAAATTTTATTGAGATAATAATGAAAATATTTTTAAAATCACATTTTATAAGCAAAGGCTATAACAGAAATTTCTCATAAGATTTCTTATTAGTAGGTTCTGCTGTCTTTTAAGAATGAAGAAAATACGGGTTTTTTGAGATTCTCTGGGTCACTTCCCAATCTATTAAATTATTTACTTCTTCAATTTAAGATTTGCCATGAGTTGGACATACCTTTAATCCCTCAAAGCCAGAGGCAGGTGGATCGCTCTGAGTTCCAGGTCAGACTGGCCTACATAGTGAGACCCTGACTCAAAAAAAAATGAATACTTGGGATTTACTGTTAATCTTCAAACCTTGATGAATTTTCAAACATTCTTTATTTAGGTAAAGACATTGATGATTTCAGTTTCTCTTAATCACTTACAGAAGGGGTCACTGGATGAGTCACACAGGTCATTTACTGCGCCTGTTGAACAGCAAGCATGTATTACATTTTCTTACTTCCTCTTTCTGGCCTCGTTGCTCTCTAGATTTCCAAATGTTTATGATATGCTTTCTGATCTTTAGTGATCTTATGAGGGGGCATTTCCAGAAACAACAGAGGACAGAGAATAAAGTATGACCCGTGTGCGACATGCTGTAGAAGAGATTTTATTTAGTCAGCTGTGCTTTACATCCAAGATAAGTTATGTGATGACAAAGTGTGTCTCATTCTTCCAGGTTATAAGAACCTTCCATTGCAATCTGATTATCTGGAAGTCGTTTACTTCTGTCATCCTACCAGGGGTCCTTAATTAGTAGCCCATGAATTCTTAAGAAGAAATTGGTTCTACTATAGTTCCATTTATCGATATAAAAATATTTTGGAAATAGGGAGATGTCTCAGTAGGTAAAGTGGTTGCCACACAGGCATAGAGACCTGAATTTGACCCCCTGTATCCATGTTGGAAAAAATAAAGCTGGGTATAGTATCCTATGTCTAAAATCCCAGTTCCGGGAAGATGGAGGCAGGAAGATTCCAAGGTTTGCTGGCTAGGCAGGCTAGCTGAATCGGTGAACTTCTGGCTCATTGATAGACCCTGTCTCAAAAAGTAAGGTGGAAAATGATTGAGAAAGAAAAATGTTATTGATTTTTGCCTCCACACTCATGAACACACATACCGTGACATGTACACACACACACACACACACACACACACACACACACACACACAGAGAGAGAGAGAAAGAGAGACACAGACACATACAGAGGGAGACAGAGACAGAGATACAGACATAGAGAAGAGAGGGAGAGAAAGATAGAGAGACAGAGACACACATAGAAGAGGAGAGTGAGGGAGAGAAAGATAGAGACACACACAGAGGGAAAGAGAGGCAGTGGAGAGTGGAGGAGAGAAAACTTAAGAGCGCTCCCATAAGGTGAGAAGCAGATGCTCAGAAGAACCCTCACACTTGGTAATATGTGATGAACTTACTATGAAGGACAGTGATTAGTGTCCCGTTTACTCGTCTGCCGCCAGTGTGTTCCAAGCACTGTGGCAGCTCCCTTACAGACACTATTATAGTTCTCATTGTTTAGAGGAAGATATTGAATCCCAGAAGAATTCATACTTTCATTCAAAAAGGAGCCATAGACAATACAAACAGAAGGAAGATGTTAGTGAGAAGGAAGAAAGCTCGTGGGAGGGAAGCAAGAGACAGAGTAGGGCAGTGCAGGTTAACCTGAATGAGGCACAAGGATGTATGTGTCAAAAATATCCCAGTTAAGCCCATTATTTGCCTGACAACTAAAAAAGTAAAAATTAATAAGTAAAGAGTATACGGCAGTACCTGAGACTGACTAACTCACCAAAGGTCATATGAGTAACCAGAGACAAACTGAGGACCCAATACTGCCTATTGTCCATCACCGACTCGGCATCTTTTATAATACCTTCTTTCATGTTGGAAAAGTCAGAGTTCCTATTGAGACGTGTAGAATTCTGAGAAGGTAGCCAACAGACATTTTTGTTCTTTATATAAACATGAAATAAAATTAGGACTTCCTGGAAAACGATGCTGCTTTTCTTTAGCGTTGTCTGAGAAAGCTGGCACCTAATTGGTGCTGTCCTGGCATAAACCAGTGTTCTTCTAGGTCAGCTTCTGCTCTTGTCATGATGTAGAAAAAAGAGTGCCATTCAATGAGAGCATCTGTGTGTCCTTGTACCCAAGAACACATACCTACTCCCCTGCCTTGTCGAGTATTTACAAATTTTGCCCCTTCGTTCAGTGTATATCATTGCAGCTTCATGACCTTTCTCTCTCTCTCTCGCTCTCTCTCTCTCTCTCTCTCTCTCTCTCCCTCCCTCCCTCCCTCCCTCCCTCCCTTCCTTCCTTCCTTCCTTCCTTCCTTCCTTCCTTCCTTCCTTCCTTCCTTCCTTCCTTCCTTTCTTTCTTTCTTTCTTTCTTTCTTTCTTTCTTTCTTTCTTTCTTTCTTTCTTTCTTTCTTTCTTTCTTTCTTATCTTCATGGGTAATCCCACCCAGTTCAGACAAACCTACATATATGGCCAGAAACACTGAGGAGAAAGGCTGCCTCAAGAGCTGGATATACTTTAGGCCAGGTTGGTGCTACTCAGTTGGTAACATACTGCTATGGCAAGTCTAGGAAACTAAACAACTAAAGAATCTTAGGACCTTCCAATCTTTATGAGCAAATATGTCTGTGGTCCTGTTGTCCCCTTGGGGAAGCACTATGGTTGGGATCTCATCTACCCTGAGGTGGGGGCTGCACTGAGCTAGAAAGAGGCTGCAGCAGCTCTTGCTCCCTAGATAATCAGCTCTCATAAACACTGTGGGTCTGCCCTAGTGTTCACTGTATTTTTAGAGTCATTATTTATTGATCTGGCAAGATCAACCAGGCTTATAAAGGAAACCAACAGGGGATAAAAGAAAAAGATTATTTATGGCCTCTTTCTAGAATCCTGTGATTCTGTTTAGTAATCGCTGACTTCATGTATTGGGAGATAGAGATAGAATCAATCATTTGTATCCATTTTGATGTTGAAATTTATGTAGGGATAATGTGGACAGTGCGAAGCATCTCAGACTAAAAGGGAAGAAACCATCTTTTCTCAACAAGCCCCCCAACTACCTTAAGCTTGTAGGGCCCCAGACTTGCTTGCAACCTCTCCTTGATAGTCAAGCCATGGCTTATCTTCTCAAGTACCTACTGATGGACAGCTGTCCAATTTCATACTCAGCTTGTCAGAGACATCTGTGTTTTACCTTAGGAAATTCCCATTATGACACGAGTTTCAGTAAAATTATGTAAGAATGAGTTCTAGAGTTACTTGTCCTTGACTCATTGTCAAAGACAGGTATTCTAGCTTTTAATTCAGGTGTGTGTGTGTGTGTGTGTGTGTGTGTGTGTGTGTGTGTGTGTGTGTGTGTGTGTGTGTGAAGCCCTTACTGAAGTTATGCATTTGCACCAATTTTGTGAGGGATTTGGGTGGATCAGGAATGGGAGGAAGTCGTCACTGTTCATTTGGGGGGTGCTCTCTCTAGCCAGGAGAATCTCTGCTTCCTTCTTGAGGTCTTTGTGTGGTTAACATTTGTAGTGTCTATCCAGGTCACACAGTTTGGAGACCTCAGGCTGATGTCAGAAGTCTCTGGAATGCTTGAAGGTCTGCTCCAGGACAAATGGGGAAATGAATGTTCCCGAGTGCAAGTGCTTATTCTGTTTCCGAACGTAACCAGCCTGAGCCCTTTGTGAGCTAACTCCGACTCACTCCACAGTGGCTGTCCTTCCTGTCTATTTGATAAACACTTAAAAGGGCAGTCCAGTACTTTACTTTCTAGCTTATTAATATTTGTGTCCTTTACCTTGCAATCTACTCTCAGAAACTGGAAAATAATTTCTTTTACTCCCCCCATTTCTCATTTAAGCTGAAATTGATTTCTTTCTGAACCTGAGGTGGGTGGGGGTAGGTGGGATTAGGCTTTTGTTAATACAATTGCCTTTGCTGATTAAAAAAAATAAACCTAGTTTATCTTCAAGCTTTGGTACACATCAGAGTAGATTGCTGCTCAGGCCCTCCCAGGAAGATTGTGACATGAGATATGCAGAATCTCTTAGTGTCTCCATAGAATAATTGCCACCAACTCAAGCAGTAATAGAATTGTTTATTTGGGGATGGGGGTGGTTTTCAGTCTGTTTGGAAAATTGGGAAGCTAGGAGACACTCATAGATTCATCAGCTTCTCCAGAACTCTTCTCAAATGCTGATCGCCATGACAACCATCTCTTCATAAACCGAGGCTCTGCTCATGATACAGATGGGGTTGGTGGCACGGCACTCCTGCCATCTGCTTTGTTTTCTCAGAGGGACATTTTTATTTTCTGATCCTCAAGTCTGATCCTCAGATCTAAAAGTCTTGACTCACCTTCCCCTGGGGTGGGAAACCCTGATGAAATGGTCATGCTTTCCTCCGGCTAAACTGTTGTTTTCCTTGCCCCTTGTCATATAACTTAAGAGTACATGGATTTGAAAAAGATAATTCTCTCTCTCTCTCTCTCTCTCTCTCTCTCTCTCTCTCGTGTGTGTGTGTGTGTGTGTGTGTGTGTGTGTGTGTGTGTGTGTGTATGTGTGTGTTTTGGTAGCTCTGTCTCTAGCTCAGTCTCTCTGTCTCTCTCTGTCTCTGTTTGTGTGTGTCAGTGTCTCTGTCTCTGTCTGTCTGTCTGTGTGTCTGTGTCTCTGTCTCCAGCTCTCTCTCTCCTTCTTTCTCTCCATATGTGTGTGAGAAAACAGTCATGCATATTGAAAGGACGTACTCCCGTATGTACTTTTAAAACTGTGATATGGAGTCCTTTACAATGTAATAATATCATCAGAGTGAGGCATGTATAAAGCAGGAGTGCAGCATTCATTTTTGTAAGAGGCAGATGAACTCTGGGATGCTGTTGATGCCTCTCCCAATGGTGGAGCTACATGTGGTCTGCAATGATGTCTGAGGGACGTTTTCGCTGACAGAAAGGAGCACAGTTAGGAAAGGAATTGTTTTCTCTAATGGAATTTGGAGAGAATTAGCCACATAAACAAATATGTACATGAGCATTGTAGCCCAGGATATCTCTCTACCCTTTTCCAAGGATGCAATGGCATTATATATCACTTTTTTTTTTTTTTTTTTTTTTTTTTTTTTTTTTTTTTTTTTTTTTACAGATTCTGGGGTTGCAATTTTTATAGGTTGACTCCTAGTTTGCCTCAAATTTAGTTTTGCTGGCAGCAGAATGAAGATCAATTCAGTCTTTGAAGAACAAAAGATGTACACTAACCATGAAATTTGTGTGGTTGAACTGAACTGATAAATAACAGTTACAGGAATGCCATATGAAGTCCCTATTTAAAATAAAACTAATTTACTCTGTTATATTATAATTATTTTACATATACCACAGTTCATAACTGGCAGCATTAAAACCTTGGAGTTTATATTATAGCACCATTTTTCCCCATTCCAAACAGAGAAATTCTATAATTGATGTTGTAGACTAGAGATAATTTATTTCCATATGCTGTTTTTATGACCTGTTGATGTGTAAACATAGTAAAATATTGGCAGAGTGAATAAAATGTTATCACAATATGTTACACACACACAGGGGGGAGGGAGAGGAAGGAGACAGAGAGAGACAGAAACAAACATAGAGAAACAGAGACACAGGAAGAAAGACATACAGAGAGAAACAGAGAGACAGAGACACAGAAAGAAAGACAGAGAGAGAGAGAAAGTGGCAGAGAAAGACAGAGACAGAAAGAAAAAGAAAGAAACAAACAGAGAAAGACAGAGACAAAGACAGAGAGACAGAGACAAAGACAGAGACAAAAGCAGATACACACAGAAAGAGACAGTGAGAGACATAGAAAGACAAAGACAGATACAAATGTGTAGAGAGATGGAGAGAAAGAGAGAGACAGACAGAGAGAGGGGAGAGGATGATTAAGCAGCAAGCATAGGATGATGTCCAAAGCAGGAGAGGCTGGTGGAAAACTTTTGAAGTATGGTCCAAATGCACTTTAGAGGTTAAGTCTAATAATTTCTCCAAGGAGTGTTCATAAGGAGTGTGGCAGAGTATGATGTTGGAGTACAGTCCCATGCCCAGCAGCAGTTAAGCAAATTTGAACCTATTTTCATTTAGGTAAAATAGCCATGATGATATTCCCAAAACCTTATCATCAGAATACCTACCATTGCAATTTAACTTATATCTTATGTATGCATTCACATGCAAGGCCCAGAAAGGGCATCTAGACATCTGTTGGGTTTTCTCTTTCTTTTTTAGATCAAATTAGGAATAAGTGGAATTGCCACAAACAGCACCATATCCACTCATTTTAAATGTTCCATAAACCCATCATCTCTAAGTCCATGTGTGTATAAATGACTCTCAGAGTAAGTGATACAGCTTTCTGCCTTATTCTGAAGGAACTGGTAATGATGTCACAAAAGTCTTCATTATGTGGTATGAAAGAATACATGATATCATTTTCAAACAACAGAGCCAAGGTTTAAAAGTTTAGGAACTGAGGAGATAGCTCATTTGGCAAAGTGCTTGCTGAGCAAGCATGAAGACCCGAGTTTAACGTCCTAACGTTCAGTAAAGAGCTGCGCAAGCTGAATGCACACAGTTATTGTTACTATTATCACCAACATCGTTATTATTGAGTGTATGTATGTGTGCACATAATAAATATATATGGGTGCCCACAAGCCATAGTGCATCTATGGCAGTCAGAGGACAACTTTTTAGGATAGTTCAGCAGGTAAAGGCACTGGTCACACAAACCTTATGACCAGTGTTTGGGCTCCTAGAACCCGCCTGAAGTTAGAACAAGAAAACTGGCCTGAGTTCTTGTTTCTCCGCAAGCGAGTTGGCTGCTAGTTATGCTAAATGTGATGTAGTCCTTGTTAGTAGGTATCAAAGCCAGCGCCTTATGCAGGCTGGGCAAGCCCTCTCCCATTGAGCTGTATCCCCCGCCCAGGGGAATGGTTTGAGAATATCCACGTTAGGACCGTCATCTCCTTCTCTGGGACTGGTTGGTTGCTTGGCATTTGCCTGCAGAGCATCACTTGGTCTCAGAAGGTGAGAAGTCCCTGGAGAAAGTCTTTCTGTCCATCCCAAGGCAAGTGAAGAGTACCAAAGAGTGCAGAAGAGTGCTAGGCTCCATAGAAACAGTTTCCTGCTTACCATTTGAGTGCTGAAGGCAACTGCATTCTGGGGACTTCAAACATAATGACATCTCTGCGTTTAATAAAACCCCAAGTATGCTCTCTTTTCTCATTTTCTTCCACATATATATTTTAGGCAAAATATAATCCGAATGCCTTTGTTCCCTTTACTTTATAATCTTGAGAAATGTTGTTTTGTAAGAGATGTTTGAAGTCCAGGAAGTCTTTTATTCTTTTTATTAGTTTATTTTAAAAACATGAATGCATAAATAAAAATAAGAAGAAACAGAAAACAAGCTTTTGAGATCATGAAGTAGAGCCACAATAAATACTCAATCGAGTTAGAGATTCTATATCTAATGTATTTTAAAACATTTCTCTTAGTTGTTGCCTCCTGTCAGGATGGGGTAGGGGAGACAGTAGTGGCTCTGGTGTCCTGGGACATCTAATAACTCCTTTATTTTATAACAATCCTAATTGGTAGGCCAGCCCCTCTGCCTTCTACAGATGGGAAGGGCTCTCAGCATCTTAACCTTGAGTTGCTCTACATTTTGAGGATGGGAAATGCTTTCAGAGATCTCAAGAGTAAGCAGAAGAGCGAGCCGGGTCTACTTGACTTTCCGGTTGATAGTCATCTCATTATCCCTGTCCTTCTCATTCTGCTGGGGTGGGTGAGTTGTACCTGGGGGCGTTGCACCCAGATAGTCAAAAAGTCCCATGTTGGGAAGAGGCTTGCAGAAAGCTTAGTCATTGTGTCCAAGGACAAGAGCTAGCACCACCCCAAGACAGAAAGCATCTGGAGAGAAGGCAGTCCATACAGTCGCGGTGAGGCAGGAACTCTGGCCTTGTTCACACCATTTATAAACAAGCACTTGTTTATTTTATTGCTTATTTGGGGGGCTGTGTGCTCCAAATTGTTTTACTTTTAATGGTGGTAAGGATTTGACAAAAGTTCCACATGACACTGATTTGGATGATAAAATGAATTTCTTCTGGTTTATTTATCTTAATGACTTATTCCATATTTCTAGTTATGTATATATGTGTCGGTCTGTGGGTAAGGATGTACATGTGAATGCAGTGCCCAGAGAATCCCAGAATGGGCATTGGATTCCCCTGAAGCTGGAGTTTATGGGGCACTGCTCAATGTGGATGCTGGGAATGGAACTCTGGTCCTCGCCAGAGCAACAAGCATTGCTAATCATTAAGCTATCTCTCCAGCCCCCAATCCCATTTCATAAAGATTAAATTTTCAATAATTATTCTATTGCCTAGACATTATAAAATGTTACAGAATGGAATTCACAGCTCCAATGAACTACCATGGCATTATGTATATTATGTATATTCGAAAATATTTTGGAAGTGAAGGAGGTTGTATTCAACTACACCACGGGGTCCGTGGACTATGGCATGGCACTAACTCCATGTTTTCTAGATTAAACTTATAGATGTAAGACTCCATTTGATCTCGGGTTTTTCTGATGGGCTCTGTTGCATAGCATTCTCCTCGAAAGTCCGGTCACATCCAACCTACAGCTGTTCCTGCGCTTTCCATGGTTTCTATTCCTTTCTTCTTCTCTCAAAAAGTATTGCAAGGCAGAGGAAGTGCAGCAGGCAGTTTCATAGCTGACATTTCAGAGAACATCATGGCCATATCACTGAGAACATGATTAATTCGCCTGAAGGTCAGGAAGCTAGTGGATTTGCCGTGGGATCCAACCACCTGGCTTCTGGTTTTGAAGACAGCTCCTCCCAGAGGAAATGCTACTCTTCTGCTCATGCTGGGTTTGTAGTGCCTCTCTGCAGATTGTATCCCTTGGATATAGTGAGTTTTTCTCCTCACCATAACAGAGTACTTGACAGAAACTACTCACAGACAAAGAGAATTATTTAAGTATAACTGAGGGGACATTAGTACATTCTGACAGGGAAGGGGTGGCTGTGGTGGCTGGAGAGGCTAGAACATCTTAGCATGCGGCACCTTGCTGCACACCTATTCTATCTTCATTGGTCGGGAAGCAAAGAACTAGAGATGGAAGCCGAAGCGACAGCACATTCAAAGTAGACTCCAGCAACCTAGTTCTGCTAGGTTGGGTTCTGTGTCCCAATGTTTCCACGGCTTCACCAAACCATCATCTGGGGACCAGGTATCTAAGTGCATAATCCTCTGGGGGGAAGTTATACATCCAAATGATGAAGGTTTTTAACAGATTTATTTTTTATTTATGTGTACGGTTACATGTCGGCCTCTTTCTGTGGGTGTGTGCCCATGTGTTCTTATGCATGTGGACACCTGAGGAGGTCAGCAGGCTGGAGTTGGACTTGAATGTAGTGGTGGGATGCTTACTATGTGTGTTGAGTATCTAATTCCGGTCCTCTGCAAGAGTAGCTTGCTCTTCATCAGCGAATCACCTCTCCAGTCTCTCAAATGATTCCGTTTGAGATTGGGTTATTCTGGCTGATGTAGGCCAAACAGGGCAGGTGGGATGGAGATTGATCCCCTTCCAATGGGAGCTGTTTGCTTTCTGTTCTACCATGATGTGAGGAGAGATCCAGCTACATACCCCTGTCACCACCAACCGTGCTGGGTCTTCTCCATCATGATAGATTACAATTTCAGAAAGCATAAGATAACATAAACCTCACCTTCCTTGTGTTGCTTCTGTCCAGTGTGATCCTGGCAACGAGAAAAGGAAATGGTTCCCATCCCCCAAAGGGTTCAGGATTTTTTTCAGTCTCCATAGTTTGTATCCCATGGAATTAAGAAATACAGTCCCTTAGTTTTCCTCATGTCTCTCCTGAAAAAGCCTCTTGAATTTATCATTTTTCCAAGACAGTGTAGAGCCCTGAAGATATGCAGATTAGTCATTTTACCTGAGGTTCTTTGTACATTTTGACATCATTTCCAAGAACCTGCCCATAGCCAGCATGACCTGAAGGGTTTCATTTTATGCCAAGGCAAATTGATCAATTTCTGTAGCAATGTATTGCAGCCTACAGTGGAGCAGAAGGCTTCAGATCTTAGCAGGCTCAAGAAAGGGGTTTGGAAATGTTGTAAATATTTTAATGCAAGAGTGTGAGTGTGTGTGTGTGTGTGTGTGTGTGTGTGTGTGTGTGTGCGTGCGCATGCATATGTATCTGTAGAGTCTGGTGGACAATCTTGGATGTCATCCTCAGGAAGACCATTTACTTTCTTTGAGATAGTATCTTACTGGCCTGGAGCAATTAAGCTAGACGAGGTAGCCAAGGAGACCCAAGGGCCCTCCTGTCTTGACCTCCTCCGTGCTAGGCTTACAAGTAAATGCAACCACACCTGACATATTTACATAGGTTCTAGAGATTAAACTGTGTTCCTTATGCTTGCCAAACAAGCCCTAACCCACGGAGCCATCCTTCCATTCCTCTGTACTCTTCTTTTGCAGTCAAAGTTAAGGGAATAAGAGGAAAATACCCTAGAGGCAAAACAGTCACTGTTTAGTGGAGGACAGAATTAGGGATGTCTTCACTGATGTGTTAGTCAGGTCTCTGCCAGTGTGACAAAAGACCTAAGAGAATTAAAATGAAGAAGGATTTATCTTGGCTAATGGTTTCATGGTTTCCATGCTTGGCTGGCTCTGTCGCTGTGGGTCTGAGGTGAGACAGAGTATCAAGATGCTGGGAGATTGTAGCGGGGGAGTGTCTTCACCTCATAGGCTTCTCTATCCATTACCAACAGTCCATTAGCTTATAGAACCAGCAGCAGCCAATCTATTCATGAAGTCAGAGTTTATTATTCAATTATTTCCTCAAAGTTCATTTCTGGCAACTAAACTTTTGGCATGTGGCCTTTAAAGAACATTTTAGGTCCAAACTATAATAACTGGTCTGGAAAAATAACCTGATTTTACATATAGATGGCGTCTTCCTAGGACAGAGGCATCCGTCAAGCCGTTAGCTACAGCATAGCTTGTTCAGGGATGGGGACAGATGTCTTGGGGTATCTCTGTTTATTTCCAGTATATCTCATCTTTGATGGCTTTATTACTAGGCCTGGGAATATCACCCCATGTTCCCTAAAGTTGGGGAAAGGCCAGTGTTACCTTTATTTTTGTTTTTATTTAATAAAATGAAAATTCTGAGTGTTGTTTTAGTCGGATCTCAAAAAAACTATCCTTATTATTTTATTTGAATGTGTGTATGTGTGTGTATGGTGTGTGTATATGTGTGTTCATATGTGAATGGGCACATTTATGTGCAGTTAAGCCTGAACACATGAGTGTGTGCAGATGTAGGCCAGAGATTGACATAGGATGCCTTCTTGATAGCTCTCTCTCTGTCTCTCTTTCTCTCTCCAGACACACGCACACACATGTATGTATATGTATATGCATATGCATATATGGTATATTGGGTCTCTCATGTGAACTTGGAGTTTGCCAGTTCAGCTAACCTAGCTACCAATTTAATTTGCTCAGGAGATCCCTGCCCTTGCCTTCTCTGTGCTGGACTTATCGGCAGGCTGCCACATCACCTGGCATTTCTTTGAGTACTGGAGACCTGCGTGCTAGCATTCATACTTTCAGGACAAGTCCTTTAACCTCTTAGCCGTCTCTCCAGCCCCACATTCTAGTGCTGTGGATTCTCAGGAACAGAGGATCAATCACCGCCTACTGTGTTACCTGTGTGAACCTGTTTTGGCTGCCTTCACTCATATCCCACAAAGGTGTGCAACTTAACTTCCCATTAATGATTCTTTGAAGCCGTCAGAAGACAGAGATCTGCTTTTTAAGTGCTTCTTAGCGGATCTACTT
The DNA here is from genome assembly GCA_028551405.1 of Uromys caudimaculatus. Taxonomy (NCBI): domain Eukaryota; kingdom Metazoa; phylum Chordata; class Mammalia; order Rodentia; family Muridae; genus Uromys; species Uromys caudimaculatus. The sequence continues at coordinate 25,539,534 of CM052717.1, read as the reverse complement.
GATAAACGATCTTTGTGTTCTTAAGGGAAATGAAGCAAGGAATTGAAACATAATGTCTGTAAACAATTGCCCACATATATTTATAATTAGTATGTAATATGTGATAGTAACATGTAACATATAGCATATAACACATAATAAATAATATATAAATAATAATATATGTATAAATAATATATAAATATATATTTATAATATATATAATCATTAGCTATGAGCTAAAAAATACTCATGGATATTTATCTTACATCAGAAATGCATTTAGCTCCTAGGTGGATAAAATAATATCGAGACCAGTATGTTGGAAGGAAAAGCTGCATGGAATAATTTCCCTTGACAATCCTCACATTCACTGAGAAGGCTAATTGACAGTCTGTCTGGAAAGTTCCTTCCAACCCTGTCTGAGGAACTTGCAGATAACACTTTGCAACAGGTATAATAACCCTTGTCTGCAGGCAATGTGCACAGTTGGAATCTATAATTAAACAGAATTAAAGATGCCTATGTTTCTCAGAAAAACCCAGCAATCCTGCTGCCCTCTGACTGTAAAGTATTACTAACAGACATCTTCATAATCACCCTATTTAAATGGTACATGTAGTTAGCTTGAGGAACTTCTTTGACTCCCAAAGATCATTGTAACTGCCAAGTCTGACTAGTAATATCATTTTGAGGTCAGAGGTAAAGAATATGATCCTGTTTAAATATAAAGCCACCACCAGGAATCTGGCATTGGGTTTTCCAAAGTTGATTGGCTCATTGTAGTTCTGAACATGTATGGGGACCTGTTCAGCCAAAACCTGTGGGAGTTTTTGAATAATTCATCCTACATTTTTTTTGTATATACACCAAAAAGTAAATATCCCAAGAAACAAGAGATAAGAACAACAACAAAAAAAACCAAACAAAAAAACCCACAAAAAAATAGCAAAACAAAACAAAAAACAAAACCAAATACCAAAACCCAAAAACCAACCAATTAACCAACCAACCAACCAACCAACCAAACAAAAAACCCCCCAAACCCAAAAGACTAAACCAAACCAACAACAACAAAAATAAACAAACAGACAAACAAAAACCTTGCTCTTGAATGGTAACACTTCTGGGGGTAAATTTAATTTACAGGTAAGACTGCATTAGCATTGTGAAACTTCATCCAAACAACTAAAGAGATTACTAAGGAATTAAAACGTCACTGAGGGTTGTCAACTCATGTTCTGCTGCCCAGGTTTGGTTTATAGGATTAGGAACCAAGAAAGAGAACTGTGACAAGGTCTTGTTTCTCCCAAGCAAGGCTGGTCTCTTTTGACCCAGTGCTCTCTAGACAAACACCTATACTTGCCAGAGATCCCTGCTTCCTTTCCTCCAGGCAGGCCTCAAACCAGGTCGCACAGCCTAAACACTAAGACTTTTCTTAAGAGCAGATCCATTCTGTCTCATTTTGGTAGCCTCCAGCTCTGCGTCACACCAATGGAATCTGCTCTTGCCAAAAGACATGTAATCTGATATCATACGCCACACTGTCATGGACCCTGGAATGTCTCAGTGAGGTAGTAAAAAGTATAATAAGTTAAAGCTTTTTAAAAATAAGATTAGATAAAAATCCTATTTTGGGTCTTTAATAGATACATAATCTACCAGGACATAGACATGCAGTATAATTAACTTGAATATCCAGTACCAAAAATAAGTGGTAGAAAATATGGAAAGATACTTTACAGTAGGAAATGCAAATAAACCAATGTCAGTGTGATGCCCCACTGGCATCTTTCAAATGAAAATAGCTGGCCCGTGAGCTAGCCCAGAGTGTACAGGCGCTTACTGCTAAGCTTATCCACCCAAGTTGGATCCCCAGAACCCACATTATAGAACAAGAACTGACAACTTGTCCTTTGACCTCCACACATGGGTTGTGGGACAACCATATGTATATCAGCGTGTGTGTGTGTACAAGTAGATAAATGTGGAAACAATTATACAATAAAAAAAGCGCACTGAGTGCTATCAAAGACAGCAGCTGAGGCTTTAGAGTCTGCTCAGGGGTGTATAATGTGACATGCCCTCCTTGAAAACCATTGCCAGTTGCTCACAACCATGGTGTTCTTAAATATTTGTCCAAGGGCAGGGAAAGCGCCCATCCATTCAAAGCCTTGTTCAAAAGTTGCCTGTGACAGATTTAGTAGTGATAGCCAGAAGGTGGAGACACTCCACATGCCCAGTGTAGGGACATCTGTATGTATTTGTGGGGTATACCCATGTGACGGCATAGCTTTCTGCACACACAAGAACAGCCATTCATATATACAACAACATGGCACAGATGCATATTAATTAGGAAGTCAGAAATGGGATATGGAATTGGCTTTGTGTGTAAACGCAGGAATGGAAAGGAAAGGAAGACAGTGTGTGACTGTTCAAGGGGGAAAGACGATGTATGAGAATGAAGTGATGGTAAGTGAGGGGACATGGCCCTGTGTTGTGTGTGCACCTGAAGTCTCTCTGGGAGTTGTCACCTAGTAAGTCAGGAGTGTGTGAAATGTGACACTTCAGGAACTGTATATGAAAAAACAAGCTAATTGTTTAGTGCTGAGGTTTGAACAATTCCCAGTATGCCCAAGAAAGTTATCCTTCAGGTAAATTGTATACTTAAAGTCCACTTCTTCGTTAATGTCTTAGCTAGGGTTTCTATTGCTGGGAACACTACCACCATCACTGAGGAAAGTCAGGGCAGGAACTCAAGCAGGACAGGAACCTGGAGGCAGGAGCTGAAGCAGAGGCCATGGAGGGATGCTGCTTACTGGCTTGCTCCTCATGGTTTGCTCAGCTTGCTTTTTTAGAGCACTCAGAACCACCAGTCTAGGGATGGCATCACTCACAGTGAGCTGGGGCCTCCCATGACAGTCACCGTGCAAGAAAATGGCCACAGGCTTGCCAGCAGGCTGATCTGGCTGGAGATATTTTCTCATTAAGACCCCCACTTCCCAGATATGTCTAGGTTTTTGTCAAGTTGACCAAAAAAAAAAAAAAAAATCAGCTCAGTTAATAAGAATAGACTCCAACAGAAGACAGTGGGTCACAAAGAAGACAGCATCAAAAAAAACCCCAACAACAACAACAACAACAAAACCCCAAAGGGTTCCCCAGCTATTCTCCATCAGTGAGAGCAAACAGTCAAAGATAAGGCTGAGAAAGGAAGAGAGTGTGGAGGAATGCCTCCTTGCAAAGAGCAGGGCACTGATTTGGCAAGTGACTAACTTGCAGAACATTGCTTACTTAATAATCCTGCCATGCTGGCATCTCTGAGGCTGGATATATTTAGTCACTTGATCTAAACGTCCACAGCAAAGTGCAGAAAAATTCGTGTCATCTGCTGGTCAAAAGCAGCATCACTGAAGATTGTATTCTAATATCTGTCCTTAGAAGACATGCAAACTCTGTGCATTTGGGAAACAGGAACATAAGTTCCTAGCTGGTCAGGTTGTTGTATGAGTCAAAATGGAAGAGCTGGCTACAGGAAGCACTTAGCATTGCCTCCAATGCACAGTGAGGGATTTAATGACTCGTTCTTCCTCTGTGCCACATTCTTCTTGCTTGCTCTCCAAATTCATCCCATCTTCCTCCTTCTGCTCCTCTTCCTCTTCCTCCTCCCCCTGGTCCTCCTCCTCTTTCTCCTCTTCATGATGTTTAGGCATCTACTGTAATTAGCAGTTAGAACAAACTTTAATCTCCTAATCAACCACCGGAAAACAAGGACACACATCAGCGGTTTCTCCAAGGGGTAATTGTGACATTACTTGTAGTCATCTGATTCATCCTCTGGTGATTTATTTGCCTATGTTATCTCATTAGTCTTTGTCTTACATTTTATGTAAAAGGATTATGGCTCAGTACTAAAATGAAGAAATAACTAAGGACTTTGGTCCTACCTGTGACCTTGTTTCTGCTTAGTTAAATAATTTAAGTTTACAACACTTAAGTGTTTTCAATGAAATAAAAATGGAAAATAATAGCTATGTAAAGTTATTAGATATGCCTGAGTAGAATTTATTTACTAAGTACAAATTTTATAGAGAGTTAATTAGATTGTATGAGTCAGTGTATATTTGCAGATCTGACAATAAAGCATTAAAATAACATCGTAGCAGACAAGTGAGTCACTGACAGAGCTAGATTAAAAAAAAAAAACCTTGCTTTTCCTATAAAGTGTAATTCTATTTGTCCCATCTTCCTCCTCCTCATGATGTTTAGGCATCTACCATATTGTCATTTATAGTTTGTAAAAAGCTGCTATCTCCTATTCAGCCATTAGAAAAAAAGAGCACACATCTATGTTTTTTTTCTGTTGTATTTACTTAAAAAACAAAACAAAATGAAACAAAAAAATCAGCCCCCTAGTTCAAATCCCAAGCCACGTTCATATCACCAGGGATGATTACATTCTTTTGAAACTAAGCGAGGCTTTCCTTGTGTTTCAGGCTTTGGGGACTTGAACCTCCATGATCAGGTCCACCTTCTCGAGTGTGCCTGGCTGGAGATCCTGATGATTGGTCTTGTCTGGCGCTCCATGGAACACCCGGGGAAGCTCCTCTTTGCTCCTAACTTGCTCCTGGACAGGTGAGTGTCCTGCCTGTGGCCTGGAGAAACAGCCTTTATAACCAGTAGTTCATATCCAAAGCTCCTGTATCCCCTAGTTCATGGACTGTCAAAGAGTTGTATCGCTCCATTTACTTTATGAGTGCATAAGTCTAGGGAATGCCCAGTAGACATGTCCACAGAAAGCTAGGGCTAGCTGTCTGCTTGCCATCACCTAGATGTAACCTTAGTGTCTCACACAAACACATCACTACAAACCGGATGTTTCCAACTCTACCTTTATCTTCTGATATGGGTGTGTATACACACACAAACACACACACACACATACACATACATATACATCACATACATCTGCATATACATAATATCTTGGTGCCTTTACAACCAAACCATGATGGCCTATCAAATTCTTCCTCGAATTTTCCATCATTGCAATGAGGAAATTTGGCCTGAGAGTTCTGAAGGCTATTTGCAGTTCTAGGAATTAATTTCAGTTTTCAGATACCTTGTTTAACATATTAGGTTGCCTTGGACTGTGGCCCCGATACATTTTTTTCAATAGTTTCTTAGGGTAATAGGATTTTATCCAGAGCAACCTTCCACCAATGGAGACCATGCCCAGCACCAGCTGTGATGCTGAGTAGTTTTCTAGTTGCCTCTTGTAAACATCACGTCACCTCCAAAGGTGCAGGAGCTTTTTTTGCCAGAAAAGGAGCTGAATCTCTACACCTCTCAAGAGCCCTGGAGGAGAGTTATAGCAAGATTGAAATGAGAGAGAACTGTGGAAGTTGCTGATTTCTGCATTAATATATTAATTTAATTTTTAGGAAACTTTGATGATACTTCCCTAGAAACAGATTTTGCTGCCCATAGAACGTTTTCTCCAAACACAGGAGAGGCCACTAGTCTTTTTACTTAGGACTACATCTATACTGCTGTAAATCTATACATCAATTCTGCTGGACTGTAGAAATGTCTTTGTAACAGTAGACCCACGACCCAAGTTGACCCTTCTCTACCTTCCCCTTTCCCTTCATTCTTAATTTTTTTCATTCTTCTTGTCTTCTTTTTTCTTTGACCTCTAAACTGGCAGGTGCTCTTAGTGTCTAAGCTTTTGTGTGTTCATAACTGAACTGCTCTGCTTCATGAATGCCTTTCTCACCCTTATCTCTCTTCTTAGGTTTCTATGCACTTTCTGAGAATAGTCACAAAAGTTTGTATTACGTCACTCAAATCCATAGTAGCCATGAGGGGATGTCTCCTGGAGAATCCCCAGTCTCTTATTTTTCTTTCCTTTCCCTTGTATTTCTGTTGTCGTTAATTCCTCCATCATCTCTCAAGGAAGTTTCTACCTAAAAATAAAAAAATCTGGAGTTGGAGTTTCAAGCCATTCTTGTAAGGATTTCTCTGCCTTGGCATGGTAACTATGCAATGTCACTATCCATTCTTTCTTGGGGTTGGGGCCTGTTTTGTGTCTTGTAGGTTTTGGAAGCACTCTGGAGAGCTACCTCCTAGACCCGGGTAGCATCCCACCCAAAGTATGACAGAATGTTGTGTGCTCAAACACTTTTAAGCGTTTCCTGTCCTGATATGGGGAAGCTGGAGGACAAACTGTGGAAAACTCAACTTCTCTAAGTAGTCCTGTTATTGTCTCAGATACGTTGGAGATTTGTGCCCAATACTGGATTCATCATCTTTCTTATCAGTTCTGATTCTTTGTTTTTTATTTCTGTCTTAGTGACTATTATAGCTTCCACCTCTTCCATTAACAGATTGTCTAGTGATCTGTCAAGTGTTCCTCTGAATGGTTTCTGAGTCCAGACCTTCTGGTTGTCTACAGACCATGGCTGAAGCCCTTTTAATACCCTCACCTTCCTTTTGTGTACCTCCTTGTCTGTGTCTCAGTTTCTTGTTTGAACTCCTCTTTCCTTCAATCTCCATGCACAGTGTCACCAGAGATGATGCCCCAAAGTATCACTGTAATCTTGATGCCTCTCAGTTGACTCTCAAGTCCTCTTGAAAGTACCACATAGGCTTCTTGTGTGTGTCAGTCAGGGCTGTCTTTAAGAAGCTTGTTGAGCACTGATTTAACAGACACAGTCCGATGATATAAATGAAGAAGACCAGTGAATAAGAGAGCAAGATGGGGATGTTGGGAATTAGATAACCTTGTCCAGCCTTGAGATATCTGGCAGTTGAAGTTGACCCGTGACTTGGGAACAAACTGTCAAATTCAAGTTTTAAAAACATTAGCTTTGGTGCCTTGATTCATTTGTGTGATGGAGTCTCACCATGTCACATAAGCTGTTACTGAACTCGTGGTGCTCCTGCCTGCCTCAGCCTCTCAAGGATTGGGGATTATAGGCGTGTCCAGCTTCGCAGGTTTCTTTCATTTCTCTGAAAAACCTCTCTTGTTAGAAACTCACCCACCCTTTAAGGCTCAGCTCAGATACCTATTTTCCATAAAACTCTCCTTCAGGTTTTTCTTCTCTTTAGCCAGAAAGCAGGCTTTCTTTTGCCTGGATTCTCTGCAATCAGTTTCTCCTTCCTCTGGAGAATCATCCTGTCAGATGACTGTGTGCCATTTGGTCTATCAGTTCGTAAACTTCTTGTGGTCTAACCAAATCTCATCTATCTTTGTGTTACCTCCAACATACAAAGTCTTCTGTGATACTCATAAAATACTTTTTAGTGGCCCTGGCCATGGTCAGGTAGCAAGTCCTCAGTGAAAAGAGTCCCCAAGGTGATAGGTATTTCAGCCATTACTGTCAGCAAACTCACTTGTGCTCTATTTCTGCTCACTAACTACTGGCTCATTACTTTATAGTCTTTGCAGAAATTAGTATCCATCTGTTTTGGAAGAGTTTTAGTTTTTCTTAATTCATGGTTACATTTAGCTTGTGATTATATTCCATAAACCTCTTAAGCAACTTCTAAATTCCAAAGGAGATAAACAATGAATCTGATTTTTCCCAGAACAGACCCATTATTTAAGACCTTAGTACAATCACAAATACTTGGAAAATGTGGGCCTGGGAGTACATTCTCCTGTGATTGTTGCCCCATAGAGACAGGAGACTTTTCAGTTTACGGCCAGTCTGTGCTATACAGTGTGTTACTGTATCAAAACAAACAAACAATATAGCCTTCCTTAGGTATGCTTATACCTAATGACAAACACATTTTCTAAAAAGATGCTATTAATAATTTAAATGCTTAGACAGAGATGTTTATTTAAGTATTTCAAAAGTATAACATTTGATCTAGAACATATTCTATATCCTTCTAATCATTGACAGACCATTTAGTCTTATTCAATTTCAGCATTGTTTAATTCCCTTCTTAGTAACTGCAGATGACAGTTATGGGTGCGTCTGATGGATATATCACAATAAACACTATTGTGAACAGAAACCCCTTGAAATCTGTACACCCTTGGAAGATGCTCTGAGGATCAGCTTATAAATATCACCGCTCTACAAGTTTCCAACCTCTATGAGGTTAGGTTCAGTTACCTTGTCCTTCCCTTCAAAGTATACATAATCAACATCGTCATAATAAAATATAGACACCAATACGTTTCAAAGCTCAGTGATTGGTTGAAAGCTCACAGGTAGGGACCAAGTATTAGCATCTTCCTTGTGGCTGTGTCTTTGACTTTGGGATGCTATCTCTGAAAGGGGAGTCACACCCAAAAAAGACATTTTCAATTGCATAGAAGTAAAGGAGACAGTCTCGAATCCTATGTATCCCTGTAACCCAGGGGTTGCCGTGGTTGCTGACAAAAGATGCAGTGTTATCTCCTAATGATTGCGTACATCTTTTGTTTTCTCAGGTTTCCCCTGTTGACCCAAGCATTTGTGTCTTATAAGGCCATCAGAGGAGAGAATGTGCCCATCCTCTCCTTGAGTCACTGAAGTGTTTATTTTGGCGAGTAGGAGTTGGTGTTTTTGAAACTCAAACCCAATGTGTTGCCATCTCACATTCATGATCAGAGGGCATAATTCCTAGCCTGTGTCTGTATAAAAGAGAATTCTTGCCTGATTTACTCCCTAATGGCAACCCATGGATTCTGCTAGGTTACAGCTTCCCTGGTAGTCACCAGCTTCTCAGCTAGTTTACCCTTGCCAGACTCCATCTGCTCACCATGTCTGGTCCTTCCCTGGAGCCCACCACAATTTGTGCCATCAAGTCTTCCTGTGAAAACCAAAAAAAAAAAAAAAAAAAAAAAAAAAAAGGATTATTACAGGAATATTTAAAAAAAAAACAGTAAATGTGTGTGTGTGAATGTGTGTGAGTAAGTATATGGTGTGTATATATGCGTGTGTGGTGTGTGATGTGGGGGCTATGTGTGTATATGTGTTTATGTGTCTGTATGTGTGTCTGTGTCTATGTGTCTGTGTCTTTTATAAAAGGAAAGTTAAAGATAATAAGAATGCCTGTGAAAGTAATCAGGAAGTGGAGAGAGCTCATTTGCCATTCTAACACCTCATCCATTGGTGTGCTTTGGCACTAGAAAACACCAACTATGCCTTCTGTGTCTCCTAGGAATGAGCCTCTTCCTTTAGTCCCACATGTGTATTCATTCTAGAAAAACAGACTGAACACAGTAGCGCATGTGTTCTTGGTGCGTTGCTCCTTGTGGGGTCTCTTGGCTCTTGCAGGAGTGAAGCTGATGTCGCTGGTAGGCAGATTCAATGTGAGAGGGCACAATGCTAATTGCCTATCCAAAGACTGTCCAGTTTCCAGGGGCTGTTTTGCTGGAGCTCTCCGTGTTCACAAATTCTGAGAAATATTTGTGGATTTCTCAGGAAGCCCAAGCTTTTGATTTTCTCTCTCTTTTGATTCCCATTCACTCTCAGAGGGGAGAAAAAATGATTCAGACATCTGAAAAGCAGGGACTAATTCGACAAGCAGAATTCTACCAACCCTCTGGCCAGAGAGTTGTTGATCTAGCTCTTTCCATTGCTCCCACATCAGGAGGCTCTGCCTGCAGGAAACAGTACAGAACGACAAAAAGTTCTTTTGCTTGTAGGCATGAAATGGGAATAAGTTCCCTTCCCTTAAGAGAAAAACAGGTTGCTTACTGGATAGAACACTCTGCCTTTTCTAAGAAAGAGCAGACTGTTTTCTGATAATAAATTCATTTCAATTGGAAAAAAAAAAACCCACCTCATTTACTAGAAACAAAAGCATACTCATTTTAGATTTAAATTTTTTTCAGAATATTACAAATGCAAAACTGTGCAAAACTCCCTGTGCAATGCTTCCAGCAGTCCTGTTGGCCTCGCTCCCCCTTTCCCATGTAAAACTTCATTAAATTCTTTGTAGAATTTTCTACTGGAAATAATTAAAGATATATTGTTCTGCAATAAGTTAATGAATTCAGAATGGGATCTTTCCACATGTGTTTTTAGGGCATGAGGAGATGGGCCTCCCTTTCTCTTGCCTGCTCAGAAGTGTGCCCCCAAGTAGTGTGTACTAGAGGAGTTGGGACTCTCGCCAGACACAGGGGAGCAGGAGAACAGGTTATGGGGGAGAAGAGAGTGTAGAGAATGAGACACCCAACCTTTCCGCAAAGCTGGTCTTGAGTAGGGAATGGCTCCAATTACTGCAGTAGCTTTGCCCTGGGCTCTGCCTCACTCTCAGAAAGTATTGACAAAGGCCCTGTACCCTCCGCTTGGCCAGGCTTGCCCTCATTTGTCCCCAAGTTGCTCATTGCACAACATGTAAGTGTATTAACAGGCCAGCAATCGTTAGCATGATTACTAATGATTGCTAAGTTAACTTAGCAATGAATTTAGAAAACCGACTCTGCTCATTAGCCTTTTCCTCTCTATTTTTTGGAACTCAATGGTAAAGGGAAGAGAAAAGAAGCCCACAAGTATTCTACTTCTTTAATATGAATGGTCTGGCCTGGGCTTATCTTTGATGCTGTATTTTGATGAGTGCGTGAGACTATAGGTATGAACATATTTGCTGGTTTATACTTTAGCCTGGAGATGATGGTTAGTTATGCATTTTATGACTTTCATCCCTGAACAGATAAAACTGTTATTATTTCCCAAAGTCTTTTGTTTCATGTCTGGACAAACCATAGAGCTATCAACTGTAAAAATGCCACCAAAAAAAAGAGAGAAGTTAACCTAGAAGATGTTTCATTGATATGCTTCCTACATAAACATGAGGACTTGAGTTCAATCCCTAGCACCCACATAAAAACTGGGGATGGCAGAGTGTGCCTTTAATCTTGAAGAGATGGTGGCAAGAGAATCCCCCCCCAGACTCCCTGGTTAGCCAGCCTCGCTAAGTCAGCGAGCTCTAGATTCAGGCATAGACTCTGTCTCAAAACTCTAAGGTAGAGAGCACTGAGGAAGAGACTCCACATTAACCTTTGACCCTCCCTCATACATCATCTAAATTTAGAATCACTAAAGAGACAAATCTCTGGACATGCCTGTAAGGGGTTATCTCAGTTAGGTGAATTTAGGGAGGGTGACTCACCCTACATGTGACGGGCACCAGCGCACATATTTTGCTGGTTCTTCTCATCAATACTGTTACCTCTGAAGGAAGAGTAATCAACTTATCTCCTGGACTTAAAGTGACTGAACCATATACTTTTGGTAGGTCTTACAAATGATGCAGGCCTACAATAATTAATAAATTAATAAAGATTTGAAGCATATAGATAACAATATTTCAAGAAAAGTCTGTTCAATCATCCAGATCAAATCATTAAAGTACAAGCAAAGATTCTAGTGGAAATAGTGAAGAAACAAAAAATGCAAACTGAGACTTCCTCTTAAAAACAACAGCAATCAAGCAATGCTGTGTTCTAGAAGTGTTAAACCATGGCTGTTTAAGCCCTTAAGGGAATTAAGCCAGTAAGCAGGAAGGAGCCACTCAATATATGCAATTGTTCCTGGGAAAGGGCAGAATCCCAAACAAAGCCGTAATCCTGTGTAGGAAGTTAATTTGGCTTTCCTTGAATTTTTATAGGCTGCTTTGTTTTTAGTTGCCTTGTATTTTGAACAATTAAATATCTGCTAAGTTGAAATCATATTTTCACTGTCTAATTTTAAAATATGCTAACATTGTTTAAATCATAACTACCTACACAAGGACGATCAAGTCATTTCACCGCTGTCTGATTTTATTAGTGATTTTTTCCATGTTGATGTAGTAAAGAACACTTCTATTCCCCTGCATAGTAGTATGGGTTGACCAGGACCTAAGGCATGCCAGGCACATTCTCTGCCACTAAGCCATTCCCTAGTCAGTTGTGCCAAAGCACAACTATAGGGGACATTGGCTACTTTGGAGTCTATGATATTTAGAACTCAATTTATTTCAGTTCAATATTCATTGAGCATAAAAGCATAGTGAGATGGTTAAATTTGGCTGTAGACTTCATAGGATCTAGAGTCTCTAAAGAGACAAGCCACTGGACATGTCTGTGATGGATTATCTAGAGTAGGTTAATGGAGGTGTATACCCTAAATACAAATGACACCATTCCCCAGGATGGGGTCCTGGGCTATGTGACCTTGGCCTTTCCACCCACGTCCAAATTCCCTGAATGACTTTGAGACTTCTTATATATGAATAAGTGCCTGGGCCAATAGCTTGGGCCTATTTCCCGACTAGTTCATAATTTAATGACCTGTATATTTTATGAATGCCACATGGTTGGTCACCTGGTCCTCAGTTTCAGGTGACCATCCTCCTCTGTGTCTGGGGAGAATCTGTCCCGAGCCTCTGACTCTATCCCAGAATTTCTCTCTCCTTGATGGATGTCCCACTTTCTAATCTTGCCTCAGCTCATTGGCCATAGGCTCTTTTATTGACAGGTGAATACTTCCACCTGGTGCACAGGGGTTATCTCTAATGGTTAGATTACAAGGTGAGAGCCAGCAGAATATGAACACTCATGCCTTGCTGCTTCCCGATTTTAGATGCAAAATAGCCAGCTGCCTCAGGCTCCCACTGCCAGGACTTTTGCCATCACCAAAACTGTGAGCCAAAATTAATCCTTCTTTCTCTAAGTGTGCTTTTGTCTGGCATTTTGTTGCAGCAAACGCACAAGCAACTGATAGATATAACCACAGGAGTTCATATGATATTGGAAGGTACAGAAAAGGAGAGAGCATAAGAGACAGACATTTACTATCTAGTAATTCTAGTGTACAAATGATTTGCTCAAAATGATCGACCTTCAAATCTCAGAGTGCCCGTGCCTAGTTTATCTTCCTTTATGACTTCCTGATGGCCATGGAGTCTGAATGAAAAGCATTCCTCTCTTTAGTTGCGATACACTGATTCCCTCTTGATATTTCCATGTGTTTAGCCCGACTATGCTCATTATACACGCATCCTGCCTAAAAGTGTGCTGTAATGCACATACACATGCACACGTACGCAAACCCAACTCTAAAGGCATGAGAGTTCTGTGTTCGTCCTTTTGAGACTGACAGGAAGAAAGGATGCTGTCGAGTTTGCTGAGGTAGGAGAGTGCAGTTCACACAGTTTTGAAGGATCACATAGAGCAGAGTGTTAGTAGGATTTCCCTGCCTCATGAGTGAGTGCAAAGAGAGTCTGAGGATTTGTTCCCAGAAGATCACCACTCCTAAAGGGAGCATATATGGTGTGTGTGTGTGTGTGTGTGTGTGTGTGTATGTGTATGTGTGTGTGTGTGTGTGTGTGTGTGTGTGTGTGTGTGAGAGAGAGAGAGAGAGAGAGAGAGAGAGAGAGAGAGAGAGAATGGATAGGAGTGAATGTCTTAAATATAAGTACACTATTCAAGGAAGAGTGATATTAGAGAGAGGAGCCATGCAGTCGAGGTGTTTGCCAAGACAGGATCCAGAAGCTCCATCAACATCAAGCGGACTTGAACTACTCAATTCCCCTGATTTTTTTCAAGTTTGAATTGAAGATCAAGTTCCACGTCTGTCCTGGCTAGTTTTATGTCAACTTTACACAAGCTAAAGTCATCTGAGAGGAGGGGCCTCAATTGAGGAAGTGCCTCCATAAGACCCACTGTAGGCCAGTCTGTAGGGTATGTTCTTAATTAGTGATTGATGTGGGAGGGCCCAGCCCTGGGTATGTAGATCCATCCCTGGGCTGGTGTTCTGTAAGAAAGCAGGCTGAACAAGCCATTGGGAGCGAGCCAGGAAGCAGCACCCCTCCATGGCCTCTGCATCAGCTCCTGCCTCCAGATTCCTGCCATGTTTAAGTTCCTGTCCTAGCTTCCTTCATGGAAGGACTACAATGTGGAAGTGTAAGTCAAATAAGTCCTTTCCTCTTCAATTGCTATTTGGTCATGGTCTTTTGTGCAGCTATAGAAACCCTAAGTAAGACAATGTCCCCAAATGTCTCTCCAGTTGTCCCAGTACTTATTCAAAAGTTAAGCGGTTCTCAAATGGTTTGAATTATATAATTCCTTGTGCAACAAGATCTTCTGTTACACATTTTTTCTCATCATTTAAACACTTGCTAATGTTTGTTCATTTAAAAATCAGTGTCCAGTGTCACATAGCTTTATTTGTAGAAGTTCCCAATGTCTTCACTAAGCCTCTGCCATCAATCCAGGCCTGCGCGTGGAGATTTTTTTTTTTTTTTTTACAGAATTCAACAGGTGATTCTTTGTTTCTTTTTTTCATGTGACTTTTAAAATTAGCTTAACATTCATCAGAATGTTTGTGATTACAGCAAATATACTGCTTAGGGAGTGTTGATATATTTATTGGTTGAATCTTGCTACCAAAAGCAAACTCTTTCTTTTTATTGTTCAATCTATTTTCTAGGTATGCCTTTTGGAAGTGTTTTTAGGCATCCTTGAATATGGTTTGCACATTATGATTATTGCTATTTATTGGACATAAGTACATAAAATTATGTAGGCAAATGCGATATTTCTAATTTATTATACACTATGTGTGAGATGTATAAATATCATAAATAGCTCTTCAATTCTGTGTTTTAGCTGGATATTCTCTATAGTGACCAATAATAGACTTTTGTTGTCTTCATATACTTCCTATACATCTATAGATACTACTCTGCTTAATTGCTTAATTCTCTTTATGCAAAGTAGGGTTTCATTAATTCTACCAGGTTACCTAGTATCCACTCATATAATAGCAAGTAGAGTCTTCTGCCTTTTTCTTCCAGTCCTTAAGCATCTAAATGTTTTTAAAAACAGAGCTGGAGAGATGCCTCCGTGGTTAAGAACAACTGTTACTCTTGTGGAGAAGCCGGGTTCAATTCTCAGCTCCCACATGACAGCTCACAACCATTCATGACTCCAGTTCCAGGGGATCCAAAGGCTTCTTCTGACTTCTGCTGGCACCAGGCAGATACACGCTACACATACATACAGAAGGCAAAACATTCACATGCATAAAGTAAATAAATTAAGTAAAATAGTTATAACTCTATTGGCTAGCATGTCAAATAGCTTATAAAAGTTGAAGCAAGAGTGGGTGGTAACTCAGTCTGTAAAGAGTCTGTAGCCGATTCTTCCTAATGAAGGTAGCTTGTCACTCAGCATTTTCTGACCACACTAGAGTTGCAACTACTGGCGTTATCTGTGCTCACCTTCAAAGTGTTAAGTACATTGAAGCTCCTACTGTGTGCTTTGTTGGGACAGATGATATCAGTTTACTTTCAGCTGTTACCAGTGAGATATCATAAGCTAATTACAGTTTGCACAGCTATTCTTTTCCCCCTTGAATGTTCCCTTCAAAGCCCTTTCATCTCTGATTTCACTCTTCTTCCTTTGATCCCCTGCCCCCACCAATAATGCCCACAGACTTGTTTACTGTTACATCCTGTATCTCTTAGTCCATGGCCTGAATCTTTCTCCTCCATTATAATCCCAAGAACTTGAGCCGTGCTCAGCTCTTATGAACAGCCCACAAGGGCCAAAGCTTGGCATGAGCAGACACATGGCATTGTCAGACATTGAATGGAGTCAGAGGCACTACATGGGCTGTCCAATGGGACTTAATATTTTTAAATTTATTCTTTGCCAGTATCAGACACACATGCACACCCATGCACACACACACATACACACACACACACACAAACACACACACAGAAATAGACAGACAGAGAGAGACAGACAGACAGACCGATAGACAGATCTTATCCCCTCTCCATTACTCTCTATCTGCCCTCAACAACTTATTTTTCCAAAACCCAACTGAAAGGGGCATTTAATGGCACTGTAAATTATACTTTGGGGGACAATAGGCGGTTCCTAAGCATGTTTGTGGTTTCAGCTAACTCAGAATAAGACATTTTAGGTTGTGCGCTACATCGATCTGGTTTTATAGCTTGTTAGTCATGAGAGAGAAAGCCGATGAAATTATTTTCCGTTTGTCAGCAGCTGTGCCCCATCCATTCCGTTAATAAAAACTACGAAGGATTATACAGATAATATATTCTCTTCAGAACATTCTTACATAAGAACTTCCTTATTTTTCTGATCTTTTCCCTCAAAAAAATTTAAATTTCAACATGTCAGACTCAAATCTCCTTTGCCAACTTAAAAGAATTCACATTGTATCTTCTCAGCAGTTGCAACGTATCTATACTATATTTGGAAATAAATTTATTGGAAAATTGTAAGAACTGCCCCGAGAAAATTATAAACCTTTGTTGGGAGAGAGTTCATGAAGCTCTGAAAAGAAAGTCTTAGCATGTCTATGATGAGGAATATTCATTGCTAAAACTGTGTCAATTCATCATAAATTGAGCTATAAGCATGCGTGTTTACAATCCTACTCCTTTGTTCATTTTACAGTTCGTATGGAAAAGGCAAGGACCAAGCACAGCTAAATGTATCCCCCAAAGGTTAGATGTTGGAGTTAAGAATATTCTAAGATAGAAAAACCATAATGCTGAATTATAACTCAGACAATATGGTCTGATGGAGAAATGCGCACGGTGATTAGGGAAGTGGAGGAGGGAGCCTGGGAGTTGGCCGGCTTCACAGTGAGCACTGAAAAGCTGGAGAAGGAATAACCACAAAGTCCCCAGAGTTATGGGGAGATGATCTCTTTTCACAAAAAAGAAATCTGATCCCCCACCCCATATGTGAAATTTTAATACAAGATGAATGAAGAATTTCAAAGCCTAGGCTAAAAATTTGTAGGAAAATATTTATCTCAAGGATGAGAATTATGTCTTATATAATGTACAAAAGGTTTTAACCACCAAGAAATACCAAAAGAGTAGATCTCTTTTAACAATTTTTCTAAAGAAAATGAAAACAGAAATAGGCTGTTTATAGAAATGGGGTTTATTTTTATTTTGCTTTCTAAAAATGGTTATTATTGAGTTCTTTTGTGTGGATCAAATATCACAGCAGAATACAGAAAGCAAAGAGCCAGCAACCTCTAGGCTTCCCAAGGACATCTCCTTCTGTCCATCCACAGCCAAGTCGAGAACCTACATTACTTCTAAGTTCTTTGCAATGTGAGATGGAAATACATGTGTAGGGCCCTCACTGATGCATTTGGAGAGTGTGTGCCCAGGAAAATGGAATTGAAATGTTTTAGTAAGAGTCAAGGGCCCAATCCTTGAAGCGGATGTCTTTAGAGTTTTCTATAGCATGTAATTACAACACAATAAGACTCAAAAGCATTTCAATAAAGTGTAGGTGGAGGAGAAGGACGCTGCTTCAAGAGCTTCATTAGCTTTCTGCAGACTGAGGCTCTCCGCATTGGGAGGAGTCCTGTTTCCCTTGCTTCTGAATCCATTTTAACCCTCCATGGGGTCTGGGCAGTCAGAGAGCAGCCAGCATACTCAGGGAAACTAAGAGCTGGGAAGAAAACAATGGGTTTCTAAAAGCCTGTTCACTCATGGTTTCCAGGATGGTTTGTCCTAGTGCCAATCTCCGAGGAAATGGTAGGATCCTCTGCTTTTGTTTCTCAAAGAAGCTTTCTCAAAACAGTGGCTTTGACTCCCTTTCATACTGTCCTAGAAGTTGATGATATGATTTCTGAGTCCTGTGGTTTAAAACTATGGCTTTGGAAATATTTAATAAGGGGCAGGGGGAGCAGGGGGCTTTTCCTAGTAATGATGAAGAGCAAACAATTATCCAGAGGAGACATCTGTACAATCTTGTATTTCTTCCTTGAAGTTCCTACTGCATGAGACTGCTACAAACATCCCGTGGTCGGGTAGAAGGAGCCTATTTGGCCTTTGAAGCCATATGGGTGATGGGGAACCTTACCCTTAACTTCAATGAATTTCTCTTAGTTTCGTTTCACCAAGCATACTTAAGCTCCTTCTCCTATACTGTATGGTTTTCAAAACATCTTAGTGACAAACCATACAAATGCTCCCCTCAGATTATAGTCTTCTCTTACAACAGACAGTGGTGAATGCGGAAACTCATGATGGTCCGAGAAGCAGAAAGCCAATGACAGATATGAGCCCACCCCTAAACAAGCTGCTTAGACCCTCTTAGGTTCAGGGACGAGTGTGGAAGAGTGGACACAAAGTGTATAAGAGCCAGAAGATAGGTTGGAGGGGTATAAAATGCTATCTCTGATACTCAGTACAACTACTGTAATCTGATCATTAGCTCATACACAAGGTAGCACCAGGCCCACATGAGATTAGTCCTATCAATAATCAGGCAAGGAAGGGAAGGGCTTCAGGGCCCTATACGGTATCTCTGAGCTATTAGCCATTGATAGATTCTGGGAGGGCATGGGGAACACTGTCATTAGTTGTGTACCGGCTACTGAGCTCATATTCCAGGGCTTAGCTCCAAAGCCACAGTCACACGGATGTCCCTAGTCAATCTTGGTGTGTCACAAAATAAAACAAATAGACATGAATGTATGAGAGAGATTTGTTGAGGGGAAGAATGTAGACAGGGATGGTAGAGCTGGGGCCATTAAGAGTGCTCAGCGTGCATACTACATGTACGGGAAATTGTAAAAAAAATAAAAGAATTAAAACATTAAACTTAACAATGTTTAGAGTTCTTCTGGAAAAGATACATTTTGATTGGTGACAATCTACACTGTGATTGCAGCTTAAATTGTATTTCCTACCTTATCAAGTCTTTTATAGGTCCATTTTTTATTAAATATTATTAATAATATTTTCCTATGTATTAGGTATATAGGAACAATATGACACATTCTTCTCTGTGGAGAGCATATTCTTTATAGGCATGGTGGTATATACATAGGGGAGAGAGAGAGAAATATATATAAATATATATATATATAATGTGTGTGTGCGTATATATATAGTACACACACACACAAACACACACATACATACACAATATGTTCACACCTATATACAAGACATTGTGGATGTTAGGTGTCTTTTGTTATCTCTCTCCATTTTATATCTCTCATTTGAACTCTGTACTTTTTGATTCAACTGGTCAAGCTGGTCAGCTTGCCCCAGCCATCCCCAGTCTCTGTCTCCCAAGTGCTGGGGTTACATGTGCGCTGTCACCTTTGGATGGCATGTGTGTGGATGCTAGAGAGCCCAACTCTGGTCCTCCTCATCCTTTCATGGGAAGTACTTTACTTTCCAATCTATAGTACTGAGACTCCATATGTTTAAGGAAAACTATCTACGTAACTAGCAAACAAGGGGTAGAGATGGAACTGCTGTCTGTGGTGCACCTTATCCCACCTTCCATGAAGAAGCGGCTATGAGGAGTGACAGGTAGAGAATCAGCAGGATAGTGCCAGGAAGATGACACAAAAGTTGTAGGATCTTTAATGATGAATCCAGAGTCAAGTCCCCAGGGCTCAGACCTCAGAAGGCTTTTGAACTTGGCTGTAGAACAGACTATGAACCTTCAGAGAAGATAGGGGCAGTATGTTTAAAGTCTGATTGCCGCAGATGCTTCAATTTGAGCAAGCTCGTGGCTCTCCGCACTGGTGCGTAGATGTACTGGGAAAAGAAGACTCTAGAACTGTTTGCCTGGGCAAACTGAGTATAGGCTAGGACACCACCAGGACCAGGAGCAGGGGACATGAGCTCCGGTTAAGTAGTGGGTGGCAACGGAAGGCTGCTCAGCGGTACATTTGCGAGCTCCAACTTTGCATTTTATTGCAATACTCTCCCCAACTCAGTGAGACTGAGTCGTCAATCTCCCCGTGCCTCAGTTTCCTTTTCTGGAATAGCACTTTTCTCGTGGGGTTTGTAAGGATTTGATAGTTGTTTCATGCCTAGGCTGTGTCCATTGATATCTCATTTCAACTCAATAAATGTAAATGTCATAAATATTTTAGCATTGTTGCTGGGGCTGAGATTGGATCAGTGCAAGAACAAGAAAACCAGAAAGAGTATTGCAAGAAGTGTGGTCACCAGGGGTGGAACTTAGTGACTAAAGAAACTAAAAAGTGAACACATCTACCTTCTCAAAGAAGCTAGGGAGTCTACGGTATTTTGACTCTGTGCTTCAAGTATCATTTTGAAGACTTTGATTTCCCTGTTTGCACTTAGAGAATTGCTGGATCACTTTAGAATTGGAACAAGATTTAGGGTGGCACTTTTGACACTGTGTTTTGTGGGGCTCTCACAGAAGTGGCTGAGGGGCTTGCCTTGGAAGAAAGAGGATGAATTGGGTCTCTGAAAGCATTTTCTCAGCTCTTTCAGCACAGAGGAATTTTGCTTCTATATTATAGCTGGGGGCACTACGTATTACTTAAGGAGACCCCACATCTAAAGATGGGTTGAAGTCATTCATTCACCCGAGTCTTCTTATTTTAAGATGAGAATGGAATTCTAGAATTGCTCAGGGTGGGACAATCATCTATTGACAGGAGAGCCATAATGGAAGACCCACTCTCTCTCCTCACTGTGCTCTTTGCCGATTACACAAGACTACCTATTGTTGCCCCATACAAGGCCACTGCACCTTGGATTTTAGCAATATCAAAAGAAATTTTAGAAAATATGCTTCCAAATTAGTAACTTTATACAAAAAGAATTTTTTTTTAAAAATCAATGATGTCCAATTGTTTTCTTATTGGTTATTTTATTTATTTACACTTCCAAAAAGAATTTCTAAAAGACGAATTATCAATGACATTGTCTGATGAGTCTTTGCTTCCCCGACCCCTCCCAAAACTACTCATTCAGCCTTTGCCAAGTCAGTGCATTTATTTCTTGTGTATAGTTTCATTTAACTAAAACTTAGATTCAGAAGCATGAGATGAAGGAGTTAGGAATTGCAAATTGTATAGCACGGCTACACTTGGTGGAACTCACCTGTGATCTCAGTGCTTGAAAGGCTGAATCAGGAGCATCGCAAATTCAGGGCCAGCCTGGGTTACATAATGAGGCCCTGTCTCAGAGAAACAAAACAAAAAGAACCAAAAAGAAATCAATGAGCAACATCAGAGACCTTATGGTTGGTTTAAGGCAAAGACTGTTCATAGTAAGAGACAAAGAAAGAAATGAAGAATGAAAGAGGCAGAGACGCACAGTAGTGGTAAGCTGGAGGGAAGATGCTGAATGATTGATTGTAAACAGAGCATTAGAGGTCCTTTCACATAGAAATGTCAGGAGGCTTAAGAGGAAGATCGTGTGTAGGCAGTTTCTAAATTTACTTTTTTACAAAACATTTCTAGCATTGTTTGGCCTTCCTTATTAGTCTTTCTATTGATGCTCAAAGTCAGAACACATTCTCCTGTCAAAAGAACTGTCAAATAAAAAGTTCTCATTTAAACACATATGTCTGGGTGACCTCAAAACATATTACTCAAGCCTCAGATGGCGTGTCACCTCTTCAAGGACAATCTTGCTCAACCCCTCTCAATGACTTGCTTGGTTCATTCTCAATAGTTACAGAAGACCTTGTTCATGCAGTTACATATCTGCTATACGCCTGTCACACTTGACTGTAAGGTCCAAAGAAGGATCTAGGAAAAGCATGGGACTCATTACTATGTCAGTGGGTAAAAATTTTGCCTATGGAATGACTAGATTACAGCAATCTTATTTCCTTGCTGCTGGGCAGACTTCAGGAGGCATTTGCCCTGTGAGTCACTTGAAGGCAAAAATCAGTACAGAACAAAAAAGCCTGACTTGATAGTTAATGAATGAAGGAGTGAGTAAATTAAAATTGTCCCTTGTATCCCTAAGGTCTATCAGAGAGTTAGGCATATATAATAGACATGCAAAACCATGCTCAAACAAAATTGCTTTAATGAGCAAATAAAGTTATGAATTGCATTTTCTTTTGCAAAACAACAAAAGCCAGAAACTCTTCTCACATATATAAAACCACATTCTTTCATTCATTCATGTGCCTTTATCCCAGTTAGCCAAACTAGCTCAACTGAGGACAGTGGAGAAAAACACATCTACTTTGTAGAATTGTGAGACATCCCAACAAAGGTGACTAAGGCCATTTTCCTTGTGGTCCATACTTGATGTGGGCATTGTCAAAGATCAGCCAAATCTCTTTTCTGGATATTTGATTTGCCACAATCATGAGAGGATTTTTTCATCTAGAAATTTACTTTAGCTCACAAAGTATCTAAATTGAACAAGCAAACTCAAGTGGGTTATTTTCTACAGAAGTGCAGAATCCCATCTCCCTTTGGTAAACCATTGAAACACAGAAGTGTGTTTTACACATTCTGATAGAAACATCTATAATAACCAACTCCAGCCTCTTGCCTCTTTTTTTTTTGCTACTTTTTCACCCAAAAGTGTAAGAAAAGAATGCACATTGACACTTTTTTTTTCTGTTAGACAATGTCTCTACTTAAGAACACTTTTGACTAGCAGCTCCCTGGTGTATTAAGAGTAAATAGCAAAGACTCCCAGGAAGCTTTTACTTCGGTGTGACAGGTAGGTTCATAAAGATAATTGGACATTTTTTATGAATGCTTGAAGTTCATTTTAAGACACACCTGTCAGTAGGTCAATATAATATTCCCTGTGTGATTTCTACAACGACCACTTTACGTTAACATGAGCACATTCCTAGGTGAGTCGTAGAGGTATCAATTATTGGTCCTTTGTGATTGGAGTCTGGTGAAGGCACCCCCTGACTCCAACAAGGCTGGTGTTGACACTTGGAGGTGGCAGTGAAGAACAAGGGGAAAGAGAGAAAGATCTTTTCGGCCTGACATCAGGATGTGATTGATGGGCAGGGGTAGTAAGACCTTCATTCTGGAAGGAACCACATGGGAACCAGATGTTCGTGGGTGGCTATGACAGCTGACATCTTCTTTAGTGATAGTGTTTATGCTCTCATAAGGTAGGCATTAGAAGGTGAACACCTGGTTTCTCTCAAATGGACAATATCTAATGACATTCCATGACAAACAATATTATTTTCTTTGTTTTCAATGAATATGAACTTAGTTATACTAAGTGAATCATTTGCACACTTTTCATCTTTTAATTTCATTGGAGACCTCTTCACTGGGCTTTCTATTGATTGGCTTTCTTGATTATAGTTTCTCTCAAGTTTTAAATATCAATTAGTCAAACAAACAAACAGAAAGAAAGCTAACTGCAGACATACACTAAGAAAAGACAAATGCTGACAATTTCTCTCCCATGGCCCAGTGTCCCAGCTCCTTCCACATGGTCTGCTACCTCTGGAGGGTGCTTTGAGAGTCAGCATTTCTAAACCATTGCTGGATCACTGCATGCATTTACTCTCTTAACCATCCTCTGTGAGCAGGGCCGGAATCTTTCTGTCTCATAGCAACTCTTATCAAGGTAATGGACCAAGAATCATTTCCACTCGAAACACAATCCTTCTAAATGAATCATGAGATATGGTTATCTCCATTTTCCCATAATAACCTCAAGAAGATGGTCCTCTGGCTATACCCTCAAAATTGCCTCCTGTTTGTGTTTATTTTATTCCATTTTCTCTTTAATTTTCTATCTAAATGTGCCCTCTCTAAGAGGGCTGATGGGTTTTGGTAGCTATTGTTATATTGGTAACTCGTTTTCCTTGGCATACACCTTGTTAAAGGACACTCATGTATGGCCAGAGAGTTTTCCAAAGGCTGCTAGGTTTCCACGTGGGCAGCCTGAAGATTGAACATCAGGGAGATAGACTTCCCTTAGAGAGAGAGAGAGAGAGAGAGAGAGAGAGAGAGAGAGAGAGAGAGAGAGAGAGAGAGAGAGAGAGTCAGCCCTGTTCATTCTTACATCTTTCCTCCATTGCCTTTGTTCAGTATAGTATTTAAAAGAAAACCCCAAAGCTACAGGTGCTTCAAAGAATCAGAAACAAATGATTCTGGGTCATTTTTTTTTGTCAGCTTGGAATCAGCTGTTTAATGCTAGGTCTCGTTATAATGATGGGGACTTTCATCTCAATGCTTTAAGGGTTTCTCTTTTCACTTATTTTTTTTTTTATAAATCCCCCACTTTTGGAAGTGCTGCCTTTGGGAACCTCAGTATATTGAGACAAAGGCCTCTCTGCAGAATGGGAAGCTCCGGGGAACCCTCTTCTCTCACCCCTATCCCTACTGAGCCTGCCTGATATTTGAGACTATTGCCTCTTATGTTTGACTTTCTTTAATTTATTATTTGAAAAATTCCTCCCTGTA
Source organism: Uromys caudimaculatus (assembly GCA_028551405.1). Lineage (NCBI taxonomy): Eukaryota > Metazoa > Chordata > Mammalia > Rodentia > Muridae > Uromys > Uromys caudimaculatus. Next base: position 25,515,355 of record CM052717.1, on the reverse strand, counting down.
TACATGCATCTGGACCATCTCCAATTCTTTCTTGACCTACAGTTTTACTGTATTTTTGTGAATTTTTTTTATGAATTCATCCCAAGTCCTTTTGCTATCAATCCTTTGATAATACCTTTTAGGATCTCTGCCTCAACCCCAGTGCATACTTCAGAGTCAGTTTCCTGCCTTGGGGGACATTCACTTTTCTTCCTTTCCATCCCCAGGGACGTCACTTCTGGCCCACAGACTTTTGCTTGTCTCTCTCGGTTTCTCTGAAATGTCAACACTGCTGACACCTCTTTGCCTTGAGACGTCCCTCCTCCCTGGCTATTTCCCATCTCCTGGACTATAACTCCCGTGTGACCCCACCTAGATCATCTTTGTCTTGACTGCATTGCTCTGAGTTGATGTCTTTCCTTTCCTCTGCATACTATTCTGGAAATGTCTATGGCTGCATCTAAGGATGCATATGTTTTTCCAAACTCTAGATCCACCATTTCCCAAGGTCCTTCTGGATTTTTCAAGGTCTATTTGTAAGTACAGTTCCTACACCCTTTGGCTATTTAGTAGCTATATCTACAGAGGTAAATATATCATTGTGTCCCAAGTGTTTTTCTTTTTGGCTTAGAAGGAAGTTGGGGCAAGGAGGGACAGACACTCCTAACATTTTAGTTACTTGAGGATAGTAATGGTTTCTTATCCAGATCAAGTTCAATGTAAGCATCTTATTTGGTATGTGACCTTCTGATTGAGATACCTAGAATCTTCTAGATTCCATCTCTGTCTTCTATTAGGTCTTGAGTCTCCAGATTAAGGTATGAGGTGGAGAAAAGATTAGGAAACACATGCCTGCTTCTTAATTGATATTCACCACAGAGGTGATTTCAACAGCTCCTTCTTATTTTCCATCGGCCAGAATCTAGTGACACTCCCATCCTTTCTTTCAAAGAGATGGAGAAATAACATCTACAGGGAATTCTGGGAGGGCAATGGAAGGCATATGGTGAGCTATAGCTTGTGCTACTGTTGTCTTCTGACTAGCAAATATCCATTTTCTACACAGAGCATGCCCGCTGACCCACTGAGATGTTGCATGGTCCCACCCAGATCTGCCATTCAAAGATGCTTCAACGATGCACTTTGCTCTCTGTTTTGTTAGCCTCACTCACAAGTACAGCCAGCAGCCAGTGGAGGAGCAAGGGCCAGACTCATACTACAAAAATGTTTATCCAGGCAAATGGAAGAACGGCAGACTCTATTTCTTACTCCCACTGAAGTGTAGACTCTCATGGCCAAGCTTTCTCTCACCCTTCCATGGAAGCTGTAGGTTCCAATGGTAGATTTGGGGTGTTTCCCAGGGAAAACTTTTAGATTTTCTTTCAGCCTATACGTGGTTTGGAGTTTCTTTTTCCCATGATCCTCTATTGTAGGTTCTCTCTTTCAGTGTCCTCATTGGCCACAGCTGAAGCAGAGGTGAGAATCTTGATTGCACACAGAAGCTCCCTGTCAATGCATACTGAAGACTTGACGGTTGGAGACGTCAACAATCAAAAGCTTCATCTTATAGTTCATGCCTTCTGTTTGTTTGATAGGTCAGCTGTCTCAGAATACAGATGGCTTCTTGATAGCTCTATATGCTGAAACTTAAAGGCACCTAAAGTCGTTATTTTTTTAAACATGATTATCTAGATTGCTAATTTTACTTTATTGTTTATTTTTAACTAAATTGCATAAATTCTGTGTCTATGGTGTACAACACAAAGTTTGGAGCTGTGTGCACACAGTGGAGTAGCTAAGCTAATTAATGTAAGCATTATCGCACATAATTATCACTTGTAATAGTGAGGACACTTGAAATCTCTTCTCTGGACAGTTTCCCTGTGTATGTGCACTGCTGTTCAATGTGGCTCTTGTTTTCTTTCTATTCAACAGAACCTTAAATCCTTTGACTAAGTGCCCCTTTTCTTGCCCAGGGCAAGCACCATTCTACTCTCTTTGTCTAAGAACAAGACAATTTTGGATTTCACGGGCATGTGGAATTTGGTGATATGTGTCTTTCTGTGCCTGCCTTGTTTCACTTAAACTGATAGTCTTCAAGTTCATCCACACTGTTGAAAAGGACAGTATTTCCTTCATTTTTAGGGCTGAGTGATATTCCATTATGAACATATATTTATATACACCATGTAGTCTTTAACCATCCATCAGTTAATGGGAACCTTAATTGCTTCCACCTCTTGGCTACCGTGAGTGATGTTTAAAAGAACAAGAGAGTGCAGGTAGATAGGCGTATATCTAAACGAGCCTACTGGGTGAGGCTATTTGGGTCCTATTACTATTCTCTGTTTTTCATTTGTTTGGGAACCTTCTGATTGCTCTTTATAAATGCTGTGCCAATTTTCACTCCTACTAATAATGTGTAAGGGTTTTTTCCCCTCAACTACATGTCTTGTGTGTGTGTGTGTGTGTGTGTGTGAAGGTCAGAGGAAAAAGTCAAGTGTCATTCCCCAGAGACACTGTTTACCTCATTTTCACACAGACCTGGAATGTTTCAAGTATTCTAGGCTGGCTGGCAGTGAGACCCAGGGATAATATTGTACCCACGACATTTGGCTAGCGCTTTACTGACTGGGCCATCCCTGCAGCCTCAAGTCTGATGTTTGTATTTACTGCTTAGTCATGTAGCTTCCTTTACACGGGTTATAGTTGACCATCTTAAGGGTGTTGATAAGTGTGAATGGGAAGATTTGTGTGTGTGTGTGTGTCACCCTTTGCTATGAGACCAAGGGACACTTTTCCCTCTGTCACTGTGAAACTTTGAAGAAAGCCCAGATCCTTAGATGCTCAAGTTCTTTGTATAGAGTGGTGTGGTTATTTCCATGTAACCTATACATAGCGTCGCCCATTCTGTCCTGTCTTCAGAGTATGTGAGATGCAGGCGCAGATGCAGGTGCAGGTGCAGATACTATCTATGTAAGTGGTTACTATACTATATTGTCTAGGGGAAAATGGCCAGGAGACAAACATGCTCCGCAGAGGTTTCCATCACAGGCTGACAATACAGTAGAGGGTTGATGGAGTCCACAGGCGTAGGAACCATGGGTGCGGAGGGCTGACTATAGTCTGTAAGCTGAGCAGTCCTCCTGGGCCTTTCATACTTAATGTCCTTTTCAATTCCATCTCTTTATACTTCCTTGAGATGGGAATGGTTAGCACTGACGTCCTTGCCAGCGTTTCAGTGCCCGGTTTCCCTTCCTTCCCTTCAGCTTTTGCTTGAAGATCACATGAGTTCTATGTGCACTCACCATGTACTTCCTTCCTAATGGCGACACAGAGCCACTGCCTACCATCATCCTGACCACTTCTCCAGGAGTGCTGCCTGCCTCGCAGGTTACTCCAGGGCAGTGAGTTTGCAGCTCAGCAGCAGGAGCCTCTCTTGCTGCTTCCTGGTAATTTGCCATTATAAAAGGAGGCATCATGTACTGTCCTTTCCTCTTCCAAATGCCAATATGTTCCTTACTCTGCCTTGGCTTATATATTCCTTATTGGACCTCCAGTCCAATATGGATGACTCTACCTCTGAGTTCACTCAGAGACAAACAGAGTAACTGGTTCAAAGCCACACAGTCAGTAAACAGTGTCACCAAGAGTCAAACCCAGGCAGCTGGATTCCAGCATCTGAATCACTTTCTTTTAAAAGTTCACACCTTTCGAGATTTTATCACCTGCCAGTGTCAGGACCTTCTTGCCTATTACACATCTGGGAATCACTCAAATGTATGAATATTCATGTAATCGGCCTATTTCAGATCATGTGCTTCATGAAAGATCAAGTAGCATTGGAAATACAGGTTTTGGTTTTGGTTTTTTAAAATACAATTGATATCACCTCTGTTGATTTTTAAATGGCGTCTTAATTTGTGACCCCATTTTCTAAGCATGCTGTACATTTTGCTTTCAAGACAGCTAAATGTTAAATGATCATTCATTGTTTTATTAAATGCTTTACATTGATCTCCTGGGCCTTCTCAGACGCCATTTCCCATTTCCCTTTTACACAAAGAGAACTTTTCATTCTGTAGGATGAGTTTGCCTTAATATATACAGTGCAGCATGGGTCACCAGAGCTTTTTGTTTCTCCCAAGGCTTCTGAAAAACAGACTTTCAATTTTATAGAGGAGAAACTTCCAGAACATACTATGAACAAATTCTCTCTCAAGTCCTGCTCCTTCCCTCATGACTGAAGGGCAAATGGATCACATTTGAAGAGAGTAAGTGGCTGAACAAGGCTCCCCACAAGGGGATTCCGAGGTGCACGGAGAGTCACATTGATATGATACCTAGAGAAGCTGGTCATGGCAGCATGTCACGTCTCACAGTGGGAGTTGTGGGCTGGTCTGCCTGCTAAACTATTCTGATCTATGACTGACGCTGTGCTTCCCTTAAGAAGACAACTTGTTTTTTTCCATACCCCATGTGTTTCTCAGCCTCAGCCTCAGAAGCATTTCATGGATTTAGACAAATCTTGTCTTACCGTAGCGTCAACTCTAGTTTCATAGTTATACCATCCATTTCTGGAACTTTCAGGGCATCTGTTTATTTGAAAATTAAATTCATTGCCTGAGTCTGATTTTCTCCTTGATGTTAGCGTAGAACAGGATTTCAGACAACTAGGAGGGATTCCTTTATGTCAGGCAGGTGACAAGAGTCTGCCTTTGGTGTCCATACCGATCTGTGCTGGTACACAGGTTGATGCAGATCTTACTCACTGGATCACCAAGCACCAGCAGTAATGAAAGACCCATAGGTACCACCCCATCACACAGTGAGCAGGAGTCAGCCACGATGCCGTGTTGTACTGTGGTGTAATGGGAGTATGAAAGGGCATACATTTTACTTAAAGGTAGGTGGCTCTAGTGTTTACACTGAGTTGCTACAGTTGAAAGGGGAAGCAAGCTCATTCTATGGAGTTGTCAGCATAAACCTCTTCCGGCCTCTCATAGCATGGTGTAGATAATGTCAATTTCATGGCATTAATTATTCCCCAAGAAGAGCTCAAAGTTCAGACTCCCAAACGTGAAGCATGTATATTTGTATAGCGGGAAGGACGTTGAGATTATGCCTCTAGGGTTAGTAGTCCCTGGGCTCCCTCCACAGGCCCTAACATACCACACACACACACACACACACACACACACACACACACACACACCCCACATGTACACACATCACATACGTACCACACATATTACATGAACGCACACCCCACATACATACATACATACATACTACACACACACACACACACACACACACACACACACACACACACACACACACACACTCATGCACCTAAGGACTGAGTTGAGCCTCTGAGAAATGTACCATTTCGAGTCTCTACCAGTTACTGAGGAACAAGCTCTGTGTATCTCCAGATATTAACTGCTACTTGGAAATAACAGGGTAGCCAGGGAGAAGGGGCTTCAGGGGTTAAGAAAAGCTCCTCAAGGGAAAATGTGGGAGACTTTTGAGAAGGGAGAACTGTTAAGCCTTTCCTTTCTCAGTTTCTGAGCTGAACTTTTGCTCACAGCAGGTGAGCAAGGCTCCCTCCCACATGCAGGCTCCCTCCCCTGCCGCTGTGCAGTCTGTTAAGTAAACAGAGACATTACACTGAGAAAGGAACATTTCTCTATTTTGGCTGTGAGTTGTTATTTTTAAAGCTTCATCCTCCAAACATTTCACCCATCTTTGTTTATTCTTTTCACTAGAAAGAAGATGTACTACTTTTAAAAAATTCAACCACGGAACAAGAAAAACCTACCTCTAGTCTGCACTCTCTAACCAAGGCCAAAAGAGCCTTCCTTCCCTGGGATTACCAGTCCCACCCCCAGAGTCCAGAAGTGTAACTTTCAAAGGTTCCTCTCTGCTCATAGTGAACGCCTGATCATCCCAATTTCTAGTCAAAGTGAATGCATGTGGCACTTTGGATACTCAGACTCCATGTCCATCCACTCTCTGGACGATACTTCTTTCTATTTGTCAATATGTCTCTGCCAGATACTTACAGGTTGTCCCTTGTGTGCGGACACTCCATTGCATAGGAAAACCCAATAAAGTTAGACTTCTAATCCAATTGATTGAATACTGATCTGGGTTGCTTCTGGGGAAGGGAATATATTCACTGCATTATATTTATCTTTTTCTTTGTCATCTTGCTTCCATTCTTGATACGTTATCAATACTCGTGCCTCATGCCTCTCTTGTCCTACTTATTCTGATATCTAGGCCAATTAGTGGTACAAAATAATTCCTTGGTAAGCCTTGTGGGATAACTTAAAATAGAACAAGAAGGGAAGATAAAAGGAATTGTGTTGTTGGTGTTCTTTTCTCTGGTTGTGTGGTCTGCCTTACCTGTTTGGGTCTAAATTCCCTGATGTGAAACATGAGAAAAACCAACACATTAACCTTGCTGGACAGGAACAAATATATTGAAAGTATCTTGCATATTTCAGGTCAGTGTGAATAAAGGTGTTTTGATTAGTAAGTGACACTAATAATCACTTGCTGCCTGGAAGAAAAATAGTAAGCTCAATCCTGTCTTAGCAGTCACTCCACAAGGTCCCAAAGGCTGGTGACACAACTCTGTGAACATAGGGAAATCTGATGAATTCTGTTCCTTAAAGGGTGAGTGTATGGTATTAGTTATATCTCAATGGAGTTTTCAGAAAAATTAATGTATCTCAGGAGATCAAAGATTGAAACAAAAATGTATGGAACTCTTTTGTAGAAGTAAGCATAAGAGAATTTTCATATGCTACCAAATGGAGAGCATCGTCTAGATGCTGTTCTAGAACCAGAAATTGGAAGCTGATGTGCAATAAGTATTTTGTAGGAAAAAGATGCCAAGAACAAAATTAAAAGAAATATGTGACAAACCATGAGAAATACCTCTAACACAAACTAATTGCTATAATATGCAAAGAGCTCTTAATAATCAATAAGATATGACCAGTACTCCTAAGGCAAAATGTAGGCAAAGGATAAGAGGAGGAAGGTCAGAGAAAATTTTCTTGTTAATATACATGGGGCTACCAGTGTAGCTCAGTAGTAAAACATTGTTTTCAGCATGTGGCATGTCTACATCTAAGCCTCGGGATTCAAAAAGGAAAGTAGGTTTTCTATCTACTTTTGTATTTATAGGTACAGTGTTTTGAATGTTATATATAAGTTGTCCACCAAAATTAATAATATACATGTCCTTTTGCATGGGATTTTTAATTCCAGAAGTGTGTTTTATAGCTTCCTATCCATGACGTGGGGGTTATTACTGAATGAATTGTTGTAACAGCATGATACTTGAAACTAAACTAAATGTCAACAAAGAAAGAGGCAGCCCACGAGATTTCCATCACATCCCACACAGCAGTCTTCTGGTTAGCAGTGGACCATTCATATAACATATAACGTAAGCCTGAGAGTATAGCGTCACTCGGTGAGGTCGCAAATATTGTAGTTGAAGCGCACTCCAGGAAGTTCACACAGTGACAGAATTACCTAATTAATGATGCATTTCTCAGAACGTGTTCCCGTCAAAGGACACATGATTGCTGGACATTTTGTTCAGTGTTAAGCTATTTCCTCTGTTGACAAGAGAGGAGAACTCTGGGACAGAAGCAAAACCAGTGCTCATGAGTACACTCGTGCTTAAGTCTGAGATGCTTTTTTTAAAAAAAAAAAAAGGCCTAATAAATGTTTGCATATGCAAGACTTTAACTTTTTCTTCTATTTTCAGTTCTCCATATACATCATGCCTGGAATGAGTGAATTTCTTTCATATATAGTATCTCATTTCATTTCGGAACTAACCCTATAGATAAGATGCAGGAGCATGTGATAGCCCCTTGACCTTGTTCATTTGCTAGTTGTTAATACTGAGATTAAAATCAGACTTTAAAGTGAATAAATAAATAATCTTGATACCAACTCTATGGTACAAGATAAAGCCATGACTCACTCCGGGTGATCCAGAGCAAGTCCTTGGCCAACAATTCTCAACTTTTCCAAATTTATTCCTTTCCTCCTCCTCAAGTCCAGTGTTGCATGGACAGGTCTGTCTCTCCTCCAATCGTGCATTCTCACTTCCTGATTGAACCCTGACTCTCTTGGGATGAAGTTGAACAGCCCTCACTTGCCATCCCCTAGAGCACAAGTGACCCCAGCCCAACCACACAGTCCATAGCTGCTGGAGTTTACCTGGTCCTCGAGATTATTTCAAAACACATCAGGAGACACTGTATATTAATGGAGCGCATCTTAGAACACAAGACCTTTCTCCACCCCCATCGTAAGTACAATGTCTAGGACATAGCAGCTGGTCTATGGTCACAACCAAACCTCGAGCATCTTTGATTACCTGTCTGCCGCAGATCTCCACACTCAACACAGAAGACTTGGCCATTGAACATCAGAACTCTTGTAATAATTTTAAGGCTTTGTTGATTAAAAGCATTTTTTTTTTCAAATTTAAATGAATGTTCACCCTTGCTGTAAGAAAGTGAGCTGCCAGTGGTCACTACAGGTTTAAGCCTGGGGGAGTTCCATGATGTGAACTTTACATCTTGCGGAAGTTTTCTGTGCCTTAATGCTTTGTAACATTTCTCTTCGTAGGAATCAAGGTAAATGTGTAGAAGGCATGGTGGAGATCTTTGACATGTTGCTAGCTACGTCAAATCGGCTCCGCATGATGAACCTGCAGGGAGAAGAGTTCGTGTGCCTCAAATCGATCATTTTGCTTAATTCGGGTGAGTTGCCAACCTGGGAGAATTTAATGCCGAGTTCTAGGGAGAAATATTCACTTGTAATTTTTTTCAGCTAGATCCAGTTTACGAATTATAAAGTTTGGTGTTATACATAGAATGAAATGACACATTTCAAATATCATTTCATCGCTCAGTTAGATACTAGAACCATATTGATCAATTATGGTGCATGAAAAACGGTGATTGGGATTGGCTCCTGATCTTTTATTGATCTATTTTTATCCTTGTACACATATGGGGCTACACTTCTTCGTTTGTGTATCCGTAGATAATGTGCACATTAAAACGGACTTAAACCGGGGTAGGGTCCTTGGAAGTCATGACACAGGCCCTGGAGCACAGCTCAGCTGTGGAGTGTGCCATTAGCATGCTCAAGGATCTGGGTTCGATGCCTAGCAAGGATAAGAAAAATAATGCCATCAAGATATTAAGGAGGGTTATTGGAGACAGAACACCTGATTGGTTAAAGATGCACTTGGCTTAAAGACTTAACACAACAACAACAACAACAACAACAACAACAACAACAAAGCAGTCCTCAAATGATGGAATAAGGAGCGCAGTGGATAATGCTTCTGAACATGCATTTCATTTTGTCTAAGTGGCTCATGGTCCTCGGCTACTGAGTGACTAGGAGCCATTGAAGTTTTGTTTAGATGCTCTGTTTCTTCCCTCCCCTCCCCTCTCCTCCCCACCATTCCCCTCCTCTTTGCTCCCCTTCCCTCTCCTCCTCTCCCCTCCCCTCCCTTCCTCTCCCCTCCCCTCCCTTCCTCTCCCCTCCCCTCTTCTTTATTTCCTCTGTAGTGAGGTTGGCTGTTAGGTCACCCAGATAGGTATTGTGACTCAGCCTCAGTTAGCACTCTCATCCTTCCAGCCCCTCTAAGCACCAGCCATCTAGAGCTGCAACCACAGGCACACTAAGCTCAAACACTAAGCTTATCCAGGGACCTTTGTCCTGCAGCCCCAACGTCCTGTATCTCAATGTCATCCTCGAGTAGAAATCACACGTCTTGCCAAGTCTTGGCCTGATTCAGTCCCTCACCCATTATGCTTGGTCACAGATTTCTTAAGACAGAGTGACAGCATGCTCATACACACAGTGTATCAGTTCTCCTTTCACAAGGTCTATCTCCTCCTCACGACCCCAAGACCCTTCCTATCTCCCCCGAATGACAATTTTCCACTCCGGTTCCCCACTGACTCTAGATAGCGGTGTTCCTGTGTTCCTCAATAGTTATCACAGCAATCATCTCCCCTTATCAGCCGAGAAATGGAAATTGGGACTATTACACTAGGCAAGGCCTGAATTGGGGGATGAAGTTCCATGATAAAATAATACGAGGCGATGGGCACTCAGGAAGCGATTATACTCCATTCAAGTTTCTAGTCCCACTCACACGCATTGTGCGTCTTCATTTGAGTCGTTTGTCCTGCATGTTGAAGGGTCCAGATCCCACAATGGCTTATTATTGGATGTCAGTTCTGGGAGTAGAGCCACTCGCCTACACGGCGCCAGGTCCCGATCCCACTCCTTCTTCAGTGAAGGGCTGGCAAGTGTGGAGTGCCTGCATGTGGACAATCTGTTAACTTCAGGGACAGCATGCTTAACAAGTGTGGGAAACTTTTATTATTATTATTATTATTATTATTATTATTATTATTATTATTTATTCCCACTCTAATCAGAAGAGAATAACCCAGACAGGAAGTAAGAGTTGTAAAATGAGCACAGCAGATACATGTGGACACGAAAACTGTGCCCCACATATCTGCATAGCTTTTCCTGTGGTTTTGTTTTTTTCTGTTCTTACAACAGCATGGATATATTTTTTAATATTATGCAAAAAAATTAACAACTATAGATTTGTGGACTCTGAATTTTTACAACCCATTGTATTTCCCACTGTAGAACTCGGTTCCCCCCTCAATCTTTGTGACATTAGATAGGCCTTCACACACTGTCTTTGTCCCTTCTGTCTGTCTCTGAAGCTCTGTGCTCATGCTTATTCTTAAAGGGGTGAGACACTGTTTGACAACCAGAAGCTCTGTGCTTGTGCTTGCTCTTAAAGGGGTGGGCCACTTGGAAATAAAAGGCTCTGCATACCGCAGTGTTGATAGTTATATTTTCATGGGATGATGAGTAGTGGCTTGTCTGTGCCGTCAAGGACAGTACTGACGGCTCAGGAGAGCTGTAATAAAAACAGAAGCAGCTCACCAGCCCAAACAGACAAAACCACTCTTCTCACCACAAAAGTGAGCTGTGTTCTGGAAAGACAGGTCCGTGCCTCACACAGTTCCTAGTGTCTGCTATTGTTCGTGGAAAAGCAGAGGGAAAGGATGAGACACAATGGGCCAGTACTAGGAAATAAAGAGAAATAAAAGTACAATAAAAAGAAATCTGCCACAGGAAGGTTACTGCCGCCCCCCCCACACACACACACACAACTGATGGAGTTCCAGATGTTTCTAAACCCTTAACCAACTCACTACTTTTGAGCTGGGACGACTCCTGACTTATCCTGAGACAAAGCTACAGAGGCTAGGATTCAGGGAACCTAGTTAGAAGATCCCAGGCCTTTCTTGGCTAAGCCTGGGGATTGGGAGGAAGCTCACATTTCAGGCTGAGTCTCTGAAGGCCAGTTCTGAGAAAGTTGCTCATAGTGGCCTTGTTTTTAAGGTAAAATCAGGAGAAATGAAGGGTTTCTTTGAGGGCCTGCTCAGAATGTCTTTCTGGAAGCCACAAGAGGATCTCCAAAGGCCAGAATTTCCACAGATGATCTCTTCACAACTGTTTAGAAGGCATCTGACACAATTTCTATATGAGTTGGAATGATTTATTTGCTTACCAAAGCTCAAGATCATCCATAGGATGACCACAGAGTCCACATCAAAGGAGAGAGGTGGTCTTGGTTAATCTAGATGGGTCTTAGTAAGAAAATAAAAAATCAGCAACAGCTTCAAGGCTTTCTGAGAAGTAGCTGGAGCAAGTCCAAGAGGAGGCCTAGGAGGAAGGGAACAGATGTGCTCAGGGCAGGGGTCTGAGGAGGAGCGGAAGTGAGGGGAGAGTGGGCATTCCAGCCACAGAAGAATGCTGAGGAGCATGTGCCAGACCTGGCCACATTCTTCCTCCTGCCCAGTGTGATCCCAGTTCTTCACAATCATTCAGACACCTACTTCCTGGAGATCAGCTCCCTGGCTAATCCTCCTTCTCTTGACTGGTTTCTTAGTAGCATATGATCTAGCATTTCAAGAGTCAGTTGATTTTAATATTTTTACTCAAAAAATTTCACTTGTTTCTTCAGTAATTCTATATTTATTGCAGTCTCACTAGGATCTTTATGCCAAACATATCCAAATGAATGTTCTGTCTTGTGTGTGTGTGTGTGTGTGTGTGTGTGTGTGTGTGTGTGTGTGTGTGTGTGTGTTTCTTTTTTCTTTAAATGGAACATTCTTTGTTTAGATGTGTATTTCCCAATTTCCCAAAGTGGTTCATTGTTCATTTTGTGTTTCTCATGGTCTTGGGGCCATATACTGTCAACATACATTGCTTCATTCAACTTCTTTAATAGACACTTTGCTAGACATTGCTGGGGGATGGGCTAGAAAAACTTCATCTTGCTAGCCTCTCCTTCCCACTCTGAAGTACCTGCCTCCCAGGTGGACTTTCTCAGCACCTTGGTTTATTTTATTGTTATCAGCAGATCCCTGAGCAGGAGTAGCCTCAGGCAATGAAAGGCAATGAAAGCTGTCATTGTCAAAGAAGAGAGCCTGGCTTCAGTTGAGTAGAACTCAGCTTTGCATAACACAGGGCTTTAGCTTAAAATCCCCCACATAGGCCCTAAAGAAGTGGAAAGACTCAAGGCTAATAGTAACCGGGACTGTAGTAGCTCCCTGGAGACTTTGTTAGTTATACTACTTATTTACATGTTAGAAGGGCCTTGATCATGTGGGTTAGACCTTATATTGACAGACCACAGTGGTAAAACTGAAGGATCACTACTCAGCACTTACTCCTTTATTGTCTTCTTAACCTCAGGCCCCTTCCAAATCCACTCCCAGGCAGAATGCTCCTCTGTCACTGAGTGTTTCCTAAGCCACAGGAAATTCACATATTAAAGCTTTGTGGGGATACAGCTATCCTCTCTCAGGGATGAGCAGTTTAAGCTTCAAGTCAGCTTGACAATGCTATCTATCATTTTTAGAACCATTTCTTTTATTATACACACACACACACACACACACACACACACACACACACACACACACACACACACACACACTTCTGTATATTGTATCTTAGAGAGCCTCTCTCACTTCTTTCTCTGCTAACTTGTCCAGCGGAGCTCAGAAAGCTTCTGCAATTCCTAGTTGTAGCTCTCTGTGCTGTCTTCATCCAGACCCTCTCTCTTCTGACCTTGAGCCACAGGCTAATTCCAGCTACCCAGAAGTCTCAATACATCAAGCCCAGCAAGCTTTCTGGTTGTTCCTGGAAAGTCTTAACGCTGTTGAAACTTGACACCTGTGATTACCTATTCATAGCAAACTCAACTTCCAATGACATTTGTCTTTCAGTGGATGGGATAATGAAACTAAGAGCTGAAACGCATAGACAACTAAAAACCGGAGGGAGAAAAAGAAATTCTAGAAACCAAATGACAAAAATCTCTGTCTGACATTGGTACTCAAGATTTAGGGAGACAAGGCAAAGTTGAGGAAGACCATACATGTTACACATACATTCTACGAGCAGGGCAGCTCTCTTCTACTACCTAGTTCTGTTTTATTAATATGTGTGTCTTGTTTGCAAAGTGCCCTCATGAAAGCACATGAGGCTGAAGCTGACGAAAGCCTGTTAGCCTTTGCTGCATCAATGAGTGGCCCCATTCTCGTTAAAGAAACATTTATTTCATGATGAATTATAACAAGTTTCCAGCACAGAGAGTGTTTGTGCTACCCCCAACCCCCTTGTTCTGGATTATTTGTACTCTGTATTGTTAGACAACTGCTTGGGAGCATTTAGATTTTCAAGTTGAGAAATGAAACAATGATTCAGAGAGGCTCTATATTTAGATAAAAGAACATTTAACAACCATATGACTTTAAACATCAAGGATTCATTAAGTCTCTGCCATTGAAGGTTTCTGACAAGAGCAGGCCTTGGAAATCACAAATGGACACATTGTCAGGATGCCAATGTCTCAATATCAAAGAGTATTCTCTTCTATTCTCTCTTGACTTTTTTGTGATGCCAAGTGTCCTTTCCACAGAGTCTGCTTATTGTCATTCTTTTGAGATGAATGGCACTTCATGGTTGCCAAGTGGTTCACTGTTGGTCCCTCTGACTGAATTCTGCAGGCAGCCAAGTCCACTCAACTTCTGGAGTCTTTCTATTGTCACAACTTCCCATACAACCTTAAACCTCTTGGATGATAATGGTTTTCCTACTAGTGTCCTGTGACCTGATCTCTGTCCTCAAAAAGATCTAGAATTTGGAGAATGGACTCTGCTATTTACTTGATGGGTGGACACCCCAGATAAGCTACTTTCATAACTCTAATGGGTACACTAGTACCCAGCGAGCCCAAGACCTCAGAACTGCCATGTCTACTGAAAGAATGTCCATACAGGAAGTACAGAACCTTGTTCTGCTCCTTGCATGTAGACACAGGGGAACACTACTGTGTTTCCTCCACAGCATACACTTTCCCTTGTATCCTTTTAAAAGAATCCCTCTTAGCAGAAGAAATAATAGTAACTGTTACTATAGAATAAATTCCCAATAGAACATTCAAGGCAGGTTCTCATCCCTGCCATTCATAGTGAAGGGTCCACTCACACAATGAACACACTCTTGCAAGTAGACCATATATATGTCTGAGTTGGTGGCTCAAATCCTATGCAGTCTTTCAAAGATCTCAGCACTTCCTAGAACTGAGAAAGCTGACTATGAATTACTTTTCTCATTGTTGTGACAGACACCTGGCCAAAGAAAGTTACGGTTTACTGTAGCTCACAGGCTAAGGGTGACATTGTGACAGGAAAGCCATACCAGCAGTAGCAAGAGGAAGCAGGTCACATTGCTGCCACCACAGTTAGGAAACACTGATGGACGAATGTTGTGCTTAGCTAGCTTTTCCCTTTAAATGGAGTCCCAGTCTTCAGCCTGTGGGAGGTTGCTACTCAGACTCAGCGCAGGTCTTCTGTCTCCACTTAAACATTTTTGGAAACATCCTCAAAGACAAACCGAGAGTTAGGATTCTGCAACAATTCCAAATCTAATCAAGTCGATGACGAAGAATAATGGTGTTGCTGATCTAAGCTCCCATAGCCTTCAGACACTAATACAGAGAGTTCTGCTTTTCAATATGACATGTTAAATTTAATTCCATTAGGAGGTAATAAGATGGAGAAAGTCAATTTGACTGTGGTGTGCCCAGATGAGGCTTTTGAAAGGTTCCCGGGACTAGTTAAAGCCATCGGGATGGCACCCTATAATTAAAAACTGGTGGCTTTATGAAAAGGAAAGACAGGATTCAGAGTGTGCACATAGGTCACACGTCATATCTCGTGCCATATGATACCATGCATGTCCTGCCAGCATGAAGAGCATCATTATCTATGACCTCTATCCCTTGGACCAGAACTCTGAGTGTAACAGAACTTTTGTCTTTGTAGTTTAACCAGTTCATGGTATTATGGTGTTAGCAACAGAAGATGAACTGACAGACATTTGGTACCAACAAGTGAGGCTGCTAACAAGCAGTTCTTCAAAGTATGGGAATGACTTTGGGACAGGTCAAGAGCAGAGCATGGAAGAATTTGGAAAATCAAGGGGAGCATTATGGGCTGTTTTAAGAAAACCAGGAGGCTAGATTGCTATCAGGAGTATATAAGAGAGAGAAAAGGCTAGCCTTGAGGAGTATATAAGAGAAAAGGCTAGCCTTGTTATACTATTGGAAGAATTTTACTGCATTATGCCCAGGCCCTAAGATTGTATGGAAGGTCAAAGTTGAAAAGTGACTGGTTAGATTATTTGTTGGAGATTTTCTAAACATTAAAACCATATCATTTTTAAAGTCTTACTTTTATTTTTAATTACACATATGTGCATTGTGTGTGTGTTTATGCCTATGAATGTACTGCTCACAGAAGAGGATGTAAGATCTCATGGATGTGGAGTCATACACTGTTATTGGCTGCTTGACACAGGTGCTGGGTATCAAACCAGGGTCTTCAGCAAGAGCAGTACTTGCACTCGACTGCTGAGCCATCTCTCCAACCCCTTCCTGCCATGTTTGTATAGTGACAAACCCCTGTGCCTATATTGAGTAGTGTTACAGTTTATAGTGAGACTTAGAAACAAAATCAAGTAAAGTAGAAGTTTCTGGAAATGGCTAGGGAAGGAGTGAAGGGCACAGGACTAGTGTGCATACAGCTTCCTCCTCACCAAAGACCTGTGCCTCTGCCTGTGCCTGCCTTAGTTGAGACTGTGCTAATTAGCCAAATCATGCAAAGAGGTTCTGAGAGAAACTCAGAAATCCAGCTATGAGGGTTATTTTTAGAAGACTGAGATATTTGTGTATTTTATGTATATGAGTACTTTTGTCTGCACACCAGACATGGATACCTATGCACACCAGAAGATGGCATCAGACGGTTGTGAGCTGGCATGTGGGTGCCGGGAACTGAACTTGAGACATTGGGAAGATCAGTGAGTGCCCTTAACCACCAAGCCATCTCTCCAATCCTGCTCATTTTTCACTTTTAATGAACCCCTTTCCAATTTTAGTTTTTAGTTTGCTCATTTTAGTAGAATGTTTGTTATGGGAGAGAGGTATGGTGGTTTGTAAAGCTATGGGTACACGTAAACTCCTGCTCTACCGACAGCGTATCACACTCTTATCAATCACCATGAATGGACTCCCACACATGTAAGCCACTGTGTCCTGTGGACCATGAGGCAGGTGAACAGAAGTTGCTGGAATGAGTAGAGAGCTGATAGCTTTCTTTTGCCCACACCCTGCTGATATTGTTAAACACCCACAGTCAATGATGTACTACATAAATGCTTCCTTTGGAAGCCACCTCTTAACAATTAGATCTTACGTTATATATAGGTGCTGTGTAGCTTATATTGTACACAGACAACACGACAGTGATCTCCCCTTGCAGATACTTAACATGTTCTCAGGGCTAGCTCTCTTCCATGTTACATTCTACCCCTGATGTAAAAATAGAGCATTATTTTCAAAGAGCAAAACAAGTTATTGAAGAATTCAAGCACATCATGTTAAGTGACTCTTTTGGAGGTAAAGAACCGGGCCCCTCCAGTGGCTTTGCTTGCACTTGGTTCTGGGCCTTTTGGGCATGAACATTCCATGTCCTGGTCACCGATGAGCTTGGAAGAAGCAGTTTGACACATGACTTCACCTTCAATCCAGCTGCACATTGCCCTGAAAAGTGGAGGTTGGTGGTTCCAGCTATGCCTTACCCAGTCTCAATGAGCACCCAAGGATGGAGAGAAGTCTGTGTCTCAGGTACCTGCAGACAGACATAGACATGGCTCTGAGGACAGAGTGTCAGGCAGAATCTCACTGTTTTCATGGACAAGAGTGATGAAAAACACCCAGAATGTCAAATTATTTTTCACTGTGTCAGGGAAACACTGATCCTGCCGGAATGGCCATGTCAATTACTGAGTTAGTTGAACCTCTGTGTCCTCTGAAAGCAAGACACATAGAAGCTTCTAGAGAAACCGTGGTCTTCTGATATTGTCAGGCTTTGAAGCTCATTTATCATTGTAGTTAGCCCTGTAGCTAAGTATAGCTTGGTGGTACATCAGGATTCTTTCCAGCTAGGGAAACCACTGGGTAAATTTTCAGTGACAAATCGGTTAGCTTCATTTCCTGCTGAAACCACAACCTTGGAGACTCTCAGAAAAAGGAGCTACCTTAGAGATAATGGAAATATCATGAGAAAAATTAATAAATAATATCTTCATAACAATCTCTGGATTCTTTGAAAGGCCCACTCACTTCTCACTCAACAACTTGGGTGTTGACACAGTCTATGAAATAATAGGAATAAGAGGCACTTTCTGTATTCTTAAAAGCATTTTCATTCGTTACTGGTTTGCAAAAGTGATGAGCACCCAATGCTTGGAACTTGGAAAATACAAAAAAGACACCAAGAAAAAACATCTCTCAAATCATCCCGATTTCATTCCATGAAAGTAGTCACTGTTAACATTTTGGTGAAAGTCTCTCTATCTAGTTAAAGAGACTCATAGTGGCACATACCTTTAATCCCAGCACTTGGGAGTCACAGGTGAATCTTCGTGAGTTTGAGGCCAGCTTGGTCTAAAGAGAGTTTCAGGACAGACAGTGTTATATAATAGAGACACTGTTTCAGAAACAAAACAAAAAGAGACTCACAGAAGACCTGTCATTTCAACTCCTTTGAGCCACACCATCCTCTGACCTTTTTGGAAAAGCAGAATTGCTCCTAAATTGCTCCTAATATTTTGTCACTATGAAAATTAGTCTAGTGATCTCAAATGTCCAAGAAGATGAGTTCGCTGGCCGTCCTTTCTAGTTTCCTGCAAACCTTAGTGCTAAGAAATTCTTAGTGTGGTGTCTGAGTGCTGAGTCAGAGGTGAGGTGAGTCTGGATTAGAGCTCAGGCTGTGACACTTATTTATCAGCTCAGTGACCGAGTCAAAGACAGACCATTTGCCTCTCTGGAAACATTCTCTAGCCCTTGCATTTGTAAGTCCTGGTGCTTCAACCTCCTACAGTCCTACAATTAAAATGCATATATTTGCATATTTTTCCTTTTTGGAGTTTTTGCTTTTACTGGGACTAGGGAAGTAGTTTGATTGATGAAGTGCTTTAGAATTTAAATCTGTTCTCCAGCAACCATATATAATGTACAACAGTAAATGATTGTAGCCCCAACCCTAGGAAAGAGGGGACAAGAGGGTCTCTGAGATTCCTGGTGACCCACTCTAGCTGCAGGTTTAGTGACAGAACCTGTCTTATTTCTTGCCTTGAGGTTGGGAATAATTGAGAAAGACACCTGAAGTTAACCTCTACCTTCCACATACAAACATACCTACACATACATGCACACAACCCTCTCCTCCACACGCTCGCACGTACATATACAAGCTCCTAATTGCATACGCACAAAATCACTTTCACTATTTAATAGACTTCACATCTGTATTATAGTATATATATATATTTATTATTTCCTAGAGAATTTACCACAACATATCTCGTTTCCCAATTCCTCCCAGATCAACTCACTCCCTCCACTTTGTGTCCTCTTGTTACTTTAATTTAGAAGAAACTGTCTTTCAGCATCTGTCTTGCACCTCTGACTCTTACAGTCTTTGCTCCATTAATTTGCATTGTCCACTGAGCCTTATGTGCAGGGGTTGTGTTATAAGCATATTATTTGGGGAAAAATCCCCCCTGGTCAATTGATCTCTACATTTGACCATTATGGGTTTTTTTATAATGATCTCTATCTACTGTAAAAGAAACTGTTTTGATGAGGGCTGAGAGCTACACTTACCTGTGGGTTTAAGGCCAGGTATTTAAAATGCAGTTAGACGTTGTCTTGGCTTAGGAAACTGCAGTAGTGGGTTTTCTTCTAGATTCCATGGCTTTGCCAGTTACATGCAGATGGTAAAACCTACAGCACCAGTCATGAATTTCCTCCTATTGAGTGGGCTGAAAGTCCAGCTAAATGACTCTTGGTTACCCCCAAGATATGAGTGCCATTATTATACTGCATGGGCTTTTCCAACATCCTCGGTGTTACCTGTACTTCCCCGTTCCCTCTCTCTCTCTGCATCACCGTCCCACCTCCCTCCCCTCAAGTCTCCTCCATGTTTCCCCTATTCCTCTTTTATATTAGCTGGGTCCTAATTTTTGTTTTAGGACCGATTGGGCACAAACACACACACACACACACACACACACACACACACACACAGATACAGACACATACATATGCACACGCACAGACACATAGACACACACACAAACATGCATAGACAAGCACAGACACACAAACACACACAGACAAACACAGACACACACAGACAGATACTCGCACATGTACACACACAGACACACACACAGACACAAACTCACCCCCTACACACACATACACACATGCACAAACACACAGACACATACATATGGGCACAGACATGCACATATATACACACACAGACGCACACATACACACACACATATGCACATGCACAGACACACACAAATATACACACACAGACACCCACACATATACACACACATACACACATGCACAGACACACAGATACACACACACAGACGCACACAGACACACACAGACACACATATGCACATGCACAGACACACACAGAGGCACACACATGCACACGCACAGACACACACATATACACATATGCACATGTACACACACACACAATGTGTGTCAAGTAAAGACTCTTCCCCCATATCTTCTGCCTCTCCACCCGATTCCGTCGTCCCTCACAATCAGCATCTTGCATCGGTGGTGCATTTTTATCAACAGGCCTTCAATGATGCGTCATTACCATTCCAAGACTGTGAAGGACATTGCTGTTTTGTACTGTATGGCTCTTAACAAGTGTTTCTTATTATTATACATAAATCCTCTATTCTCCTCTTCACCACCCTCCCCCTTCTACCGATCTGTTCTGTAACCACAGCTTTATCTTGTTCAGGATGTCTTGTTTTTGGACTACCACAGTGTGTTGTCTTTTGGAATTGCCTTCTTCTGCGGTGTATTGGTCACTTCAGGTCCTTACAATGCCTTTTCATGGCTTAGTGGCTCATGTTTTGTTATCTGTGAATAATATTCCATTGTCTGAATATAACACAGTTTGTCCATTCTCTATCTAAAGGAAAGCTTGCTTGCTTATGAGTTGTCATAATTGTGGATAAAGCTGCCACAAATCTGTGTGCAAAATACTGTATGTGAACATAAATTTTTATTTCCTTTGTGAACACTAAGATGAGGTATTACTGGGTCCTTTGGTAAGAGTTTGTTCCATTTTGTTAGGAATTGCCAAAATGCCTTCCATAGTGAGCAGTAACATCTCCCCACCACCAGCAAAGGATGTGTGTTCCTGTCACTCTACATCCTTGTCAGCATTTTCTATTGTCAATTCTCTAGAGGTTGGCCATTCTAAAAGATATATTTTATTATGGTTTTAATTTATAATTTCGTAAACTCATACAGGGCTAAACATCTTTTTATAGACCCGGTTACTATCTGTGATTCTTCTTTGGTGAGATGTACATTAATATTTCCCATTTATTCTTAAATTAGGTGATTTTTTTATGGTTTAGTCTGAGCATCTTTTTTATATATTTTGGAGAATAGTCTTTATTGGATGTGTCTTTTGCAAATATTTTCCTCTCTCTACCGCTTGTCTTCTCAGTTTTTGGAGACTGATAGTTTTTATCCTTCCTTCTGCTGAAGCCAAGTTGTCTGGCAGTGTCTCAAGGTTCCCTGAGAATGGCAGACAAAGAGGCAAGGAAGTCAGTGTGCGAGGTGCTGGTCTCCCACTGCTGTTGTTCCAGGAAGAATACCTCAACAGAGCTTAAATGTGAGGGTTTCACATGAGGCTAACTTTAATCTGTCTATCTATCTATCTATCTATCTATCTATCTATCTATCTATCTATCTATCTATCTATCTATCTATCATCTAATCTATATATCTCAGTCTGCCTATCTATAGATATAGTCATATGGAGCTCTTTTGATTCTTCAAATATTTTCTAAACCATCAAATTAATTAATTTTTAGATAGTTTTTTCTCTAGAATT
This sequence comes from Uromys caudimaculatus, assembly GCA_028551405.1. NCBI lineage: Eukaryota > Metazoa > Chordata > Mammalia > Rodentia > Muridae > Uromys > Uromys caudimaculatus. Next base: position 25,493,684 of record CM052717.1, on the reverse strand, counting down.
TCATGCGTGTTTTCAACAAAATGTGTTCATATCTTTACTCTTAATCTCTATCCAAAGTCCTCTCAACCCAACCACCTTCAAACTTCCTCTTCTCTTCCTCTTCTCTTCCTCTTCTCTTCCTCTTCCTTCTCTTCTTCTCCTCCTTCTTTACATCCTCCCCCTTCTTCCTGCTTCTCTTATTGTTGCTAATCCCCTGAGCCCAGTTAGTGCTGCTCAAATGGTTCCATAACCAAATTAACTGATCATAAGGCATTTTTAAACTACACAATTCTACAATCCCACATCTCCATTTTTGGAATGTAATGTTAGCTTTATTCTCTTTAAGGAAAATTAAAATAAGCCTGTCACACTCATATGATGCCTGTGTGCTGGAGTCTCTATGCAATCGAATACTCACTTAAAATGAAGAATGGAAGCGAAGCACCCGAAGGGACGTGCAAGCCACAGCTCACTTGCCTCTTGGAACTAGGAAAATTTGACACTAGTTATAAAAAAAGCAAAATAATAACAACAGCAAACCCCAGAAAAAGGATGGTCAGCCATTTTGAGTCTTTCTCAGGAAAGAGAGGGAAAGTTTTCCTGAGGCTTTGCCCTTCAGGGAAATCAACTTCTCCAATTAGAACTGAGAGTCTCTGACCTCATTTCTTAGCTCCTGGTGTGGACATTACAGATACTTGAGCAAACTGCCCAGTTCGGGATGAAGTAGACATGCTTGCGCAACTTTTTATGCATTCTTAGTCCTTGAGTCAGCTTTTCTGAGTCAGAGACTAAGTCAGATGAGCGCTTGGTGATGTTTTAGGAGCACATCTATCTGCACTGACGTTTTACGTTGATTCCTGGGGGAAAAAGGGACATTATCCCCATTGCTGATCCACATGATTTGAAATACTTACTGAATTTCATGCAATGAAAATTGGTTAACTACTAGTTAACAAATCTCATATAAAGGGCGAGTAATGTGCAGAAATCACCAACTCTGTGAGCTATATCAGCACAAGAAAGTATCTCTGTGCTGTACCTAAAATGGGCTTCAGGATTGGTCCTAAAAGTCTTGGTCAAACCAAAGAGAAGACATTCTATTGCAAGGTTCACAGTGTTTTTTAAAAAGCACAATATGCTAGTTACTCAACAGAACCTCTCTGAAGGCAAATCTCTGCAAAGATGACTTCTTTTTTTTTTTTTTTTGAGACAGGGTTTCTCTGTGTAGCCCTGTCTGTCTGTCCTGGAACTCACTCTGTAGACCAGGCTGGCCTCGAACTCAGAAATCCACCTGCCTCTGCCTCCCAAGTGCTGGGATTAAAGGCGTGCAGCACCACCGCCCGGCCAAAGATGACTTCTTAATAATCAGGACTTGATGAAGATTGTACAACTTAGTCTCCATTTTCCCAAGGGAAACTGGAATTGATAGTGTTTTTCAGATAGGGAGTGATCTGTTCATCATTCTGGTTTCCTTTCTGTGGTTGTGATAAAAACACTCCAAGACCAAAAGCAACTTAGAGGAAGAAGAGTTTTCTTTGGCTTATATGTCCAGGTCACAATCCATCGTTGAAGGAAGTCAGGGCAGGAACTCAAGCACTCTGAGCAGGATCTTCAAGTAAAAGTCCTAGGGAATGCTGCTTGCTGCTTTGTTCAGGTTTATGCTCAGATGGTTCCTTATACAGCTTAGTAACACTTGCCAACCCACAGTGGGTTGGGGCCTCTTGTGTCAATTAACAATCAAGGCAATCTACCATAGAGCCTCAGTTGAGGCTTTTCTCTCAGACAATTCTAGACTGTGTTGAGTTGACAAAACTTGTATAGAACACTTTTATTATCAGCTTGACAAATTTAGTGAAGTCAGAAAAAAATCCTGTGAAAAATGATATCTATACACCTATTCAGCAGTATGAACCTGTGTGGCTGCCAAAGCACCCATACGACTTAGACTGTGGAATCTGAACTATGGCGCTATCAAATCATCATATCTGGTAGTTCAGAGCATCAGGAATTGAATGTCCAACCTGTCTCTTCTTGACCATTTTTCTCCCTAAAAGTCTGATCTGGATGGTCATGTGTTCTGAGGCTGCTGCTTTTGCAAAATTAATTAACCTCAAGCATAATAGCTTAAAAAATGTTTGGTCATGAATTTGAAAAGGATAATGATAGAATGGTTTGTGTCCTCACCAAAATGTTTGGGGCCTAGGTGAGAATGCTCCTCAAGTAGGGACTCCAAGAATTGTGGATGAGCGTCACGTTGACGGATCTTCATTGATGTGTTGCAAAGGATACTGGGTGTAGTCTAGGACATCGGTGCAAGATTTCAACTTGGATGCTGTTTGTTGTCTTCTCCACCCTGGGCCTCTTATGACAAAAGTTCCTAATACAAGTGATAAAAAGCAGTCCTCAAGGCAGCTACCAAGGCAAAAGCTTACATGGTCTTTTCTGATGTATGCTTAGAAGATATGAGGGCAATTTCCAGCCTATTCCGTTGGTTACATGTGAGTCACAAGTCCATCCAGACTTGAAAGAGTGGCATTAGACCTGCTGTCTCTCCAGGAAGAGTGCAAGAACCCACTGCAAAAAAACAAAAACAAACAGCAAACAAGAAACAAACAAACAAACAAAAAACAAGTAACAGGACACTTGGTATAATTTGTCTCTGGAAAAGCATATCTGTCTACATATGACACAGCAGGGTCCTGATCTGGAGGTTTGTGCATGTGAGCATAGTGCCCACAGAGGCCAGAGGCATTTGGCCACCCTGAAGCTGGAGTTGTACGTGGTTCTGATATGGGTGCTAGGCACTGAAGTTGGACCCTCTGCAAGGGCAATATACACTCTTAATCAGCAGACCTCTCACCAGCTCTCAGAATCTATGTCTTCTATCACACATGTGTTTGAAACTTCTCCTTTCTGACCCTAGAGGGGTAGGAATGGACTGCTTGAAGAACAGAAAACTCAGAACCCTGCATGTCTCCTAATATGTTACAGATGTAAGCAACAGAAAAAAAACTCCCATGCCAAATATACACTAATAGCAACTTTGTCCTGAAAGATTTAATCTAGAATCTATCTTGTCTGTCTGTTACAAAAAAATAAAATCAGGGCTTTCATGTACAGTCAAGCACATGATTCTATTTTAATGCAAAAGCCCATGCATCTTAATTTGCCTCAAGTTAACTCCATCAGCTTGCCAATGTCTCCATCAGAAGTCATTACGAGATTTATCTTCTGAGTCAGCTCGGACGTGTTGATGTGCTACATACTTACCTTCAAGAACATCTAGTACATTTCAATAAAAAAAGTACACCAAATTGACAGATATTTCTGAATCAGACCTGTGTGGTTTAATGGTTGTCGGTGCCAAGGAATGCACTTGTAGGGATAGAGGAATCCTAAGTGAACAGAGCCACCTGTTCCTGTGTTAGGTTTCTGGCAGGGCCATGCATTTTCAGTTGTCACTCTCTCTGTGACTTCACACAGAAGAAACGCTGCCTATGCATGTCACGTGATATACTCTAGCATAACAGTATGCGTGTACACAAAGACCGGGTCCTGAGAAGGTTCTTCATCTTGCAGCTAAATAACTGCTGATCTGGAAAAGGATAGAAGTTTCCCATCAGTGGATATATATTTCCCAAAGTGATATTCCTTTTTGCTAAGCACAAAAATGATAATTAAATTCCTGAATGGCATAAAGCACTCTCTATGAAGTCTTCGGTGAGGCTGTGTCTTTGAGTCATAACAAACAAAGCATCTCGATGTTCCCTGCTTGCCCTTTCGGCTTCAGTTTGTTCTTTGAACACGCTGGTTGCCATGAAGTATGTCAGTTTTCAGAATGAATAGTAAGCATGATGGGCATGACTAAATGTTTCTAGAATCAAAATTGTGGCTTCTCTTACGAAGAAGAATAGCAATACTGGCATTTGGGAAGGAAAGGAATTCTAAGTAAATCATTCTTTCTAAGGCCTTAAATGTAGACAATGTCAATAAGAGGAGGTACCCTGAATACCCTTCAGATGTTATTTCTGTTTCAATGTGCTTGTTTAACCGTAAGTAAGTAGAAAACACCTCTTGAATTATATTAAAATAGGACTTATTATAACAGAGAGACACACTGTGTAGTGATGCTGATATTCCGATGTGTATAATTATGCTAAGTCTACAAATAGGTTCATGTTTGAGATATTGCCAAATATGTACATGCGTCTGTCTGTATTTCTGTATCTCCTGGCATGCAACTCTTAAAGCCCTTGAAAACTCTGAAATGATCATATCTTTTATCATGCCGATGGGTTCACTGAGCAGCTAGTAGCCCTTATGTGGCATCAGGATGTGGTTGTCCCTGGAGAGGGCAAGGCTTGGATGAGAGTTGAAGGTGTATTTGATCACCAGTGGCCCGTAATTTACTCAAGCTTTCATAAACATTAAAGAATATCCCCAAACCCCGAATGCTAAGGTTTAGAGCAGCTGAGAATGTGGAGGTATAGAAGGTCCAATGCCCCCCACCCATAGGGCATCCGAGCACCACCATCCTTCCTGCACTAGGCATCTCTTCATCTGTATCTCCTGCCATGTTCTTTGTAAGAAAGAGAAATCCACATTTCCCTAAGTTACATGGGCCACTTGAGGTCATTAATGAAACCCAAGCAAGGAGTGGGTTGTAATAGCCCCAACTGTTGGCTCGTTAATCAGAAACACAGGTAGAACAACCAGGAGCTGGCAAGTGATACTGAAGGAGATGGGAGAGAAGAGGTGCTGGGATTGAGCTCTTCTCCATGGGATAGGTTACTCTCTCTAGAAGGAGGACTTTAGAAAGAAGCTATGTTTGATGTCATGAAGTGGCTTTTGCTAGGGACCTGCTTGACTGCTGGTGATGAGAAACTCTCACACTTTTAGAGTCAGAGAAATCAGCTGTGCTGGTTGTAGTGGAGTGAGAACAGAAGGAAACAGTTCAGGTTTGTAGTCTTTTGTTATGTGGTCTTCCAGGTACTCAGGGAAAATGAAGATTCCACCATTTAAAGGAGTAGTTTCCTAAGACTTAGCTCTATTCTAACATTCATGCCTGGAAAAGAGGAAAAGGAGGGGCAGGGTGAACCTGGCCCAGGAACTCCGTGGAGAACACATCTTGAAACTAAGTGTGATGAACACTTATAGACTCCATGTTGTGAAGAGTTTGCCTTTTGGTGGTCACAAGATGTAAACTTCAAGGCAGTCACATGGCTTGTCGTTCCAGCTGGACACGAGTCACCAGTGCTGGGTTTTGTTAAAGCACATCTGTTAGACTCCACCCTTGGCTCAAAATTATCAGACTTTGATGGAGCCTGGGCAACTGTTGCCTCTTGTAAAACTTCACAAGATATTTTAAGATATTCATGATTTGAAGATAAATCAGTGTGCTTTCATAGTGTATACAAACAAGAAATTATACTAAACTCACTTAAAATAAGATGCTAAAGCTATATGTTTCAGGGCACATATACAAGGCTTGGTGAAATTTTTTTTTACTTGCAAAAATGTGGTCATCACAAGGAATACTTGGATATAAACATAATCTGAAGCTTTCTGCCCAAGAAATAGAGGACACGATAAAGCAGAACCAGATATGGATACCAGAATAATTATTTATTAAATTAATTTGATTATTTAATTGTTATTTAATTATTATATTATTACAAAATATTGTTATTATTACAAAAAATTTTAAGAATGTATAAGAGTCAAGAACACACTATTTTGTCAGTATATGGTATTTTATAATCATTGGCTCTAATTTCCTTTAGAAAAGTGAACATTTCCTCTAGTCATCTTTACAACCAATTCTGTCATGTCTGTAGTATCTGCTCAAAGACACTGAAATCAATTCAAGTAAATGTACAGTTGCTGAGTTTACATGGTACCCCAGTTGAAATATTGTATCAAATATTGTTTTAAAAATTCAGTATTTTAAATTTGTTTTTTGAAATTTTTACACATATGTGTAATATATTTTGATCTAGCCTGGTCACCTCCTTCCATTTCCTCCTTCCACTTCCTCTCAACACCTATTTCTCAGAAGTTCCTCTCTTACTTTAATGTCTTTTTAAACGACTCACTGAGTTTAATTAGGGTCACTTACATGGGCATGGATTCAGGGTTATTTAAAAGAACATGGGCAGCTTATTTATGGCTACATCACTTTTAAAATAATGGCTACCCTTGCCATCACCAGTAGCTCCTCAGCTAGGGGTGGATCCTCATGAGGCCCTACTCTGGTGAGACTACTCCTAATAACTTTCTTCACTATAAACTCATCTACATACTACATCTTTTTGAAACATTTCAAATAGGTACATGTACATGCGTGTGCGTATGAGAGAGAGAGGGGAGGGGAGTGTGTGTGTGTGTAACTAAGGATCAAATTCAAGATCTTGAACATGGTAGTTAAGTGTTCTGTCAGTGAGTCCCAGCTCTCCTTTCAAAACATTTTACTTCGACTTTGTATTTATAGTATATCCATGCAACAGGACTTTCCAGAGATGACAGTTTAGGGGGGAAAATTAGTGCTTGGGACAGTCTGTCCAGTACTTTGGAGAACATCTAGAATAACTCTTCCTGCTAAGTAACAGCGACAACCATGTTGCTGTGTAATACAACTGTCTGTATTAGTTGCTTTTCTATTGCTGTAACGAAGCAGTACAACCAAGGCAACTTATAGAAAAGTTTGTTTCCAGATGTTAGGGTCCATGATGGTAAAGACAGCAGGTGGCCGCCATGGTGGTGGGAGCAGTCTTTGAGAACTCTTAAACCGCAAACAGGAATCAGGGAGGGTGCACTTGAAACCGCACAGCACATGGTGTGGTCTTTGAAACCTCAAAGTTTGCCCTCCAGTGACATACTTCCTCTAGCAAGACCAGCCTCCTAAGCTTCCTCAAACAGGACCACCCACTGTTTACCACATATTCAAATGCCAAAGACTCGTGGTGGGAACATCTCAGTCAAACCACCATATTGACCAAAGACTACATCAGGAGTAGCACTGCCCCTCAAACAAATGGCAATCAAAGGTGAACCTGAGAGCCAACAGGGACTGATTGCATCACGGTCCAAAGCACTAATGAGAAAAGACATTGCTTGTAGAGATACTTTCCTATGAGGGACCTCCATGTGCTGACACATCACTTAGTCAGCCATGAATGCTATGACTTCCTCCTGATTGAAGCTGAGTGACAGTTCTGGTCCAGGTGACTTACAACTCTGGGCCTTGTATTATTGATCATCTTTTCCCTTTGACGCATTCCTGATTTTTTTCTTTTAAATCAAACTGCTGTAGATTGAAAACCCTTCCCAAGGTCAGCTACTACATTATTCCTTCTGAAAAAAAAAAAAATTAAGATAGCCTTGCTGGAAGAGTTTGCCCTCCAGCAGCTGGTAAGCCCAAGGTCTCAGTACTCTTAGTCCCAGCAGTCAGAGGAGCCTCCCCAGAGAAGGTCAATGTCAGGGGAGGCCAGGAGCCCAGCCATTGCCTAAACTTCCTCCTGGGTATATCCAGGGATGGATGTGCTTCCATCTTCCTCAGACTTCTAGATGGTTCCATTGGGTGGAAAGAAGCTGAAAAATAGCAAGGGTGTTCCTGTGAGGCCCAGATGCAAAGAGAACCGGAAAGAGTGTTGCAGTAGAATCCGGGACAGTTGAGGTTACGTGATGAGCCTGAGAAAAGGCTACACTATCTGCAAATCTCTAGGCAGCCAGGTATTGTAGTCCTTTAATCCTAGGTACTAAAATGTTTGAATCAGGAGGCTCCCAAGTTTGCAGCTTGTCTAGATAGCAGAGTAAATTCGAGGCTAGTCTGAGCAGCTGGGTAAGTCCTGTCTCAAGCAAAACTGTGAGGCTGGAAGTCTGCAGATGCAGCTCACTAGCAGTGCTGCCTAGCACGTGTGATGTATAAAGTTCACATCCCAGTCTCTCTCTCCCTCCCTCCCTCCCTCCCTCCCTCCCTCCCTCCCTCCCTCCCTCCCTCCCTTCCTCCCTCCCTCCTTCCCTCTCCCACTCTTTCTCTCTGTGTCTGTTTGTCTGTCTCTCTGTTTTTTTTGTCTCTCTCACACAGATACATACACACATAGACACATGTGTATATATATGTCTTTGCACAAGCACACATACACACACACATGCATGCATGCACTCATGCACACACACACATACATACTCACATACACAATTCCTTTACACTTGAGGGTGTCCTTGTGGTTTCTCTCTCATTTTCTCCTCTTCGTACATCTCCCACAGACTTCTCCTACCTCTCCCAGTGGTGGCCGGATGTGTTCATGTCTGCTAACTATGCTTCAAGACAGACTCCCCATCTTTGGGGTTTGGCACCAACTGCAAAGTGGCTAAAGCCTGATTTGTTGTGTCATTCTGAAGGCCCTTACTCTCTACACACTGGCCCCTGGCTTCTGGAAAGAGCAGTGCAGCAGAAACCGCCTGAGACACAGATAAACCAGCAGCTTTGTCGTGCTCATGCTTATTAACACCTGAAGCATCCTGGGACTCTTGGTGGCTTTTGTTTCTTAAACAGCTCCCTAAGGGCAACAGGCAGCAAACAGGGACTGTCCAAAAGGATGATGGTGGCTGTTGTCAATTACTGGCGTTTCCACAAGACTGTATTTTTATTTTGATGTATATTTGCACGGCTAGGAAGTGCCTGCTGACAAGGATGAGATGATAAGTTGAGCTGGTGCCAAAGCAGGACTAGAAAATGAGGCTTACTCAGAGGGATGTTCTCCATTCTGGGAGTTGGCATTGAAAAAATTCTCTCTCCTTGGGCATAACCTTTGGTTAAAATATTAACTCTTCAAAGGAAACAAAGCTTAGAATCCCTGTCAGATAACATAGTAGGTTCTCAATAGGTTCTTGCTGGAAGAAGGAACCTAGACAGTTGTGTGCACTCTGGGAGAACCCAGAGATGGCAGCCCAAAAATAAAACATGGCTCGCTGAGTCTAGAGTGTCATGTCTTTTTCTTGCATTGAAAACCAACCTAACCAAACCAAACCAAACCAAACCAAACCAAACCAAACCAAACCAAACCAAACCCCTAAAACAAAATAAACTGTGTTGGCCCTAGAGTCTGCTGGTGTTCAGCACAAGTGTGTTTTGTCACATGGTGCACAGTGGAGAGAGAGGCGATGGTGGGGGCTTACCTCCCTTGGCAAGAACCCCCAAGCTATTAGATGGTACTGTTGTGTTTATAAAAAGATAAAGAGAGGGGGGATATGTTCTGTGGAGGTGTGGTAAGGTATGGGGGAAGGGGGTGTCTCTGCAGGGCCCATGCTGAGTCATCCCTTCCCCTTAAGGGACCAGCCACATGACGGGTATAGTATAAAGTAGAGTTTATTCAGGGCACGGGGAGAGGAGGAGTTAAAAGGGTAGAGAAAGGCAGAGAGAGAGAGAGAGAGAGAGAGAGAGAGAGAGAGAGAGAGAGAGAGAGAGAGAGGAGTAGAGGCCAGCCATGAGTATATGGGGGGGGAGGGGATGGGGAGAGGGCAGGAGCAGGAGGGGAAGAGCAAGAGCAAGACAGGAGCAAGAGAGTGAGGAGGGGGCAAGCAGCCCCTTTTATATGGGTCAGGCCTACCTGGCTGTTTCCAGGTAACTGTGGGGTGGAGCTTAGACAGAATGCTAATAGGTACTTTCTAAAGTTTTCTTGATCAAGAAAGGGATTATTGTTGAATGAAGGAAGTGGTTTGAAATTTCACCATTCAGTTTGGACTAATTCAGGTTTAAGGGGCTGGGCAGGTTCTCAGGCCGTTTGTTCTGTGGTAAGGCTTCTAGGAGACAAGACAGTGATGTCAGTGATGACACACAGAATAGAAGAGACAGCCAGCACCATGGGGAGCTCGGCCGAGGTCAGCGCTGACACCTGTCCACCAAGGCACATCTCTCTGCCTATCTGCAATGTCCAAGCTAACCCCATGGCCACTGGACACTTACTTCATTTTCTGATGAATTCCCTCTTTCTTTGTCGCCATTCCACATGGAATCTAGGTAGAATGTAACCCAGGCATTTCTCTGTCTTTATAAAGCAAATCTTTAAAATATGCTATTCATGATTTCACTGCAGAAGTGTAGAATGTAATAGTTTTTAGGAAACAACATGTATATATAACTATATATGTGCATATAACTTAACACTTTTATAGGTAATAGACATCACAGTAATAGTGAATCCATAAAAAACATCTAAAGTACAATTTTAATACCAGCAATGCCTAGCAATAAGAAGAGAGACCCGCTATGGAAGCATACGATTCAGGCTACAAAGTCTCTACTAATGATGGTTTCTTGGGCAATTATTTATTTATTTATTTATTTATTTATTTATTTATTTATTCTTTAAAACTGATGAACCATATTCTTTTTGTGCATGAAAGATTTTTAAGAGGTTCAAATGCTGATATAACAATAACAATAATAATAATAATAATAATAATAATAATAATAATAATAATAAAAAGACTGTATAAGCCTTGTGAACAAGAACACAGTTCAGATGGGCCCTGAGATGCACCATGGAATCATCTCAGGTGTCAACCCTCATGGTTTATCTGTGGCTTCCTGAAAAAACTGGGTTTCAAATGTTACATGTTATAGTGCATTGAGGGACAAAGAGAAACCCAATGAAATGCAAGAAGTCATTAATTTTTTATACTAGGGGTGATGGTCCATCACAGCTTCAGAATAGAGAAGCAATTTACTGTATTAACCTGGTGGTAACTTGCTTAGGATAAGAATATAAGTCCCATATAAATGATGGGGAATACTCTCATACACAGGGCTGATTTCTGGCATGAGCAGGAGAGTGGATGTTCTGGGTAAGGACAAATGGCTTCATTAGCCTGGAACGAGGCAAGACAGGATTTTTCTGGGGCTGAGATGCTTCACACTTTGAGCTGGATGATAGCTTTATAAGTTGAAATATTTGTCAACAGTCTACAGTTATACCTTATTCAATTAGACCTTCATGAAATAAAGATAAAAATAAGCTGAGAAGTTAAATTTTAAAAGATAGTGGGTTATGGGTCCAGGAGAAAACTCTTTAGTAGACACAAGTCTCTGCACTTGGCTCCCAGCACTGAAAAGAGTCTGCAGTGGGGTTCTACCAGGAGGGTCCGAGATCTCCAACACAGACCAGAGACTTGAGCATTCCTTTTTTTCTGTGGATATTTAATGCAGTTCTCACCCATGTAGCTATCTGAGAGAAGTGTAAGAGCTCCCATCAACAAATCAGTCAAGTTGGACTGAGCCGTGTTAGGAAGCAGGATGAGTCAAAAAACAATGAACCCTTTAATCTAACATGACCAGCCCACAAGGAAACTGCTAGTGGAAATATGTCAAGAATGTATATCATGCAATGATTCCCAAAAGGTCCCCAACTTTTGCTCCTGTTTATTCCTTTTGACCTTCACAATTTTAAAAAGTATCCCCCCTTGTGATTGTATATTTTCTTTGTAACATAAAAAAATTTCCAATTAAAGAAATGACCTTTTGGATTTTTGTTTTTAAAGAAATAAAAAGGGACTAAGGTTAAAATGTAGATAGTGAGTTGTTCAAACTATAGTATAGGGCAGTATCCAGTATTCAGTGGCCAGAAAATAGGGAATATGGCCAAAGTGGGACATAATCCACCAAGGTAAATGAGAATGCATGGGCATGTAAGAAGACAACGGGTCAGAGAGGTAAAGGTTGGGATTCACGCTCTAATTTATGTGCAGTTTCTTTCTTAAGCCCTGGCCTGCTTGGCATTCTGTGCATTATCTACTGTGGATCAATATACCTGTCTGTGCCAGAAGCTTGGAGATTCCGCTGAGATCCACACCAGCCAAGATTTGGGCCAGTCTTGTTCTGTTGTTTCTGTTTGTTTTAAATATGGCCATTTTCTACTCTAGGCAACTACAACTGTTTACTCTAAACTTCTCGGTATAGATATTTTCTTCGTTTTCAACCCTCAGGTTGTCACTTGTCACAACATCAGCATTTATGTCAGTGAGCAGTAACACTCTGGAGCTTTTACCGTGAAGGTGCTCATATAAATAGTTGTGAGAACTAGTCAGCAGGATGAGCAGAGAAAGTATGAAACCACACTGCTGTGTTTTCCTAACCCTAGTGGTAACCCAGCACCATGTGTGCCATGTAAGGCCATGTAGTTAGGACAGAGGAGCTTATTTCCACCAGAGAAGGCAAGTGGAGATTACCATGCTTCCTCCCGCTTTCCCATCATTCTCAGCGCTCCTTCCCATGGTCCTCAGTGCTCCTCCCAACTTCCTCAGCGCTCCCCATGGCCTCCTTACCTCTTTGCTTCTCTCCCTAGAGGAGGGCTCTGATTGCTTAACTCAGGACTGATGCTGGTCAGAGGAAACAGACATCATGAAGGGCTCTGACCAGCCTACCTTTTGCAGAGGCCATAGAAGGTCAAGAGAAGACATACTTGCCTGGCAGGAAAAACAGCTGTTTCTAAAGTCCTCTGGCTACACCCATGTCACACACTCTTCAGTAGAGACTAAAATATGTGTAAACTTATTTTGGTAGAAGCAAATATATGTAGAAGCAAAATAACTTCCACCTTAAGCAATTATCTTCTAATCCCTTAGCCAATTACTCATAACTCCTTGTGAAGATTATTATAAGGGGTGCCTTGTGTCTCCTGAGGGACAGTCTGCTCATCATTACCAGATGTGAGTTGGCATACTGTGTGCAGCCTAAGTATTCATATACCACTTATGTCCTCTTTGTAAGTAGCACATCTCTCTGTCCCTCCAAGGAAGCAATGACCGTTTCCTCTTGAGGTTGTGGTCATCACTGAATGAACAGTTCATGTTGATGTTAGAGCTACCCAAGAAGGAATGGTCGTGTTACCATTATGGCTGCAATATCAATAGTCCTTTTTAGGGAATCTTGGGTTAGACATAAGAGGCCATCCTGGCTTTTTGATTTGTAAAGATGTGCATATTCATGAAGAATGCCACGTAATCTCTTGTCAAATGTGTCAAACGTGTCCACTGTATCCTCCGTGTTGTAGAGGTGTCAGAGGAAGCTCCCTGGCCCATCATGGCATCCCAGGAATGCTTCTGTCTCCATGACCATGTCCTTTTTGAATCTCTCTCTTTCTCTCTGTGTATTCAGGAGTGTATACATTTCTGTCCAGCACCTTGAAGTCTCTGGAAGAGAAGGACCACATCCACCGTGTCCTGGACAAGATCACAGACACTTTGATCCACCTGATGGCCAAAGCTGGTCTGACTCTGCAGCAGCAGCATCGTCGCCTGGCCCAGCTCCTCCTCATTCTTTCCCATATCCGGCATATGAGGTAAGACAGCCCTGGGTCCTGCAGTAGAGATAAAAGACACTGACCCAACCAACTCTGTGTGACAGCCAAAGCAGGACAGGCTGCTAAGTAGGCAAAGTACTTTTGGAAAAATGTCAGAACCAAAACCAAAAGGCTAGGGGAGGACAGAAGAGTGAGCACAGAGACTGCCTGGAGCATTGGACAAGCATCAGGGAGGGTACCCTAGAGGAAGGGATATGCACTGGTGGTTTGAAACCCACGGAATGAAAAGAGGCATGTTAATCAAAGGGTGTCACTGAGCATAAGCGATCTCTCAAGGCTTCAGGTGCATCTGTTATGATTCTGGCATTACTCCCTATTGGCCTACACCAAGGAATGCTGAACAAGAGAAGCCTGGGCTTAAAAGAGAAAACAAACAAACAAACAAACAAACAAACAAAAAAAAAAACGCATGCAGAGTCAACATTTATGCATCCATAGCTATCAAAACCCTCCTGTGACCTCCTTTGCCCTTACTCTAATCTGTCACCTAATATGCTTCTTAATCTCAGTCTCTTCTATTGAATCCCCTATGAAGCAACCAGAGTGCTCACTTTGAAATCAACCAAGATCATATCATCTCCCTACTTAAATCCTTACATGGGTTTCCTATTGCTTTTCAATAAAAGCAAGTCACCCTTTGTTTTGTTTATATTATTCCTGTGATACAGTCCTTTGTAATTATCTTTTTGGATGTACTTCATAATTGAAGTCATGCCACAGTGGCTATTCTTCAAGTCCATTTATGTAGCAACACTGCTGGCTGCAGATTGACTGGGTGTCCTTGGAAGGTCTCATCTGGGCTCACTTATACCTCTCTGGGACACAGGTAGGAGGCCTGCATCAAGCCCCAGCCAGGTGATTCTGTTTCATGTATACCATTCTTCTTGTACCCCAGCTTAACTAGGACATGTTCTAGTATCAACAGAGACCCAAGAAAGCCAGCTCATTTGAGCCAAACCAGCTTAATGCTTTGATTATGTCATGCCTAGTAATGTTTTATGATCTAAGCAAGATGACGTGGTAAGTCTCATATGCTAGATAGTAGACAGCAAATAGGTGATCACATTCAAGGGAAGTGTGTCTTCTTTCTCTCTTCTCTTTCTTCTGATGGTATCCTAGAGAAGGAAGCAGAGCATAGCTCAGAAGAACATAGTGCTGCCAAAATACCTAGCTGAGAGAGTAAGTTTCCCCTTGAAGAACGCATGATGACATATCCTTTGAGGGGTTTATAGAAAGCACATGATCCCTCTGGGTGTTTTTGGCTGTTGATAGGGATTCTATGAGTTTACAAACCCATTATGTACTTGGCTTATCAGTATTATCAAGCAATAAACACCAGCCATGACTGCTTTTACTGACAGTGCATTGCAGATGCTATGGCATGACAGAGAGCTTTTCAGTTGTGAAATATGAAGGGGAGGTGACTGCTTTACTCAAAGATTTGAACCGCTCTGTACTCTCTTGGTGTCATTTATACACACTCATGTGCCTATCCAAAATACTGGTTTTGTCCAGATTGGCTCCCTGTAGCCAATCTAAATCATAGGATTCTTGTGCTATTAGCATGACCCTAATCATGAATTAGGGCCATAGCATAGATAATTTAACATTTTCAGATTTCAGGTTTCATCTGCCTGTAAATGTGATTTGTTAGACAGTTGGAAAAAGACAATGACAGAGCCAGAGAATTAAATGTGAATGGTGTTTTAAATTAAAAGTAAAAACAAAACAAAAACAATAAAAACAAAACCAAACTAAACACACACACACACACACACACACACACACACACACACACACACACACACACACACTCAAAAACCAAAATAGCACTTAAACATATGATTGAGTTTGGATTTCAGTTCTTGATGGTTTTCACGGCACTGATCAAACCTGGGCTGGCTTGTTACCACCACCGACATAAATATTATTAGGATGTTTTCTTAGCTCTACCTGTTCATGACACACACAGCTGTAGTCTAATTTGTTTTATGCTAATTGTGGTTATTTTGAGATAAGTTCACACTGTACAGTTGAGGCTAGCCTAGAAAATACCGGACAACCTAGGCTAGCCTTGCATTCAAAATGTTTACCCTACTCTACTCCCAAGCACGAGGACTACAGGTGTGCTCCATCATATCCAGAGATATACTTATCATTAAAAAAATTTCAAGCCATGGAAGAGTTATGAGTTCTTGTCTTCACTGCCCACATGGCAGAGAGGGCAAAGAGGAACAGGGAAACAAGGAAAAGGAGAAAAGCCATTTGCCTGCATCCTTCTCTTCCCCCTTTCACCGTTTCCTCTTGTGAACAGCATTTACTGTTCCGGGCAATGGTAGACGTTAGGGCCACGTGGAAGGAAACATCCGAGCAATAGGGACTGGATCATTCCGTGGAGCCACAAAGGTCTTTTGGTCATAAGAGGCATTTGAAGATTCCATGGAAATTCGTCCCAGAAAAGAGAACAGAATGTCGGATTCTCTAGGACTCTGTGGGTCTTTGGTTCATTAAAGAGCAAGTCAAAGATGAGTGACTGAGAGTCAGTGCAGGATGACACTCAGGGTACTCTCTGTGAGGGAGATGAAGGCAGGTCATCCAGTCCTCAGCGAGCCTGGATAGAAAATTTGATTTTTAACTTCTGAGTATAATAGGAATCTATGAAAAGCTCAGGTAAGGGCCCCAGCTCATAGAATGATAACTCCAACATTAGGGAGGGTCTTCAAACCTCAATTAATGTCATCGAGAAACGATCCTGTAGACATCCACAGATATCTAGAGCTTGTCAAAATGACACTCAACATTGGTTACATCATAGAGGGGAAAATGCATAGAGAAACAACTAAAAGAAGCTGAAGGAAGAGTATGACTGTGGGGATGGGGCACCCTTATAGGATGGGGGAAATGAAAATACATGGACACAAGTCCTGGCCTGGGGTCTCTGAAGCCCCTAAGCGTCTACAGCTGTCATCTTAAAATGGATCCTTAATATGTGGTTTTTTTTTTTTTTTTTAAATGGCTCACAAGTACCTTTGGAGTTTCTCATACTTCATCTTCCTAAGAATCTCAGCTATCCTGGGGATTAAGCCATGGTCTAACATAGTTCCCTCTGTGTCCCTTCTCCTCTAGTAACAAAGGCATGGAGCATCTCTACAACATGAAATGCAAGAATGTCGTGCCCCTCTATGACCTGCTGCTGGAGATGCTGGATGCTCACCGCCTTCATGCCCCAACCAGTCGCATGGGAGTGCCCCCAGAGGAGCCCAGCCAAAGCCAGCTGGCCACCACCAGCTCCACTTCAGCACATTCCTTACAAACCTACTACATCCCCCCGGAAGCAGAGGGCTTCCCCAACACAATCTGAGAGCTCCCAGGCTCCTCCCCCACGGTTCTGCGAATCCCTGCAACATTTTACCCATGTCATTTATGACTTTAGCAGAATTCTGTCTCCTGCGTACACTCTGGCATGCATCCACCACCAGTGGCTTTCTATAATGAGTGGCCATTTATTTGCTTGCTTAGTTCTTAGTGGCATGTCTTCTGTTGGGAACAGCCAAAAGGGATTCCAGGGCTAAATCTTGGTAACAGCTCTCTTTCCCCCTTTGCTACATCACTAACTATGAGGATTCCTATAGTCTTCAGTCTTCATGAATGAGTTGAGATAACTGCATTGAAACTACTTGTTGAGACCCAAGCCTAGAGAGTAAACATTTCACCTCTGATAAGCACTTCATAATGGCTCCAAGAGTAAGCCTCAGCAAAGACTTCAAAGTGGCTCCTTTAATTGAAGCCATTGAGAAAGCTATCTCATGGGTTCCTTATAGCACCCTCTTGCATTCCTATAGCAACATGTGACTTTATTAAAGGGAAATCTTGAGCCCCAATAGGAATACATGATGCACACAGGAAAGGAAGATTCCCCCTGTTGTCAAGAGCATGACAATGTAATACAGTCCACCTTCTGGCTTCTAAAGTGTCAGCTACCAAGCACTATACATACATTGTGGGTTCTAGACAATTCTTACTTCCCATGACTTGTGGGAACCAGAAAGGCAATTTCAGTTAACACCCTGGAATGAATTAGTCTCCTTCATGAGGGCTCTAGGGTGTACTGATTTTATTTTATTTTTATTTTATATTAGCCTTCTGTCCCTGGGCTTGCAGTAAAGGCAGCTTGGGGACCTGTTCTGGTGAATCTAACATTCTTCATCACAGGATGCTAGCCTTGTCTCTTCCCTGATGTGAATTGGCCCTAAATTGTTACCATGTTGATCATCCAAGGGCAGTCACAATGAACCTATAAGCTGGTGATACGTTTTTGGTTTATTTAGTCTTATTCTTGGGGGCAGGGAGCAAAAAATACATGGACAATGACTGTGACTCAGAGGAGTCCAAACAAGAAGGAAAGTAAGGGAGAAATGTGGAGAATGACCTGGCCAGGGCAGCAGCCTCCCAGAGGTGCACTCCACAGGTCCCACAATGCACAGCAAGGCTGCTCTGGGGTCCACGGACTGCCTTCATTTACATTTCAGGTATGAGCCTGATTTGAAGAGGTGACAGTAGATACCTGTGTTCCTATAGATGCTCCAGGAGCATGGGAGTAAGGTCTTGGAGCACTCATGACTCAAGCTGTTGAGAAGTTGCTCAGACTAGAGTGTGCTTGACTATTCAGAACACATCCAAAAAACCAGCTAGTGAGACCTTGGGGAGAAAAATTCCTTCCTCAACCCAGTTCATGTTCTTAAATTTCGTAAACTAGAGAGGATGAATGACCAGAATTGAGTCATGAGAGTCCTTTGAACAAGGGATAAAAAGAAAGGCTTATTCTAGCCATAGCCACTCAAGGCCTCTGGGGTCTTGGTCTCTCTGGTACAACTAAGGATTACTTCCTTTTCCTAACCAAAATGAAAGTTCAGTTTCCATCCCTGACTTCATGATCTATAATTTGAACTCCATTGAGATGTGATGGGTTAGCCAAAAACCTAGGTGAATGGCTAGGCTTCTCTTGGTCTGTCCTATTTGGAATGGTGGGTTCCATTAATTTCTGCTCTCCCAGTTAGCTGACTATCAAAGATATGAGAAATTGGGAGAGCCAATTTTTTCTTCTTCTTCTTCTTCTTTTTTTTTTTTTTTTTTTAATTTCTCATACTTGTTCATCAAATTCTGGGATAATTTTATGTATCTGCTTTAAGAACATGTTTAAGAACCTAACTCTTTTGTTTGTGTTTGTTTAAGAAGCACCTTATATAGTGTATAATATATATTTTGTTGAAATTTAATTGTTTATTGGACAATTGAATGTAATAGTTCTGTTCTGAGTTTTAATTTGATTGGGTTAACATTGCAAAAACCAAGGGGAAAATATTTAGGTTTTTTTTGTAGACTTTTCAAACTACTGTATCATGTATGCAGTTATTAATGCCTAAAGCCTGGTGATTTTCATTTAAATGAAGATCACATTTCATATCAACTTTTGTATCCACAGTAGACAAGATAGCACTAATCCACATGCCTATTGTTGGATGTTGAATGACAGACAATCTTATGTAGCAGTGATTATGCCTGAGAAGGAAAATTATTCAGGGCAGCTAATTTTGCTTTTACCAAAATATCAGTAGTAATATTTTTGGACAGTAGCTAATGGGTCAGTGGGTTCTTTTTAATGTTTATACTGAGATTTTTCTTTTACAAAAATAAAAACAAAACAAAAAAAAAAAACTTCTAGGACTTTAGATGATGTAATACCAGCTAAATCCAAACAATACTCTAGTGGAGGGTTTTACATTATCCCATCTACTGTGTTTGTATTCGTGATATGATAATAAGTTAGAAATGGGCAGAGAACATCAGACAGCTGAAGTGTTAGCCCACGACTTTCAAACAATGTTTGGAAATCTCTTTTTACCCGTATCTGAAGTGCCAATTTTGAGCAGCTGACATCTTTCAGCTGCTATCGTGTTGGGGCATTGGGAACATGCTAGAGAGGCATACTTGTACTTTCTCCTCACCTGGAGGTAATTTCAAATTTGAATGTTATAATCTACCCAAAGAGTCAGCATGAGGTGGGTAGGGAGAAATGGGAATAAAGAGTATGCAAATTATTCTGGCACCCTGAATATGCCCCAGGTTTCAGAATTTCACTTCTGTCTGCACTGTAATAAAATAACTAGCTCTATTGGCAGCCATTTCCAAAATGGCGGCTTGAATTCCAAGGAAGGGTGTAGCAGCAGCAGTGAAACCCAAAGAAAAATCCAGCCCAGGATCTGCCTAAGTTTCTTTTAGCCATTGCTTAGCTTGCCAATTTGATTCTGGTCATCCAAAGAAAAGACCCTAGCAATGTAGGTGATAAAGTCTAGACCCCAAGGAAGTTGTGTCTTTGATAGATTTCCCTGGTAACACTGGAGATATGATTTTCCATGCCATATCTTAGGCCTTTGGGGCTGAACAAATAAGCGACTTACTGATAATTTCTTTCTAATCACATTGTGGTGTCCATACTTTGAGGTCTTATACATTGAAAGGTCATTGACTCCAGCCATTAGTTTGGAGTTACCCATACACCTGCATGAAGTCAATTGCAAATCTCTTCCTATTCATATGTTGCAACTCTGAGATGTTCTGTGGATACTGAGAATAATAGCTAGGACCATAGTAATGTCTGATATTCACAGTCAGACCTGCTTGGGGAACCTAAGTCTTTTAAAGGCAAATAAAGTCATTCAGTAGCACATAAGGCAACCATGATTCTCTTTGGTACACGTCTTAGGAGGTTGATCCAGCTTACACTGCTCACTTCCTAGATTCACTCCATGAAAATTTACTCTCTTTCAACTGGAGCAAACACATTTAACTGTGGTCCCAAATATCCATCTTTTCATGAGTGTGAGTATGCTCTATGCTTCATATGTTATCCATTTAAATTAAAGTGTGGTCTCTTTTAAAGTCCTTTAGACTTGCTTTCTAAGTGATTGCTATCTCAGTTATGGCACTGTCTCAATTTTGCACTGTGTTTCAGAGACTTAAGAGAAATTTCTATTTACTTTTCTCCCCCTTTCTTTTGCATCCGAATGTGCCTGAACTTTTTCAAATATGTAAATGCTGCCATGTTCCAAACCCATCTTTAGTGTCTTTGTATGGAGCTGTGCACCCTGGAAATAACATACAGTCCCACGAGCAGGTGCCTAAGACATGGACCCCTTTGTATTCACAGAGAGGTCATTGGTCATCGAGACTTGAATTAATAAGTGACATTATGCCAGTTTATGTTCTTTCACAGCTTACAAACAATGCTTTTTGTGCACTACATATTCTTCAGTGTAGAGCTCTTGTTTTATGAGGAAAGGCGCAGTTGCCCAATTGTGTTTGATGGATTACTACACTCTTCTGATGCGTACTACTATTGATGTGATCCCATTTTGTCGCAGCTTTGCTTTGTTTAATGAAACACACTTGTAAGCGTCTATTGCACCTTGAAATGGTAAAGAATCCAGTGGGATGCTCAAGCACCTGTAAACCATCTTCTCAACATATTTGATGTTCAAATAAAAATAAAATAAAGGCGACGGGTTGTGTTACTATTATTTTTTTTAGTGCTCTGTTTCTTGCTGATAGTTCATTGCCGATCAAATGAAAGCAAAGAGATTCAAGGACCTGTAGAGATTACAGTGAGCCTAAATGCCAAGATCTCCATTTACCTGGTACCAAGTTAAGAGGTAGGATACTAATATTAGAGTGACTTCGCCTTAGTTTTGATCTCCATAATAGACAAGTTTTAGGACCATTGTCCATTAATCAACACTTAGTTTGCATGGAATGGTTGTGAGGATCAAGGGAGGTACTCTAAAGAGAGCTTCAGACAACTTATTATAATTAGTGAGTGAATGGATACATTTTCTGGCATGGCAGTAATTACCCTAAAAATCTTCCCCCCATTCTGAAGGCAAGTCGAGGTTCCCATTTTAGTATTTCATGATACCCTTTCCTTCTCAGAGCTACCAGCCTTATTCCTTTTTTATGCCGTCTCTATGATTTAGCTGAAGAAAGGGGAAGAGGAGATTGCAACCCACTGAGAGGCAACACCAAGGACAAATACATTTTGCAGCTAGCTTGCCTAATTGAAACCCTTATTCTTAGGGCTTTACATGAACACAACAAATTCTATGCTCCCCTTGACTTGTAATGTGTGAATCAGCCCACTCTGCGTTGCTATGACAAAACACTCGAGGCTAAGTAACTAACACAGTAAAGTTTACTTAGCTCTGAAGGTTGAGAATCTAAGTAGTGTGGTGGAAGCTGGGACAAAAGTATGGCAGATGATGTCATAGTAGGAGTGAGGACAAGAAGGATCACGTAGTGAGCCGGAGAACCAGAGAGCTTGGAGAGGCCAGATTTTCTCCTTGATAGTAACCTTCCGGCCAGGGAACTAACTGGGATCCCATGAGAACCATACCAGTACCTTATAAGGTCACTTGTCACTGCCCCTGGTCAGCAGTGTTTTGAATCTTTGGCTATCTGTGGAACAGTGTAGTCTACTAATAGGGTATGTGAAGGTGGTAACACCTGGGTCGAGGACTCATTCAGCTCACATACTGGCTCAGGATCAATTCCCAAGGTACTTTCTTAAGCTTTGATGGTCATTTAAACTCAGGATTGCCATGCTTAGATTTGATTTTCTGAAAGTACAGAATGTATGACTCGGGCAAGGCAACATGCCCGTGTTTTTCACTATTTGTGACACTGTATGTGAAGTGAGGAATTACTTTCAAGGTCACGTCCATGGTAACTTGCAACGGGATATGCTGTGGTCGCTGCAGAATGAGGAGGGATAAGAACAGGGGATGATGTTTATTCAAGATGAGACATATCATCTAATGGAACTATCTACATGTTGTCCGTGATGCCTGGTGGAAGGAAAGCGTGGGGGAAACTCCATGTCATAGGAGGCACTTTGCATAGAACAAACAGCAGCTAAGCAAAGCACAGTGGGAAGAAAGTATTTCACATTGGAAACACATCTGATGCTCCTTTCTAGCCTGGGAATAAATGAACACACACTTCCCTACACTGAGTTTCCAGTTGTGTGCTTCACTCTGCTTCCTCCCTACTTCCTGGTCCTCTTTACAGCTCTCTCCCAGCAATGAAAATACAGCTATCTGTACTTTGCTGCGGGTGAGAACCCTGAGGCATAACACAGCTGTGTGACTTTCCCAGAGTCGCAGATCTAGTGAATGGCAGATGTGGGACAGTCTTCCTGCATTTAACACCTGAGTGACAGGAAGTCCCCCTTCCCCCACACATACCCTTTGAGCTCCCTAGGCGCTACTGAAAGAGTATTTATGGACTGTGGATTTTTCACTTAGGCTTTTACATTCATGAGTTTAAAGAAAACATCCATGAACTTTGAAGGTAAGACATACTTCTTCAAAAACACAATGTGCCACTGTGGGCAGGAGGCTAAATGCTCTATCCTTGGCATGCTGGAGAGATGGCTCTCTGTGCCCTGATGGCCTTTGGGTAGGAAAGATTGAGGAGCACATGCGCACTACTTCTTGGATTCAGAGGTTATCCCTGGTGTCTTCCTGTCTGCCTTGGAAAAGCAACAGGTGACCAAATAGCTTTATCTCTGGTCTGGTGTACTGGGAGAAGCTGTCTCCAGCCAATATCCTAGACAGTGAAGAGTGAGGGTTAAGGCTTCTTATCTCATCAGTGCCTCTTTCAGAACGTGTTAGTCCCAGGGCCAGGCTCAGTGGCCCTGTCTAAGACTATGTCCTCCTACCTGCTGGCTCAGGATCCAGCCATAGCTAAGCCACGAGGCATCTGCTTAGCACTTATAAGACAATCCCTTGTAGGTGACTACGAAGAAAGAGGATGAAGGCGAAGGTAGCATGTGGCAAACATTTTAAGAATGAAATTGGGGGCAATAGCATCAGTGGTCCAGCCAGGCTGGGAGCAAAGAAAGCTGCACCGCATAGACAACTCTGGGCCTTTGCCAAGTGGCAGCTATCCACATATTGCAGGACGGTCAGGGATCTGGGGACTGTGCGAATACACCATGTGCTCTTAGGCCTCCACTATACTCCAGCCTGTCATCAGCTTTCTTTTCATTGAGACATCAATGATTCTGGGCATAGCCAGTGAAAGGTTTGTGAACTGGTAAATGTTTTTATGGGCTAGTGGAGTTCTCAAATTAGATTCAGACTCAGCAGAGTTGAAAGCTGTAAAATGCCCAGACTATTTCCACATTTACAAGCAGAGAGAACATGATTGAACACCTAGGGCCTCAGACCACAGGCTGGTGGGAAGGAGAACAGGCAAACACATGCATTCTATCAGCAGCAGGGCTGCAGGGCCTGGGTCACCTCTGCAGGGAGCCCTTTCATTTCGGGTGCCTGGAGTAGGCCAGCCTCTGAGGCTTGGTCATAGCTTGGGAAGCATTTTGTTTTCGTGGAGAGCAAAGGTGAGGTGCCAAATGGTGTGTGTGTGTGTGTGTGTGTGTGTGTGTGTGTGTGTGTGTGTGTGTGTGTGTGTGTGCCAAATGGTGTGTGTGTGTGTGTGTGTGTGTGTGTGTGTGTGTGTGTGTGTGTGTGTGTGTGTAGGGTGCACTTGCAGTATATCCCAGCATGTGCCTGTGAAGGTCAAAGGTCAGATTTGAGTGTTGTTCCTCATGATGGCCAACAATCTTGCTTTTGAGTCAGCAGCTCTCACTGGCATCTGGAACCCAGACAGAACTCCAGACTAAGCTTGCTTGCCAGTGAGGCCAAGGTGTTTGCCTGTCTCTGCCTTTTTATTGTTGGGATTACAAAAGCATGTGATCACAAGTGGGAGCTGAAACTGAACTCAAGTATTCATGTTTTAGGAACTGAATTATCTCCTCAGTTCACTGCAAGGAGTTTCAAATGTTTCTCCAAGGAGAATAAATTACAAATTAGAGTGACTTATGAAATTATTATTTCAGATTATACCCCAATAACCCCTAAAAAAATTCATCATTGAACTCTAAACTAGAGTTTTGGAGAATTGATTCCCTCCTGTGGCCTCCTCCAGGACCAGGCATGCATGTGGTATACACACACACACACACACACACACACACACACACACACACACACGCACACACAATCATTTTTTTAAAAGAAAAATCTACAAGACTGGAAAGAGCCAGTGTCCCCTAGTTCCCATTATCAAAATCAGTCTGAAACCAACAGAAAAACAATGCAACTCAAGGTTATCACCTGGTACTTGTCTTGTACTGTTCCAACATACCAGATACATTAACGCATTTACCTCTCAAAACAAACCATGTTTATCCCATTTACAGAGGAGTAGGCCGGGCAGCAGAAAGGCTAAGTCATTTGCTTATTACATGACTAGGAAGTGTCTGGGCTTCAGAACATATGCTATAGGCAGCACTTTCTCTGATTCTTGGCCAAGGCAGTCTTTTTCAAAATCTAAATCATTTGTTCCCCAGTCAGTTCTCTCACTTCAGTTAGGGTGAGGCCAGGGGAGGTATGGAGGGAATCGTGAGGCGAGTGCATCAGCCAGCAGAGTAGGACAAGAACCCAAGGCTAAAGCAGGTTGAATGTGTAGTACCTGTGTCTGGAAAGAAAAGCACCAGGAGAGGCTTCAGCAGGACTTCTCTTCCAACATCTCTGCTCTTCCCCTATGATTGTTCTGGGGCTTGGGGGTATCCCCCTGCCTTCAGTGGCTTGATTTCACCTTCTAGAAGCCAACTTTGGTGGGTGAGGGAGGGGGGTTAGCAGTTCCATGGTTTTTCCCAGGTGACATCTCTTCCAGGACACCACTTCTTCAAGGATTCAGGGGTTGGTGAACCTTCTGTCCCAAAGCCATCATTTTCACCCACTTTGTGCCAACACCTTGAAACTAACCAAGTATTCTGGTGAGCACCTGGAACTATTGTTAGGATTCTGAGTATTTTTGTTTTGTTTTGTTTGAGATGGGGTTTCTCTGTGTAGTCCTGGCTGTCCTGGAACTTGCTCTGTAGACCAGGCTTACAGAGATATGCCTGCCTCTGCCTCCCAAGTGCTGAAATTCAAGGAGTGTGCCACCACCACCCAGTGCATTCTAAGATTTTTAATAAATGGTGTGTCACCATTTATTTGGAGTGTATCAAAAAGTTTCTCCTAAATTGAAAACAAATCAAATGCCTCCTGTTTAAGAACAAAGGTGTTGCTGCCATTCTCCTTTCAATGTGTCGTCATTATAAAGCAACTTGGATTTAAAAAAACAAATTATGCTCCCTGTCAAATTTAAACTATAAAAGCATTATGTTTTTCTGTGAATTCAGTCACAGTGCTAAGGTCTGTACCTCAACTAAGTCTGATTATCTTGTCTTGTGTGATGAACACACACACACACACACACACATACACACACACACACACACACACGCAGCATGTGTCTATAGAATCGGAATCATATGATACAAACTATTTCAGATTTTGTTTGAATGTAATAATATATCATAGGGGTCTGAGGGTTTTATTGCTGTGAAGAGACACCATGACCAAGGCAACTCTTATAAAGGAAAACATTTAATTGGGGCTGGCTTACAGTTTCAGAGGTTCAGTCCACTGTCATCATGCGGGAAGCATAGTGGTAGTCAGGAAGACATGGTGCTGGAGGAGGAGCAGAGAGTTCTACATCTTAATCTTGCAGGCAGCAAAGAGGAGACTGAGACCTCAAAACCTGCCTCCACACTCACCCACTTCCTCCAGCAAGGCCACGCCTACTCCAGTAAGGCCACGCCTCCTAATAGTGCTACTCCTCATGGATTAAGCATTCAAACACATGAGTCTATGGGGACCATACCTACTCAAACTACCACAGTCGGCATCTTCTCCAATCTATGCATATAAATAAATCTCATTTAAAAATGAGGCCAATGGACATGGCTCAGGAAGTAAAGGCACATGATGTCCTGAAGGTCTGAGCAGATCTCTGGAAGACACCTAAAGATGGAAAGAGAGAACCAATTCCACAGACTTTTCAACTGGTCTCCACACATATACTGTGGCATGCATATGCACACATACACACACACACACACACACACACACACACACATACATATACACATACATACACACACCATTCACATATACATACACACATTCATACACACACGCACAAACAAAATATACATACATACACGCAAATACCAAATATATATACACATACACCATACATGCCCACACATATACACATACATACACACATACACACACACCATACACACATTCACACATACACACACCATACACACATACATACACACATACACAACCAATAATAATACATGAAATTTCAAAAAGAACAAAATAGCTGCCCCACAGTAGTTACTAAATGTGCAGTGTAATTCGTCCAAGATGCCCCCTGCAGAGTGACGCCTAGGTTGCTACAAAAGACAGCAGTCGCAGAAGAGGCATCTGTGTTTTATTCTTGATTGGTTTGGAGACAACTGTCTACTCTTCTGGAAAATGACAAACTCATTTCAAACAAAAGGAATCGCTTGATTGGTTGGAAATGTGGCCCAGTGTTCCAAATCTCTACCCTTTCCTGAAAGTTTCAGGTGCGCACATTACGAGCACTGAAGTTTTGATGATGATTTTGTGGCTTGAACAGCACTGCTTCCATGTATGGAGGCTTCAAGGGAACAAGAAGGCTCTACCCCCACGGAGGCCGAGACTGCCATTCATCCCAAGCTTTGAGGAAGTAATATGGCAGGATTTATTTAAATGCATCATTAAGAGATTGTACATAATTGTTGATTCAGTAGAGCCTCCGTGAACAGAATGCTTATTGCAGTACGACTTAGCAAACTCCAGCAGGAAGACAACTTGTGGGGAAAAAAATGAATTGTTTCACCTCGCATAGGGTCCCCCAGGCCCAACCACACTGTGGTAAATACACACAGACAGAGCAATAGGCAAGGGAGATGACGGGAGGGGCGGGGGAGACATGGGGGCTGAAAGACTCGCTCTAGCAGACATAGACAGACACATTTAGAAGTAAATGTTCAGCATTAGAAGAGAAGTTAATAGAACTGTGTTGCACTTGGAATTTTGTTCAGCTGCTCTGGTTCACACAAAAAGTCACTATGGGAGATGATAGCAACGCTAATTATCGTCACTATAGTAACTACTTTACTGTCTGTATACATCCCCCCCACCACACTGTAAATCTCAGATATACACAGTACAGAGAAACAAAGATATCCAGCAGAGTGAAGATGGATATACATACAAGGACATGTCTGTAGACAGATTACAATGCAAATTGTGGAATAACAAAAATAGCCTTAATTCTTAAAATGTGTAAATAGCAACAAGTCATGGAACAGATGAAGTGCTTATCAATGATTAATGGATAGAGAACATGTGGTGTGTGTGTGTGTGTGTGTGTGTGTGAATATATATATATATATATATATATATATATATATGCTGTGATGTTTTATTTATCTATAAAAATGTAATCCAATTATTTATTATGGACACATAAATTAAAATAAAATTAAGGAAATCATAGAAAGGTACACAAAAACTGAATGTAGATCGAAAGAGAGATAGGAAATTGTTAAGTTTCTTTGGAAAACAAGAGGATCTTTTGTAACTGTGATGGTTTCTAGATGCTTGGCCCAGCGAGTGGCACTGTTGGGAGGTGTGGTCTTGTCGTGTGGACTTTAATACCCTTGTCCTAGATGCCTGGGAGCCAGTCTTCTGCTAGCAGCCTTCAGATGAAGATGTAGAACTCTCAGCTCCTCCTGTACCATGCCTGCCTGGATGCTGCCATGTTCTCGGATTTGATGATTACTGGTCTGAACTCTGAACCTGTAAGCCAGCCCCAGTTAAATGTTGTCCTTTACAAGACTTGCCTTGGTCATGGTGTCTGTTCACAGCAGTAAAACTCTAACTAAGACAGTAACTAAAATAGTTGATTTTATAAGATACAATTAACTCAGGGCTAGAGAAATGGCTCAGCCATTAAGAGAGATTCCTACTCCTACGAAGGACCTGGGTTCAGTTTCTAGCTCATAACTACCTGTTCCTCCTCATAGGAGATCTGACACCCCCTTCTAGCCATCAGGAGCAGGAGTACACACATAAACATGGATTATACAAACAAAACAACCTTTAAAATGGACACATGCAGAAAGATATAGCACTTGTCTTAACACATATTAAAAGCCTTAATATATATGCCAGTATAATTATAATTACAATGTGCTTTTATATTTATGTGTACTGTTTTTTATACGTTTTACTCTAATAATAAATTAGACATATAAATATTACAGTAATTAGTTTTTGATCTACTGCTATGAATGAATGATAGCAAAGTTGAGTGGAGTGGTGCATGCCTGCAGGCTCATCACTCAGGAGGTCGAGGGAAGACAAGTGTTCAAAGCTAGGCTGGACTACACAGCGATACCCATCTCAAAACCAATGAAGCAAAGCAAACCCAACAAGCAACAATGGGTGGTATGTTGTTTTCTTTTCTTGTTGCTGCAACCAAACACCTGAAAATCCACTTAAGGAACAAAGAATTTAACTTTGGCTCACAGTTAGAGGATACACCATCACGGCAGGAAGTTAGCATGGTAGAAGCAGAAAGCAGCTGGTCGCCTGTAGGTTAGAGTCAGAAAGAGTGATGAATGCTGTACCTCAGCTTACATTCTCTTTTATTCATTCCAGGTCTCCAAACCATGGGATGGTACTCTGTACATTTGGGGATGTGTCTTCTCACCACAATCTACTACTCTAGAAAACCCTTGTCTGACAAACCCATATGTTTGTTTCTATAGTGATTTGAATCTCGTTAAGTTGACAATTGAGTTTAACTCTCACAGACAGGTCATAAGCACAAGAGTCCAGATTAAAAATCCAGGCTCTTGGAAAGTTATCTGATGAAGCTGATATTGAGTTGTAAGGGAGGTTGGGAATTTGCTCACACCACTTGCTATCGTTGCCAATTGGGAAGGGTCAAATGGCTCTTGTGTGTGAATATCTGGCCCTGAAAGCCTAGCTTACAGTGAATGTGGTACATATATAGGATTGGAAATGACACCGATGATTGATTGACAAACAGTTGATCAGAAACCCTGGACACTTGGCATCCCTTGTAGTATCCTGTAAGCCTGAACATCGGTTCAGTAGGTTGGGTACCAGTGGCAGGAGGTGAGTTGTGCAGGACTGGGAGTTGGTTTCCAACTGCTGCTGAAAAGCTCCTTGGCAGCTTCACTTAGGAATCCAGCAATTCTATCAAGAAAGTATCTCAACAGACTTGGGTCTGACCTGGAGTTCATCTTCAAGGCTCGAAGGACTTCTATCATTTGTAGTTTGGGGAGACTGAATATAGCCTCAGATACCAACACCTACAGCAAAAGCTGAGGAGAGATTTTGATATAATTGTGACCTTAACTTCAGCTGTGGCCTCTCGCTTGTATTAGGTAACAAGTTAAAGGAGAGAGAGAGAGAGAGAGAGAGAGAGAGAGAGAGAGAGAGAGAGAGAGAGAGAGATCCATTTTTCCCACCACCCTTAATAGTTTAGAAAGAGTATATTTGAGTCTAGCCAGCTTCCTCAGATCTGATTTAATGTTCCCCATTGCTCACTTTGCTTGACCTGTTTTATCAGCCGTGTCTGGCTTCTCAGCCCTTAGTCCCAAGAGGATGCTCAACAAGGGCTGCAGTCAGAGTCCACTGGCCTGCCTTTCTTATTCACCAGAATGAAAGGGGACCCCGCAAGGTTGGTCTGTCTGTGGACTCCTGATGGATACTATGCAACTCTGCAGGAGAAGAAAGTGAGAAACTGGGACTGTCGAATAAAAGCCATTCTTTTTCAATTTCACTATGTCTGGGTAGCCGGAGGTATGACAGCCAGAGTTATCACAATGTATTATTAAATCTAAAATTGCAGTGACTGCTCAGTGAAACACCTCCTCTCATGACCTGAATTGGCTCCTCAGTGTTGCATATGACTAAGCAGAAAATTGTTTCTGGGCCCTGCAAACCATCCTGTCTGCCTCTTTCCACCACTCTTCAAAACTGCACCCTACTCTGCCATACATCAGGAGTCCATCAAGTCCATCAAGTGACAAGGAAAAGAAATTTGTTCTCAGATAACAAAGCCACAACTGCTAGGCATGACCTCTCTCTTCTGCCTGTATTTGATCCCGGTTCTCTGGCCTTGTCTTGTCTTTCATTTCAGGATAAGTGTTGGAAGAAGATTTAGGCTTTTATGCATGCAAAGGGCCCATGGGGACTTGTATGAGTGGATAATGAACGGGGAGGGTTGAAGTCCTAGCAAGGACTGAGACCGCAAAGGCTGGAGCATTTCTCTCCACACAGTGGGCATGGGATGCATGTGGTCGGTCCCAGTCCTTGACTGACCTACTTGCAATGCCTTCCGAGGCTGAGAACTACAATAAAGTTCCCGTGATGAGGATAGGAAATCACAAAAGAACTCAACTACTAAAAAGTCCTCCGCTGTCCTCAGCCACGCCCACAGCTCCGCCCAGGTTCTGATCACGTGGTCCTGGCCAGCCTTCCGAAATCACCTCACTCCATTGTTCTTTGCCATACACTTATATATGACTTGTTGAAATTTAACATGATGACTTAGGGTATAGACTGCAAATCAGTCTACCCCAGTGTGCCGCAATAACTACAATAACTGCTTGCTTATTTTTTTTTTTTTTGGAGTTTTAGCAAAGCAAACCTTACTCCTTAAGCGCGCATATGCGTGTGTGCGTGTGCTACTGCAGATCCACCCCAGCGCTGTTTACCTAGAAGCTTGTCCTTCCTCTTGGATTTCTTATTAAGTTGTTGCTTTGAGCTCCTAGATTACCTGTCCTATATTTTTTCCCGTCTTTTTGTAGACTTCCTTCATGTCTGTCATTGCTGACAGTTCATATTGGGCACATCTCATTACCAACATGCCCACGCCCTTCCTTACCTACCATGTACTTGGGACATCATCCCTCTCCTCAACACATGGTTGGAATACTGATGGATCATACGATAGACATGTGACTTCAACAACCATCACTGCCCTTTATCCTCAATAGTCTTCAGCCTTTGATAATCATCTCTCTGGGTGTTGCTAGGGTAACAGGTGGGTTCAGGGGATGATGCTCCTGTGCCCTGCCCTAAGCACTGAACATGAGGAGGGCCCAGGGCAGAGGTCTCATCTGTCACTGGCATGAAAGTGCTTAAATGGCCAGGCCATCATCTGGAGAAGAGTTTGATCTCCTGACCCCTGGATTTGACTGGACAGATTCCTTAATCAGTTCTACATACAAGGTGGAGTCTGGTTTTTTATGCTTATGGAAACTCATGTCATATATTTTTGGGTGTTTCATGCAGTTAATAAAATCATTTTTCTTTCTGTAGGGTCTGGGGTGTACTTCCGTGACAGTGTGCTTAGCATGTGCGATGCCCTGGGTTTGAGAACCAGCACAGTGGAATGTTTTGTTCTTCTGAAAAGCTTGACACTGAACTCTTCAATGACGTCAAGTGTGCGGAAGGGAGTCAGCTGCACACGGAGAGAGAAGCCTCTGAGATCCCGTCATGTTTGCCTCCTCTACCACTGCTGCTCCCCAGGGCAGCTCCATGACCTGGAAGGACTGAAGTGAGCTGGAGGCCAAGCTTCTGCTTGAAGCGGGAGAGATAGGGTCATGAAAGGGCAGTGGGAGCTGAAGACTGCCTCATCTCAGACCTGTGCGCAGGGATTCCTTCAGCTCTGATTGCATGCTGCTGGCACTCTCTCTGCTTGCCATTTTTCTAAAGGAGCACCATTCCTGGGAGTTGTCCTGGGGGAAATTAGGTAGGAACTGCCTGACAGAAGAGGACACAGCACTCATGCTAGAAATGCCTCATGAAGAATGCTCAGTGCAGGGAAGTCAACGAAGGTTGAGAAGTAACCAGAATATTCTTCAACCAGGAGGTGGCTTGTGAGCTGTCTCATGAGAAAGGAGGGAAGGGATAGTAAGATTAAAAGACAATGGAAGTGTCAGGGGAAGGACTGAAGGAGCTGAAGAGAATTGCAACCCCATAGGAAGTACAACAATATCAACTAACTGGACCACTCCCCCCCCCCCCCACCTCGAGCTCCCAGGGACTAAACCACCAACCAAAAATACACATGGAGGGTCCCATGGCTCAAGCTGCATATGAAGCAGAGGATGGTCTTATCTGGCACCAATGGGAGGGGAAGCCCTTGGTCCTGTGGAGGTTCCATGCCCCAGTGTAGGGGGATGCTAGGGCGGTGAGGCAGGAGTGGGTGGGTGGGTGGGGGAGCACCCTCATAGAGGCAGGGGCAGGGGGATAGGATGGGGATGGAGGTTTGTGTGGGGAAACCAGGAAGGGGGATAACATTGGAAATGTAAATAAATAAATACATAGTGCTTGTCTACAGCAGGGATACCATCAGCCAGGTAGATGTCTAATTGGCCCTGCCCCAGAGATAGGTCTGAAGTAAGTTCAAGTCCTTCAGCTTACTCAGCCCTGGAACAGACCTCGGCTGAGATGGTACCCAACCTACCTCAATGCAGAAACTAAGGAAACAGCTTCAGGGCCTTGTAAGGGTCTCACATTGGTCTAAATAATTTATATAGCAGGATCTATAAACTTGAGTAATTAGGGGACTAGTGTGGCCCCAGGTGGCGAAGGAAGCAGAGAGGACATAACAGCAAATGGGAACCTGTCCTTTCAAATTCACAGAGAGCGGCCAACGTAAACCAGTATCCAGCGCCACTTAGAAGCATGCTCTGGGGCACCGGGACCTATTTCAAAGAGAAGCTTCAGTGTGTATTTATATATGTACCTCCTACAATTATCAATGATAAATTAAAATTTCATTTGCATCAAATCACTCTACATAGGTCATAGTTGGTGAGGTCATAGGGTAAAATAAAATCAACTTTCTCCCTTTTATTGTAAAAGCCCTAGCTGGCTTCTAACTCTTCAACCCTCCTGTCTTAGCTTGATGTTGGCATCTTATGTATTAAAACAAATACTAAAGAAGAAAATTTTTATCTTACCTAGTAGCTAAGGATTAATAGGAGCTTAATGGAAAAGAAGCGCTCTAAAAGGGGGCTAGGAAGATTCGTGGGCCATGGGCACCTTTGGGAGAAGAGGCCTCTGACAGGAATCGCAAGGGGCTTTTCCAACTGTGTGAAGGGAACAGACAAGAGTGTGTGATGGGAAACTGGAATCCATGACATCTGATTTGCTACACAGGAAGAGGCTTCTCCGGGTTCCTGTGTGCATGCACACCTCCTCTGGCCACCTTTTCCCTTCAGTGTACCCTTACCTTCTGGTTCCATTCATTAAAGAAAGAAAGCTAGTGTGGGTAAAACCCAAAAATGTAGAACGGAGACAACAGGACAATATTCGGTGTTTCTCTCTAGTTTTCAGAAGGAACATGCGAATTCAACTTCCTATGTACGGAAGTAGCATGAACTGCTTTGGGTTTTGCAGTCACGAAGAATCCAACACATGTTGTGCTGTCCCTCTGAGGCAGTGGCTGCGAAAGTTGGGGTTTCTTGTTAATTCCACTGACCACCAGAGTGACGGGAGTGAGGCCTGACCAGCCATGGAGTATGTCTGTCATATTGACCCATTTAGAAAATGTGATTTGGCTTTTTTTTTTTTCAAATTTGCTTTTAGCAGGAAACTTGTTCTAGGACTTCAAATTTCTCTCTCTCTTTTCTCCTATACCAAAGCATCCAAGTATATGCTATTTAACATGTAAATTATATTGCCAGACTTAAAGTATAGTTTAACACCGACAATGAAAAAATAATTCAGGCCGCATCCTAGTGAATGATGAAAATTCAAGTTATGTTTTAAAGGAAGAAGAGACACGGACAAAGTTCTTTATAGTATCTATAATAAATGCAAAGAAATCAACAAAACAAACCTTGGCTTTAGCAAACTGTACATACATAAATATCTTTTTCTATACTATAATATTCAATATTCTTCACATAAAGCTTTCCGTGATTTTATTACATCCAGATTTTCTTTATACTTTTTTTTTTTAAAGTGCCTTTCAGATTTACAGCTTGCGCCTCTAAAGCAACATTAAAACATCATGCCCCAAAGGAAACAAGGTCGAAAAGAAGCTGCCATATACCTTCCTAAAAACGGTGTGCGAGGAGGTTCTGAAGCCTCCAGCAGAGGTGGGTTAGCAGACTGTACGATACTGACATGGTGCCTGGGGGAGGGGCTTTTGAGTTGATCGAGCAGCACCATAGGAAAGCTGCCCAGATGGCCCAGTGGAGAGAGCTATTGGCTATGCCAAAGGCCCAGACTTTATGGGTTCAGGGAATCTTATAAGTCCTTAGCTTAATTTCCTTAGTATTAAGGCGCAGAGTGTCAAATGACACCGTACCAATTCCATGGTTTTTGGCCTCCTGTTTACTGTCCATGTCTGAAGGCTAATTTTTTTTTCTTTTTTTTTTTTTTGCTGTTGTTCACACAGGGTATGGAGAACTGAAGCTGCCGTACGTATGAGGACCTCTGCCAAGATCACATCTTCTCTGACAGCCTGGGGTTGCTTTGGGCCTGCTTCCCCTCTTGCTGCCTGCGCATGTGCAAGGACGCCTGCTTACTTCAGAGTGGAGGAGGGCCATTGGTGTATCTGAGCATCGGATGGAACGATCGGGCAAAGTTGTTAGAGAGGGCACAGCTGTAGTCTTCCTCCGAGATGGGTACAAGGCAGGTGAGTCCGATAAGGAGCAGCAGGAGCAGCTGAAGAGGAAGAGCTGCCCGGAGGACCCGGAACAGGAAGGCTCGACCCACCCGTGCTGGCCTGGGTTCAGAAAGGGAGGAATCGGAGCCACCTTTTGTGGACCTAAGGGAAGAATTGACATAACTCAAATCAAATACAGGATGGGTTTGCTTTAGTGTTTCTTGCTTTAGTGCCTTCCTGGGACATAAAGGGCCATGCAAACCATAACCCAATTTGGCACTGAGTAGTCAGCCTTCTGCAGGGTGCCCGTCATTTCCCAACCACCAAAATAAGAGCTGTGAGCCGTGTGCAGGCTGCCCCAGTCACTCCCTACTACCAAAGGAACAGTGATGGAAAAGGGCACTAACTGGAAACTAAACATCCAATCGGTCAATTAAAGGTGACAAAATGACAAAATGCATTCAACTTACGCTCCCTTCACTCAATTTGGTGAACACTTCCCCATCAATAATGATAATTGCATAAATGAAATAAATTCAGGATAATTAAAATATAGATGGTTGATGTGGTATTTATTTGTTTTTGGTTTCAGAATATCAGGAGCACAGTGACACAAAATGAATTGTGAGAACCCCACAGTGTGTCACTTCTAAGCACCTCGAGTAAGAGCTATGTCGTGTAAGGGTAAGAATGCCCTCAGTCACACTGCTCAGACCCAGCAGAGCTACTTTGTCTTAGCCTGTGCCCTGGTTTCATCTTGTACCACACCAGCATCTGCTCCTAGCATTTTAAAATACTAACTTCCTGACCTAAGAAAGATCATACAAGTTTCAAGAATGCTGGGAAATTCAACAGGAGGCAGAACAACTTTGATAAGTGGACTTGTTTGTGGTCATTCTTCATGGCTCTTGGATAGATGTGGGTGCCAGTAGACAGCATTTGTATGGGAAAAACTTAACTGTGTGACTCTACCTGAAGAACTTAATCAATGGATATTGATGTTAAGTATTTTAAGTAATTTTGTCCAGGATAGTGTTTCAACAGAATAACATAGTTTCAAAACTTCTCAAAGAACAGCAATGGAGTCTGTCTCCAAAACACAACCGCTGAACAGCAGATTCTAGTCTGGTTCTATCACTAATGCAGTGGCTTTGTGTGACCGCCACTATTTTCCCAGAGAGGAAAGATTTTTACCTTGAAGCTCCTTCTAGATTCAAAGTGCCAAGTTTGCCTATTTTGCTTTAAGTGCATTAGGGAAAGCACAGGGGTTTGGGGGCATTCCTAAGAAACAGTGGCTGAAGTCCTGAACGTGGAAGCAGGTTTGTTCTAAGTTGGTGCGGAGCAGTTATTAACGCTATGTTGGGTTACTTGTGAAAATGGCTATGAATGTTGTTTTTATGACAGTTATTTTATGGACACATATATCTAACAGCATCCTGTGAGCACACACACATTAAAAAAAACACTAGATATGCCAAGATGATGTATTCCCAAGGCCCTCGTCTGAATTCCCTCAAGAATTAAGTACAATTAAATATAAGGACATTGAATGCCTTTGTTATAAGAAGAGATATTAAATCTATGTTGGTAACTCTGAAGGTTTAGATTCTAAGAAAACAGGATGTTTGCAGCTTCCCAGTTGGCTGTTCATTTCTAAAGATGGATTACCCCGAGATTAGTGGGGGAGGAGGGGTGGTGCCTGAGAAAATAAATGTTAAAATAAAGGTACAGGCGTAATCTCTTAAAAGGACAGAGGAGCTACTCAAATCTGTCCTTAACTGCAAGAGGAGGATAA
This sequence comes from Uromys caudimaculatus, assembly GCA_028551405.1. NCBI lineage: Eukaryota > Metazoa > Chordata > Mammalia > Rodentia > Muridae > Uromys > Uromys caudimaculatus. Next base: position 25,456,838 of record CM052717.1, on the reverse strand, counting down.
GAGAGAGGCCAGTGTTAAAGTCCTAAGCAGTTCCCACCGCCCTGTGTCTCTAATATAGTTTTGAAGTATAACGGTGGGAGAAAAATCACTGCCCTAACTACAACCTCACTTCTCCCTGAAGCCTGAAAGCACTTCTCCCTGAATAATGAAAGGCAGTGTAACCCTAACCAACTCAGCTTGCCTCTGTGTGACAGGCTCTTCTAATGAGGCCAGAGAGTTTGTAGTTTTTGTTTTGTTTTGTTTTTTCTTTTGGTTTTTCGAGACAGGGTTTCTCTGTATAGCCCTGGCTGTCCTGGAACTTACTCTGTAGACCAGGCTGGCCTTGAACTCAGAAATCCGCCTGCCTCTGCCTCCCCAGTGCTGGGATTAAAGGCGTGTGCCCCCACTGCCTGGCTGAGCTTGTAGTTTTTAAACTCCATGTTCTATGCGATTTGAGAGTTCTACTAATTTGTCAATATAAACAGGCCCCAACTGAGAGACCAAAAGAGTTACCTCACCATCTAATGGGAAAATTTCTGGATGCCAAACCTGGAGAGTTATTCCTAACTAGCTGGATGGTTAAAAATGTATGTTTCAAGGAAACACAGTAAAGCATAAAATAAAGATGTTATGCGCCTTACTAAGGGAAGAGGGGGTAGAAAAGAAACTTCCTAAGCTATCCAATTATAAAATATTCATGCTTAGATAGGGTGGGACATGTAGCCTTTCTCCTTATGTTGTAGGTAAGTAGCTAGGGAGAGTTAATTCCTCCTTTACTGACACCTGAGATGTGTACATACTAGCATTATCTTCCAGATGATGGGGGGAACGCTCACAGACTGAAGACTCAAGTTTAGATCACCTGCAAGCAGTAGAGTGAAGGAATCAGCCTGAGATTTCAATGATCACAATTTGGACCCTCTTTAAGGATGTGTGTGTGTGTGTGTGTGTGTGTGTGTGTGTGTGTGTGTGTACCTTTTTGTGTATGTATGTATGGTTGTGGGTCCAAATGTTGATGTCAGATGTCTTCTTCTATTGCTATCCTTCCTATTTTGTGAGACAGGGTCTCTCACTGAACCTAAGCTCATGCACCCAGAAAGACTAGCTGACCAATAAAATACAGAGCTCCTCTGCCTCTGCCTCCTCAGCACCAGAATTTCAGATGTATTTTAATGGAGGCTGAGTGTTCAAATTCACAGCCTCATGCTTATGCAGCAAACACATAACTGAGCTATCATCCCAGCTCCAGGACTCTGACTTTAATGGCAGCCAAATAATATAAATACAAAAAAAAAAAATCTATCAAGCTATTCCCCAGATTCCTGCCCACCACACTCCTTGATACACTATGGTCCTTTGGTTGGCAGAATGAACGACAGGCACATTTATGTTACATATATTTTACACGTAGAAGCAAAGACCAACGTTTTCATCCTAAAACATTGGGAAGTGGTTTCATTGTGTTTTAAGATCATCCTTTCTAGTCATAAAGGCATTTGTCACATGCCATTCTATCGCTGTCAGGGGACTATGTTTCCAGGAAGTCACAAAATCCACAGGTAGCTACACCTGCGTCTCTGACCTTCTTTTTCTTATTTTCGAAGAAGATAAATGGCTTAGCATATTAAGTACCAAAGCCAATTTTTCTTTGATGGCGTATTCAATAGTTTGCTTTAAAGTGTCCTGAGAAATAAGGGATAAAAGGGAAGAGCCGAGTCTGTACTGGGTCTTTCTTCGCATGATCCTTCAGTACATGTTCGTGTGAAAATAGTCCCTAGCAAACAGCATTGACCCTGGACAGAGCAATGACAGAAGAAAACACTCCGTTTCTTAGGACCACTTTCATCAGGAGATATTTAGACACTTTAGGGATGGGCAAAGGTCCACAAAACAATTGAGAATTCAATCAAACGAAGCTGGATAGCTCCTTTTCGTCAATGATTAGCTTCTGTGAGGTTAAAGGTCAGGATTAAAACAGAGGCTTTGTCATGACCAGTTCATTCCTAACAAGAACTAGAAAGGTCATCATTTGGAGAGCATGGGGCTCACATGTGACAGAATCCTTTGAAGGACATGGCACATTTAACAACATCAGAGCATTCTTTAGTAAAATGTAACCGCCATCTGACTTCCACTGTTAAATGCCAACTTAGCAAGAACTAATGGGCTTAGGCTGGGACAAAGAGAACACATACTACTTAGAGGCTGTCTGTGCAGTTGGCTTAAATGTCCAGTCTACCAACTGAGACAAGTGCTCACCTGACCTGGAGTAACTACCAGAATTCCCAGAGTTTCAAAGTTGCTCCATCAGGGTGACTCTGTCTTAGAGATTTTAGCACTAATAGGTTAATTGTCTCAAAGCGAAAAGGTGCTTATTTTAATATTAACTTATTGACCTAAGATCATCCAAGTTTCAAGAGTCCTGGGAAATTCAACAGAAGACAGAGCAATGGTGATAAGTAGACTTGCTCATGGTCATTCTTCACTGGCTTTTGTATAGATGTGACTGTAGACTGCATCTGTATGGGAAAACTTAACTGTGTGACTCTGTCCAAAGAACTTAATCAATGAGGACATTTTAAGTAATTTTGTCCGGAATAACATGTGCTTATTGTCTCCAAGTAAATACATATCTTTCTCTTCTATTTCTTTCACATTGGCAGATAAATGACTGTTTGCCCCTTTGCTAGAACACACACTCATGAAGGAAGGAGGACGGTAAGGGATGGAGCAGGGTCTGAAAACAAATGACACAAAAGAAAGTGCACATAACGAGAACCCAGAGGCCTGAGAACCTGCATACAGTAGGTAACTCATTTTTCAAATTCGACAGGACCAAGGAAGACATAATGAGATAATTACATACATACATCTTACAAAGCTGAGGGGGGGGATGTTTTCAGTTTGTTTTGACACTTGTTAGACATGATAAATAAATTCCATAGGCAGAAATTTCTAGCTGACCATCTATCGTCTTCCAAATCCAGTAGCTCCTAGATGTGTGTGGAGAAACTGAGGCCCCCGTTATTCTCTCCTTCCAAATCGGATGTTCACCTGGTCCTATGCACACATTGCGTGATTTATCCTACTATGGACATTCCAGTGGGAGAGAAGTGTCTTTTCACTATGGTAGGGTTCAGAGTAATGTGAGACCTGTGTCCATACTTCTAATCTCTTGTCCCCGTAAGTTGAGGGATTAGCCATGCCACAGGGATTTAAGGTTAACTGAGGTAACACACACAATGTTTAGCACGGTGCTTAAAACACATTAAGTACTAAATAAATGCCAGCACCTAACACTTATTCTCTGTATGGCTATACTGGGGTATGCTGAGTAATGTCCTTGAAAACTGCTAAATTCAGTCTGCTCTCTCGGGAAACCATTTCTGACTTACTAACAGCGGTTTCAGAGATATTATTTCCCAAACTGCTTGACTCTTACTCCCAAGCACTGGGCCAGCTTACTTCAAAAGAGCAAAAGAGAAGTCTATTGGTATCCCACCCAACAGCTGTCCTGGAGCATGAAGGCAGCTGGCTAAGGGTAACTGCTTTATGCTAAGGGTCTTTGGATGCTTTGAACCATGGGCTTCCAGGAAGAGTCCAACAGAAAGAGTTGGAAAACAAATTTCACCATAAACTCAATAGCACTTATAGGAGTCCTTCAGGGAACAAGCAAAAGAAACCCCCTACTGGCTTGCTTAAATATATTTGACTACCTTGAATCTATTTGAAAGGATGCCTCTTTCTTGTCCCTCCTACCAGGACTTCAGCTAGTCCTTTTCAGCTCCTGTTCCTTCTTCTTCATTCTCTGTGTAGAAGATGCCAAAACTAAAAGAATCCAGAAAAGTTCTGCTTCTCTGTGTTCTCAGCTGTAGAGTGAAATCATCCTTCATCCCACCCAAGGCAAAGAGAATCACAAGCTACCATCTTGCTGAAAACTAGCATGTCACCTTCCCAGTTTTTAAACTGTTGCTCATCCATGAATATCTGTATGGAAGACTTTTTGGTGACAGGGTTACAAAATCTTAAGTCAGATGCTGGGACCACAAACAGCACTGTTCTGAAGGCACACGTCTATGTGCTTAACCTCAAATAAAACCCATGAGTATTATGGGGCAGTATAAGCGCAGGCACAGTTTTGTCTTGTGGTTTTGGTTTCTTATAATCTTAACAAGTTCTTTGGAAGCTCCTTGTAATTGATTCTAGGAATATCTGGACTCTCATATATTGCAAATCTCTTAATGGAACAAGTCATCATGTATTGATTTTGTAGGCTTGGGGCCTAAATAGACTCTGAGTAACTGGCCTCCATCCAATTAAACTGTTGTAATACTCCATGAGAACATGGAATTGCCAACTTAAATTTCAACTGAAATATGTAACAGGTGAGGATGTTGTTACCATTGAGTTGAAACCACAACAAACTACAACCTCTCCCTTTAAACCAATACCTTCCCAAATTAGCTCCTTCTTGTTTTCAGAAGACAGCATCTGTCTCTAAATCCCATGCTTCTTCAGTAACCTTCCAGACTTGTTGGAGCAGTGCAAGATCAAACACAAGGCCAGTTTCTGTGCCAAGGAATGGATGGCAGCCTAGACTTTAAGTGAGGTAAACATCCCCTCTGTACCCATTGACAGGGTTGAGTGCACCCAATCCATGGTTCCATGGAGTTAAGAAGCCCCATAATATTCAACCACAGCTTGTTTGCCAAGGTGTTTGATGGGGCATATCATCCTGGTGAAGCTTCTTTGTAATCGATTCCCTCCCAGGTAACCCAGTGAGCACTGGTGAATTTTCAGACAAGTGTTAATTAGCAATGCTGGGCAGAATAGAGCTGACAGGAGCTTCATGGGTATTGCAGCGAGAAGGTAGCAGGCCCATGGACAAAAGCCCTGATAGGCACATGGAAGCCACCGGTGCCCTAAGAAACAACGCCTTAGACATTCAGAAGGCCTAGGTGGCAGCCTAACCTAATTAGGGGAGTCGATAGGTCTGGTATTTGTGAGCCCACGGATGATGAGCTGCTCTTGCTGCTGTCTAACTGCTTCTTCCCTTATCAGCAACATCTCTTTTGTCAATCAGAGGACTGGATCGGTGGTTTCCTCAAAGGACTGCAGTGGGTTGTCTTCATCTCTGACCATGGCACATCCACAATTAATTTGCGGGAGAAGGGGAATTGGGTAACACAATGCTACCTACAGGTTGTGATTGCTTTTCCTTGTGGGTGGACGGCTAAGAGGGCAGAAGACCACCCACAGATGACCGTCATTATCTGCCTAGGTCTCAGGGAGGTTTACTCCATATTTCATTACTGCTCGTTTATTACAGATTTTTGGAAACAAAAACAGAACGCTGATTTCATACCAACCAACCAACCAACCAACCAACCAACCAACCAACTGCAAAAGTAAAAGCAGGTGGAAGGGATTACAGTAAAAAAGAGGGCTCTAAACAAGAACACATGTAAAACTATGCTGTTACTTCAGCTGAGTAGGGATGACACATTAAATAGCCAGCCCTGCATTGCACGGCTGATAAACCAAAGCTATTATTGAGGGGGCACTTTACAGATATGCCTTTTCTCATCTCCATTTAGATTTCTTCTCAGGGGTGATACGTGTCCAAAGGGGCAGATATTTTATAGGGAACTTGGAACTATGACTGAAAACTCAGCTATGAGGAAAGTATTTTCATTTCACAAAAAGAAAAATAGGAAAAAAAAAAAAACCAGAAAGAAAAGAAAGAAAAAATTTCCTGAGGGAACATAAGCTGAGTGGTGGAAGGTCAGAGGCGTACAGACACCACACCAACAACAGAAAAGGCAAAGCGTTGCTAGCTTCAGGGACAATGGGGACCCGCGAGGCAAGCGTGAGGTGCAGCGGCAGTGGAGTGTGGGGATGACTAAGCAGAGAAAGGGCTGGCCCTGGATTCAGAGTGAAGGAGCTCCCCAAGTGTCAGGAAGGTGCGCATGTTGCAGGAGTCGAGTGTTAGGGCGAGAGGAGGCTAGAAAAGTGTTTCATAACTTTAAGGAAGAACACCAAATTTGGCTTGGCCATTTTGAAAATCTAAAACCCACAATCTGGATAAAACGGGAAGGTAAAACAAAAACAAAAACAAAAACAAAAACCAAAACAATTGGGGATGTTAGTATATTTTATGCAGATTGGTGGGTTCTGTGAGGGGTGAAATAATTCACTGAAATAATTCACTGACCTGCCTTCTTGTAAAATCGAGAAGGAAAGAGGATGATAAAATCTGCCATGAACCAATGGCAGCTGTGCCACTAATTTAATCACATATTCTCGGACACACAGAGCATCTTTTGATCCATAAGACCAGATGGTATAGATACAGAAAAACAAAATTTGAATGGAAGACAAATTCCACTATGAGATTTACCTGTTCTTTATGGAATGACTTCTCTTCCAATTTACTAGGAAGGGGTGAAATATCTCCACTACCCCCGAGACACACTGGATTAGAGGCTTCCTAACTCATGGGCAATTTTTATCATCCTCTTGGTGGGGGAGGGGGGTTCTAGAACAGGTGGAAACCAGGAGAACAAGGTACCTGCTCTTTGGGCTGCTGACAGAGGGTCCAGGCTGTGAGAGACTACATTTGCCTCGTGGCTGTTTGCAATGAACAGGGGGTAAAGAAAGAAGAATGTTCAGTCCAGGCAAATAAAGACAAGCTAACCAATGAGAACAACTAAGAAGGCAGCAAAGGACAAACAAATCAAACGCAATGATCAGTACCCATGAACCAAGGAAACTGGCTTTTCTTCAGTGGAAGGAGTGGGCTAGACTCATGTTTACAGTGTCGGCCATTAACTCAACACGATGTACAATTGCCGCATGCGCCACAGTGGGCACAGCCTCCGCCACTCCTCTTGGCTAAAGCACAGATGATGACTCTTTGTGCTAAGATTCTCTGTGCATTTAGTGATTCTAAGCATGAAGTTCACTTCAATTCTGCCTACTTCAGAAATAATTGGCATAGGCTTTCGCATTCTGACAACTTTGAGGGCACAGAGCCAATAGTAAGAATTTGAATAGGAAACTGAGATGAAGCTCGACATGTCACACCCTCGGGATGAATCCAGGCTAAATTCTGAATTGAAAAGCCAGTGTTCCTTCACATTCTTAAACTAGGATCTATAGGAAACTAGTGAATGCTGGTCAAACACAAACGAAAGTCTAATAAGGATAACACAAGTATCAGCATAGAACGTAAGTATATATGACAAAATACAAATGAAATTATTACTTCTATACTCTAAGGGGAAATGGAATGAATATACTTATAAAGCCAGACCAAAAAAAAAAAAAATCAAACAAAAATAAAAACAAACTCCTATACACAGAGAACTGAGGTATAGAGGGGCACAGGGACAACTTTGCCTTTTATCCTCTGTGTGCTCTGGTGAGGCAGTTTCCACCACGGGCTGGGTGTGGTGTTGGCTTGAGTAGTTGCCCTTTCAGGGTTAATACCCAGAAGCCCTTGGGTTTCATCACTCAGAAGCCCTTTCTCTTGAGAGTCAACATGACTTCATGGGTCCTATCAGTTCAGTGACTCACAAGACGCTCACGATCCACCTCTACTGTCTGAGACGCTTCTGGGCGCGACAACCCACCTTTTTTGGTGGACATGCTGGTGGTAATTTGAAGAAAGGAGCCACCAAGGGTACACATGAGAACCATTTCTAGAAAGGGCCATTTGATGGAGGGAAAAAAAATATTCTTCCTGCATATTAGCCACACAATGAGCTCATTAAAAGGAAAAAAACCCATAAAAACAAAAACATTTAAAATAACTTTTTTTTGTTGCTGAGAATATGCTACAAGGCTAGAGACATAAATTTACATGGGTAATTGCCCTTTCCTGTTTGGGGACTCCTGTTGTGAGTCTGCGGGACCCTGTAGACACAAAGCCTGTCACGTCTCACACTTCCCACCCATGGACCAATTGGAAAGGGCCAACAGAAAGTTACCGATTTCTGTCTGTTTGGGGTACTTCTTCCTGATGTGGGACTCATAGATCCCGAGGTGTCCAGCTCATCTGCAGAAGACCATGAAGACAAATCCTGCAGGGAAAAAGGGACACATTCAACAATTCCTCATCCCAGAGCACCCAGGGACTCAGTCTCCAGTTCAACCCTCTTCAACTTTATCTCTACATCTCCATCATAAAGGTCAGACAATCAGTAGGCAAACTGATTCAGATGACAAGACCGAAACCTAGTTCTAACTTATTGGGATTTCTTGGTATAAGCTTGACCCTTCTGGGAAATATAGCTAGTATTTTTTTTTTATTTTTTTATTTTTGTGGCTTTGTTATCTCTTTGTGACATGGGCAGACTGGGCTGATTACTGGCTTGAGGGGGGTGTTGCTTGGTGAGGGAAGTCCCCTTTATACAGATACAGGTCACTCAAGACAGACAGAGTCCAATTCATTTATGTTCGAAACAAGTGACAGCTGTCTAGGAGTCTGCTTTGTAAGGTCAGGAAACCTGTATTGCTTCTACTCTGCTGTGACTCAGGGGAGGCTGTGCTTTGAATATTTCCGGATGAATGAGCAGTTTCGTGTTTGTGAAAAGATTTCACAACTGAATGTCTGAAGTCTTACCAAGCACCACTGTGTCTACAGGCACAAATCTCAAAGCTAACAATGTGACCATGGTAGAGTTTATTTAAGGGGAAAAATGGGCCAAAATAAACACATCGCAGACAATTTCAGTAAATGAATGAATGACTGAACGGATAGATTCAAAAGGAAGAGAACATGCTCTCCTCAGTGTTTAGCACGAAACTCACACGTAAGGACCGTGCTGGTCTGTCACAGCTGTCTATTGGAAAAGATGTCATTTCTTAAATAAACAGTTGAAATTAAATGCCACAGTAGTCACAGCAACAGGGTTGGAGGTAGCAGGCTGAAGAGGTCTCTTGGATTTCACAGAATCAAAAGCACCGTCCTGTTATAAAAGTTTACGAGTCTGCTTTTGTATTCCGAGACAGCTCTTGAAAGAGCAGTGACGGAGAGTAGCCACTCTGGGTCTGACAAGTGGTACATCCGAGCCTTTCTATGACAGGTGGAGATACGGTGCTTCAGGTTCCTGTGGGAGACGTGATGCCGCACACAGTGTCTGAGAGGGCTTACCTGCTGACTGCTTGACATGTCTAGTAACTTCTCCAGATCCTTGATATGATGGCTGACCTCCTTCAGGAGAAGTTTGAGCCGGTTTCCAATCACATGGACTTTTTCTTTGGCTTCTAGACAATCTGAACCCTCAGCATTCACCAAGAGTTGGCGAGACATGTCTTGTAGTGAGGCCACTCTGAGCTGGGACTTCAGCAGCTCCTGTTTTATTTGCTGTGTATATAATAGAAGATATTTCTTTAAGATGTTTCGGTACTTAGAGGAACTTGCCCACATGGGCTATTGTATCTGAACCTCCCGTGGCATGCAGCCTCCAAACAGGGCTGAAGCTCATGGAATGTGCCAAGGGGGATCCATGCCAAACATTTATGGCCAAATATGTTCTAAAAGACCTCTAAATCCCTCTAAGCTCAGGGTTCTCATTGGACACATGGGTTCATAGTAAGAACTATGGGGAAGTTTAAACTGAATAAGGGACGTGAAGATATTGAGAAAGAAAAGTCCTAGGAAAATGGGATCGAAGATAATCTGTTAGACTGAAAAATAAAACATTAAAATCTAGGTACAGCGAAACTCAAATATACCTAGGTATACTCTGAGGTCTAGCTAAATATTTTTACATGCTCAGCAGTGATTGATAATTTATACATTTTTGCCAGAGGTCAAGGTTGAATAAAAATACGTAAGGACCACTACTTCCTATTGGTTTCAAAGATCCCTCTTAATGGTGAATGAAAAGCTACTAATTCAATAGTTTAGGTTAATGGGCTCCAAGTGATATGACACAACATTGTAAGTCACAGAGACAGACAGGGTGGGAAGTGTGTTCTCCTGGTAGATCTCAAGCCTGCTTCCTAGCCAGCTATAGAAACCACCCAGCTACACTGTCTGTTATGTTGTCGCAACATCCTTGAGTATGGATTTGTACAGAAAATTTCTGGGTGAATTTAGGGCCAGAAAAAGCTTCTGGGAGATAGAGATATTTTGGTTTTGTAAGATATGGCAGTAAGTTATCTCATAGCTTTCTGCAAACCTGTCACCAATGCTTGTGTCTCTCTTACCTGGCCTGTGTAATTCCTCTTGAGTTGGCTTAACTCTGTCTTTTCATTTAAATAGCTTTGATTTCAGTTTTACAATAAGCCACTAAGTGCATTGTGGTATATATACTCTTAACTGTCAACTTGATAGAATCTAGAAATCACCTTGGGTGCAAGTCTCTGGCCATTCCTGTAGGGGATTGTCTTGGTTGTGAGAGGGGCTATTCCTGAGACTGCATAAACGGAGAACAAGAGCTGAGTGCCAGCATTCATCCATCCATCCATCCATCCATCCATCCATCCATCCATCCATCCATCCATCTCTCTGTTTCCTGATAGTGGATGCAATGTGACCAGTTGCTTCAACCTCTTGCTGCTTGGCCTGTCCTGCCAGCATGGACTGTGTCCTCGATTTAGGAGCCAGAAAAACCTTTCTTTCCCCTCTGAAGTTGCTTTTGTCAGAGTATTTTATTTTACGGCAACAGAAAAAGAAACCCAGACATATGCTTCAAGGCTACGTGCAGAGCAAACAAAGTCTGGATTATGAATAAGTATATTTCCTTAAAACGGCTGCCTTAATAGACACAATGGAACTGAGATAAAGAACACTTAAGACTAGTACAACTGAGCAACGGTTAATCATGTCGGCCTGTGTGATTTACACATATTTGTTTCATGACTGGAAATCCTATAGAACTAAGCTACAGGCTTTAGTTAGAGCACAAGTTAAGAGCATGCAAAGGGTTTTGTTTTGTCTTGTTTTGTTTTTAATGTACCTTAAAAAAAAAAAATACCCAGAGTTCTCACCGTGAGTTGCTTGTGATGGTCCTGAAGTGTCTCTGGGTCAAGGGTTGAATCAATTGGGACAATTTCATTTTTCCTTCTGTCAATGTTTTCTAGCATGAGAAGCAAAGCGTGGCTCATTTCATGGAAATCCTATCAAGAATACAGAACATAAAATAATAGCAGACATAAAATCATTTTCTAGAATATATTTCAACCTCTTCCTTCCTTTCCTTTCCTTTCCCTTTTTTCCTCTTCTGCTTTTTCAAGACAGGGTTTCTCTGTGTAATAGCATAAGTTCCTGGCCGCCCTGGAACTCTCTTTGTAGATCAGGCTGGCCTCTAACTCACAAGGATCTGCCCGCCTCTGCTTCCCAAGTACTGGGATTAATGGCGAGCACCACCACCTGGCTTCAATTCTTTTCTATGGCTATCAGCAGTAAACAAACAGCACCATAACCACCAGTACATGTCCCCTCTCTGGGGTCAGGAGGAAGTCCCCTCCCTGTTTGTTATAGGAGGTATAGTAGTTATGGCCTTACCACAACAGCCCAGTTGTAACTTACACAGCATGATTTTATGTTTACCTAAAGCTTCTAACTTATCCTTGTGGGGACATTTAGGCAGAAAGCACACTGACATTAAAACACTTAATTTCTGAGAAATAAGAAACAAAACCACGCGGTGCTAATAGATAATCTGAAAAGAAGCAACTCCCTTCTGTGTGCTCAAATCTTCCCGTTTTTTAAGACACAGGCTCAAGCCTATATCCTCTTCTTTCATCTTCTTACATCCTTATTGAGGAGCCCCTATACACAAAGCACTGCCTTCAGTAGGCACAGCAAGGACGCAGGAGCAGGGACATCCACTTCCCAGGAGGCTTCCCATCCTGCCCTAGCCCATTGCATGCACTCTAAGGCTGGCAGAGCCTCGATGTTCTGTGGGACCTGGCCCTTGGCCTTCTGATCACTTCCGGTCTTGCTGGCTGTAACCTGGCCACACTGCCTTCTTGCCTGCTCAGAAGAGACAACAGCTGTGCCTACTTCATGGCCCTCCCCTCGGCTGAACTCCTTCATAACAACAACCCTCCAGGATCGGTCAGATGTCCACAGGATCCTTTGCTCTTCCTCCTGTGATGGCTTTTCTCCATTACGGTCCCACCATACCTATCAATTCCTTGGATAACTATTGCCTTACCTTACATTTACACTCCACTTATTTGTGTGGATGTGTGGGGTGGGGGTGGGCATTTATATTTATATGCCATAACACACGTGTAGAGGCCAGAGGACAACTTTCAGTTGCCCGTTCTCTCCTTCCACCACATGAATTCCAGGTTGGTGGCAGGCGCTCTTACCCACTGAGTAATCCTGTCAGTTTCTCCGTAGATTGTGTTGCTAGCGTCTCTTTAACGGCAGCACAGACTAGGCTGTATCTCAACTGCTCTGAGCCTTCCCTGGCACCCAGAAGAAACTCGGCAAATACTCGCATAAATGGATGAATAAAGATCTGTCCTGCTTGCTTTGGTGTGCAAAACTTACCTGTCTACATGTTTGGTAAATGTGTTTTGATTGAGTAAATGGCATAACTGAATGAGTCAAAGAAGGACTGTCCACTTGGTGGGCACAGGCTTTTACCTAGAGAGAAGGTTAGACCACGCTCCTTGAGCACAGCTCACAGGTACAGATTCCCCCGATGAGAACAGTTCTCTCATTCAAATGCTGCCTCTGAAGAGCAGCAACTGTAATGTTAGTGTCTGGTCTGGGGTCATCACCCGCCCAAAGCCCTACCAACCTGGCACTGCATCAGAGCACCCTGCAGCATGCCTCTCCAGTCCTCCAGCAGGGAGCACACTCGGTCCCATCTCCCGTTCATCTGGGATAAGCGATCCTGCAAGTCGTGGCTCTCCTTGCTGTCGGCCTGGGTGAACTCAGGGCTGCAGAGGTTGATGGAGAGGATGATGGCTTTGCGGTGGTCCACAGCTTTCTGGAGCTCCTAAAGGGAACAATCAGGCGAGAACAGCGAGAGAAACATTGTTTAAAAAGCACTTTGAATAATCCCAGCACTTGGGAGGCAGAGACAGGCGGATTTCTGAGTTCGAGGCCAGCCTGGTCTACAGAGTGAGTTCCAGGACAGCCAGGGCTACACAGAGAAACCCTGTCTCGAAAAAAAAAAAAAAAAAAAAAAAAAGCACTTTGAAGACCCTTGAAAACATTTTACCCGGGAGATGGAGAAAGCTCTGTTGTTAAAGGCAGAACTTGAGTGCAATCCCAAAACCCACATAAAAGAACCTGGTTTGGTGATGCACGCTTCTAACCCCGAGCTGGGAGTGGAGACTGGAAGACTACTGGGGCTTACAGGACACCCAGCCAGTGTAGCCTACTTACTGAGATCTAGGTCAGTTAGGGACCTAGAAAGCAAAAAGCGGAGAGCATTATCAGAATCACACTCAAGGGTCCACTGTCCTTCACGTGCACATATACACACGTACAACTGTACACACACACACACACACACACACACACACACAAAACAAACAAAAAAACCCAACCCTGTTTTAAGTGTTCACATGAAAAAAGATGCTACATTTTCATGTACTGTTACATCGTCAGGATGTTTACCAGGTCTTTGCAGAATGGGAATTAGAAATTACAGAGGGAAAGGATTCCCCAAGGGAAGAGGAGCCTCCCAGAGTGTAATGATGGCAGTACAATGAATGAAGGAGTCTGAATAACAGAACCCCATGTGGGAACCGTCAACAGCAGCAAAACCAGAGACTTAGCTCTCTAGTTTGAAGGAGGGCGACACTGGCTTTTAAAAACATGCTCAAGTGTGATAGACTTATTTCACTAAAGCAACGGCGCTCAAACTTCTGTGTACGAGAGTGAAATGAGAGAAGCTCTTTGGGTTCTGATGTTCTGGGCTCCAGTGGCCTGAAAGGCAGGCACATTGGCCCGCAAGTTAACGATGACTGTGTCAAAGGCCACACTATTGCTATGGTGAAGAAAATTAATTGGCTACTTTGTGATTTAATCAACTTAGTTGGACCTCAAAAACAAACAAACAAACAAACAAACAAGACAACAAAGTAAGCAAAGAAACAAAATCCCTAGGCAACAACAAAACAGTTTAGAACTCAGTACCAAGAACCTGAGTCTTGAATTCTGAAAGGTTAGAGTCTCTGTGTGCTGGTGAACGCCCAAAGATCTATATGGGGTGAGCAATTCTGGAGATCACACTATGCAGGGTAAATTTTTTATAATTTCTCATTATTTCTGTCATGTTCCTAACTCAACTCATTTTTTATTTTTACTTTCCAATTGATCCTCAACACGGATTCTCCAGATGCCACCGCAAAGACAGCATACATCAAGAGATGCTCCGAAATGTACTCCATGGATCCGTTGACAAAGAATATTCATCTATTGACAGAGGAGTGGGAAAAGGTACAGGACAGGTGTCTTCTGCTCGCTACACAGGATGGCATCCAAGATCTTGCCTCATTTTGCTTAAGTCTGAGATTCTGGTCAACAATAGGTATCTTCTTTTAAAGGGGTCTGTTTATAATGCAATACTACCTAGAGACAATGCTTCAGGAACTGTAGAGAAAATGCATTTCATTCTGTGGCTCCTGTAAGTCACATCCCTCACGTGAGCTTTGTCCTAGGGGTTATGGGGCTGGCTCAGAGAATATCCCCTTGGACAATGCTATGGGGATTTGAATGCAGGAAGATTCATTTCTGTGTCTGGAGGCTCAAAGGAAACCTGATCATCAAAAGAAAGCCACAAGAGCATCAATATGGAATGAACAGCATATACAAAAGAGCACGGGAACACAAAGGGAGCTCATTATCCCCGGAGGCTTTGCTCTGAGGAGAAACATGTTTTCATGTTCTCCAGACAAAAATCACAGGAGCTACAGAGCTGCTAAAAAGAAATGCAGCCCCGGGTCTACAGGGGACTCTCGAGGGTCTGCAAGGGAGTACAGCTCCCGTGGGGGAGGATGTCTAGGAACCAGACCTGTAATTAAGGGACAATGTCTGTGCATTCACCAGCCTAGGACAAAATCAGAGGCCAGTGGCAAGTGTTTCACCACAGAAAGTCAACCAATTTGTTTGGTTTGACTTGTTTCTATGTGATTGTTTTTGCCATGACCCTAATGAATTCAATAACTTTCGCTGACTGGAAAAGGTCACGTGATTTCACCGAGTTTCCCCCAGACTCACATAAGAGTGTTCTTGGGAATGATTTCTCTCCAGCGCTACATAGAGATGTGAGAGACTCTGATCAGACCTGCATTCCTTTTATGAATAAATTAAATAGGTTCTAGAGGTCCCAGGTCCTTTATTGAACCTAATTGGCCTTTCCTTAAAATATTAATTTATTAAGCTGTTAAGTGACAGTTCACCAGTTCACATGTAGATTGATGGATAACGTGGTGGTGGTCATCGTCGTCGTTGTCATCATCTTCTCCTTCTTCTCCTTCTTGCTTTTTAAAACCAGCCTCATAAACAGCTTGGGTTTGAGATGGTCGGGGAAAAGAAGAATATTCTATTCATTCCTGTTAGACATTATCTGAATGTAAAATGTCGCCAACAGTCCCATGTGCTGAACGTTTGATCTCTAGTTGGGGAAGTTCTAGAAATTTAGGAGCTACTGCCTAACTAGTAGACATGGAGGAGAAAGTTGTCTCCTTCAAAGGCTGTATGGTTCCCTGGCTATTTCTTCGTGCCCAGTTTCCTACGCGTTCTGAGGTGAACAGCGTCTTTGTCCACCTATGCCTGCCACCATGATGTTCTGAGCATGTGCATGAGGCCAAGCTAAGCAACCGCCAACTAAACCCTCAGAAACCATCAGTCTCTTCTTGCCTCTTATAGGGTTGATTACATTAGGTGTTTCTGTCACACTGCTGAGAAGATTAACCCAGATACTTTCTGGCGGATGCCCGGAGGAAGTGAAGGACTAGAGACACGTTATGAACAGAGGGGTCAGGGATATGGCACTGCCAGTAAATGGCTCACTGCACAAGTGTGAGGATCTGAATTTGATCACTGTAACACATGTAAAACAAACAAACAAACAGAAAAACCAGGGCACGGTGGAGTGTGCTTATAATCCTTACGATGGACAGATTCCTGAATCTCATTGGCTAGCCGACATAGTCAATTGACACATTCTAGCCAATGAGAGACCCTGTCTCAAAAAAATGAGAAGCAACCAAATAAAAAAATCTCTATGACCAAAATGATGAATACAGAAGTGAGATTGTCCTCTGGTCTCTAGAAGCATGGGCACATGTATGTACTTCTGCACCTACATAAACATGTCTTCACACATGTACACAGGTGGGCACACACACATGTGCACAGACACACACATACACACACACAGGCACACACACATATGCACAAGTGTGCATGCCCACACTCACAGAGACAGAGACAGAGAGATAGAGAGAGAGAGACATAGAGAGACAGAGAGAAGGGAACATGTTATCTGTTAACACATGAGGACCATGGTCTTCTGCTGCTGTGGAAGGAAAGCAGGGACAGCTACCTTGAGCTTTTTGATGTGAGACTCGATGGTGTGGATGTCAGTGCTGAGCGCCAGGTGCTGGAGCCTGTCCAGTTCCTCCTCTGTCTCTCCTAGCCAGGTCCAGATGTTGTTGAGGTCGGAATTAAACTGCTGCCATTTCTGAAGGTTCTGCTTCATCCTCAACTCCTTGCTCATGGCCTGGGCCTGCAGGAGCTCCCAGCGATCAATCACACCTGGCAGGGCACGCACAGAACAGTGAGCAGCGTTCTACACCCATGAGGTTGAGGAAACACTGTAGATATATATGGTGGCTAACTTTAAAGGGCAATAGAGAGGACAATACTATCACTGATCGTTTCTGCTGCCATCTGTGAAATGGGTGTAATGGCTCTGACTTCCTATTATTTTCTCCAGTGACAATGGTGTAAAGCACGTTCGCCACTTGGGCTTTAACACCATGACAAGTGTTATGAAGGGATGCAGAGCATGGGAAGAGATCAATCCATCCTTGATTTCTTTCTGCAGTAGCACCCTGGAAACATATACAAGGAACTGACGATGTAGACAGGGCATTCGAATAAATGGAGCAGCAGAAGACACATCACGACACTCTCCGTCTGCCCCTGCTGTCCCGGGATACCATGCTGTAGAGGGAGGCTAAGCAGCTGGTGGAGCCTGGTGTGGCAGAATGGGTTGGGATCTTGTATACCACTCCCTCGAGCTGAGGGCACCGTGCTCACCAGCTGTCTGAGTCTCGGTGCTGTTGAGGTTAACGAAGCCAGGGAAGCTCTGTTCTTCTGTCAGCTTGTGTTCCAGTCTCCTCACAGAATCTATGCTGCCGCTACACTCACCCAACAGCTTCATCTGTTTAGACAAAAGGCCAGTCCTGTCACAGCAATCCCCACAGGCACAAAGAGCTTGGGGACAACATCTTTGTGGTCCCTCAACAAGGCAGTGGCTATTTTACTTCTTGGTGTCGCTCCAGTAAAAATAAAAAGAATTCAAAACTATGCTGTTTCAACAGGTCATACACACACACACACACACACACACACACACACACACACACCCTTAAAGACACAGTTTGTGTGCATGTTAGGCACGTGAAACGCCTGAAAAGTCTTTTATAACAATCGTTCTCAACCTGTGGGTCCTGACCCCATTAGAGTCAAATGACCCTTTCACGGAGGTCACCTAAGGTGATTAGAAGACACAGATATATACATTATGGTTCATAATAGCAGTAAAATTACAGTTATAAAGTAGCAATGAAAATAATTTTATGGTTGGGGGGGTCACCACACCACGAAGAACTGCAGTAAAAGGTTGCAGCACCAGGAAGGTTGAGAACCACTGTTTGATATGAATCCAAATAGATCAAACTGATCTGCAATTTAAAGTCCACGGCTCTCAGCTGGAGAGGCAATATCCAACTTCTGGCAAATTGTCTCTTCTTTCTCTTTCACAAACCTAAGTGTGGAAACACAAATCCCACGGGAACATCTTTTACATTAAATAACTGAAATACTTAAGGGGTCAGAGCCATATGAAAGCCAGCTGTTTTAAGAGAAGATTTACAGCCATGTTTAATAGTCACCAAGGGACTAAGTTCAAAACTCAAAGTAAAACACACAGTATTTGAATATTAAAAGAACAAATTATTGCTAGGCTTGGTGGCGCATGAGCGTGATCCCAGCACTTGGTGGGCTAAGAGAGGAAGACCAGGAGCTGGAGAGCAGCCTGGCTATATGACAAGAATCTGCCTCAAAAGAAAGGAAAGCAAAATATACAAGGTTAACTGACCACAGAACACGGTTTCCAACACATTCGTGTCAGTCGAGAATAATATTGACTCTCGATGTCTCTCACAGTGACAGCATCTTTGAGTTACACTTGCTACTCTTGATTGAGGTGAAGCATCACCTCAACGGGGTCATCATAGAGCTATGCTATGCTTGAATTTTGTCTTCTACAGTCCTGGAGATTGAACCCAGGTCCTTGAGCATGCTAGGCAAACACTTTGCCGCTGAGCTGTGTCTCCAACCCTCGTACTGCACTTTAAAAGAGGTATCATGATAGAGTCATGTCTGGGAGGGTATAGGTAACAGTATGTGCAGTTAGTACAGCTTTCTCCCTGATTCCAAAATGAAGAACACGTGAGACATGATGAGACCACTAGGAATTAGCTTTCCATCCCTTGGACCAAGAGCTAGGAGAGATTTACTTTAAAATTCTCCTGCTTTAAATGTGTGTAGGTGACAAAAAAATATATATTACTTGGTCGGTGGCTGCAATGTATAGATTTTACTGGATATATTACCAACAGAAAACACAGAACTGATAGAGATATGTAATCCCTTGCTGCCTTCTCCCAAAGCTTGCTTTAAGTTAGGATGGCTTCCTTCAGACTCAGCTCCCGGAGAGCACAAGACTGGGGCTAGGCTGTAGCTTGGTAGCATAGTGCCAGCCTAGTGCGTACAAGGTTCCGTTCTCAACACTGTGAAATGTCCCCAAATCAAAAGCAGAAGATTACAAATACTCCTAAGGTCATGAAATGAATTAAGAACTAAAACAACAATAAGGGCAACAATGGAATCTCATAGTAGTAATCCAGGGATAACCTCTGTCCAAAATTTATCAGCTGAATTTAGACAGGTACCTAGTGACGTTTGGAAGTGAAAGGTTTTGGCTATCTTCAGCTCAGTGGATCATACTAAGTGCTCAGTGAAAGGAGACAGGTTGGTGGTGACAATGGGCCCCAGAGTCTGACATCTTTTCAAAAAATAATCTCAAACAATGGGGCTTTGCTTTCACACATCCATGTCTATGAGGTCAAGGGCCACCTCTATCCTGAAGACCTCACAGAGCCCATGAGCTGCAGACAGATGGGCTGTTGTGGCCAGAGTTGTAATGCGGATCTAGGTCAGGAGCATGCTGGCTGGAATACTCACGTAGCCCTTGTAGCTGGTATCTAGGTCTGGCCCCGTGGGAGTTTTGCTTCTGATGATATTTGTGGTTTGCTGTATCTGGAAGCGGCTGTCATCTAGGGCTTTGTCCAGTTGCCTCATCTGTGACTCCAATGAGCTGGGATCCCCTGTGGTGTCAATCATAAGAGTCTTTAATGGATCACAACGTTTGACTTATTTCAAGCTTTTCAGTTAAAAGGCTTCAGAAAGCATTTGAGCTATGGCAAAGCAGAAAGAGTGTGTGTCTGGGGAATCTTAAAGCAGGTTTAGTGCCGTCCTGCTAGTGGGTTAGACATTTAAGAGGCCAAGCCAGTAAGTGTGCTTCCTAAAGAGACTCAGCAGCCTGGGCTTGGCAGAGAGTTCTGCAGTGGGTCCTGAATAGCCTCTGAGGGTCCTGCTCCCTCCTCTAGTCATTCCCACGGCAGAGTGTTATATACAGTGGAAGGCTTTCCCAATGGTCTTCAGAGTTACCTACCAGCCACATCCCAGGCACCAGAAAACAGATGCTTCCCATACTCACTTAGCTATCAGGGAAGGCTTCACCCTCGGATTGGTCTCTGTGCATCTCAGAGACATCAGCACCACTTAAATCCCTGGCTGCATGAATTCAAGTTAACCAAGAAAAGGCTAACTTGGAATACACTTGCATAGAGGAACGCTTCCTTATCTGGCTGAAACAAAACCTGGCTTCTGTCTCTTCTTATGTTCTCCTTCAATGCCTAGGTTCTGGCACACCCTCTCTTAAGAGCTTTGAACTTAAGGTATGCCTGTGGGCATGTGTTTGCAAGTATTCATTTGCATGTGTATTGTAGTCCATGCGGACCTGGAACATTGATTATCTGAGTAGCACAAAGACTGGTGAAAATAACAAATAAATTAACCTTTCTAAACCGTATTCCTAAGTCTTCCTAGGAGAGATGGCTAGCTGGAAATCATTGAGAAAGTCACTGTAATGCTAACTTGGTTTTTGACCTTGTATTGGTCTTCAAAAAGTACAGGCTGCTCTAAACTAGACTCTGACTCAGAAACGGCCGGGTCTGCCACACATCCCGGCCACTGACCCGGACCTTCAGTGTGCTTAAGTGTGTGCAGGATCTAGAGCAAAACTAACTTCTCTTTCCAACTCTTCTGGTTTCAGAAAGCGTGCTCTGAAATGGCAATCTAAGGATTCCAATATCGTGGAGCACATTTCTCATTTGAAATTAACAGAAAATGCTCTATCTGCTGCAAATATGTCCACGCTCGCATGGAGGCTGTGGTAGAGGGTGTGCCCAACATCATTTGCCCAGCCAGTGGCAGGTCACTGCATGACAAAGCTAGCCCACGCTTCCACCAACGGGGAAGACGAGAACACATAGGCTAGGCAAGAGCTTTTGCCTTCTATATTTTCAGCTGTCACTGGGCATCGAGTTCTCTCTGTAATGAGACTGATTACCACTTGACAGGCTGAGGAGCTATTTCATGACCTGGTTATGGAGATCATATTCTTGGTGTAGATCAGCCAGCAGCTTTTTTCTTTCCCTAATGCAGGAGGAAGAGAAGAAGGCTGTGCCTTGGCATGCCAGAGCTTGTGAGAGGCAAGGAAGCTGAGCTGAGGAGGGGTGGGGGGGTGTTGTAAGACAGAGGGTGTGGGAGGTTCGCTCCCACTCTTTGTGCCTACCAGAAGTATTTCTGATTGCATTTTCTGTGAGTTTTACATAGGCCTCAGGGTTCTCGGGGATCACTACATCTGCAAAAAGAGCACAGTCTAAGTTGACAGCTAAATGCTGGACACCTCTATTCCCTTGTGGTGCGAAGGTAGTTTGCCTCAGGAAAAAAAGAAATTCATCCTTCTTGACAGCCTCTGGCACAGAGGGAAGAGCGTGTATGCTTGCCAAAGGCTTCATGCAATGAATCCTGCTAAGAATCCAGACTGACTGAGTGTTTTCTATGCCAGCCACTGTTTAAGGTGCTCTTATCCTCACGGGGACCCTAAGGATGCCTGGTAGTATTATTTTCATTTTATAGAGGAGAAAACACGTATCTAGAGGAATGTGGTTCCTCACGCAAACCTATAAAGACACTAAGTAGCAGAAGAGAGATTCCCTGTTGATGGTGTGTTAGCTGTGAGAGGTCTCCCACAGGACAGCCAGCTCTTCAAGTCTCCAACTTACTGCATAGCTGTGGTGGTTTGAATGAGAAACACCCATCTTGGGCTCATGTATCTGAACACTTGATCACCAGTTCATGGTGCTTTAGCTGGGGAGCTGTGGAACCGAACCTTTAGGAGGTGGAGCCTTGTTAGAGGAAGTATGTCACTGGGGGCGGGGCTTGATGAGTTTATAGCTTATTACACTTCCTCTTCTCATGCTCTGCCTCCTGGGTATGGGTGACAATGTTACAGGCCAGATTCTTGCTCCTCCTCCCATGCAGTGCCTTTCCTGCCATGATGGATCCTTATCTCTCTGGAAACATGAACCAAAATAAACTTTTCCCTTAAGCTGCGTTTTGGTCACAGTGCTTTGTCGCAGCAACAGAAAAGTAAGCAATACAGTGGCAGAGCATTACTCTCCACTCTTGATCTTCCTGTCTCCACCCCTTGCGTGCTAGGGTTACAGATGAACAACACCACATCTGGATCAGAATGGGAATTTCCGGACAGGCAGCTTTTAGAGGGACACTGTGGTCTGTATCTGTATGTGAGTCATAAATGAGAATTTAAAGTCTCGATAGCCACATGCGAATAGTCATAAACAAGTGGATTGGTTTAACGCTAAAAAGCGGCACGTAATCGACATAAACAGCACTAAGTTTGTGTTCAACCTTTGTACTGAGTCTTGAAAAGTGGGCCATGCATATAAGTGCATTTTTTGTCTATAATCAACTTTGGCTAGGGCAGTCCTACTTCATGGCTTTCTAGCCATGTGTGGCTGAGGGCCACACGATACACAGCATGGACTACGCCATCCTGTTTGTCGCTTTTGTTTGCCTTCTGTAAGGTCCTCTTTTCTCAGTCTTTCCACCCTCACTAAATGTAATGCTGGCTTATGGTTGTTCTTCCTGTTTCTCTCGGGATGCTTTAGCTGCATGATTTCCCCTGGGCACTCAGAGAATTCCCAGTTACTGGTAGGAGAATCCCTACCTAACGTGCATTTGCAGATATACACCTAGACCCCTGCATCTGTTTCTAAACTGTAGGCTCTGGGAGTTCTGTGAATATCTCAAAATGAGGATGGATGCAACCAATGTCTGTACGCCCACTCTTACACAACTTGCCTCTCTCATCCACACACACCATGTGTCCTCTCAGCTGAGGACCGCCTTCGTCTTCCATTTAGATGCCTGATCTTGAGTCACTTCTACCTCTCTCCAAACATCTGGTAAGGGAGTGGGTTCACTCCTCATGATTTATCACCCCTTCCTAGTGCTGTTTCCCTAATTCAGGCTTATAGATTATTATCGATGCTCATAAATAACACTCATCTGAACGATTTTATTTCCAATCTGTGTACCATGAATGGAGCATGCATAAGGATAAACTGAAAATATACATTTTGTCACTTCTCTCCTTTAACCATCCAGTGGATTGCTATGCACTTCAGGGTAAGGGCCAAACCCCTCTCCATGGTGAACTGGTCACTTCAGGGCAAGTCCCTTAGTTACCTTTCCCTCTTCCATTATGCCTACTCTATGCTATCCAGCACAATTTTATTCTTGTCACACTTCAGATGACCCAAAGCACCAAGGTTGATCACCTGGCAGGACTCTTCTCTCTCCTCCTTCCCCTGCCCACTGCCATGTTCACCTTACAGACTCATCTTTATCCTTCTAGTCATACAAAGGTCTCTACCCAGCCCTCCTATGACAGGCATCCTATGATGTCCCTGTGTGACCATGCATACATATAGTGCTTATAACTTTCAGGGTAGATGAGTCCAGATATCTGATGTGTCCCTCACACGGATTCCCAACAGGAAGTTTTCTCTCCTACCTGACAAGCCAACAGCTCCCCTGAGGTAGAACTCCTTGTCCTCCTCGCCTTCGTCTTCTGAGGGCAGAGTTCGAGATGCTGACTCCAGGTCTCGACTGAGGTCATAATCGTGGTCCCACTCCAGAGGGATGGAGTCCACACTGGCTGGGGTATCTCGTCCTGACCGCTCACTCTGGAGGGGCTGAGGAAGGGAGAGGGAGGGGTTGGAGGAAGGCTGTGGGGAGGACAAGCCATCTGCAGAGGGGTCCTGCCAGCGGAGGTCTGAAAAAGCTGTGGAGTCTTCCAGATCTAGTTCTCGGTCCGAGAGGTCATGGTCATCCGGTAGCTAGAAGGGAAGTCACAACTCTGTCACTGCAAGAATAGGATCCGCCTCTTACTCCAAACAGGTAAGACCTTGGGTAAGTGACAGCACATCCTGCTGACCACATGGAGTTAACTTTATCAATGAATACAGAAGAACTTCCTGATTATTTTCAAAATACCTTATATATTCATCTATTTCTGTGTCAGCCTTATCACAGGCAAAGTGGGAATATATTAAAATCTACTCCAAGGGACCATTATAGGAAATTAAATAGTAATAATTAAAAAATAAAAAATTATATAAATAATGGACCAAGTAGCATGCCTCCAACTCAACCGGCACACAATGGCACAGTATCCTTTTGAGTCCACATGCTAGACATAAAACATGTTTGTAATCACAGGAAATTTCCAAGTGTTTGGATTAACAGTAGCATTTGCTGTCGATGAGATCAAATTGTGGGGGAGAGCAGAAAAGAAATGGAAGGGAGTGATTCATTCAAAAATAATCTTATGAGCTGAGCAACTGCTCATCTTACTTCATCCCATTTCTTCTCAAGGCTACCTCATCTCCCATAGAAGGAGAACGCCACACAGTTTGCCTAAGTCATTATACAAATACATGGTCACTCAGCAAACAAACAAACCAGCTCTCCCTACAAGGTAGCGACTATGAATAAACCCATTTTAAAGTTGGGAAAACTGAGGTGAGGCAATTTGGGGAAGATTATATAGATAGCGGTATCACAGCTTAGAGTAAACCCAGGTATTCTTCTTCCAGAGTCTGGACTCGTGACTGGTGTACTAACTAATCCCATACAGCTAGTTCTTTCTAGCTGTATTCAATGAGAAAGAAAGAAGTGGGTGCTTACCGGCAGGCGGATCAGTTTCTTGTGGTATCTTTCCACGCGTCCAAAGACCTCCTGGCAGTAGCGTCTGAGTTCGTCCAGCTCCTCCTCTATGACGGCGGCATCCAGGGGCTCGCTCTTCTCTATCAGCTGCTCCCCTTGGGCGATGATCTGCTCGATCTTATTGTGGTTCAGTGAGATCTCCTGTTGGAAAGCCTGAGGGTGCAAAGACAATGTGGATTTCACACATCTCAAAATGACGTCATAGAAAGGCGTTTCTGTCAGTGTCGGAAGGACGACAGAGGGGGATACGTGACTTACTGCATACAATGATAAGACAAAGATGGAGCAGTTATTTTCTAAAGTAAAACATCACGTTAAAACAGAATGGGAGTCAGATATCATCAGAAAAGAGCCTTTGGTAATAAAAATTTACTACCACAGTGCAGGTGGAGAATAACAGAGAAATATTGACAAGTATCATGGTGTTAATAGCGCTGGTGACTCCGGGTACAAACGATGGAGTGATATGAGCATGTTACTTTATTCCACATAATATACATTCTATGTCACATGTACACTAAGGGGGGGTGTCACAGATTCTCATGATTCTTTGTTTTTGTTTTTTGATTTTTGTTTGGAACATAAGCAAGCATCAAAGCATAAAGGTATACTGATCTGAAAGCAAGGGATCTGGGAAAGATTATTCTATAGGATTCTATATGGTTTCAAAGACAGATGTCATGGGGGACAAGTTTCAAGTGACAAATGCTCATTCAGTCCAAGAATAAGCCTTGGACGAGTTTAAATTGTCTGCTGATGACAAAGACTGCTAGGACAATGGAGAGTAGTAATGCCTTCGAGATTCTTCCAGAGTCTAAAAGGAAAAGTTCCAAATGCCAACTGGTAGAAATGTCTTGTTGAAGTGTTCAAATACTGCTTTGCTTGTGGGATGAACTGAGACAGTTGTGTGGGGAAGGGCAGGGCAAAGCACTGAGCAGAGCATTGGAGTTTATGATTTTGCAATTTATTCCTCCTGCATAAGGTACTATTTAAGGGTAATGTCTTTAGTTTCATCATAAAATCCAAAACATTTTAGGTATTGTCTTAGATACCGTTCTAGTGCTGTGGAAGAAACCATGACCAAGGTAATTCTTATAAAATGAAGCATTTAACTGAGAGCTTGTTTGCAGTTTTAAGCTTAGTCAATTATCATCATGGCTAGGAGTGTGGTTAACACACATGGTACTGGAGCAGTGGCTAAGAGCTATATACTCTGATCTTCTGCAGGTCAAGAGATAAAGCCTGGATCTGGTGCAGGCTTTTGAATCCTCAAAGCCCACCCACAGTGACACACTTTCTCCCACAAGGCCACACCTACTCCCACAAGGCCACACCTACTCCCACAAGGCCACACTTCCTAAGTCTTCTAGTCCTTTCAAACAGTTTTGCTTCCTGGTGAAGTATTCAAATATATGAGCCTGGGGCTGGAAAGGTGGCTCAGCGGTTAAAAGCACTGACTGCTCTTCCAGAGGGCCTGAGTTCACATCCTAGCAACCACATGGTGGCTTTTAACCATCTGTAATGGGATCTGATGCCCTCTTCTGGGGTGTCTGAAGACAGCTACAGTGTACTCATCATATATATATATAAAATAAATAAATAAAATCGCTAATATATGAGCCTATGGGGGCCAGTCTTATTTGAACGACCACAGGCATCATAACTATTCTTAAAAAAGAAACAGGCAAACACACAAAAAACACAACAGTGGAGTATTACAGGGGGCGATTAAGCGGTATAAATTTATACTTAGCATGTATGATATCCTGGGTTTGGTTCTCAGCACAATCACATAAATAAGTAAATAAATAAATAAACAATTTTGTTTTTTGAGACAGGGTCTCATGTATCATAGGCCAATCTTAAACCAGATATATAGACAAATATGATCTTGAACTCCTGATCCTCCTGCCTCTAAGTCCCGAGTGCTGAGATTACAGAAGTGTATCACCTCACCATCTATTTTTTGGTTTTGTTTTGCTTTAATCTGAAGCAGGTTCTCGCACTGTAGTGGAAGTCACTATCCAGTCAAGGCTGACCTCCAATCTTAGCAGTCTTCCTGCCTTACTCTCCAGAGCACTTCGAGGGCATATGGCCCTCCATACATCCAGATTATGGGGAAAAAATGTCAGAACTATCTCAAAAATTATTAAGCTCATCACTCCCCCTTTTAATGCACATCTCTTCTATGAAGTTCTCTAGCTAGTGCTGTGTCTGAATAATGCAGTGAGTGATAAAGCATGTGTTTAAGATTAACTTAGCCTCCAAAAACATGGACTATGTGGAATGTGGAAGGAAATTCCCAGATAAGAAAGAGCCAGCAAAATGGCTCAACGGGTAAAGGTGCTTGCCACCAAGGATGCGAACAGATGGGAGGTTTATTCCTGGAGCCCACATAATGGAAGGAGAGAACTAACTGTAAACAGGCCTCAGACCTCTGCGTGAACACAGTAGCATCTGGACTTCCCTGGCCCCTGCTACACACATACAACAAATGAGAAGTAAATATTAAAATTAAAGCAGATGAAAGTTGTATCTTTTCTTCTGGAAACTGGAGCCACCTAAATTCTCTATACATCTTGGAAATAAGTAATATGTTAAACAACAATGACATCAAAAATCCCTTATACAACCAAGTTGATATTTTTAAACTGTTTATGTTAATTGTGGATTAGAGCAATTTTAAAAGATTTCAACATTGCCAGGTATAGTGGCTCACACCTTTAATCCCAGCACTTGGGAGGCAGAGGCAGGCAGATCTCTGAGTTCAAGGCCAGCCTGGTCTACAGAGTGAGTTCCAGGACAGCCAGGGCTACACACAGAGAGAGAGACCCTGCCTCCAAAATTAAAAACAAAACAAAACAAAAAGCCTCCCAAAATTCCATGTTTAATATTTTCCGGTTATTTTCCTGTTCACGAAGAACTAAGTTTTCAAAGGCTCTCTACACAACTCTACACAAAAGGACCTGCAAACCCTTCCCTCTTCAGTGTCTTCCACAGTGGTAATTTGCAGAATAACTGACTCATTACCTTGAGTTGCTTTATTTTAGCTTGAACGTCACATTCAGAAAAATGTTCAATATTGGTGAGCTGCAGATCCATCTCCGTGAGCCAGACAAGAATGCTGTCCCGTGCAGTCTCAAACTCCTCATGCTGGCTAATGAAATGCTGGAAGGAAGACGGAGATATTAGGCATGAAAATGTCCACAGTCACACACTGATAGGACCCAGCCTGTTCCAGCCTTCTGGGAAGCCAATTCCTCATAAGCATGGAGCACCCTAAACTGCCCCTCCATCCCCTCCTGCCCTTCCAACTTCCACTGTCCCCAAGAGCACGTCTTACTAGTCAGGGCTTATCCTCCAGTCCCTCAATTACAAGACAAGGCTTAATGAGAACCTTGAGCCTGCGCAAGATGGAGGTGACACGCTTCTGTAGGTCGTCCCATCTCTGGTTGCCCCCATGGACCATCTGCCTGAGGCTGCAGGCGGAGTCTGTGCGATTCTCTCTGGCCAGGCGCCGGTACTGTTTGTTGATAAGCTCTAGTTGGGTCAGGCTCTCGTGCACCTGCCGCTGGAAAGCCTGAAGCCATAGGGAAGTGAGTCAGTGTGGGAGATCCTTCGAGGACACAACTCAAAGGGTTTTCATACTGCAGGGTCAAGGGGCACAGAGGTTACCCTGCCACAGACCCAGCAGATCGACCAAGAGCCAGCAAGAAATCACAGAACTGTAAGGAACGAAACGATTGTGTTTATAAATGAATACATAGAAAAGCAAAATATACGTGTGTGCGTGCGTGCGTGTGTGTGTGTGTGTGTGTGTGTGTGTGTGTACAGAAAAACACCACATATGGAATGTGCATGCATTTAAAAAATGATTAATGAAACTAAGGCAAATGTGGTGGCACAAATCTGTAATCCCCAAACTCTGGAAGCAAGAGCAACAGAATCAGAAGTTCAAGTTTATCCTAGGCTACCGAGGGAACTGAAAGCCAACCTGGGCCATTTGGGGGTTGGTCTAGTGCTGCTATGTATTCAAATTCTAAATTCTGTACCCCAAGATCTGGCTGCCCCACTCATTATGAGTGAATTCCCGTGTACACTGAACCAGCAGCATGTGACTGAATGAAATGTCCCCCAGAATAGTCTGCTGGAGCAGAAATAACTGCAAAGACTCAAACAGCAAGTATTTGGGGAGCAGAGTTGGGGAAGCAGCCAGTCTAGCTTTTGAGAATTAGATTAGGAGACATCCTCAGTAATTGTGTAAAGCTAAATAAATAAATCCATAGGATTTTGGCTCAATTATTGGGGGGCTGGCCAGGTCATATTAATAATTGGTAGAGTTTATTAAAATCCATTTTACCCTGGGCTATATGAATCCCTGTCTTGAAAAACAAAAAGAAACATAAAATAAATAATAACCAGGAAAAAATTTTCCTAAGAAATCACTACAAGAACATATATGGGTGTTTATGTATTAGATTGAAGTGTTCACAAGATTTCTGTGTCGATACTGAGAAGTGATATGTAAAATGGCACTGTGTATTTGTAGACTATGTAATTTCTTCAAAATGCAGAAATCACCTCAATCCTGGTGTCCATTAGGAACAAAACTAAAACTGTCTTTGGCAGAAGTGCCTCTAATGTCAGCTGTTAACTGTGCTTTTAAGAAAATCAGTTTAGTATAAAACACAAGTAACTTTCCATTAAAAAAAAAAGAAGACATAGAAGTTTGAAGAAGGTCCTTTCTCCTCTGCTGATGAATCGGTTAGCTTACATAAAAGATGCTAGAGTTATCATCCTGGCAGAATGTACGGATGCTCTGCTCTTGAGGTCATGACATGGAATGGAAACTGTGCAGATGTTAGCACTTTGTTCTATCCCTGCAGCAGGGCCCAGGACTAACCAACCAAATACCCACACAAATAAAATACAGCTTCACTCTGAATGCATGCACCATGCTTTGTGGCTGACTTCCATCCCAGACCTCAACCCAAATGTTATGAATGGTTCACTGCATTGCTATTATGTGTATCTCCCACTTCCGTACTGATTGGCTCCTCACACTGCTCACAGGCTCACACCCCTGCCCTAGAAATGATTCGCCTTCTGAGATCCACTTTCAGAATACCCGTCCCTGCTGGTCATCTTCAGTTCTAAAGAAATTAGGAAGTGATACAGGAGGTTCAACTTTTGATGTTATAGTACATCAGGACGCAGATCTGCCTACTCAGGTGATGGTACAGCGTGCAGGGCTGGCATCCCAGTGTGCCCAACGTGGTTACGAACATTTATGGAATTGAATGAATGATCCTTAAGCAGAATTTTGTTTCTGTGACATTTTCTGTCTGCAAGAAAATTAAGTGCAAGAAGAATGATACTTGGGGAAAAAAATCGATTATTTCAGTGCTGGCCATCTGAGTCCAAAATAGCTTCAAGAATGATCCCATATAATCTGCTTTGTGGTATAAGCCAATTATGAGAGGTTTTAACCTTTACTAAGCAGAGTGCTACGAGACACAGGACAGGGTCACTGCTACCAGCACTGGAGTGACCTGGATTCTTTGGCAGTTTATGGTGGCTTTTTGCTAGAGAAAACTTTTTAAAATAAATTTAATTAATTTTACATATGTGATGAGTCACCGTCTTCAGACACACCAGAAGAGGGCATTGGATCCCATTACAGATGGTTGTGAGCCACCATGTGGTTTCTGGGAATTGAACTCAGGACCTCTGGAAGAGCAGTCAGTGCTCTTAACCACTGAGCCATCTCTCCAGGCCCCTAGAGAAAACTTTTTTGTTTTTTTGGATTGGATATTTTCTTTATTTACATTTGAAATGTTTTCCTCTTTCCAGGTCTCCCCTTCAGAAAACTTTTTACAGAGGCATTTACTCTCTCTGGATTTAGTGTTCTCATCTCATATGGGTCTGTTCAGAATCACTCTTACTTATTCCACATGGTATCCAACACTATTATACTCAGAGAGTTCTCCATCAAGGATTCAGATCTGTAAGTCAGACAAGAATGAGAAGAAATTTCATTTTCTCCCAGTAGCTCAAGGCTTGGTTCACTGATGGCATGGGAGAAAACCGAGTCGTTTGTGGATTTAACTGAAATGTTAGTTTCATTTATAAATATCTTGAGGAAGGATGAGGAAAAATTACCAATGGGGCATCAGTCAGGACTATCTAGAACATGCCAGAACCATTTTCAGTGAGTACACAGGCACACGTGTGTAGCAGTGTGTGTACAGAATGGTTGGTTCCATCCACACCAGTGTCTATGTGGACATCGTTTAGCCCAATGCTTAGGGGTCAGGTTGTGACAGAGCAGACATGGGACTGTGAGGGCAAGGAGCCTTTAATAGGGTGATTTAATGATTCCTTCCTAAATGTAATTAACTGTTGCCATTTTCATTTCTTGGTAATTTAAAAGTTTGCGTGACTCAAGAACAGTAGTGGTCTCCTCTGCTCTATTAGAAGTGGGTTACAACGATAACGCTCTGGCCAATTCTGGGCCAGATAACTGTATGTTATCAATGATCAACATTACTCCTGTGTATTTGATTATTTAATTCTTTGAGCTAGCATACAGGGTACATTTCTGTCCAGTCCCTGCCTTCTCTCTTCCTGACTCTTGCTGGCCTTCCCATAATGTGTATCTAGACACACTCTAGCTGGATTGAAAGAACTGAGAGAATATATTTACAGATAGGTTTCATATTATAGAAACAATCATATTTTAATCTGAGAGCACATAGATGAAGAATTCTGAAATAAGAATAATGCCATGAGGCTTGGGGAGAATTATGACTCTTGTTTTCCAAGAGAATTATTTTCCCTTCCTCTTTCTTTGCTATTTTTCTTTATCTAGACAAGATATTACTCTGTAGCCTAGACTAGCCTTCAATTTGAAATCCTCCTGCCCCAACTTCCTGAGTGCTAGAATTATGAGAATCTGCTACTGGGTCTGGCTAACATTTTTATTTATTGCTATCTTATTTGTGATGCTGATGATCTTCAATTAAAATCACCACTGCTCTTTGTCTACACAGGAGGCATGCTACCCGTGGCTACAAAGTCATTCCCCAGCTATCCGAAGAGATACCATTGTGGCACATTAGTTAGTTCATGTTCTGTGACATCGGCTACCAGCTGGCTAGTATCACAGCACAAGTGAGCAGCTGAATATTTGGCAGTGTGAATCACCTCAAACTTCTTCAGCTCCTTCTTGGCAACTGTATAGAGCACCCCAGAAGAACTGGGGAATGCAGCCGTCCTTTCTGAAATCTCCAGCCAGTCTTCAAAGCGAGAATAGTCATCCAGAAACTTCTGCCACAGTCGCCAGGTCTCCTCAATTCTGAGGCGGAAGAAGATGCAAGAACACACCGCCATTATTAAGACTGTTGATGTTCAGAACCCTATCTGATGCCCTCAATAGGATTAAGAGTGCCTGGACAAGCAACTGCTGTGCAAAACAATAACAGCTTTGACCCAAACTGCCCAGGGAAAGAGACAGCTGTGGGAGCTAAAATAAAACAGCTGTTGATTTCAAAAGATGCCCTGCAGCTTTGAATTAGGAATTAGTCAAACTGGATATTAAAATGCATTACAGGAGTAGCCCTGGTGCTTGCATGGGAGGTTAGAAATCCTACGTGTAAACACTGTTCCGGCCAGTACACCCTTAAATAGAAGTGAAGTTGGAGATTTCCTTTAAGGCCAACGTTAGACTCAGAGTGGTAACAGTCAAACTCTGAGCTTTTAGGACAGCATAGTTTTGTGCTTTAGGTCACTGAGGTTCAGCCCATTGAGTTTTTGCCATTGTCACTTTCGAAGGGCTTAGAACTGTTTATTATTTAACAAATGTAGTACAGAGAGCAATAGGTTTCCCGTAATGGTCATCTCTGTGCTTGTGTACCACAAGGCTTATTTGCTTCCCCACGGCCCTCCCATGCTCCCTCCCACTCCTGCTGCCCCTTTCTCTCCTAAATACTTCCTTCCGCATTTCCTCGCCCCCATTTCCCCTTCCCCACCCACCCCCATCGCTTTCTTCTAGATTCTTTCCTCCTTAGTGCCCCTGTGATGTTAATGTCCTATATTTAAACATGTATGTTATCTATACATTTAGGTCTAGATTTATATGTGTTATCTGTACATTTAAATCTAGATTTCTAAATCTAGACCTTGAGACAACATGAAATATTTACCTCTTTTGAGCATGGATTATTTCATTTAACACCATCAAAGAGAAGAATTTAATTTAAAAAGTTACCTATCTATGATGACAAATTCAATTTAGTTATACTTATTTTGCAAGAAAGATTTTAATTTTTCTATGTAACATTTAAGCTGTTGGTTCCAATAGAAACCGGCTTGTTATACTTATATTATCTTTTTGACTATTTATATTTGCAATTATATGTAGGTAGTGGTAATTTGGGAGAAGTCAAGGCTATTTTTGGACTCTGTCACCAATGGAGATGAGTAAACAGTGGATACAGTGAATGGAAAGACGGACGGAGCGTTTTTGGTTTGGGGTTCTGTTTGTTTGTGTGTGGCTTTTGTTGCTGATTGGTTTGGTCTGTGACTTCCCATCCCAGCTCACTTGAGTCTCCTCTCCATGGACATCGCACAGATGTTCCTCCACCGCCGGTCCAGGTTGCGAGTGGCCTGCTGGATGGAGTCACACTCCGCGTCGGTGGCGCAGGCGTCACAGTCATGTAGCAGGACCTCACACAAGTTGAGGACGGAGGCGACGCCTGTGCTGTGCTTCTCGATGTCTCTCTGAAGCTCCTGCAGGGGATTGAGGTAGGCTTTACTGTAAAAGTCTATGTGTGGATGAGTGCACGCTGGCCATGCTCACAGACTGATACACCATACTGGACAGTAGTTACTTTCCTGAATGACAAAGTTACCTGAGCCAGAGTTCAGACTCCATTACCTACACTGGGAGACTCACAGATACTGAAACTTTAGTTCCAAGGGACCCAATGCTCCCTTCTGACCTCTATCCATATCTGTAGACACACACATACACACACACACACACACACACACACACACACACACACACACACACACACACTACACTAAGAGTAGAACTGGCTTTAGTAATGAGTGATAAAAATAAATCTTGGATTGGGTTGTAGGGATGGCTCAATGGCAAAGTGCTTGCCACACTAATGTGATGACCTGATTTGAATGCCCAGAACCCTGTAAAGCCAGATGTTATGGGTAGCATGCACCTATAATTCCAGAGCTAAGACGAGGAGGGAGGCAGAAACAGGAACATCTCCAGAATCTTGTGGGCCAGCTAACGTGGTGTACACAGTAGTAAGCAACAAGAGGCCCTGTGTCAAACAAGGAAGGGGTAAGGACCAACCCTCCACATGCATGCTATGGCTCACACATGCCTGGGTGTACACACACACACACACACACACATAGGGGAGGGAGAAGGAAAGTGAGGGAGGGATGGAGGGAAGGAGGGAGAGAGGAAGGCAGGGAATCTTGCCCTGGGCTCTACTGATACATCATACCTCATTCCAGCTGATTAGTTAATCAATTCAGCGTGCATGTGCCTATGAGTAGCTCCCACCTCAGAACTGCTATT
Source organism: Uromys caudimaculatus (assembly GCA_028551405.1). Taxonomy (NCBI): domain Eukaryota; kingdom Metazoa; phylum Chordata; class Mammalia; order Rodentia; family Muridae; genus Uromys; species Uromys caudimaculatus. The sequence goes on along the minus strand of CM052717.1, from coordinate 25,422,588 downwards.
TAAGCGTCCCAGATCTGCAAGTGCACAGGACAATATCAAGAGGTACTGTGGCTTAAGAAACTGAGGCTCCCTTTCATAAATGAGGTCATCACTACTTTCCTTCGAGCACAGTTTTAAATGTAGGACAGAAATAGAAATGTTTTGATCAAAAGCAGGAAACTAGATTTTATCCAACTCCAACATATGAACTCGTGTTAAATGCAGAATTAAAAATATCCATTATTCTTCCCCTTGGGCTTTACTATAGTTTTGTTCTAGAATGTTCTTCAAAGATCCACATGTCAAAGGCTGGGTCACCCACCCTCAACTGTGTGAGGAGGCAGAAAGACCTCTAGTAGGCGGGGCCTTGGTGAAGATGTTACATCCCTGGGTTCCTATCTTTGTAAAGGACTGGGTATCCCAGCTCCTTCCTTTTTCTCTTTTGAGCATTTTGGCAGCAAAGAATCAACAGTTCTCCTGGACTCACTTTCTTGCTACAGGCCACAGTGCTTCCATAGACCCTCAGCAACAGAGTCACGTGGTCATAGACTGAAATCCCCGAAACCTTCAGGCCAAACAAAGCCTGCCTTCCCGGAAGTTGGCAACCATAGGTACTTTTTCACAGTGGTGGAAAGCTAGCTAATGTAACCTTCAGGAGTTCATCTTGCTCAAATTATTTTGCTATTAAGGTGGGGTCTGTGGGGTCCTCTGCATCCCTAGTGCCTTCCTATACCAGGATATTTTTTCTTACTTTTCCTTAATAAATCTGTATTTTCTCATGGCAGTGGGGGAAGAACTTTACAGGTGTCATTTCCACCTTCCTTTGTCCTACTTGTCAGTGCTCTTAACTCTTAATTCCTTAATTTTTTTTTTGTTTTTTTGTTTGTTTGTTTTTGGTTTTTTGGCTTTTTTTTTTTTTCAAGACAGGGTTTCTCTGTGTAGCCCTGGCTGTCCTGGAACTCACTCTGCAGACCATAATTCCTTATTTTTAAAAAGTAATTTTTAAAATTTCCCAGCTTTCCCATTGCTCCCATAATCCCACATTGACTTGGCTGCCTCCAAGTTCCAGAACTTTCTTTGTTTCTCTTTCTTTCTTTGTTTCTTCCTTTGTTTGTTTGTTTCTTTGTGTCTTTCTTTCTTTCTTTCCTTTCTTCCTTATTAACTTATTTATTTAACTTTAAGACAGAGTCCTACTGTGTAGCCCTAGCTGACTCAGAACTCACTATGTAGAAATAGGTTGGCTTTGAACTCACAGAGCTCTATCTGCTTCTGTCTCCCGTATATCAAAGGCACGCACCACCATATCTGGCCTGGGATTTTATGTATTGCAGCTCAGTAACACTGCAACTCTTCCTCCTAAGCTGAATGCCAGCTTTCCTATCCCCCTGCTCATTTCTGTAGGCAGCCTTCTTTTCATTAACTCCCTGGGACTGGATGGATCAGAAGTAAATTTGTGTATATGAAGTGAGAAGGTCTGCAACTGCACACCACAAATAATTTTCTCAGCCTTGGTATGGCAGTGGGCTGTTGTTCTCTGGCCCCGGAGCATGCTGGGAGACAGCAGATGCCCTGTGTTGACTCTTAAGCCCCATCCATATTCTGTTTATCTGTTTGCTATGACAATGCCTGATGTGAAAAGTCTGGGGTGGTTTTGTGTGTTTCCAAGTATCCTGGGCATTTATAGCAGATCTTTATGATCTGGAAGTGTGTGCTTTCCACTTGTGATTTTTTAAATTAACACTTTAATTAATTAATAATTTTTCCTTCATTCAAAAAATACTTTGGGTGACTTTTATCAAATAATTGCATTGGGTTTTGAGATTTAGACACTAACCCTTAAATTGTATTGTCTTTATCGCCTATTTTTCATGTTTTTAACCTTTTTATTTTATGTTGTGAGAGATGATCAATACTGAATGTTCCTTTTGGAAAAAGCGACAATATCTTTTTTTTTTTTTTTTAATGTAAAACCTCTTGTTTCTGTGAGCATTTTTTAAAACCTTATATGCATATATGCGTGTGTGTGTGTGTGTGTGTGTGTGTGTGTGTGTGTGTGTGTGTGTATGTTCTCTTCCTTTCTCACTTTACTTTCTCTATTAAATCTGGTCTTCCTCCTCATGGAAGAGGGTCCTTAAATGCTGGACACTCTTGCCTCCAGGCATAGAGTTAAGAATGGGTCGGCAACACTGGTCATTATCCTTTACCTGGTATATATCTTCCCAGAGTCTCCTGGAGAAGTTGGGTGGGAGTGGGGGGCACTGAAAACCAGCAGTGATGCTCTCAATGCAATCGAAATGTCAAACACAACTCACAGAGGACACTAATCTTATAAAAACTAAAACTGTCTCAGCAAAATGGTCTTAAAGCAATGATAATTTTAGTATAAAACCTAATGCCAAAAGTCAGTTCATATGTGTATGAAATTGTCAAAGAACAGCAAAATAAATAATAAACCCCACATCTATGACTGTACTTAAACCTCTATTCTAACTAGTATACAGTATTGTAAACATTAAATATGTTCATCTAATGCAGAGATGTAGAGCCCAGCCCTAACCAATACATCTACAAAGTAACTCCTACACCTATGGCTCAGGGACCATTTCAAAAGAGGTAGGAGGAAAGATTGTAAGAGCCAGCGGCTCAGAAAGTTTACTGTGAGATTTTTGTCTCCTAGGCATGTCAGAAGCAGCACCCATGCATTCTCCCAACATGACTGCAGAAACATGGGGCAAACACACAGAGTGATAATAGATATGTTAAATTGAACCAGGAAAGAACCAGAGGCCTCAATTCTACACAAGGAACTACAGGCAACTTAGAGATGCTGGGGGGGGGGGGGGTCGGCCTCTTCGGGGAAGGGTTCATTGACTGCTTATCCAATACAAAATGTCCAGCCCTTAAAACATATACAGACGAGTAATAGTACACAGACTGAGCAGGTTCTATTTAGAAATATACATCATTATATACATATACATTTATGTATATAAAAACAGTTAATGAAGAAAAGAGGCTAAGAGAGCAAGGAGAGGCATATGGGAGAGTTTGGAGGGAGGAAAGGGAAAAGAGAAATGCTGTAATTATCTTATAATCTCAAAAAATAAAAGAAATAATGTTAAAATCACACAAAAGGCTTAGAGCAGTTTCCAGCCTATAACAAAACCTCAGCAAGGGTTGTCAATCATTGCTATTATTACTTTCATTCATCCAAAAAAAGAAGTGTGTTAATTATCTTATAGGATTTTAAAAAGTATTTTCTTTTTTAATTTATTTTAAGGCAAACAACTTGGCTACTATGGTGTAGAATCCTCAGTGAAATGAAGACATGCGGTAGGTAATACATTCATGGCTGCAACCAGAGTCTGATATGCTTAGTAAGAATAAAGAAAGTAGGTAGGAAATAAAAATTCCTCTCTGCTCTCATTCTCAGGCACATCTTCCTTTGCTTTTCATTCTATGTCAGAGGGATGTGCTGCCCTAACTGTATCCATGAAGGTGGCCTGACTGTGCTGTCTAAAGATTGCACAGTCCTCCTCACAGGATAGATCTGTTTAGGTTCTAAAAGGCCTCAATCGGCATCGTAGTCTTTCTCTGAACACCCTGCAGAAAGTCAAGGGTTTCCTTCTAAGTCTACAGTGGTGGGCTCCCAGAGAGAGAAGCAATCGGCTGATGGCTGGGCTGCCCCTTCGCCATGCTAGATTGCTTCCTGGAGAGCCGATGACATTCATACGGCACAGACATCTTTTAAGAGTCAATTCTGTGGTGATACCGAACCTGCTTGTCCCCATCACTTTCCCACACAAAGCTCCCCCATCGTCACTTGGCCTGCCTAACTTCCTCTGGATCTTTCATCCCAACTCAATGTCTTGCGCCCACCCAATTATCCTGGCCAAGAGAACATGGGCTGCACGGCTTAGCAATCTCTTTTCCATCCTACCTGCTGCTCACTCAGTTTCCTCTGTATTTCTTCGGAGTTACAGGAATCATAGACTATGGGCTTGGCCAGTTCTGACTCCATGTGGGCCAGCCACGTCCTCAGGTTGCCCATGTTTTTGTCCAGCTGCTGCACAGCCACCAAGGTCTCTTTAAGCTTCTTCACCCTGTCGGCAGAGAATTAGTGAGATGGTGAAAGGCCCTGATCATGTTACCCTCGGGTACAGAAACCAATGCTGTACCCAAAGTCAAGTTGCGCGGATCCATCCTGGCTCAGTTCCTTACTGGCGGTGTGACTCTGCTGTGAGTCTGGTTTCCTCATTATGCAAAATGGGATCCTATAGACTATTCAAGGATTGATAAGGTTTAAATAAGTGGGGTAACAGAGTGCTCAGGGAAGGAGAGCATTCAGCAACTATTCACAACTATTATACCCAATGCTTTAATACGTATGACAGCAGCCCCAGAGCTCTCGCGGAACTCGGTCCCACAAATAATACAATTTATACTGTAGGAGGCAGGGGGCTGAATACCCGGGAGAAACGGTCTGGCAGGGTACTTGAGGGCCCTCACAGGAACATACAGAAATGCAGTTCTAGGGTCTAAATGTGAGGGAGGAGATTGTACCATTGATGAAACTGGTAAGAATAGAAGGCTGTGCAGGGTGTTGAGAAGGAAGGATTTTTTTCTTTTATGTTTCTTAAAGGAGGACTAAAGAAGAAACAATCATAAATGAAAGAGGAGAGTAGAGAGATGGCTCAGTCAATCAAGGAACCAGAGTTCTGATCCTTAGCACCCAGAAAAGGCCAAGTGGGGTAACCTGGGCCTGCAAATCCTATTGTTACACAGAGTTCTCTGGCCACACACCTTCTCGCATGCATGCATGCATGCATGCATGCACGCGCACACACACATATATGCACCCACACGAACATGCACACGCACACACTTGCATGCATACACACATGTGGTTTTTTTCCTTTATTTTTTAAGAAGGTGGAAGACCAGGAAAGTATAATGTAGACCAGAGATAGGATGCTCAAAAATGAGAATCAGTCAGTTTGAACAGATGCCTGTCCCAGGTTTACCTCTCCTCTGTCCTATGGAGTCTGAACCTCCAGGGATAGGGCTATAGAATTAGCATTGTAAACAAATGTGGTTCTTCCAAAGGCTGACATTTGGGAACTACTGCTGTGCTATAGAGCTTAACAGTCAGAAGGGCTCTGCAGCCCTGAGTGAGCATGCCATCACTCACTACAAAATGATCATCCAGGCTATCTAGGACGCCTATGTTAAGGAGGTGCAATTGAGGTGTCAAAGGCGTGGGGGGTATTTAGTTAGTTTTATTGATGCTTGTGCCTATGTGAGTTTCTGTTCACTATATGCATGTGGGAGCTATAGGTGGTTGTGAGCTGCCCTATGGGGGTGCTGAGAATCAATTCTAGGTCCTCTGGGAAGAGCTGGAAATGTTCTTAACCACTAAGATAGTTTCTCTCTCTCTCTCTCTCTCTCTCTCTCTCTCTCTCTCTCTCTCTCTCATTTATTCTTCTCTCACACATTATATCCTGACCACAGTTTCCCTCCCCCCATGCCTCCAACTCTCCCACCCCAACGATCCCTCCCTCCCCCCAGATCTACCTTTCTTTCATTTCCCTTCAGAAAAAGCAGGCCTCCCAGGGCTATGAACTAAACACAGCATCACAAGTTCTAAGAAGGGCTCCACACAAACTCAAATCAGGGCTGGAAGAGGCAAACAGGTGGAGAAAGGGGGTCCCAAGGGCAAATAGTCAGAGACAGCCCCCACTCCCACTGTTAGGCGTGTCACAAGAACACCAGACTATACAATCATACCATGCTGCAGAGCGCCCAGCTCAGACCCAAACAGGCTCACGACTGCCACAAAGACACTTGCTCAACTATGTTCATAGCAGCTTTATTAATAATAGTCAGACACTGGAGACAACCTAGATGTCCCTCCACTGAAGAATGGATAAAGAAAATGTGGTATATTTACCCAGTGGAATATTACTGAGCTGTCAAAAAAGTCATCATGAAATTTGCAGGCAAATGGATGGAAATAGAAAAAAAATATCATTCCAAGTGAGGTAACCCAGACCCAGAAAGACAAACACGGTACATACTCACTAATAAATGGATATTAGCTGTAAAGTAACAAATAATCATACCATAATCCAGACCCTGGAGCCATCTCTTTTTAGTCCTGGTAATTAATTACTTGTAAGAAGTAGGTCCTAAGGATGAAGACATAAGTCATGGAACTTCTAGAAGAATCTATTTTTGAAAAAAACCATGTAAACAAACATAGTTCATCATGGGAAATAACTGTATGGTGTACTTGGATGTAGAGGAAGAATCTGATACAGAGGAAAGGGAAGGAAACATACAAATGCATATAAATATCAAAGCAAGGATGTAGAGGAGACGCCAAGGGCCTCTGTTCAGACAGTCCTGAATGAACCTTCTCCCAGCAGGCAGACGATGAGCAGGAGGTTGAGGCAGGAAGAGACAGTTTTAACTTCATATTTATCATATAGTAAGTATTGATTAGGAGTTCCTGTCCATGTTTAGGGTCTGGCCCGGATGACTGTATGTAGACTACACCCCAAAGCAGGCTGACAGTTCTAATGAGTGCACAACCAGGGATTTCTGTCACAGCTCTTTTTTATTTTATTATTTATTTATTTATTTATTTATTTAGGTTTCTCGAGACAGGATTTCTCTGTATAGCCCTGGCTGTCCTGGAACTCACTCTGTCGACCAGGCTGGCCTCGAACTCAGAAATCCGCCTGCCTCTGCCTCCCGAGTGCTGGGATTAAAGGCGTGCGCCACCACTGCCCGGCTCACAGCTCTTTTTTAATAAAGTTCAGTTCTCTACATGGACCATCTCCTGGTCCAGGAAACACGGAGAATTTACAGGAGCTGCTCTTCCTATAAGTAATCAGATAACCAAATAAAGAAAATACTTCAATGTCAAAGCGGCCTCACTGAAAACATATCTTCTTGAAAAAAAAAAAAAATGTCAAGAGCCACATGATGTCTAAGCCTACGGGATGCTAGAAATGTCAAAGCAGATCTTCAATAGAACGTTCTGTGATTCACAGCTTACACTTGGATGCCCCATCTCTATGACCCTGACATGCTAAGTAAGTTGCCCTCTGGGTGGAGTATAGAATCACCCCAAGGCACTTTCAGCCTACGTGATGCAGCTCCTTCCACGCCCACCTCAGAAGACTGTCTGTGTTTCTCAGGCCAAAAGTCACTGCTCTGAGGAAACATTTCATCATTAAAGTATTTTTAGAATATTGATTTATTTTTAGTTCCTTAAAATCGATGGGTGTCATCCTTTCTACCATCGCAGTGCCAGCGAATCAGAGTGCTTGTCTCCAATGGAGCTAAGCCCGATGGTTCAGCCGCCATCTTCCCTAGGGACTCTCCCCAGAGCTCCTCCGCACACACGTGTTCTTTAAAGGACTTCCATGCTGCTCTGGACGTTCTTTAGTGGACTGTGGGTTTTTGTCTAGAGCTGGGGCCCCAGGAGATTTTCCTTTTCCATGCTAGCCAGCATGTCCACTGGTCTCGTCCTTGTTCAGGTCTTGCTTAAGGATGAACCCCCAACCTCAGTTGGTTATTTAATACTGAGTAGTTAGCCCTGAAATCCTATACATTCGCGTTAACAGTGTATTGATGGAGCAGGCTGTATTTGTATTTATGAATATATACGTGTGCGTGCATGTGTGTGTGTGTGTGTGTACAATTAAAGAAAAAACATGAATTTGAGACAGAGCAAGGGAAATACACATGAAAGGATTAGAGAGAGAAAAGGGAGGGAAATGACGTAATTATGTTTTAACTTTTCAAAAAAAGCAAAATAAATATTAGGTTTTTTTTTTTTTAAAGATAGAAGGCTATACATGTTTGCTCCCATATGTGCATGTGATTATAAGTATTTGGTTATAATACTTATACACAATATCATTTTATCTTTTAAAAGCACTCTCAGGTGAGGTATCTTAGAAATTTTTTTGGGGGGGGAAAGTGTATACTTAAGAAAAACCTATGTTTATATTGCCAGTCTACTCTATTGAAAAAGAGTAACAAAGTGTTACACGTTGCTTACCACGAGTTATAATTTTACTCGATATAAGAATTCCTTAATTGGTTTTACAGGCAGAAGTCAAGCTTGGTCCTTGAGCATTTCATGGTACGGTCTTTGAATGTTTCCAAGAACTTTGAAAAACCATTCCTTCATGTTTCTGTCATTCATAAGATGAAATTCCCTTGGGTAGTTAATGAATGACAGCTTTAAAATGGCTGCTGATGCAAGTCTCAGGAAAGGCAGTGAGTGGCCACGGACATAATGCCTTAGACTCCCAGTGGTCCCACTTGGGCAGGGCTGAAGAATGAGGCCTGGCACCAAGAAGTCTGTGCTGAGGTACTCGGGAAGAGTGTCTTCCCTCCCCTCTCGGGTAACTAGCCGTATGGGCTGCGGAATCTATTGATGCCAACTGTCCATTCACACGGATACTACCACACAAAGGAGCCATGCCTGTGTGTCACAGATGTGATCAAACGATCCAGAGCATAAAAGGATGTGAGTAAATCGTACTCCACCGGGCCAGCAGAATTAGTGGAAGGACTCGGATCCTGTAAAACACTGAATGAGGTCCAAGGCAGTGTGGTTTAAGGGCATCGTGACACGGAAATGCTCATTTATATAGTCCATTAGGGACAACTTCCTCTTTCAAACTAATATAAATTTAGTAAAGTCAATGGGTGAGCGCTTAAGTGGTTGTCCTTTATAAGTTTCAGGAAAAGTATATTTTCTTACAAATTGCGTAATGTATTATGTGTATGTTAGGGGGAGCAGAGGCGGGCATGAAGGAAGTGGACCGCAAACCCTCATCTATTTGTAATAGCTTATTAAATCTGGTATTTGCAGGTGTCGTTCTTGCACGGAAGAAATATCTCATTGTTTTCCTCCATTATTTCTTTGAAAGAAATCTTTAATGTATGAGAACATTTATTTATTTATTGTGAGAAACTAAGCAGTTTGGGCAGCATTCCCTGGGATAGCATCCAGGATTTTAATTTAACATAGGTGCCTACATCTGATTTATGTGCGCAGGATTTAACAAGCATGTTTAATCGATAAACCCTCATAGCTTATGTGCTGTGTTCTTCTAGTCCAACGTGTATCTCAGGCTCTTAACCTTCTTGAGGAGGGCTGTACTACTGACTCCAACTACCCGTTCACGTTAAATACCACCACACAAATGACTACATGCATGTGTGTGATTATAAACATACTTATTATTATATTAATATATCTAATATCTGATATGTATATATATATATATATACTTTCCTTCAAATAATTAGTATATCCACAAACCAAAACAAAATAGAGTTCAGAGTCTAAATATAGATGAACCAAAATTGCTATTAGTAAGTACAACCCACCTATAAGAATCCATGCAAGGGCACGACAATACAAGAAAAACATTTCAAAACCTTAAGATAAAAATCCCTATCCTATAGCAAGAACTCTGAATCCTAACCACTAAACCACCAATGGTGTTGTTACTCTAAAGTAAATCACAAGCTCAATATTTACACTAAACAATAATTAATATTTTTTAGACCTAAATTATAGTATCTGCATATTTTATAAGCCTTAAAGGCCTGAATGGCCCAAAGGGACTGACCAACACAAACAAAAGCAATTTTTCTCTCAGAAGAAAACCCTCCTCCACATGCCTGAAACATGCTTTTATTTACTCTAGAGAAAGCTTTCGGCTGCAAAGTTGTAAACAATCTCCAGCCGACTTTCAGTTTGGTCTGAAGCCACCCTTTAGCTAGCAGGTGGTAGCCTTGCTGAATCTTCTTCTCAATCCCCTTCCTGTCTCAGCTTCTCGACTGGAGCCATGTTCCTTGCGTGACACATTTGATGCAGACACAACTGTAATACTAACCTCCTGCACATGCCCAGTAGAAAAACAAGAAAACAAACCAACAAAGAACTCTTCGGAGTCCATGGCCTACATTCTCCTGGTGCTACTCACGTCTATTTAACGTCAGCATGAAACATTCCAGACTGAAGAGCCCAGTGTCTATCTCATGAGCCCCACGTAACTATAAAGCTATGCCCAATCAAGAAGGTGCCTGCCTGGAGACATCGCAGTCGCAGTCTGGGAGATCTGCATCCATACTGCCGTCCTCTGCCATCCTCAGGGCACGCAAGTCCTCTGCCACCACCATGAAGCTGCCACTTGCAAAAGTCCGGCTCTGCAGAGCGAAAGGCTCAGTCCTTCCTGGGCAAAGAGAGAGTCTCTCTCCTTGTCTAGGCCAGAAGTATGAAAATGCTCTTGGTGGACAAATGGTGCTGGTTGTCTGTCTGTTAACATGACACTGGGCAGTCACAAGTGGTCATGTTGCTAAATAAAACCCACATTCATGAGCATGTGCCAGGCTTGATCTCCTGGAATGTAGGCCACGAGGGTAAGAAGGGAAAAGCTCAGTGTAATCTGCCAGGAGGAGCAGGTTACCGGTCTAAAGAAAGGGTCCTGGGACAGTGACGGCTGCAGACACAGACGGTCAACTTTTCCTGGGTGCTGCTGGCTATGTTGGCAGAGCTACTTGGAAGAGACAAACGAGCCGTGTGCAAAACTACCAGCAGAACCTTCACAGACACTGGAGATCGCAGCAGCAAACAGAAGCAGATTCTCCTTCTCTCCGGTCAGTCTGCCAGCTCAGTGGTATGAGTAAGAGGGGGTTTAAGGGGTTGCTCGGGAAGAGGGGAAAGCTACTGTGTGGAAAAATCATTTGACATCCCCTTTCTAACAGGCTATTTGAGCATGGGAAGTAATAAGGAAATATTCACCTCCACTTGATGAACCTTTGTCCATTTAAAAAAATGATGACAGGTACTCAAAAATAACATTATTTTAAGACTTTCTTTCTTTTTTTTTTTTTTTTTTTTTTTTAAGAAAAAAATTTCTTTGTTTGACAGGATTTCGGGAAACTTTATTTTGTGAATTTGGGGAATTTTCAAATTTTTTTTGCATAAACATATAACAAATATGAAAAGTACACAAAGGATAGGCTGGTGATGAGGCTTAGTTGGCAGAGTACTTTCTTAGCGTGCGTGAGACCTTGAGTTTGGTCCTCAGCAGTGAAGAAATAGGACATGGTGGTGTGTGTCCATCAGCTCAGCACTGAGGGAGGAGGAGGAGGCAGGAGGATCAGAAGTTCAAGGTCATTCTTGATGACTTCTGGAGTTCCAGGCTAGCCTGGACTAAATGAGTCCCCGTCTCAGAAAGAAAAAAGCAATCTGGGCCAGTGAGATAGATAGCTTAGGAGGTGAAGCCAGCTACCATGCCTTTGATGGTCTGAGTTCCATCCCTGAAAGAAGAGAACTCACTCTTGCAAGTCGCCCTCTGAATTGCACACGTATGTTGTGGCATTACCCTGCCCCCACACTGCACAGACTATATAAGTAAAAAATAGAATTCATTAAAAAGAACAAAAAACCTCCAAAAATATGTACCAGGTTCTGCTCTGTTTGGTGAATCAACATTTTTGCTGGAAAGGAGGAGAGTCAGTAGGGCCGAAGGACAGAATTGACTGAATACCGCTGGCAGTTGGGAGCTCAAGACAGGTGTGGAGGAAGTTCATTTAGTCTGAGCACAGTAAACACGGGAACAGAAAGCAAATGTGATAGCCAAGTGGCTTCTAGGAGACGGAGGAGATTAAGTCCAGCATAGCCCTACACTGCTAAATCCAGTGTGGCCCTACACTACTAAATCCAGTGTGGCCCTACACTACTAAATCCAGTGTGGCCTTCCACTACTAAATCCAGTGTGGCCCTACACTACTAAATCTAGTGTGGCCCTACACTACTAAATCCAGTGTGGCCTTACACTACTAAATCCAGTGTGGCCTTCCACTTGCTCTTATTATCCAGAGCAAGTGGACAATAGGCTTACAATCTGCTCTGATTCTAAAGGCAGTACTTAGAAATGGACACTACATCCATACAAAAGTTTCCCACAGGATTCATGTGCATGATGAGATTTTCAGCGGGGGATACAGAGGAACACTTTAGAGACTATGGTATAAAGCACCCGTGTCTCACCGACATATAGCTAGCTGACTTCAAGTTTATTTATATATCTTTTGGGATAGTTTAAAAAAAAAAAAAGACAATATCTAGAAAACTCTTACCTGAAAAATCACACAAATGCGTGTGACAGGACTTTGAGGGACAGCATCACCCTCTGTGTAATGTTAGCTGGCAGCTGAGCAGAAACTAAGCCAGCTGCCTACAACTGTACTGCGTTAAAGCCGAATTGAAATATTTTTGGCATAGTGCATCTTCCCTCTCCATATCATTGCTACTCTGAGATTCATGAGAGAACTTTAAGCAGTTTAATGGAATTATGTGGACATGCACATCCATGAGTCAGAATCTGACACACACTCCCAGAAATCCCCAGGGTGGTGACCCAGTGGGAGGTCTTTCTGCGAAGGGCCTCTATAGCACATGAAGTTTCCATTTCTGCTTCTGAAATAAGATTTTATTATCCTCTTGGTGACTGAGATTCAAGACTAAACACCACATTGGGATTCCGAACCACTGTGCATTGATTCAGTGGTAGAATAATTCCAGGGGAGGCGTGTATTTCCTTTCCAGTTTGTTGCTGAGCAGGGAGCTCACTGGGTTTTGCTCAGTTTCTTTCTCTGTATGCACTGCCACCATATACTCTGGGGAGGAGGCCCTCCCTGGAGGCATTCATTCTCTGGGCCCACCAGTCTTCGTGACACTCCAGTTACTTTACAAACAAAGGGCCCTGTACAGGCTACTTAATCCATCTGCCACTGAGCCACACCCCAGCCCTGGCTACCTTCTCAGGGTTTTGATATACAAAGAGTAAACAGACGTTACCTCTTAGCATCTCCATCCCGATTTGAAGGGAGGAGTACCTACTCCATGGTGGGTTCCTCTTTTAATGTAAAGTAACCGTATGCATCTTTAAGTCACACCAGCATTTGAACAGGTGGCACAGGCCCTCCAGTTTTTCCTTGATGGCTACCATCCCTTTTATTCATACAGCCTGTCTACAAAATAAATGGAATACAGTCTGCCTTTCCAACATGAGGTGTAATTACGGTCACCATTATGGCTGAGCAGGAAGTTCTGGTAATGAAGTAGGTTATTTTTGTGAATGAGCAGAGTAACAACAGTAAGCTTCCCTCTCCCACCCAACTACGTAAACATATAATAAGGATGTGCTTGCTCTTTTGTCCTTCTCCTACAGATACTAACGCCTCTACAAATGTAGACAGAGTAGATTTTCTTTCTTCTCCATAGGTACTGGGATACCCATGAAGAACCTTCTCTTGTTTGCAAACCACTCTCTTCTCTCTCCCTAAATTCACTGGAAGCTAATGAAAGTGTCGTTCGTGGGAACAGCAGGAATGTGGTGTTGTTACCCCATGCAGTATAGAAACTCAGGAAGAGGGAACTAGGTAGTTCATTTCCTTTAGCTCCGTGGTTTCCAACCCGTGGGTCATGACCCCTTTGGAAAACCTCTATCTCCAAAAATATTTACATTACGATTCATAACAGCAGCAAAATTACAGTTATGCTGTAACAACAAAAAATAATTTCATGGTTGGGGGTTACCACAACCCAAAGAACTGGGTTAAAGCACCAAAGCATTGAAGGCTGAGAACCACTGTAGTGGTTTGAATATGCTTGGCCCAGGGAATAGCACTATTAGAAGGTGTGACCTTGTTGGAGTAGGTGTGTCACTATGGGCGTGGGCTTTAAGACCCTCATCCTAGTTCCCTGGAGACAGTCTTCTCCTAGCAGCCTTCAGAGGAAGATATAGAACTCTCAGCTCCTCCTGCACCATGCCTGCCTGGATGCTGCCATGCTCCCACCTTGATGATAATGGACTGAACCTGTAAGCCAGCCCCAATTAAATGTTGTCCTTATAAGAGTTGCCTTGGTCATGGTGTCTGTTCACAGCAATAAAACTCTGACTAAGACAACTGCTCCATTGGGAAGGTTGAGAACTGCTACTTTAGCTGAAGTGAATGAGGACAAACAGGCTTTAACATCCTTCCTGCAGACCTGATCCTGACCACCCCCCCCATTGCCCTCCCCATTCCTTCCTAGAGAGCCAGGAGAATGAATGGAATTCTGCACTGTACTCTGGGGGGGGGGGGGGGATCTCCAGAAAGTCCCAGAGACCTGGGATGGGGGAGGCTCTCAGAAGTTAATATGGGTGATCTTAGCTGAGACTCATAACAGTGGTGTACTGGCTAGTTTTGTGTGTCAACTTGACACAAGCTGGAGTTATCACAGAGAAAGGAGTTTCAGTTGAGAAAATGCCTCCATGAGATCCAGCGGTAAGTCAATTTCTCAATTAGTGATCAATGGGAGAGGGTCCCTTGTGAGTGGTACCATCTGTGGGCTGGGAGTCTTGGGTTCTATGAGAAAGCAGGCTGAGCAAGCCAGGAGAAGCAAGCCAGTAAGCAGCATTCCTCCATGGCCTCTGCATCAGCTCCTGCTTCCTGACCTGCTTGAGTTCCAGTCCTGACTTCCTTTCGTGATGAACAGCAGCATGGAAGTGTAAGCTCAATAAACCCTTTCCTCCCCAACTTGCATCTTGGTCATGATGTTTGTGCAGGAATAGAAACCCTGACTAAGACAAGTAGGGATATAGAACCTGAAGAGGTCACATCCTGTAGCCATGCAGGACTCCTAGTGAAAGTAAAAGACACCAACCCACCCACAAAACTTTTAACACAAAATTTGTCCTGTCTAAAAGAAATATAGGGACAAAAATGGAGCAGACACTGAAGGAATGGCCAACAAATAACTGGCCCAACTTGAGACCCATCTCACGGGCAAGCACCAGTCCCTGACACTATTAATGATACTCTGTTATGCTTACAGACAGGAGCCTAGCATAACTGTCCCCTGAGAGACTCCCCTCAGCAGCTGACAGAAACAGATGCAGACACCCACAGCCAAACATTGGTCGGAGCTCTGGGACTTTTACGGAAGAGTTGCGGGAAGAACTGAAGGCTCCAGAGGGGATAGGAACTTCGCAGGAAGACCCACAGAATCAACTAACCTAAACTCTTGGGGGCTCTCAGAGACTGAGCCACCAACAAAAGAACAGGTTAGACTGAGGCCCCAGCAGGCATATATGTGGCAGAAGTACAGTTCAGTCTCCATGTGGGTTCACCAACACCTGGAGCGGGGGGATGTCCCTAAAACTGTTGCCTGTCTGTGGATTCTATCCCCCTAACTGGACTTCCTTGTTTAGCCTCAGAGGAAGAGGATGTGTCTAATCCTGCAGATACTTGATGTGCCAGGGCATGGGGACCTGGTAGGGGGTATTAGAGGAGAAGGGGAGAGGGAAGGGGGGAGGGACTCTGTGAGGGAGCTGTGGGCAGCAATTGAAATGTAAAAATAAATAAATAAACAAAACAAAACAAACATATAAATAAAACCATCTCCCCCTGCAGGCTCCCTTCTGCACCTGGTGCCTCTTACCTAGCTGCAATGAGATCCAGGAGATGCTGCCACCTGTCATTCACTTTGCTGAGCTTGTACTGAATCTCAGAAGCTTTGCTCTCGTGGCTGGCTTTAGCAAGCCGTTCTCCCATTTGCTGGAGCTGGATTTTGTTCTCTTGGGCAATGGCAATTTCCTCTTGATAATCCTGCATAATAAAAGCAATCACAGAGGTCAGAGGGCATGTTCTTAATGCATTCATCTGGCACTTCTAGAAACGTGCTAATTATAGTTTCTACTGTTTGGATAGAGTTTGGGCCCGAGGAACAGCTTGTGACCATCAGTTCATGTGTGCAAGAATTAATAGTGCCTATTGCTCCTGGTAACATGGAGTCCAGAGTCAATTGTTACACAGATTTTCTGAAAGGAACTGTAAAGCACTTTCTATTTATTTTAAAGGGCACTAGATTGGTGTGATGGCATATAGCTATAATTCCAGCACTTGAGAGGTAGAGGCGGGAAATCATGAGTTCAAGATCTTGCTTAGGTACATAGTGAGTTTAAGACTATCCTGGGATGCTCGAGACTCTTTCTCAAAAGCCAAAGATATAGAGATATAATAAAAAGAAAGTGTGGCTCAGTGGAGTGGCTCAAGGGTAGGTGGCTTCCCTAGCACTAATGAGGACCAGAGTTTAAACTCTAGCACTACAAAATCAAACAACCCAAATACAATAAAGGAATATGCATAGACACAAAAGCCTTGACTTGGAAGAGTTAACATTGGAAAATCATACTGCTGTAATCACTAAGCGGATGATTTATAGCACACATGGAATCAGTTGGGAAATGAATAGCTAATACCAGGCTTAAGAGACACACCCACACACATGTACGCATATCTGTGCCATCATTACATATGTACATACACGAGTGTGTACATGTGTGCTTACTAACGTGCATCTGTCAGCTATGAAGACTTTAGACATATGTCAGTCATGTTATTTGTGCAGAAATATTTTGAGTTCCTTTGTTTTAGAGGAATCTTCTGCCACACATAATGTTCTCAAGATTAATTAGTTCTCAAGATTAATGATCAGTAATTTTAGCAAGTTAGTGGGTTTATTTATTTATTTATTTATTTATTTATTTACACCTTGGTTTATTCAGTCTCTTTGGTAGCCCCTCCTAAAACCTCGTTAACAATAACAGGTACATTATGTGGTCTGTGGGGAAGAGAGGTTAAACCTTAAGACAGATTCAGTTTTGGGATCAACTTTGCAACTTTGTTACACAGCAGATAGTACCTCAGGATAATAATAAAGGTGAGAAGATGACTCCTCAGGTCAAGCATAAATGTGAGGCCCAGAGATTGGATTCTCTAGGACCCATGTAACAGTAAGCCTTGCATGTAATCCCTAAGTACAGAGGAAGAAACAGGATCTCTAGATCCAAGTGGATAGCTAGACAGACTAGCTGAATATGTGAGCTATGGGTATTGTGGGATATTTGATCACACTGTGAACCCCGAGATTATGTTATTTACTAAAAACAAAAAAAAAACCAAAAAAAAAACTTGTTTCTAGTTGTGGTGTGCATCGCTCTTTGTACACACTTTTAATCCCAAACAATGAAGGTAGAGTTAGTTTGTAGAAGGAAGCAGCCATGTTTGAAAGTGATGTCTAATTAAATGCCAGACGAAGTGATGAATCAGAGAAAGATTTGACCGAACAGGATATGTCCAACTCTCATGAGAACAGAGAGGAAAGATGAGCTACTTGAGGGGCCGTGCAGAAAGGAAAGAGGGAAGTTTTACCAGGACATTTGTACAGAGACAGGCTGTAAGAGAGAGAACAAGCTAGACACAAGTAAAGGTGGAATGAACCAGAGAATGAGAAGGAGCCTGAAGATTAGAACAGATTGCCAATGTTAGTTTAAGGCCAAGCTGAGCAATTCACCAGACACCGAGAGAAGCCAGATTGAATCAGTTAGTATGGAGAGGAGTTTTGAGCCAGAATAGCCGAGTTGAACCAGCCAGCTAGACTTCAGGAACAACAAGAAAAGGTGAGTTTATTCAACAGCAGGTCTCAGAGGCTGAAAACATTGTAGGCCTAGATAAAATTGTACAGAGCCTTGAGGCTTCCAGGACTAGAGCTAGGTTAGCAGACAGAGGCAGAAAGCCTTCATAACAACAGTTGTATCGGGTGAATAAAAGACACTTCTACATATGGGTTCAACTCAGATACCCTAGCTCAATTGGGAAAGACAACTAACTTCAACCTCTGGCCTCCATAAGCATATGATACCCATACAAATGTGCCACTCACATGCAAAGATGCATCTATACACATGCATGTACACCACACAGACATGCACATGCATAAGACTAAATTAAAAACCACATGAAGATAGGTCTTATGTGCACATTTTAACCCTTCCTCTAAAGTTAGGATACCCTCTAAACCACATATTTAAGGAAAGGGGGCCTGAAAGAAGATGGCGGGTGAGCTCCATTCTACCTAAGTGTTGAGTGCCCTGGACATGCTTAGGACTCCTCCACCACGCCTACTCACCTACTCATGTTATTTCAAAACACAGTGGTCCAAAGACAAAAACACTGACTGCATTTATTTATATTTTTAACATTTCATCACAAAATCGAGATAATTTCATTGAGAAATGTTGACAGAACTACTCTAAGTTTTAAAATGCACTTATAGTAAAACTGTTTTCTCGCGTTGTCACTTAAACTGCTTGTGTCGATGCCAATGGACAGCCATGGTTGGCCTCTAGTAATCTGTCACTTTGCTTTCCTTGCACCGTCGAAAACACTGAACTCCCTCAGTACTCAGCAATGCTTCAAATTTACAAGAAAGACAAGACAGGGATGGCCTTTTTAGTTCCACAACTTATTTTATGGACAAACTAGAGAATTAATATTTCAAAGAGTGTCCTTTACTTTTCTTTCTTTGCTTTGCTGAGATTGAACCAGGGGTTGCACGTGTACTTAGGATGCTCTTCTCTACTAGGCTATGTTCTCAGTATCGCTCCCCACTCCCTCCTTAGTTTTACTCTTTATTATGAATAGGTCTTACTAAGTTGCCTGGGCTAGCCTTGCACTCACTTTGTAGCCCAGGCAGACCTTGCCCATGAGATATTTCTGCCTCAGGCTCACAAGTAGCTAAGATGACAGGTCCAACCCACCAGGTTGACCTGCTCAAAGAGTATCTTTGACATCCTACCAAATACTATACTAAAATCATCCACATGAGAGAGACTAAAGTTTTAGTAAATTATAAATTATGGCTGTATTTTGTTCTAGAAAGTGTTTTTCCATTCCCCAAATATACATTCTGAATTTCATTGTGAAAAGAAATGAGACTATAAATACACCTAACCAAGAATTACTCTTTAGCAAACTTTATTATGGTAACTAGTACATTAGTCCTGCCTAGTACAACATTCTTTGACACCTAGCAACCAGCAAAGCCCCACTGTTAGCAGATGCTATGATGAAACCTGTATTATCTTGGCCCAGAAATAAGGGTTTTTGATATCAAATGAGCAAATTAATTACTCATGAGATTTTTCATTTTTATATAGAAAACCAATAAAGTCATCAGTGCTACATGCTGGCTTTGGAGTTTATCTTTCCTCTGTATGTGTGTGCATTGAGAATGATAAATTTTCCTAATAATCACTTGTGTGGCTTTTCAGAGTGAATAAAGCCATCATCTCTTATTCAAGAAATATGAACTGTATGTTTATGAGGAGTCAGACACTGAGTGGATGTAGGAATGAGAATAATGGACAAGACAGACAGACGACATATATGTTCTAGGGAGGTTTGCAGACCAATGAGGCTTCTCCTCCATACAGATAGTGAAATGGTAAACACGAGAAACACAACATGATATGTGTACTAGTGAGAGACACAAACCGACATGCTGACATGATTATTTGCCCCCAAATGTAGAAACTTTACCGAAACCCACACAAATATTTAAAATTATGAGTCAGTTTAGTGAGCCCTGCATAGACAGAAAAATGTCCTCGATCAAAATGAACCCACAAAGTAATCTAATAATGCACAGACAACTGAAATAACGGGAATCCAGCACTCCCAGGACTGCCTTCATTCCTATTGACGGCCTATAGATCATATTTTCTAGGGGAAATTTTCAGTTTAATTCACCCTAATGATTTTTCCTTTTAACTCCTCTGTAGTAATGTCTCTCTGTACAAACCAACCCACAGGATCAAAATGAGAGAAAAGTGGTGTGTGTAAATGATTCCTGCCAGACAAAAGGCAGAGAGATGATTTCCTTACCAACACACTATAAATTCTGCATGCAAAGTTGGTCTTTCCACACAGATCTGTTGTATGTTACAAAGGTGAGGCTTAATACACAGTCCTCCTTGGACAGAAGAGCGATGGAGATAGGGCGTTATGTTCAAAGCACAGGGCAAGCACTGAAAAGAAAAGGACCCAGGCTGCCTCAGGCTTCTCACCTTCTTGAGTTTTTCTATCATCTCTTCGATGAGGATGTCTCCATTCTGAGAGACTTTGCTCTCCATCTGAGTCAGCCACTCACACAGCTCCTTGTTCTTCTCGCTGAAGACGGCCCATTCATTCAGGCGCTCGCTCACTTGCTGTCGTCTTAGGGAGACCTGGGAAGTTTAGAATAGGATGGTTGTAGAAGGGATAACAACAACGGGAGAGCAACTCCTTCCCTGAGGAGGAAAGAGTGAGCCGAAGTGGGCAAGAACTCGGCATTCCTGCACGCTACTGTTTCCTGAAATATAGGATTTGTTGAAATGAACAAAAAGAGAGCCAAAGAGGCTGGAGAAAAGTCTCAGACCAATGGCTGCTCTTGCAGAGGACCCAGGTTCACCTCATACCCACATGATGGCTCACAACTCTCTGAAACTCCTGCTCCCAGTGATGCTCTCTTAGCAGTCAAGATGACTTGCTGTTCTCATGACTCGGGTTCAGCACCTGATACCCACATGATGGCTTACGACCCTCTGCAGCTGTAGTTCTGGGCCCTCATCTGGCCTCCATAGGCACCAGGAACATATGTGGTGGGTGGGTGGGTGGGTGGATGGATAGATAGATAGATGGATGGATGGATAGATAGATAGATAGAGATAGAGCCATATTTTTTTTAACAGAGAGAAGGAAGGACAGAATGGAATAGAGAGAAAAGTCAGTTGAGTCTCCAGAATCTGGAGAGTGTGCTGAGAGGTTTCCAAGAGCAGCCATAAACAGAAAATGATCCCAGGGGTTCAGCTCTGCCTGAGCATTTTACTCCTAGCAAGCTCCTACATAATTCCATTTATATATATATTTTTCATTTATTTTTATCTCTTTTCCTTCTTTTTTGTATAATTTTGGTTTTCATTGTATAGATAGATTTTAGCTTTTAACTTTTTAAACATAATCAGAATTTCCCATTGTACTTATACAGAACACAGAATATTAAAAAAAATTTAGAAGAGTATACAAGCTAAGTATACTTTATCTGGAATTATGAGGACCAAGAAGGTGGGTTTTTTTTTGGTTTTATTTATTTATTTTTTTGGTCTGTTTTTATTTTAGTTTCCTTGAGATATAACTTACCTAACACAATCTCTGAGTGTATTCTTATATATTCAGAATCGTACAACTATGACAACGATTAATTTTAGAATATTTTCATGCCCCAACCCCAAACAACAGTGCTGTCAGCAGCATGGTGGTTGGTCCTGATTGTCAACTTGATGGGTTAAAGACTCATCTAAAAGGCACACCTCTGGCACATACATCTGTCTGTAATTGACTGAAGGAGAAAGACCTTGAAGTGGGTGGTACTTTCCACCATCAGCCCAGATATAAAGAGGTCTCAGAAAAATGGAGCAGCATCGCTGTCTGTCTTAGAGTCTGCTTCCTGAGCAAGTGTGGCTATCCCTCTGTCTGTACCATCTGCTGATTCCCTACTCCAGATCCTTCAGCTCTCCAGTGTGAACTGAAAGCCAGTGTCTCTCCAGAGAACTCCTTCAGCACTGAATTGGGACCACCCACCCAGGCATGCAGCTTCATGTAACTAAGTAGCTTTGGCCATTGTATTGTTTGTTTTCTGAGTCTATGCAGCATGCAGGCAGGGATGTCATACTACCCAACCCCTCTGGTATGAGCAATCTACTAAATCACCTTTTATAACACACGTGTGTGTACACACGCACACATTTACACTCTATCAGCTTTTGTCCTGCTAGAGAACCTTGCCGGGTGTAAGAAGTCATTCTCTGTTCTCTCCACACTTCTCCCAGCTCTAAGCTATTATCTCTATGTGTCTCCCTGTTCCTAATATTCCAGGTAAGCTGGAATCACAGTTCGTGTTCTTCTGTGACATGCTTCTTTCCGTTAGCATGCTTCACATGTTAATCCATGTTAAATGATATACCCACAATTCATTCTTTCTGACTGCTGAGAACCGACCACTGTACAGATGTTTTACATGTCCATTCATCTAATTGTGGACATTTCTGTTGATTCTAATCCTGATTTCCTATGAGCAATGCTGCCACATATGGTCATGCCTAGGTGTCTGCACAGATATAGGCATTCATTTCTTTAGTTATATCCCTAGGAATATAATCACTGGTGGTGACCCTTCTGTCTGAGTTGTGAGATTATAGGTGTGACCCACCATACCTAGCAACCTGTTTTAAAATGTATTTTAAATTAATCTTTTTAATATGGGAATGAAAACATTTCAAAGATGCCCTATGCTTCTTGGTTACCAGTGCTGCCTCTGATTGGCTCTATCTGTGATTAAGTAAATAATACTTTAGTTCCCATAGAACCCCATTTGTCACTGTGCTTTTCTGAGAAGAGTTGGGAAGCAGGTAACACCTTTCACAAGACTAACCTCATGGAGATGAGATACCTGGACAGGAGGCCACCTACCCTACCATGGCTTTTGAGAAATGTCCATTACAAGTTCCCTCCTTTGAGTTAATTGTGCCTATTTAAATAAAATATGTCTCTGGGTTGGGTATCAATATTGAGCTTACCACTGTTATCTCATTAATGTAACTTAGTTTACCACTTAGTTTCCCTTGAGGCAGAATAATACAGAGGAGATTAATGGTGGTAAGCTCATTTCAGTTAGGGATTAACAGGGAGCACGAGTTAAAAGGTTCTATAGACAAATACCACCCGACATCCTACAGTATCAGACAGGAGGGCGTGGCTGCAGCTAAAACTTAGGTTCAATTGATACAAGCAGAAACTCTCAGGATCGGTGACTCCCCTCTAAAGAAAAGAAGCTCCCTCTTTAAGAGTTGGGAAGAGGTTTGTCTCCCTCTGAGTAGCTTCCTCTGCATGTTGGCCATGATCCAAAACCATGCCAGGGCTCCCCCTTCACCAACATCTGTAGAGAGGGTGATCACATGATAAAAGGAAATCACCTATTTCTTTGAGAAATTGGTATGCCCAGAGTGGGTGAGACAGTTTAAGTGATCAGCTTTTGGTTAGTCAAAGGCCGGATCAGGAAAGCTGGAGTCTTTGATACAGGCTGTAATGTACAGGAGGATCAATCACACGTCCAGAGGCAGCTGAGACTTGAGGCCAGTCTCTACTACTCCGCCATCAAAAACAGAGCAAGTTTCTCATCTTCTAGTGTTTGTAACAAGCAATCACCTTTCGTGTGTCAAGTGCTATACTGTATCTATTCCAGGATATGGTGTGTTGACAGGAAGACACAAGCAAGCAAAATCTTAGAAAGGGCTGTCAAACAACACAGGTTTGACAGCACTCCATGTTAGTTTGATCCTTTGTTCTCCTTAGCATTCATGTGCTCAGTGTCTCCAGGGAGCAGCTTGAATACACATCCTTCCTGTTTGTCTCACAACATGAAGACACTGCTTTCATTTGCTTACTGTGGAGCTATGACTGGAAAAAAAAAACAAACCTAGATATGTGGGCTGCAAGCATTGGGTGTAAGCCAGGGCCAAAACCTTTTTTTTTTTTTTTTTTGTAAAGCTGTAAATTCCTAAGAAGGGTGGCATTTGATATTGTTTATAAATTGAATATTTAAGCTATATATAAGTGAACCATTTCTCTCTTTGGATTCAGTTGAAACCCTGAAATTTACCAGTTCAGCACATATTCATATTTTTTTAAGGGTATAGCCATAGTATATTGCCTCCAGAGTGAGACAGCTGAGCAGGAAGTACATTTTTTTTTCCTAACAGTAAGTATTTTTATCAAGACATTGTAGGTGGGTGTAAACAGACACACACAGACAAATGCACACATACAAGCGCATGCACACACACACACTGAGCAGTTCTAGTAGGCAGTGTTATATATTTACATTACAGCTAGAATCACACATGGTTCTACATGACTAACAGAGGAAGAAAAGCAATGTAATCCACAACTGAGCTAGCTACAACAGGTTCTGTGGGCAGCCGAAAAGTCAATCCCCCTCTGCTTCTCTTCTGATGCTCCAAAGCATCTACTTAAAGCTGGCTTTCTCAGCCTCACCTGTGGACCCAGTTGCTCCTCACTTCACATGAGCAACTTCAAAAGGAGCAGAGCAGGATGTTTCCTCCTGAGCTGGCCCAATGCCATCTGTGTTCAGCTGAGTTTGGAGACTTTTATGAGGGGCCGAGCACAGGCTTGTTTTCTGTTGTGGTTTCATATTTGACAGAAGTTCACTGGAAATGACAAACTCAAGAGCTACTAAGGCCTCTGGGTCTGTCCTCCAGAATTATTACATCCGGGCACCTGGCCAGACCCAAAGTCACCTTTAAATAATTGAATATAGATTAGACTGGGACAGGATAATTATGTGTTAGTTTCATACTTCAAGAGTCCAGCAGAGGAAGGTTCTAGAAGCACGTTCTATCTGCTTCCTCTTTTTCAGGTTTCTGTATGCTCACAGGTTCAGTGTATAAATCTCCTCAGAGCATATCATGTGGCCAAGCACCACTTTCAAGCTGCGTTTTCAAGCAGATATATCTAAATCTAGTGGGCAATTTTAGAACATATGAATGTCTGACTTAATTAGTAATAATAATACTTTTATGGCATGATTATCCAATTTGCCTGAATGAGAAACCATCATTTTCTTCATCTCCAAAATGTGACAATTCTGGCACTATTTTTATCCTCAGAGGTACCTAAGTATTAGGGCATACATGTAGGACATGGCCTCCCATAGGCAAACAACACTTAGCTGCTGTAGGCACTGGCTTGCCCAAAGAAACGGCCTTTGCCTCTAAGGGTATCAAAGTCTTAGGATCAGACTACAACCAATCAGAAAAGAAGACACGATCCATGATGGCACGTAACCAGGAGGAAATGGCAATGCACAGGACCATGAAAACACTGAGGGTGGATCATTTTCCAAAAGGACTTCATGGGGTTGTGGGATGGGAAAATAGGTAAGAAAACCAGAAAAGTAGTCCCTTCTTGCCAGAAGAGGCTCATGATCAAGGCTTCCAACAAGGCATGCTGGGAAGGTTTAGCAAGGAATAATTCAGAGAATTCCGAATCTGAAGAGATATCTCTCTGAGAGATGTCTCTTCCGAATCTGTAGACTTCTCTCTGAGAGGATGGCGAGTAGGAAGCAGGAGAGGAGATAGCTTAGCAGTTAAAAGTACTTAACAGAGGATCTGAGCTCTGGTCTCAGCACCCACAGGGCAGCTCGCGACTGTCTGCACTAACTCCAATTCCTGGGATCTGACAGTCTTCTGACCCTTGTGTGATCTTGCATGTGTATGGTGTATGTACACACTGGCAGACACACATGCACATAAGATAACTCCATAAATAGATACATCTAAAAAGAAAAGACTGCTCACATAGGGGCAATATTTCTAAAAGGAAGAAAAGGAAGGAAGGAAGGAAGGAAGGAAGGAAGGAAGGAAGGAAGGAAGGAAGGAAGGAAGAAATAAAAAAGTGAGCAGAATCACAGAAGCAAAGGAACAATGTGGTCATAATTTCTCATTCTTAGTACCCAGCAAATGCCTACCATTTATATGGTATATCATAATAAGGTCTGTATGTTATAACATGGTAATTGTGGTAATGTCGACATGGTGAAGGGCTCGGAAAATAATTTGTGATGATTCATTCTCTATGAACAACTCTGTGTAGGCTCCTCCCTGTGTACACTGAGAGCACAGAATTCTGTGAAAAGTGGCCACTTTCATGCTTTAAACATGTTGGTGAGGGCCACTCGCTGGATGCCCCTTTTCGCAAGGAAAAATCCACAGGGGATTGTCAAAACACCATTCTAAGCATGAGAGGGAATATTCCTTTGGGTGATGATGTGAGCAAAGTCTAGGTTTAGATTAAGTATTTGGAGGAAAAATGTCAAGGAACACATTTTTTCTTAATATCAAATAAACCATAAGGCAGGACCTCTCACGCTCTGTTGGAAGGTTCTGGAAGCATGTGAATAAGGATCCATAATTCCAGGTCAGCTGGGAAGGAGGAAGAGAAAAGATAGCAGGCAGAGTAGGTGTCACAAGAGTAAAGAAATATGGGTTTGGGTGGGAACTGAGTCCCCCTTTCTTTAGCCCGTTCCCACACCTAACACCCACATCTCTCCAGCCCACCCTCTGCTTCATCCTTATCAATGACATATGTGTTACCTGTACATCAATCTATCCTCCACTCCCCAATGAGCCACTTAAGATTTATACATTTCAAGAAGCATTTTCTCTAGCTAGTCCATACATAAAGATGCATTGCTTTCACCTGTTCATATAGACTTTTCCTCATAACTATATAGAACTTTCTAAGATGACTTTAATTCCAGTGCAATTAAAGATGGCAGAAATACCTGTTACAGCCTATGTTCATAATAATTGCCATGACCAATCCACTGTGTGTTACGGTCCTAATGTGGCAGGCATGGTACTCAGGGTGTGCTAGAGCCTGCTGTGTGTCAGACATGGTACTCAGGGTGTGTTAGAGCCTGCTGTGTGTCAGACATGGTACTCAGGGTGTGTTAGAGCCTGCTGTGTGTCAGACATGGTACTCAGGGTATGTTAGAGCCTGCTGTGTGTCAGACATGGTACTCAGGGTGTGTTAGAGCCTGCTGTGTGT
>CM052717.1:25352915-25395514 GCA_028551405.1 Uromys caudimaculatus | reverse complement strand
TGTTAGAGCCTGCTGTGTGTCAGACATGGTACTCAGGGTGTGTTAGAGCCTGCTGTGTGTCAGACATGGTATTCAGGGTGTGTTAGAGCCTGCTGTGTGTCAGACATGGTACTCAGGGTGTGTTAGAGCCTGCTGTGTGTCAGACATGGTACTCAGGGTGTGTTATAGCCTGCTGTGTGGCAGGCATGGTACTCAGGGGCATCCCTAAAATGCAAGGCACACAACCTCCTGTGAGTACAGACGCAGGCTTTTAGGTAGCCAGCAGTATTCACTGTGAACATTTACCTGATGCTTTTTTGCCCATGATGCTTTCTTGCTGCCTTTGTTTCAGTCTTTCCCCTTCAAAGCCTAAGTTATAATCTCATTTAGTGTCACAGACACAGAGAAAGGCATTTAACAAATGACGTAAGCCTAATAATGCCATACACCCATGAATTACTAAGGAACGACGACTCTAAATGTTCCACAAATAAAACTATCTCTAGAACTGTAACTAAAACCAAAACAGTGTGTCTCCTTCATGTTTAAAATGCAGAACATACTACTGTTACCTTTCTAGCTGAAAATTCGCACCTAGAAAGTATAATAGTTTGTGCCAGCCAGGGAAGAAAAAAGAAATGCTTCAGTACCGATGAATTCAAGTATAATGTGATGATATAGCTATCTTAGTCTAAAATATTCTGGCAACAACTACAGGTTCCTCTGTTTATGCGTGAGTCATGAGGTGGGTTGAGATATGGATCAAGCCTGTCTGGCATCATGGATTACCTCCAGCCTTCCCACCATGAGGAGCTACTTACTCATTCAGACCACAGCTTACCTGGTGACAAAGCTCTTCCCACTGCCTTTGCAGAAGCTCCACGCGTTCCTTCAGGATGGAGATGTCCTCAGCACTGAGGTAGACAGCCAGGGCATCCCTCAGCAGCGTCAGCTCTGCCAGGTCATCTGTCCACCTCCCAACCGCATTTCCCAGTTCCTACATAGAGACGAGCATCCATGAACCCCCACGATGACATCTATCTTCCACCCTTTGAGGGGGCTTTGGTGACCTGTCTCACTGCTATTCCCTTTCTACAAACTCTTCCTGAACACCATACTTGAGCTCCTTATTTGCATCCTACATATCTTGAAAACCTGCCATGTTCTTCTGATAAAATACCACGGGTCCCTGCTGAACCTTTCTACCACGTACTTGGTCTTACTAGGATGATGGTGGGGTTTTGTTTGTTTTTGCTTTTGTTTTTTTTCCATATCCAAGTTTGTCAGTTTAGTGGCCTTCTTTATTCTAAATATATATCATCCTAAACCCTGAGACCATGAATACAGCTAAACTGATTACCAAACCACCCACTAATTTTGTCCTGTTCCTGATCACACTAATGAAATATTTAAAAGAAACATATTCTAACTTGAACTTTATTTTTAAATGCTGAGTGGACCAACTCTGTGACATATCCGTATCACAGAATATCAATTTGTCACAGTTTCTCCTGTATTCAGAATAACTCACTGAGTATGCATTCTGTATGATCAGAGATTTATTGAAGTTCTTGATCAGGACCTGTCCTTTGAGGGCATTATTTAAAGAAACTCAGTGTGAACGAGCAGAGGTTCCTGCCATGCTTGGACAGGTGGCCCGGTCTGTAATTTGTGTCATTCTCCCCCTCTGCTAGTCATTGCACTTAGTTTCTAGCTCATTTAGTGTATGAATGGAGAATTTCATACTGTTTTTTTCCTCTGCCTTTCTTGTCTCTTCACACCAGAGACAAGTTTCTAAAGGCAAGAGTAAGTAACGGTATTCTTTGAGGCTAACTTTCCA
Organism: Uromys caudimaculatus; assembly: GCA_028551405.1. Taxonomy (NCBI): domain Eukaryota; kingdom Metazoa; phylum Chordata; class Mammalia; order Rodentia; family Muridae; genus Uromys; species Uromys caudimaculatus. The sequence goes on along the minus strand of CM052717.1, from coordinate 25,393,695 downwards.
GGCAATTTCAGCAAACAAGGTTTTAGCCTGAAATTTTCGGGTAATTGCTGTGTTTTGCCACAGAGGGTGATTTGGGAAGGAACATTGTGGTGCTGTATGGAAATACATTCGCCCAATCTCCAAAATCAAAAGCAGGACGCTTGTCCAAGTGTTGGGGGGGGGGGGCGTGGGACGACAATGGGATCTCAAAATAAGAATAACTGGCCAAAAGACCAAGCTCTCTAGGTTAATAAACGTGCAGCTTTCTGTCTGCAACTTTAGACAGATTAAATTGGTACGAGTGTAAGGACCTTACAGTTGTTATATCTATCAAGCCGGATCTTCCTCAAAACACAAGCATCACATTGGGCACTTGCCTATAATCCCAGAATTACTCTAAAGGCTGGGGCATGAGGGCAGCCTGGGCTCAACAGTTAAACCCTCTCTAAAATCAAACCAGGCCAAACTGAACAAAAACAAAATAAAATGCGTGCGTGCGCGCGCACACACACGTGTGCACCCCCCCACACACATTTGTGCACAAGTAACACTACCATCCAAACCCAAGCCCACTGGTTTAGAGTCTGCACATTACCTAAGGTAAGGCTAAAACACAGTCTCTAAATTTAGACACATCTGCCAATTATTAATGTGAAACATCAATGCTATTCTAGACTCTTCCATACTCTCATCTAGCATAAGGGAAATAACGATGCCCCCGTGGGCTTATGTCGTGCCACATGAGATACAACTTGCATACAGGGTGTGGGGGGTGACCTGGTATTGGACCACGCCCATTCCGCCAGATGATTCATTTAATAAATTAACAACACGAGTTTAAAATGAACTCCTTTTAATGTTCATAGCCTTCACATAGTTTTCTTTTGAGGCAGAGACGTGTTATGTCTCCCAGTATTGAACTCAGTGTCTTCCTGCCTTAGCTTGAGTGCTACCACATCATCCAACCTTCACATGTGTCTTAGCGTAATGTACGGAGATGGATATTTTATCCATCATCTTTGCTGCGGTGTGTATCACCTTTTAATTTTCCTAATGCTGCTTATTTTTCAAATTCCAATGAGTGTCTTTTATAGCATTTTACCTAGGATTATCAGATACCTGCAATGTAAGAATGACTGTGGAAACACAGGGAAGGAAAAGCATTTGTGAAGTTACTTTCCATGCAATCAGCGTGTTAGTCAGCCGAGAAGTGCTGGCCAGGCACTGCGCTTGGCTACACAGGTGTGCACAGAAGAAATCTTAGAGCCACTAAATCATGCTGGTCTTTGTGACCTCGTTGTCCAGGGAGTGGTCTGTGTTACTGCTGATTGCTTCTCAGCATAATTAGAGGTGCTGATCATAATTAAGACTGGAGTGGTGATCACAGTCCTTAAGTGGCTGAAGGATTTAAGGATTGGGTGACGTCTTGCTTTGACAGAGATCGGCTAATTTTTTTTTTTTTTTTAATTCCTATACAGAGGGATCTAGCAGGTAGGGTATGCTCCTCTGCCACAGTCCGCTGATTTTTCAAGATACCAACCCTGTCCTTCTTTCCATAAAATTGACTTTTATTAGAATGATTCCCCAATAGGGATGCTTCAGAAAGATAGCTATTTATTGCTCTTGACTCAGCTTTAAGAAATCTTTTATGTTGTGTCTTAAACTTTTCACTCACTTCCTCTAAGTAATCCATAAACTGCAGCTGCATTAAATCAGCAAAGGAAGTCTCGTGGCAGTGCAAGCTACCCTGATGGGCTCTTCCAGGACCTCCTATGCGCGTGGGCTGCCTCAGGAGTCTCCCTGAGATACGTGGCTAAGGCAAGGCAGACAGTCTCCGTCCAGTCACGTACCTTACACCGCATCTGCTCCGCATGGAGTTCCTCATGGTGGTCAGGTAGAGGCTGAGAAAGCCTCTTTTTGAATGTTCGGAGCTTCTCCAGAGAATGTGCTATCCCTTTCTCACATTTTTCCCAGTCCTGTTAATAGAGGAGAAATAAATTGTATACTTTTTTTTTGTGGTGAGAAATTACAAAAATATAAAATGAAAATAAAAATAAAGAAAATAAATATTCTGTTTAATTGCCAGGGATAATTACACCGGTGGATTGTGGGAAGGCATGTCCATGCTCACTGCCATTTTGAACATCATCATGCCTTTGTCATCATTAAGAGCTCAACTCAACTTGACTCTGTTACTCATTAGCTGTTTGTCTCTAAGAAGAAGATGTTAATACACTTTCCCTGAGAAAAATGGAAATAGGTTCTACAATTGTTGAAGAATTAATGTAAGCAATGGCTCTCAAGGCACCAAGCAAGTACAATTTCCAAAGAATTTTTAACTTTGGATATTTAAACATGGAATTTGAATCAAACACTGCACAGAGTAGGAAAATCATCTAGTTCCCTGTCTCTCTAATTCACACACTAGTGCACCAAGTATCTATATGCTCTGAAATGTACCACGGGGGTGTAACAAGATGAGACCAAGTGAATTGTTTTAGAATCCAAACAAGCAGGAGTAAGAGAATATAAAAATGATATAACCTTAACTCTGACTCACTCCATATACAAATATGAGCCACCCACATTTGAGGTACTGTGGAAGTGCAAACACACAAGAACCACAGGCATCACAAACATGGTGTCTGTCTGTCTTTACCTGGCTCATGCTGAAATGTGTCTGGGAGGGTTAAGTGTTAGCACAGAAACACCCACTCAGCAAGAACTGGAAGAAATATCTGTCTCGTGACACATGCTGTGACACCAGCACAGGATATGTGGCAGCCTAGAGCATGCTGGATACCTGAGTGAAGACAAGGAAAATTATGACTGGTGTCTGCCTATTTGGAAATGTGGCAAACCAAATTGGTGACAGGGGCTACCTCTTGGGAATGGCAGCAAACTTGGGATGGTGCTACAAGGGAGATTTCAATTTTCATGCTACGTATCACAACTATTATCTCAAGTTTTTAATAGCACATTTATTTATTGTCATTTAGGTTGTGAGCCTAGCCTTTAATGGCTGAGCCAGCTCTCCAGCCCATATGGTCTAAATTTTAAATAATAAAAAAAGGAATGTGAGAGGAACCACACTGAATGTTGATTTTTTTTTTTTTTGATTACTACTTATAAGTTAACTTCAATCAGGTATTTTAGTGGATGTCAGATAGCATTCAGTTAAATAAATACCCTGTCTTGTCGAATTCTCCCATATTGGTTGTATTGTCCATTCCTGGCCACCATACTCCCAGTACCCTCCCCAGCTCAGCAGCCAGGTGGTCATTCTCCACCTAATGCATTACTGAACTCTAAAGACAATTGGCTTAAGCTAGAATTACCATGTGACAACATGGTACCTATGTCTGGTTCCCCTTCCTTTGTCACCTGTCCTCTCTTGCCGATCTCCCTTACATGTTCTTATTAGCAATCCACTGATAATATTATTCCAGACAAAAGAAATTTGCAAGTTTAAACTTAGTGTCTTTTGTTATGTGAGGGTTTGAAGCCAGGTTCTCTTTTCTCTTGAAACTTCCCCAATGGAGCTCTAGAGCCGCATAGTCCCACCTCTTCTCTAGTTAGCGCCAACAGAGGCACCCTGCAAACCAAACTATGAATGCCTTGGTCTTCCAGGCTCAGATTTGGTTCAACTTCCCTTCATTTTACAATATTCTGTGGTCCTTTTGCTTGCCAGTAAGCAGATAATCCCCTCCACTTCAACTTAACATTTTCAATTAAATCGGCACATGCCCTAAAGCTGCCAATGCTCAGCCAGCGCTTGTTCACAGATCTGACACGGGTCACGCCTTGGGATAAAATTGACATTAGAGAGCAGGCAAAAACATGGCTATTTTGGGCATACATACCCAGAGCATTAGGCTAACAGCTAAAGACAGAGAATTATTAAAGCATCGTATAAAGATACATTAAAATAAGGTTGGGTAAACGTGACACAAGGCTTCCTTAGGAAAACAGAATGTAACGTATGATTCAAAATTTTAAAAAAAAATCATGACAGGAGAAGAATAGGGGCTCTCCTTGCCAACAGTGACTTGGATGGTGAAGCCACCATTGAGCCTTTTTTTCTGCATGAATGATAAGGAATTAGCTTCAGGTATTGCTCTGCAAACCGTCCATCAGAGTGAATGTTCTATACACATAAACTGACTGATGAGACAAACGAACCCAGTGACTCAGACGCCATGCATTCTTATGTCTTGGGACTATCTCCAAAAACCACATCATGAATAAAAAAATAATATATATATATAATCACCGCAGTCTCACCAGAGTGAGTTATGATGTTTTAAATCCTTGCCTGACACTGAGATGACAACAAATGACTCAGGCATATTATGTTACCAGTGAATTGTTCTGTAAGCAAAGGGTGGTACTTAATAATGCTCAGTGGCATTCTTGATCGGCCGTTTCCTATTTGTAAGGCGTTTATATATATATATATATATATATATATATATATATATATACACACACACACACACACACACACACATATACGTATATATACATATATATGTATATATACGTATATATATGTATATATATTTTGCATAAGATTCCCAATGTGAACCTGATAGGTGTGAATATTTGAAACAGTAAAAAAAAAAAAAAATCTACTCAATTACTGTGAGTTATCTCCCTCCATCTAAAAAAGATGGCACACTGTACTTATAATCAGGAAGAATTGGTGATTTTTAACATATATAAGCCTGTGACATTTCTTGGGTACACTTTTTTAAGTGTTAATAACATCAATAATCAACAACTGCCATTCAAGTATCCAGTCTCTCATGATTTCCTGGCATTCTTTTGGCAAATCCTTACAATAGTCTTCAAGATGAGGTACAATTATATCCATACTTAAGAAAAGGAAAATGCTATGGCTTTCAATGTGGCCTTATCTGAATTTAGGGCACTTTTTTATAAGCACATATTAATTATATAAAATCATGAGTATCCTCATTAATTTTTCATATATTTACAACTACTGGATTAAAGAAAAATTATGAATAGTTTGGACATGAGAGGCAGATGCTCATTACAGGCAATGTGGATAAACCTAAATGGCCTTAGATTCACTGTGCCTGTGGCCAATGAAAAGGCCTAAGATGCCTCTTGGAGACTTTTGACCAATGGCAGCCTGCTTAGATAAACCAAGACAAATTAAGAGACTCATTCTGGGTTAGCTTTTTCCCAGCTATAAAATATGAGATATCAATCTTTAAAACCATTTTAGAGTCTACAATGTAAGGAATGGGATCTGCTCTTTGCGTTTCTGCCAGGCTTTCTAAGGCTGCCATGTGCTTCAAGGCATTGCATTGGCCATTAATCAGAATTAATCCCCTGGACAGCCCTATTGGAATTTAAATTAGTCTGTTAGGGGGTTTTCCTGAAAGATGAAGTTCTGAAAACTGGGAAGCTTTTCCAGTTCGTGCAAGATAGGACAGAGTCTTAAATAAAGCAGAAGAGAAGCACTGGAGGGGGTTGGCTCAATGGTATATCATGATGTGCATGGCGGTGAAACAGTAGGAGGAAACAGCACGGCTCCCACGAGGGGACCCCAGACTGGACTTACTTTCAACAAGAAAGCCAGCTTTTTCTTCTGCTCCTCCAGATGCATGCAGGCCACCTTCCACTTCTCTTGGATGTCTGTGAGCTCAGTCTGCAAGGCGGCCTCGGCGCCACTGTCAGCGGAGAGCAGGAGCTGCTTGCCAGCCTCCACCGTCAGGATGTAGCTCCCTTGCTGACGCAGGAATACCTTCTCTTTGAACTGAAAAGGACCAGAGCCTTTGATCTTTTAGTCTTCTCTTCACCGGTTCCTCCTTTATCAGCACATTTAGATAACCTTACACGTTGGCGTACCTACTTCACACGTTTGCATGCAACGAGAATATCTTAAATGAACCAAGTGGAAATGAACGGAGTATCATCTCCACATAATATGAACTCTGCTTATAAGACAAATGCCCAGAGATCACAGGGTGACATCTGTCTTAGTGTGGGTGCGCACAGTAGGTCTCTTAAAGTGGTCAAGGCTTGATGAGTCTTGAAAGACATGTAACTGTAATCAGACTAGACGAGATGAATGCCACCAGGAAAAGAAGAAAGGATGTCCTCCAAAATGGGAGCAAGGAGGGCTGCACTGACCATAGAAGATAAACAGATGGATTCAGAAAATGCAACATACTTTTCCATGGCTAGAGTATGAAGTGCATGTGACAGAATGGTGTTGAGAGTTTGCAAGGGAGTGTTCCTTTGGCGTTATTCCATCTTTAGCATAGTGTGTTCTTCCTACTGATTTTTTTCTGCTTTGTTAAAATTAAGACTGTTTTAACATGTTATGTTATTCTATGCATGTGAATACCTTGTTTGCATGCATCGCTGCACACTGTGTGTATACAGTGCCTGAGGAGACTAGAAGAGGGTATCAGATGCCCTGGAACCAATGTCATGGGTGGTGGTGGCTGCTGTGTGGGTGCTGGGAATCGAATGGAATCAAACTTGAGTCCTTCAGAAGAGTGGCCAGTGTTCCTAACTGCTGACCCACCTCTCTATCACACCGTTTTTGTTTTTCTTTTTCAGACATTGCATTGGTATGTAGCTCATTCTGGTCTTGAACTTGCGATCATCTTGTCTAGCATCCTAAGTATTGGAATTACAGAACTTGCTGCCACACCTAGGGATTTGGCTTTCACACCATTAGAGCAGGGGAGTGATATGTTTCATTATAGCAAAAATATTCACTGGATGGGTAAAAAGTACAATGAAGAAGGCATGCACTGGATATGATGAGACAAGTTAGGCTACTGTCTATCTAGGCAGGAACTCCTGAGGTACTGGCCACAGAGATGGGCATTCAAGGCAGACTGATTACGGGGAGTGAGGACAGTGAAGAAGATAATTGCGAAATAACTCTTGAGATCCTGGATCAATAGATCAGAAAGTGGTTAGGACATTTCCTTTGATTAGGGACCTGAAACGTGGAGACAGACTGGTCCAAGGGCCTTGGTTGTATGCACACAGATATAAGTCTTAAAGGTGGTTGCATATTTGAATCACAACCTTAGGAACTGAACATGGACAGAAGATCCCAGTTTTCCCCTTCTCTATTGGGAGTGGGTAGTTGAGGCCATGACTTTTCTTGGGGGAAACTGGGAGGAAGGAAGAGCCAGAGGAGTCCTTTAAAGGAAGAAGGGCCGTGAACATATGCAGACTGGCTAACAGTGCTGGGAGGGACCAGGTTATGTGATTAAATCTCCCTGACGAACACCAAGTTGTCTTTCCATCAAGGCTGGGCTGTAAGGAACAGCTCTGGGCCTTGGTGTACAAAGGAGAGGGGTCTTTGGCGTGACTTCAGATTGTTCTAATCCCCTCCTTTCCATGGGAGCTTTGTAATGCAATCACTTTGTATATCTCAGTTGAACTTTAAGAAATGTCTGTTCTGATTTTCAGGCCACTTCAGAGTCCATGTGAAGTGCCAAGGCCAAGGTCAAACCCAGTAGACATGCAGAGGAGGGGCGTGGACCTGTGCTTGCATCTTACCTGTACTTCATCAAAGAGCGTCCTCACTTGTTGCAGTGGTACTGGGATGCTTCCAAGACCACTCAGGGGCAGATGAGACACCTCGACCAACCATTTCCGGAGCTTCTCCGCCATTTCCCTGTAGCGTTGCCACTGGCGAATCTGGCTGTCAATGATCCCTCGTCTCTGCTGGGCCCTGCGAATCACTCCCTGCCACTGGTTACTGAGGAGTGTCAACTTCAGGCTGAACTCTTCCCTGGTGAAGAAATAATTAGATAGGAAAACAAACAAACAAACCCATAGTCGTGGATAGTGTCACAGGATCAGCCAGTATATATTTTCCATAAATGGTATGCCCTGAGAAAAATGATCTATGACAAAAGATTTCAAATTAGCCATGGTCTGTTTGCTTAGTTGCAAGTAATTTTTAAAGATAGACTATTTTAAAGATAACTACAAATGGTGAGTTGTTTTCATACCTCAGAACAGGTAAAAATGAAATCTAGGGCAATTATCATATACTCCTTCCCTAAGTATGTATGTGTGTGGCGGTGTCTCAAAGGCCTGTGAGAGTTTCTTGTGCCTTACAATGAGAAATCAATGTGACAAGAAACCTGCCTGCCAACTTCCTCCCCAGCTTGAATCACACGCCATTTTGGAACATCAAAACCAAGCCACTTAAATTACACTGTATTAAAAGTTTTGGTTTTTTATTTTTTTCTTTAAAAAAAGTACTTCATAAACATTCTTAATATTCCTCCACAAGTGACGACTCCAGTCTCAAGCAGATTATTATGAGAAATTGTCCCTTGCATATTTTAAATTTTACATTGTTTTAAGAAAAAATTAACTTTAGTCAACATGATGTGTATGAAGGTTGTTCAGACACAGAGTGAATTTAACTTGAACCTTCTCCAATTTCAGGTGAGGTGTTGTGGATGTTGGAACACGCTCTTCCTATTTTCCACCTTAAAAAGAATTGTCATTGTTTATTAAGTTTTATTTCATATGCAAACTGTAGCACAGGCATGGCATTTAATAAGGATGTGTGAAGCATCAAGTGGGCCGAGCTTCTTGGCAAAATTTAGGGCTAATCACAAATGTAACAGCTCCTTAAACTTCTGCTATAACCTGTACTAAATTCTCTGGAATCGATTACTATTCTAGAACTCTACACTAGCTGGAGTCCTCTATTCCTGATACATCCTATTGTTTGAGATGACTGTAAAGTTTGAATTTACATTCAATGTGCCATATCTTCGAAAAATTATTGTGTAACTGAATTGGAACAAATGGTTATTCTACAGTAAATGTCAATTAATCACTATAAAACATTAAAAGTACTGGGTTAAAAAAAAAAAAAAAAACACTCAAAGAATTTTTTATGCTCAGTTTAAAAAAGCGAGTTCCCCAGGGCAAAGGGCAGATTCTGATGATCACATTTGCTTGTGAACAGAAATTCTGCTCTGTGTCACACCGGCATGTGTCATAGTAGAGTCTGTCACAGTAGGATCCAAGCACAGGCAGCTAGTCTCATAACATGTCCTTTAAAGGATACCTGTCACCTCGGAAAGTGTGTGACCCCCCAAATCCTGATAATAGTAGAGAGCACGAAGAAGTGTGGGCATCAGGTCCCAAGAATAACATAGACATTGGTACTAAAATCGGGAGCTTTGTCTTTACTATATAAACTGTCCTGACCTATCTGCCCTTGCTGAGCTACTGAAAATGACTCTTCCCAGTGCTGAAGCTGAAGTCTTAAGAACAAAGCCCTATAAGTTGACTTTTATAACCTGAGTCCTTGTTGTCTGGAACCTTCCCGGCAGGCACCCACAGACTCGGATCCAATTTGTCTTTTTTCACCAGCAACTCTCAAAATTCTTTATTTAGTTCCAACTCTCCCATTTTCATCTCTTTTGTGTTTTTCCTCCTAAACGTTAGCATTTAAATTTTAATAGATGTTGGCTGGAACAGGAATTTCAAACTTTATTTTACTTAATGACTTGAATGTTTATAATACTGCTAAAGACCTGGCTACAGGATGATAAAGCAAAAGATAAAAAAAGGTAATTACATTTGAATTTGGTTTATTCAGAGAGTCTTAAATTCCCAGTAATGGTCACATTTAAGTTTGGCTTGCTGAGAATAGAGTAAGTACAGCATCATGTATTATTGTTCCAATCTTAACCATACAAATCTTTCATGAACTTCTTATGAAATAACCACTGGAGGCTTAAATTGCTTCTAGAATACTTATCATAAAAATGATTTATTTTCTAATGATTTAAAAACACATCGTTAATTATAATCACAACTTCTGGTCCTGGGTACAAGAAACATATACATAGGTACTAAAACCAATTCCCCAAATATAAACCTGGAAACTAGATTATGTGAATACCGTTCCCAGGGAACATACGTACACGAAGCTGTCAACTTGCATTTTGGGAGAGAAGCTACAACTTCACATCTATGTTTTAAGTAAAGAGGTAGCTGATTGGGATGTAGAAGCAAGATTTCACATTCAGCATGGTATGGCTTAAGGTGACAAGCTATCTTCTCACACAGAAGTATGGTCTGGGAGAATGAGCTGGAATAAGGCCAGCCCTGGCCACAGAGCACCCTTAACATCAAGCCTGGTCTTGCTCCCTTTTGCTTATGCAACCTCACTCAAATCAGCTCCCGTGCACGTCTGGAGTTTTCTATCTCTAAGTCAGAGTCAGACAAGGGATACCTCTGCTCCATTTAGGAATAAAATTTTAGTAAGTGCAGGGAGATATTAGTAGCAGCCGTTCACTGACCATCACTGCAATCCGTTCTGATCTATTCACTAGCGCCACCCCCTACAGACGAGCGAAGGTTGGCTAGGTGATTTCCAATTACCCTTCGCCCTTCATATCACATAATAGCGTCCTCTGCAAAGATTCAATGCTCACTCATTTCAGAGACTCAGACAAGCCTTTCCTCCAATTACCGAGGCCCCGTGATGATACAATTGCCTTAGGAAGATTGGATATATGCCCTCTAATCTCTCATTAAAAAGAAAATGACTAATTTACTGAAGAAACTTTCTTCATAATAATTTATCAAAGATCCTACCTGTCATCAACTTGACCTTGTTCTAGAAGATTCTGCCCATCAACAATGATGGAGTGTAGGACCTGCTGGCGGCTGAACATCTCGGCTTGAAAAAGCTGTAATTTGAAAACGAGGGATATACTTTAAAGTCCTGAATGTTTTTTTTCTGATAACTTACCACACAATTTGTTTTAGCAGGGCTATGAAAAACATATTCCGTCCCATCTGCAGTGTGGGAGTAATTTTTTTTTTTTTTAAATTACCAATTAGGATAAACTTAAAGACAAAGTTTTAGTTTGGGTTTTTAATTAGATGACAAACAGCCTTATTCTTTCCCCTTATTCATTAAAAATTAACCTAATAAAGTAAGCTGCTGAATTTATAATTTGTATTCTGCTTTTATTTTAAGCCCACTGTTTTCCAATGTAGTTCCAGCACGTAAAATCATCTCATGTGTATAAAAAAATAAATAACGTCGGGCAGTGATGGCGCATGCCTTTAATCCCAGCACTTGGGAGGCAGAGGCAGGTGGATTTCTGAGTTTGAGGTCAGCCTGGTATACAGAGTGAGTTCCAGGACAGCCAGGACTACACAGAGAAACCCTGTCTCAAAAAACCAAAAAAAAAAAAAAAAAAAAAAAATCCAAAACAAACAAAAGCCTTCAGGAATTCAAATATGGCTCAGTGATGAAGGCAGTGGTTTAGTACGTACGAGGCCCCAGGTTCAATTCTCACTAGATTGAAAACAAGGAAAGCTGAAATAATAAAATGCTCCATAGAGAGATTGATATTTCTTATTGTCTCCTCTGTCCATTAGTATTGCTTATTTTGAGATGACTTTTCCCCAAGTTGTCCAGGTTGGCTTTCACCTGCAAGGCGTGTGTGTTCCTCTTGTCTCGATCTCCTGAGTGGCCAGGACTGCTCCACAGCACTGTCTCCACCTGCCGCTGCCTCCAAGTTATGGGACTAAAGGCGTGAGCCACCATGCCCTGTCATACCTGTCTCCTTACCTGTAAGTCTCTATACTTCAATACAAGATTATGACAATGAACATAGCCCTCTGAATAGTGACAGAGAGCCAAACCCCATTTTAACTTAAAATATTTAAATTGACAGATAAAAGAAGAAAGAGGACCTAACGTATATTTGAGTGGATCAAGTCTAGCAAAATCTACCATCAACATCTTTCAAGGATCAGGCTGGCCTTGAACTTGACCTGTCTCTGATTCTTGAGTGCTAGGATTAGCTTGGTTGATGCCTGGCTAAGGCCTAAGTTTTAAAAAAAATATGTTTAAATTTTTTTACTAGTTTTTATTTATGGTGTGTGTGTGTGTGTGTGTGTGTGTGTGTGTGGTCTATGAGTATGTGCTTGCAGAAGCACTCATGTGCAGGAATCAGTTCTCTCCTTCCACCACATGCATCCTGGGGATGAGACTCAGGGCATCAGGAGCAGGAGCAGGAGCAGGAGCAGGTAGGTCCCTTATCCACTGAGGCATAGCCTCAGCCGCTAAAAATTTTCTGCTTCCTCATAGGTAACCACGTCACTTACCTCATGTGCTCTCTGCTGCTCCAAAAGATGCTGGTAATTGCCCGAGATCTCCACTGCCAACTTGTGCTCTGTCTGAACCAGGAATTCCATCCAAGTCTCACACTTTTCTAAGAAAGTCTGGTGCTGAAGCAAGAATGACTGCAACTTGCTGACAGATGACGGACAAGGAAGAAGGGTTACGCAATCGCCTTTGTATCTTCCAATTATAGAATTAGATTAAATGTTCTCTGCCTCAGTTCTGGTCAGACCACTACAAAGATTTCATGTGGAGTGGAAATGCTTTAAAATTCTAAGTCATCAAACATTTACGTTACCTTTTGAATGCTTAACTCTACTTACCCTTTGAATATAATCTCATTTGAAACAATTTTTACGATTAAGACATGGGATGCACTTTTAAACATGGGAAATTACAACTCGAGTTTGCTACTTTTAGTTCACATTTTGTTTGTTATTGTTGGAAAGTTCTAGAATTTGCATATGTATACATCTATATCATACACACATATACACATATATATGCACATATATATACACAAATTCATAGTCTCCTGATATTATTGGTTGTATGGTTTGCATGGGTCCACTTCAAAATTCTTGCATTAAAATTAAAGGTCAATATGCCTATGTTTCATAGGTGGGAATTTCAAAAGCTTATTTGGCCCTGAGGCCCTCCCTCATGTGCTTTGACTTTCTTTCATGTGGAAAGGCTGTTTCTCCCCTCTGGAGGTCTTGAGGAGCAAGAAGAAGCCAGCTCTCAGTAGACAACCAAACCTCCTGGCACCTTAACTTTGAACTTCCCAGACCCTGTGGCTGTTAAGACCATAGACTTTTTTTCTTTCTTCTGTTTGTTGTTCTTTTGTTTTTGAGGCAGGGTCTCATGTAGCCCAGGCAGATCTTGAACTAGCCAGAGCTGAGGAGGATTTTGAATATCTGGTCCCCCTGCCTCTGCCTTTCACATGCTGAGATTATAGGCATTTGTCAGTACAGTCAGTTTATGTGGATGTAAGTAGCTAAGGACTGAACCAGGGTTTCATCCCTGCATCGCCAGCATTTTACCGTTGAGCTACACCCCCAGTCCTGAGGAAATATTTCCCCTCCCTGAGTCTGTGGTACCATGGTCATAGCATCATGAAACACACAGAAACTACTGGAGTGATTAAGACGTCTCCTCACCTGAATCTTTCTGTGGTCTGAGAAGAGGTCAGAGACCAGTGGCGGTTCAGGGTCTGCATCCTCTTGATCTCTTTGTCATTCAAGGGTAACTGATACCCCAATTCATTGAGACGATCTAAATCAGGAGCCATGGTGCTAAACTTTAGCATCTGTCCCTGTCAGTGACATTGAGAAGTAAGTTCAGCCCCATGTCAAGAAAGGCAGAGGTTTATTTTTCTTTACTGAGAACCACGCATGTCAGATATCAGGAAGACTATGTGGCCTTTGGTCTGTAGAGCCCCTCAAGGCCACCCCCCCCCCCAGAGGAACACTTGTGCAGCTCCCCACAGCTTGCCCTCCAGAGTTTACTGTACCATTTGAAGGACAGCAGAAGCTGGATTGGATAACTCTTCATGGAAGAGAGAAGGATAAAAATTATTCTGATGACTGAAAGGTTCATTGCATACTCATCAAACTTAATTGATTTATGCTAATTGGCCCCTTTATTATTCAAGAACAACTTCAATATAGCTCTTGGCCTGAATAAAATATTGTTTTGATAGGGTAGAAGGAATCACTCCTTTGATCCTTAAGACAAATCCCATGAGGTAAGTAGCACTGCAGTTCCCTCTCTGATGATGAAGAAGGGGAGAGGGCAGGAAGTCAGTCAGGAAGTGGTTCTAGGTGGTAGACCCAGGTGCAGGAAGTGTCCCAGCTTCACTGGGGCTTTGAAAATTACCTCAAGTGCATCAGTTTTATATTCTTGATCCCAACCCCAAAGTTGGGAAGCCCCAGCCGGCAGGCAGTCAGGACTTCTAACAAAGTGAAGCTCTGTATCCCGTGGGGATCTCCATCTAGTAAGCGGCGCTCTTTCTCGCACCCTCCCTCCCTCCCTCCCCATGTGGATGTGTGCATGTATGAGCATGTGTGTCTGTCTGTGTGCATGTGCATGCGTGTGAGCACGTGTGTGTGTGTGTGTGTGTGTGTGTGTGTGTGTGTGTGTGTGTGTGTGTGAGTGTGTATTTTTCACTGCGTGCTCTTTGAAGAGCTCATGATCATTAAGGAAGCAAATCTTCCTGATCAAAGGTCTAAGTACTAGATGGTGGAATTTCCACAGATAGACATCCACAAAGCTAATGTGATGTGGTCCTTCTCCTTATGGACTGATGGTGTCACTGCCCCGCCCCCCAAGACCTGACTGAATGGCATGAGAAACCATGGAACAGAATTGTGCCACTCATAAAAGTGGAGAGCCTGAACCTTGATAGAGAAGGCAGACTTTAAGAGAGCCTCATTGAGCAAAGTGGCCATGTGTTCACTGGTTTTGTAGAAGAAGGAGCCAACGAGAACAAGAATCCAGAAAGTAGAAAGCTTATGCACGTATGCTGAAGTGAAGTGGCTTCCAGTGTTTGGAGAAGTAGATGGATGCTGATGAAAGAAGGGGAGCTTAGGACAGATGGAAGCCAGGGGATGCCATCCTGGGCCTACAGTGATGCTCTTTCTCTTAAGAGCATGGGGAACTCACTGAAGAATTTTGTGCATGTATCTGTGTGAGTGCTCATGTGTGTGCACATATGTGTGTGCATATGTGTGTGTGTATACACATTGAAGCCAGAAGTCAGTCAACATCGAGAGTTGTCTTCATTCTCTCACTGTACCTAAAGCTCACCAATTGAACAAGATGAGCTGACCAGCAAGTCCCAGAAATCCTTTTGCCTCAGCCTCATGGGTGCCAGAGTTAAAGGCACATGATGGAATGGCCAGCTTTAACATGTGTAGTAGAGCTAAGCTAGGGTCCTTATGCTTACATGGGAAGCATTTGCCTAAAGAGTGAGCCATCTCCCTAGTTCCCACATGGAGGATTTTAAGCAAAAGGATACATGATAAAAAAAATTTGCCAGCCTATTGCATTATTAAATTTTGGTTTATTATTTAAAGTTACTGATAATTCACTATTTTTTTTCTTCTTAAAGCTGCATTCTTATTATTAATTGACAAGTTATCCTGTAAACAGTTGTAAGATCAATGTGATGTTTTCATATGGAAACAATGTGGGCTGATTGAATCTACAGAATTAAGCAAAAGCTTTAAAGACAAAGGTCTCTGTAGTTGAGAGAAAGGAAGAGGGAAGTGGTGGATGAGGAGGCTGCATAGCCTGAGGTGGGGTTGGCTGACCTGGGAGAGGATCATGATAGAGATGTGGTAGGGTAGAAGCCCTTTAAGGTATGATGGGACTGGCGGAGGACAGAAAGGTTGGGCTAGCCCCTAAGGACTGATCCTGCTAGGGCTCTGCTGGGCAGCCCATCACCAGCACGGTAGTCCTTCCTCTCAGGGGGACAGGAAGGACGAGCTAACGGCGTGTCAGTGGGGTCTCGAAGGAAAGCAGTTGGCAGTGCGTTTCCCTCAAGATTTTGAGGAGAGTGATTGTGATGGTTTGTCTATGCTCGGCCCAGGGAGTGGCACTATTAGAAGGTGTGGCCTTGTTGAAGTAGGTGTGGCCTTGTGGGAGTAGGTGTGTCACTGTGGGTGTGGGCTTTAAGACCCTCACCCTAGCTGCCTGGAAGTAAGTATTCTGCTAGTGGCCTTCAGATGAAGATGTAGAACTCTCAGCTCCTCCTGCACCATGCCTGCCTGGATGCTGCCATGCTCCCGCCTTGATGATACTGGACTGAACCTCTGAACCTGTAAGCCAGCCCCAATTAGATGTTGTCTTATACCTTGGTCATGGTGTCTCTTCACAGCAGTAAAACCCTAACGAAGGCAGAGGTAAAATCTGGAAGCACGGTTTACACGCACTTACCTTCAGCTCTTCCATCCTTTCCTGGATAGTGGAGAGGTCGGAGGAGTGAGTGGGATCCTGGGCCTGGAGGGTGCCCTCAGCTTCCACGATCCAGGCCTCTAAGGCCTCTAAGCTCTTGGCAATCGTTTCATAGTCAACAACTCCAGCCTATGTTTTCACAAAAGAAATCAGCATTTTAGCACTGGCACTTTTATAAATTTAGCTAAAGGGCAAGCATCTATGGAGGGTTCCTTGCGTGGGATGCTATTCCGAAAGCAACAAAGTGGGAATGGTATTTTCCTCTTTTGTCTCTGTAGGATTTCTTTGTTCCCCTAATAACCGACTAAGGTTGTTTAAATACATTCTAACCTATTTTTGAAGTATTTTTGTTTTTGCTCAAGGCTATTACATCCATTTGGATACTACCATTGAAACCACTTAGTGTTGGCATATCGGGTACTAGGAAGATGGGTATGATTTAGCAGCTGACCTGCTAAACCAAACCAATTTTAAAAACAGGTACCTCTCCTTGACTCTGCTGGAACTTCTAATTCTTATTTTATTTTATTTTATTTTATTTTATTTTATTTTATTTTATTTTATTTTATTTTATTTAACAATTCAGTATTACAGGAACTCAGTGCTGAAGAATCTGCTTCCTGTGTTTTTCCCCCAGACAGAAAAAATGACCAGGCCAGAACACAGTCACTGGCTCCCTACCTGCAATACTGCTTGCTGCTTGCAAAGCGCCTGCTCCAGGGCCTCCAGGCGCTGGCTGAAGCACAGTTGCTCACACTGGATGGCGGCGGCTGCGGAAGCATCTACCTGTTGCCCAAGCTGCTCTCCTAGCTCACGGAGGATGAAAAGCGAGTCCTTGACTGTTCCCAGTCCCTTGAGAAGGTCCTGGGAGACACAAGAATACACTCATTGTGAAGATGGTTACATGTCCTCCTCAGCACCATTAGCAGTTGGCAAAGGATCACGCATGTGTAGGAAGGGTTTCTACAGAGGTCGTTGGCATTAGTCTACCTGTGATCACCTTACTGTAGCTACGACAGGGCTCCAGTGCCAGTGGGTGTAGAGGTCAGAGATGGTCCAGGTGAACAGAACTAAGGACCTTCTCCACCTCTATCTCCATAGCATCTCCAGCTTGTGTTTTATGAAATCCAACTGTATGTCTATAACCATGGGCCAATGGTGGTTCCCTGTTTCTGGGTCCTACGGTGTAGTAACAGAACATGAGGGACTGCTACTTCTACTGATGGCTGGGGCTCCACTTCGACAGATAGTGAGAGAATCCTAATATGCCTGAACAGTGAGCTTCCTGTGAGAGAAGAGCAAAAGACACCTTGAACCTTGGCACAGATAACAAAGTGTGTCTTGGTTCTGAAACACTCAAAATGACTGCTCTTGTAAAGATAAACAACACCAACCGAAACAAAGGTTATCTTTATTATAAACAATAACCCTGTCGCTTTAAACCCTTATTTAGATTGAAGGTCTCAGCTTGAGTTTATGTGGGTTGTTTTATAACTTGACTACTTTAATAAGCCGATTTGGGAAAGTTTTTAAGCAGATCTTTGTAACAAAGATCATTAAAATAAAGACAAATAAGGATGCCTAATAAGAGGTCCATAATGGGTGGAATAAGAGAAGGCCTTTCTCCAAGGCCCTAAGTAGGTTATTGGCAACTACAGTGGAATGGGGAAGCATTTATAAGCTATTAAAAAGTCTAGCAGCCAGCTGAAACGGCCTGCTCTCTGCTGATAAATACCTGAATGAAGCTATCGTCTAATTCACTGACTAGATAACAAATCTAAGTGATGATTTTTTAAATAATGTGGATAGCTTTAACAGTCGTTTTTGGTTTTTTGTTTCTAAAGGCACAATTTCCCCATGTGGTTACAACTTACAGTGATGACTTCAGTACAAACAGATAGCCTACATTTTCCTCATGGATGATACCCCATTAGGGAAAAGTAGGAGAGTCAGGTCATTTTTAAAAATAAAACAACAGGAAAGAAACTCACAAATCATAAATATGTACGAGAAGGCTCTGTAAGACTAGGCTCTTCAGTTAATGGGGTGATGAATTTGGGATAAACTATCTCACAGATTTAGATATCCCTAAAGCTCACATGCATCTATGCCAGCCCTGCAACACCAGTGAACCTGAAGGCCATCGGGTTGGGCAAGTCGCCAAGAAGTTCCTGGACATACGTTGCAATCCTGAATCCACTTGGCGACTTCATCATCGGCGATGTCCTTGTTGGTGGCTGCCTTCAACAGAGCACTGGTCTGTTCCTCTTGTCCCTGGACTGCAGAGGCACACTGCTTTGAGTAGTCCTTGTATCTCTGCCAGAGCTGAAGAAGGGCCTTGCTGGAGTGCAGCTGTTCAGCAATCTCTTCCAGTAAGTTATTCCATCTGCAAGCAACAGCGAGCACTTAGAGCAGACCAGCATCTCTCAGCAAACACTATCACTTACTATTTTATTTGTCTTGATCCTGGGTCATTCGAACATGGGCCTAGCAAAGCAATGACTCGTGTCTGTTTAACATAACAAAGACTAATATGTCACACTCGGATTCCAAGGGGATGAAAACTATCCATGGGACTATGGAAGTCCTGATCCTTCCTAAATGTTCTCTTTCTGGTTATTTTTCATTAAATTCAGTTTATAAAAAGAAAAACAACCAAAACATTAGTAGACTCTGTAGATCTAGAGCTGAAAATGTCATAAGTCTTCATTATACTGCACTTATGATAAGACATAAAAGTAGCTGGTCCCATACCTCATACTGACTTCCTGCAGAGTGCTGGAGAGGGTTTCTGCCACCGGTGGGTGACACTCCTTCAATAGTTGGTTGGTGATAGAGCCGAATTTCTGTAAGCCTTCTTCTTCCTTTTCGAGGTCATCGTGAAGATTCTGCTCAAAGAAAGAGTCCCACAGGTAACAAACAGGAACTAAGTTCTAATGAGCAAGTTTAAAATGGACATGCATGCGTTACTCCAGCACTGCTAAAAAGATAATTTCTTATAATTCTCTTCTGCGGCTGCATGAGAGAAGAGTCACAGTCACTGAGCCCTCTTATGCACATGGATTCTTTCTTTAAAAGTCCATGAAGGATGTCCTTGCCTAGGGAGGGAGCTGTAGCAGTGGTCCAGATACTGTCTCTGCCACACTATGGCTCTTTTGGCCAAATCCAGGGTGCCTTGTCAGTAGCATGGAGAGTGGCTCTCCCAGTAATCAAAGAAGAAGACAGCCAATCGATGAAGAAGACAGCCAATCACAGCTTTTCTGGGGACCACCTCTAAATTCTACCTCACGCAAAGAATTTTCTAGGTCTACATTTAAAAAACAAAAACAAAAAAAATTCACAGAAAGAAACTGTACATAACCATAGGGCAATTGAGTAGTTGGTTCGTCTGTTTATATTGTAGGATGGTTAAGCTAATCTAATTAACACATCATCACCTCACAGACTTAATAACTTTTGTCTAGCCCAGTGCTACCCACCCTTCCTAATACTGTGACCCTTCAATACAGCCCCTCATGTTGTGGTGACCCCCAACCATGAAATTATTTTCATTGCTACTTCATAACTGTAATTTTTGCTACCATTATGAATCGTAATGTAAATATGTGTTTTCTGATGGTCTTAGACAACCCCTGTGGAAGGGTTGCTTGACCCTGTCAGGGGTCATGGCCCACAGGTTGAGAACCACTTGTCTACACCCGTCAAACTCACAGAGTACAACGGTGGGAGAGAGACGGGTAAGGAAAGGGAGGTTGTGAGCCCAGGGAGACTGGTTTCGGCTCGGTGGGAGAATTCACCTTCATGTCATCATCCACAGAAAGCTGGCTATGATGTATAATACGATTTATAATATTGCATTGTATACTTCTGAAGTTGCATAAGGCAAAGAGGATTTATAGGCAAGTTGGTGAAGTCTTCTACCTAGCACAAACAAGGAGACTAAAGGAGAGATGCTCCTAAGGACCAGCTGCAGATCACATACCCACAGGGAAATCATCTTACACTGAGCTACATGGAGAAACCCTGTCTTGTGTCTCTACCCCGTGTTTTCCTGGAAATGTTTAAACAATAGCTTCAGTTCTCAGCCGAGGAGAAGTGGGTTATAAAAATACAGTACTGCTTACCAATATCTAATTGCTTGCAAATCAAAATGTTCAAGGAAAACTCCCTTAAACCTTCCCTGTCTTGAGATGAGTTTCAGGTTCTAAATGAAGAATATGCAATTTTTAAAATTCTCCAGATTAAAAATAAAATAATGATGTGGGTTTGAATTTACTATGTGTAAGGTGAGTTTTAATGGTTGTGAGTAACTGTAACAAGTACTTAAGTTTTAAAGAAATATTTACACATTATAGTCTTCCTCTTTCCCAAATCCACCCTCTAAAAGCATTCCCTTATGAAAATCTACCCAGGCACTCAGCAACATATCATTGCAGATGGGCAGTCCAAAGCAGTGGACTAGATGTGAGAAGGCCCATGCTGGGCTCCTGCTGGGGTCCCCATCTCTTGAGGGCTTGCCCCGCCCTGCCTATTGTCTGTGTATTTTAGCCAAGAAGAACGAACAGTGACCATTCACGTCAGTGCGGCACAGTGTCCAGGTGAGCAAGGCAGTGAAGACAGAAACCACAAACTGGAGAGCAGGTACCTGAGGAGTGAGCTGGGGAGCTGGGTTTAAGGCACACTCCATCAAGTACATTCTGTGTGAACACAGTGTGAATGGAGACACACACGTGGAAGCAAATAGTGAGTGATGGAAAGGGGGTGATGTGGCTGTGCCCTCGGTCAAAGGGATTCCACCCATAAAACTAAAACCTATGTTTTAAGTGTTTACCGCCTTGGCTATTTTCCTCTCTGTTTTCTTAGCTCCTTGGAAGATATTTGGAGAAGCAGGGTAAGGAAAGAAAAGGAACACATAAATGGTGAAGGCAGTGTAGTCAAGGAAGTGGATTTGGGTAGTCAAGCATCTCATAAAACATACATGCAAGCAATTTCCATAATAGGAAGCTAGAAACTATGTATCAGATAATCCAGTGTTTGCTGCCTACAACCAGGTTCTACTAAGTTAAAAATCAAGCAAGAAAACTAATATTTTTTAATACTTAAATGTTAAGAATGTAAGACAATATGTCAGGACCATATTTCTACTTGCTAATTTATCTTTTTGCCTCCTCTAATGGGAAGTAATGCTAAGATGCAATACTTTCGTTACCTGAAGATTGTCAACCTGAACTTGTACGGCTTCGGAGGAACCTGTCAGCAGACGGAATCGGGACAGAGAGTATCTGGCCTCCATGAGGTGACTGTTGATCTCGTCAAAGGCGGCTTTGTGATTGCTCCACTGGCCAAGGGCTGATGTCAGCTGTATCTTTAACTGTCCAACCTTTTGGAAAGAAGAACACGCATCATAATTACATATAACTTAGTGTGATGGAACAGAAAAACGTTAATCTCTGAAATTCTTTCTTGGAGTTCTAGGTGCTAAAAACAACAGGGAGGTACAGGCTGTTGTGTGTTGCCTAATGTGGGTGCTGGGAACTGAACCTGGGTCCTCTGAAAAACAAATAAGTGATCTCAACTGCTGGACCACCTCTCCAGACCCAAAGGACTAACTTTAAATATTCAGTACTGTATATTCTTGTACCAAACAATGAATGGGTTTCACAGTGACATCTGTGTACAAGTCCATACTGTGCCTTGATTGTGCTGGCTCCCACAGCCCCCCTGTACACACCTTCTTCTAGACCCTCTTCCCTCCCCAAACAGACTCCCTTCTAATTCCATCACATGTATGCATGTATATGAAATGTAGACTTCACATACAAAACCCAAACAAATGAAAAGCACCACCTTTGTCTGAGTCTGGCTTAGTTTTTCTTAACATGATTACCTCCTGGTTCCCATTCATCCTATAAATGACACAATGTCATTCATTCGTCTTCTGGAACGAATAAAACTCAGAAAGTGCATGCTACATTTTTTATACACTCATCTGTTGACAGACACCTAGGATGGATCCATAACTTAGTTAGGTTGCATGTGCCGCAATAAAAATGGACATGCAAGTGTCTATGAAGCAACACTATACAGCAACTGTCTAAAGACAACAGACCTGCGCATGCTCCTTCTCGGTATTTATTGGCACCAGAGAAAACTGTGCTTCGGTCTCTAACACTTAAAAGCATATGGCTTTGGATTTCTGCATGTTGCACCTAATCTAAACATAGCCCTTTGAACATGACGTAAGTACGGTGGGGGTGGGGGGTGATTAAGGGAAGAGCTCCCGGGAATTAATTTGCATTTGCTTTCTCTGCTTTCTTTTTTTCTCAACATAAAGGGAAAAATGTTGAAATCAATTGGGATACTATCTGATGGGCCACAGGACAAAGAAAGTGCTGCCTCAGATGTAAGGTCCAGGCCACAGGTGCGGGCGGGTACAGGGCTGTCCCAGAGAGCCATAAAATAGACTCAGAGATGAGGTGATCAGCGGGCGGTTTTGCATAGCCCACTTCTCTGCACTGTTGATTGTTTTTCACAAGGCGATATTCCAGTGACAGAAATGCCTGATTGATGCTGATATGGTAAGTTGTTCCCAGGCCTTTGTGGTGATTTATAGAAATGCATAAAATAAAATAGATTTAAAGCCATGTCAAAGATAATATGGGGCTAACGCGGAAAGCTGCTCTGGAGAAGAGCCCATGGATGGTAGGAGTTGTCTGACATTTCTGTGCAAGCACATTTCTGTCCCTTGACAGTATCCACTCCCCACAGCCCTTACACATCTTCCCATTCCATGGCCCTATTCTTTTCCAAAATAGTCCCCTTTTTATGTACATGGTGTGTGTGTGTGTGTAAATGTAAGTATGTGTATTGTGTACACACATGTGGATCCATGTGTGTGGGTGTGCATGCCTGTGTATCTGCGTGTGGTGTGTGTGTGTATAGTTCCATGCATATGAGCATGTGCTCATCTGTCTGTTTGCCCCTCAGCTCCAGTTTGAGAGGTGTGGACAATTAATGTGCTACATGGAGAGGCACAGTGGACATGTAGCACTTACTGTTCCTATTGGAAGATTCAACATACTCTTGAGTCTGTTATTAAATGTCTTCATAGAGTTACATTTTACTGACAGAGACTGAGGCATATAAGGGAAAGCTATAGTACGCTAGGAGGAGGGAGCAGACAATCTAAAGTTTCTGAGCACAGGGCACGCCTATTGGGCTCAATAGTGAGACCAGTATGGCTAAGCAGAAGGACCTTGTAGGGCAGTAGCTGGAAACAGGATCAGAGAGACAGTGGGAAGCCTGGTCAGATCCAGCTCTTGTTTCATTCTTGATGGAGCAGAAGCAATTGTGAGATTTTCAACATGGCAATGCTATGATTTGACTTCATTCTGACTGGCACTTCTGAGATGGGGACTGCTAAAGAGATCATGGAAATCATCCAAGCAACAAATGAAAGGGACATAAATCAGGGTGCTTGCTGCAAAGGTGGGTTGGATTCTGTCTGTTCTGAGAGTATATCTGCCAACATTTTCTGATGAGCTTGGTGTGAGGATTAGAGAAAGAAAGAAGGGAAGAGTGGCTTTGAAGGTTGCCTGTATACACAGTTAGCGAGGCAGAGTTACCGGTAACTCAGTAAGTTTGTGTGTGTGTGTGTGGGGGGGGTGTGCCTTACTTTAGGCATACAAGTTTGAAATGCCCTTTGGTCACACAAGAAGATATCTCTACTAATCTCAGGTTTCTCTTTCTGTCTCTATTTAGAATTCTGGGAGAAGCTAAGAGTGCAGAGAGTCTCACTGGACAGGAACTGTGCCTAGGCAGTTCCCTGTGACTTTAAGAATGGATACAATTAAGAGAGTGATGTTTATAATACTGTTTATTACAGGAAACACTAGAAGACAGACGTTGATGAAACAAGACTCAACAGTATCAAGAGGTGATGTAGAGATTTGATAATTATTTACTCAGTGGCTTTCAAGTTTCAAAAAGCCAGGAGTTGAGTCTCGGGAGCAAGCTTACCGTGCAGTCTAAGCTGGCCCAGGTCTGCCTGAGGACCTGCAGTGTGCTTACGACGCTGCCAGAGACCCCCTCCCTCTGGTTCTGAATCAATGCGAGTCCGTTCTGCTCAATTCTCTCTACCTCCTTTTCTTTTGCTTTAATCAAATCTTCCAGTTCCTGAAAGATTAAAAAGTATATATAGTTATTTTAAATTGTTCTATTAAGGAACTCTGGGGTGCACTGAAATTGAGTCATTATAGTTTCGTGTGCTAACACCCCATACTAATCCAAAAAATGACCATTCTCAAAAGAGGATCTGTACAGTGCTACTTCTTCCTATACTTAAATGTTAAAAAAGAGTCTTTTATCCATAGTAAATTAGCATACCCTGAAAAATATAAAACCTGGTTATCCCGCAGATAAAGAAATGTCATTATATATCTTTTTCAAAAAGCTGTAAGGAATGAAATACATATCCAAAATTGCAATATGATTATATCCTTAAACCTAAACATGCCGTCTTTCTTAAAATCACATGGCCTAGCCTGTGACAGATGGCACCTGAGATTAAGACATGGTTTTGCTGTTCTTTGGCTGTGTCACTCTGGGAAAGTGAGGAACTTTCAGTAAGCCTCAATTTCTTCAAATGAGAAAGATGAAAAAAGAATAAGTATTATCTTCTCTTTTTCCAATGCTCTGATTCGGTGTGATTCTGAAAGGCTACAGGCTTCTTCGTATCTGAAATCCTCATTTTCTTTGGAAGGTGCTTTTGTAACTGCTAGAATAAAATGTTCACAAAAGAAAAGTAAAATGGCCGAAGGCTCAGAGTTCATCCTGAAATCATACATTATAGCGGGTCTGGGGCGATAGCTCTGCGCTAAAGAGCACTGGCTGCTCTTCCAGAGGACCTGGGTTCAACTCTCAGCACCTACATCATGGTTCTCAGCAGTCTGTAACTCCTTATCTGATGCCCACCTCACATCTGAGGCCTCCTCTACCCCTCATGAACAACACCAGGTACGCGCATGGCATACAGATATGCACACAAGCAAACCGCTCAGACACATTTTTAAAAAGTTTATTTACCCAGCAAGCCCCAGGGATCCTCCTGGCTCTGCCTTCCCACTGCTGGGATTCCAGACACCAGCACATCCAACGTTTACGTGGATGCTGGACATCCAAGCTCAGGTCCTTAATGCTTGTTCAGCAAACTATTTACCAGCTCAATGGTTCAAATACGGATACAAAACATTGTAGTTGAGGAGCCGTTGGTGAGTGTTCAGGCACTGTGCTTCTTCTGAAGTTATTATTATTTCCTTAATTTTTGTTTCTGCTGTGATTCAACATATTTTTTTTAAAGATAAGATATGAAGCATACCATATTGGCCTTGAACTCATCATATAGCCACAGATGACATACTTTTCTGATCCTTCCTGGCTCTGCTTCCTAAACTCTGGGGTTAGAGACTAGCACCACAAATTCCAACATATGAGGTACTGGGAATCAAACTTAGGGCTTTGTGCATGCTAAAAAAGTACTTCTTTAACTGAGCTCCATGTCCAGCCCTCAAATGCTTCCCCTCTCTCTCTCTCTATATATATATATAATATATATATATATATTATATATATATAATATATATATATAATATATATATATATATTATATATATAATTTACAAAATAGGGCCATTAATATATCTTATGTTTGTCCCAAAGGAAAAAAATTAAAATAAATATATATATAATATTCTTTAGGCTGTCAAAACTAGCTACATCATATTCAGTTCCTTGGTAATCTGCCATGCTGCCGAGACATTTTGTTTTCCCAGCCTGAATTATCATGGAGCTAATTTTGTCATAGTGCATTTTAATCAGAAATTCATTCATTTATTAGCTTAAGGAAATGGTTTTTGTTTCATGGCATTGTCTCATTTCTGCTTTTTGTCACTATTTTGACAGCTTTGATAATCCCCAAAAAGAATCTAATGATTACTGAGGTACCACTTTCCTTATTCAGTATAGAAAACACAATTAACTGTATGCTTTAAGATATTTCTAAGTTTTGCCTAGGGAATAAATAACCATGTGTGATCATCTCAATTCATATTTAATGCGCAGTGTATATTTTATTTATATATAATATATTTACTTATATTACTTATAATAGTAAATCCCATAGTAATCCTTCCTATAAGATCCTAAAATTTAACCATTAGAATTAAATATATCTTCATTTATCCTCAGTGCTAACCCTTCTCAGAAAGCAATACTAGACGGATGAGACATGGCTTACACCTCTTGTAAGAGCTGCCTGCACCCGGGCACCTGGGCATATGTATGTGCAACACTGAAACCCAGGAGCAAACGAGGATTGCAATATATTTCTGTGCAAAGTCCAGGTGTGTTTGCCTTTCCTTTCAATAACAATTTTTCTAAAGGTTCTGGTTCTGATCAATGGAGGCAAAGGCCAATCCTAATATTTCTGTAGTAGTAAATTATTCTTAACTTGGATTAATTCACAAGTATCATTTTTAATATTGCAGTCAATCAATAAATCACTCCGAAAAGAGACTGGAAAAATAGTCAAGGTTTTTAAGACAAAACAAAACCTGAATCCAGCCACTGATTTAAGGACACTGGCTACAATTTCATGCTCTGGGCCAAAGAAACAATTTCTCAAAAATGACGATGAATTTTATCAAGGTTTGTAGAATTGCCAATCAGGACCGCCAGTTAAGCTATTTTGATTTATATATTATGTCCCAAAATAAGTGTGTGGGCTCCTCGCTGGCTTTAGTTTTGAAAGAAATGGCTTTTCTTTTAAATCATGAATTGGCCTTAGCATAGAGTTCTTTAAACCATAATGTAAATTTCGTCCCTGACACTGCCTGAAGCGACCCTCTGGGAGCCTGAGACTTATGTCCCACGAGAAATAAAATTTGGCTGAACTTCTGTAGTATTTTTCAGGCATCAATGTGTCTCTCTATTAAAAAGAAGACATATATGAGAGTAGAAACAAAGTAGCAAAATACTATTAAATAGAACGAAAAAAAAAAAAAAACTAATGAGAAAGAGAGAGCAGGGTTGGAGAGATGGCTCAGTCACGGAGAATGAGTTCTGCTGTTCCAGAGGAACTCACAGGAGGCAGCGCCAAGAACCTGTGACTCCAGGTCCAGGGGATGCAATGCCCTCTTCCAGCCACGCATGCACGCACACAGTAGGATAAATCTTTCTTTGAAGGAAGAGAAAACAAGAGACTAAAGGACAGACAAAAGAAGGTATAATATGAATGTGGAGACAGAATCAGAACCTAAGAAGAACGCCAATGAGCAACCTTTCAGTAGTGAAGTGACCCTGACTTGAGACCGGCTGGGAAGCACTCATCTTGTCGACATTAACATTTAGGGGTTGCCTTTTAAAATTAATGGAAATATTTTTAACTCCAAGAACTCAGCAAAACTATCACTTTTCAACCTTAAAAACAAATGTTTGAAATTCTGGCTTACTCCTCAGATTTTAGAATTTATGACCTAAACTGGAAGTATCTCTGGTCTCCCAGCAGACACAAGATCCACTGAGAGCAGATGATGGGCATATTGGGTCTCCGGTCCCTTCTACATCCATCTTCTGATGGGGGGCATTCAAACAAAATGTTATTTAAAAGTCTTTCTCCCTGGACACAGTGGATGTACTCATGTAATCCCAGCACTTGGGAGGCAGAGACAAGAGGATCATGAGTTCAAGGCTAGCCTTGGCTACATATTGAGTTTGGAAGCCATCTTGGACTACATGAGAATCTTTTTTTAGAAAACAAAATGAACAAACGAACATCTAATAATTTCAGACAGGTTCAAATCCAAAACCTACAACCTTTCTTGGACCACCATGTGGCCTTCCTTAACTATAATTTTTTCATGTGAGAGCTTAAAGGTAAGATCCCCATTACATGTGTCCTAAACAGAAATCAGGCTGCTTAAAAGGGAAATTATTACTGTTTGAAATTTAAAGATGGAAAAGCAAGATGTGAAGGAAGGAGCTTCGCTGTGGGGAAACTTCTCATGGGAGCCTTCTTCCTTTGAGATACCATGGAAGAAGATCTGTAGCCCATGTTGGTGGACAGAGGTATATGCAGGTTCCATCCAAAGAAGAGACAGAGCTGGTTGGCCACACACAGCAAATTTAGGCTTGCTTTTATTTTATTTAATAGTATTTACTTAATTGTTTTAAAAGTCTCAGGCAGCCCAGGCTGGCCTTGATATCATTATATAGCCAAGGATGACTCTGAATTTCTGAGATTACAGGCAGGCATTACCACAGCTGGTTTCAGGGTTCTAGGGATCAAGTCCAGGGTGTGATTTTAAAGTAATTATTAGTATAGTCTTAGCTGTTAAAAAGTTTCCTGGGAGTAGCAAAGAATCCCCAAGGAAATAATAAACTACTATGTATCTCTGTCACTGGCAAACACCTGTAATCTGGCGACCTGCCTGAACCCCAGGTCTTCATCACTAATGGGATGAACAGCCAGCATGAGCTTTCTGCTGTGACGAAGCAGGAAGGAGCATTGTCATCTATGAAACTCCCATGTCTGGGTGGAACAGGATTTGAATGAGGACTCCATGGTCATAGCAAGTTAAGGAATATTTTAAGAGAGTGGCCAGGCCAACTCATGGTTTAACATGTTGACAGCATCAAAATAAACTCAAGACACTAAAGAACTCTTATAAGAAAATGTAGCTGGCAGGGGCTGCAATCTTGTTAAATAAATTGAATGAAATATTTTAAAGATAACTAAGGGAAATTCAGGGTGATCCCTATGAGTTCAAGGCCAGGCTGGTCCACCTAGCAAGTTCCAGGTCAGTTTGGAACTGCACAGTGAGTCCTTGTCTAAAAAATATATAAATAAAAATATAATTGAGAGGGTATGATGATTATGGATGAAGCCTAAAAATGACATTAAGAAATCATTCAATTTTGAGGTCTATTATAGTGACACAAACTATTTCTCAAAGATTAGGTGACAGTACATAGGAAGAAAATGGTACTGTGTGGACGTTCACTGACATCTTGTGTGTGCAAGGTGGTTGCGTGTGTGTGTGTGTGTACATGAACGCGTGGTTGTGCAACTATGTGCGTGTGCATGTGTGTGGGGGTTGGAAGTTAATTCCCCATCTCCTCTTGATGTCCCTCTAGCTTGTATACTGAGTCAGGTCCCTCCCTTGAATCCAGAGACTGCTGAGTCAGCTACTCTAGCTAAATGGCTTGCTCTGGAGACCCCCGACTCCATCTCCTGAGGGCTAGCATTATAGATGGGCCGTCACACCCAACCTGATTTGGCATGGGTCCGGGGTAATCATAACTAGTTCTGCCCATTTGCACAGCAAGCACTTTACCCTGTGAGCTATGTCCTCAGTCCTTATATTGATACCTTTAAAGAAAAAAATATGTGGGCAAATGTACAAATATATCTAAAATATTGGTAAGTATTAGGTCTCATGATCATTGTAAGGAATTCAAGCATCTTTACCTACTTTTTTTTTTTGGTTTTTCGAGACAAGGTTTCTCTGTGTAGCCCTGACTGTCCTGGAACTCACTCTGTAGACCAGGCTGGCCTCGAACTCAGAAATCCATCTGCCTCTGTCTCCCAAGTGCTGGGATTAAAGGCGTGCGCTACCACTGCCCAGCCATCTTTACCTACTTATATGTATATCTGATCCTTTCTATAATCTTAAAACTTTAAAAACAGGAGATGAAGACTTGAACTGGGAGAGAGCAAAACCAACCAACCAACCAACCAACCAACCAACAACCTAACAAGATATTATGGTACGTAACTGTACTCTTAGTACTAAGAAGACTAAGGCTGGAAGGCTCCAGGTTTAAAATCAGCACTGGCTATATAGTCTCTACTTCAAAGTCAAATATCAACGACAAAACTACCTGATCAGCTGTGCCATGAAAGACACGTATCAGCAGGTGCAGTTACTACAGAGAGTTAGCTCAGAGCCCTTGGAACCAGTGACATCTCCGCACAGGCCCGAGGGCGTGAGGTGGCTCGCGTGTGCCACCTAGACTTGTTACCTGACAGTCCTTCAGCGCATTCTGAACGGAATTCTGATCACCGATCTGATGCTGCTCTTTCAGCTTCCTCTCCTGGTTGGCAAACCAAGCTCTCAGAGACTGTTCGCTGTTTTCGTACTCCGACCACGACTCCAACAGGCCTTCCAACATCTGGATCTAAACAAACAGAAGGACACAACATTCAACATCAGATCGTTAGTACATAAATTACCCACTACTACAATTTCCTTTGAGGTAAGCGTTCTTGAGAAGCAGCAGGGTGGGGGGGAGGGCTATCCTAAGAGGGCAGCGCATACTTGCACAAAAATGACCTTGCAAAGCACTGCACAGTAAAATTAAAATGTGGAAATGAAATTCTTAAAATACAGTCTGTTGCATATATAAATTCAGAAAATGAAGGTTCCCAAATATCAGTTGATGGCTGTTGTGGGTAAAGAAGAAATAAAAGGAAGAGAAATGAAGAGGCATCTTTAAAAAAAAAAAAAAATCAGACTCATGAAATGTACAGAGGAGGGAGGCTTCAGAAGAGAACAAGGGGGTCTTAAGATGTCCAGAACCAGGTCACCTTCAGGGGCCTGTGGGATGCTCCCTCGTGCCTCATCTAGCCACGCCCCTTGAGCGATGGTTTCCTGCCGGCCTCAGCCTGCTCAGGGTCCTCAGCAGGATCAGACAAGCAACCTAGCTCACCTTCTCGCCCACTCGGCCTTGCAAGAGCTGCCAACTTTTATTCATTGCTCCAAGCTGCTCAGCAAAACTTGTCTTATCGCTGCGCTTGCTCTCCACATCCTGACTGCTGATCTGCAGCACCGACTGGTTCACAAAGTCTGCCGTCAGCTGTTTGCAGTTAAGGTCTACCCTGAAACCCTGAAAGAGAGGCGAGAGACTCCGATGAGAAGCTTCCATGCGTAAATAAGGCTTAGCATGTTTCCAGGAGTTGAAAAGCCTTGAGAACCTGCACGTGACTGTTATCACTCCCATGACATGACCTGCCATGTTAGGGGCTCAGATATGTATTCATGCATGTTTATAAAATTACACAAGGGGCTGGAAACATGACTTAGAGGTTAAGAGTTCAATTCCCAGCAACCACATGGTGGCTCACAACCGTCTGTCATAAGATCTGGTGCCCTCTTCTGGCACACAGGTGTACATGCAGACAGAATGCTGCGTATGTAATAAATAAATAAATCTTAAAAATAAAATAAAGTTACCCA
Source organism: Uromys caudimaculatus (assembly GCA_028551405.1). Lineage (NCBI taxonomy): Eukaryota > Metazoa > Chordata > Mammalia > Rodentia > Muridae > Uromys > Uromys caudimaculatus. Next base: position 25,362,285 of record CM052717.1, on the reverse strand, counting down.
AATATAAATAGTAGATATAATATAAATAGCACATGTATGATATGTAGAAATGGGTGAATAATTATTCTTTTAATGTGTTATGGTACATAATGTCCTCCATAGGTCCAGGTATTTGGGTACTTGGTCCCCAGTTCTGGATGTTCTCTGGGAAGGTTCTCAAACCTTAAGAAAGTAGAGGCTCCCTGGAGAGTCTAGAGAAAGTACAAAGTCAGGGTCAGGATTTGAGGCTTTATAGCCCGGCCCCACTTTCTGCTATCTTTCTGCTTCCTGTGTACAGATGGAATGAGGTTGGCCAGCCTCATACTCCTGTTGCCAGGCCTTTCCCTCCATTATAAACTGCATTTCACTGAAATTATGAGCCAGAATAAACCCGTTCTTTCCTAAGATGCTATTGCCAGGGTATTTTATCCCAGCAAGATAAAAATAACTAGTACACTGCATCTGTACTCAGTATTTCTGTGCACTTGGTCTTGAATGTCTCTGTTTACTGCCTGGGGGATACGCATTCGAAGCCCTGGTTTGAGTTTCTGAGCTCCTTCAAATAAAAGTCTAAGCAGATGAAAAAGGAAACCTCAAAGTGTTCGCTACCTTGTATTTCTGAAGGTATCCGTGGATTGCCTTGTAACCGACGGCATTTCTTATGTCCTCTTCATCCTTCAGGATGACACTTTCCATGAGTGAGATCCAACTCATGACCTCAGAAATGGCATGGCGGGAAGGCAGCTTGTCCATTTGGAGCTGTGAAGAAGAGACAGGATGGGGCCAAAACATTAAGGTTCGGATGCGACTCCGGTTACTACAGTGGTCCTCAACCTTCCTAATGCTGTGACCCATTAATACAGTTCCTCATGGTGGTGATGACCCCCAACCATAAACCTAGTTTTCCTGCTCCTCCGTAACTGTAATTTTGCTAGTGAAATGGATCGTAATGTAAATATCTGCATTTTCCAGTGGTCTGAGGGGACCCCTGTGAAAGGGTTGTTGAGCCCCTCAGATAGGTCATGACCTACAGTGAGAATGGCTGTGTTAACGGAAGAACCCTATGCAGATTTCTACAAATACACCAAGAGAAATAATAGCCCTTTATAGTTTTCAGATCTCTGAAGCTTGAAACCTCAGGCAAGCACAATAATAACACTAGTCACCTAATGCTCACTCGGCATCTCATACCATAAACATTGCATAAATATTAACTAATTAATCAAAACACCAGCAAGAAAACAGATTCTCACTTTACAGCTAGTTTTGGGAGTTTGAAAAAAAAAAAAAAAAGACCTTAAGTACAAAACACTCAACAGATGTATTTTGTTAATTATCTTGTAAAATCTCTGTGTATTGTGACTCGGGAATGCTAACAGAAAAAGGGAAAACACCACACAGCAGGCGAGCTATCATTTTCTCTGCTCTCTGGCAATCTAACATTTATCCCTGAAAGCCAATTTCTGCAGAATTTAAGATACACTCAGAATTTTGAATTTTACTTCATATGTCAAGCAATTATGCTCATCATGATTACAGTGATTTGCAGAAACAAAGCAATCATTTAAATATGTAGCCGGGCAGTGGTGGCACACACCTTTAATCCCAGCACTTGGGAGGCAGAGGCAGGTGGATTTCTGAGTTCAAGGCCAGTCTGGTCTACAGAGTGAGTTCTAGGACAGGGCTATACAGAGAAACCCTGTCTCGAAAAAACGAAAAAAAAATTAAATATGTATAAATATAAATTGCCTGGTATGCAGCCGGTCATGCCTATAACCCCAGCCCTTTCAAAGGCTGAGGCAGGAGGATCACCACACACTCAAGACCACCAGGGACGCAAGATTGAGACCCTGTCTCCAAATATATATAAAATTAAATATATATAACCTGATTTTATGAGGCTCTGAAAGGAGAGAACGATGAGACTGCTCTGCTTTCCCATGAATATACAGCTATTGAAGAGAGACAGCCTGGGTATTAAAAGCTTCTATCATACCTGCTCCACAGTGATGAATGTCAAAGAGACAAAGAGATTAAAATGCTCGAGAGTTTCAGCTAGACTTATTACTCATCAGAGTATAGTCATGAGCTGAATAACAATGCCCCATGGGTGCCCCAAATACAATGGAGAACCCATAAAGTTATCATAAGCTAAGGATCCTGTGCTGATCTCTCGGTTTGCGGTAAGTATGCACTGATGCTTGAACAATGGCCAAATGGACCAAGGACCTATTCATCAGAACATATCCCTGCTGCCAATGATGTGTGACTGCTCTTATATGGAGTAAAATCCAGTTTTCTTCTCGAATATAAGATGGCAGGTCTTTTAGAGATGTTACAGAGCTTCATAATTTTACGAGGTGCCTAGGTTTGCCCCATAAAATGTCAGTTTAAACAGGGTCAATGTTTTCAAGTCAAGTTTCCAACACATACATACATACATACATACATACATACATACATACATACATACACAGACAGAGAGACACAGACAGAGAGACACAGAGACAGACAGACGGAGAAACAGAGAGACTGCTTTAGGAAGAAATGCCATCTGAAGTAGGATTTGTGGAAATAGTTCAGTTTTAATACACACTGCAATAGCAAAGAGAAAAGACAAGATCCTAGATAACTCTAATTTGCACTTCAGTGCTGGAATTCAACTGTTACCAAATAAGTCAGCCTTGTCTCGGTACCTGATGGAGCTTCTCCTGCACGACAGGAATGCCTGTCAGTAGATCAGTCCACTGGCTGTCCATGCAGGACAGCTCAGCACGCAAGGCAGCTGTGTCCACTTTCTTTAATCGGAGAAGCTGATTTCCTGTGCTTGTGACTGACGACTTGAGGGAAGACTTGGCATCTACTTCTTTAGAGAACTCCTTAAAAAACAAAAGTCCCAATGTTCAGTTTCACACTGATAGCTGGAGCTTTTCCTTTACGGACAGAGACCAATGTAGAGTACAGACTGATTACTTCCACATATTGAGGGCTCTGTCATGTGGAGCTCTTTGGGGACAATCAAAGACCACACCTTTCCATTCAAGTTAACCCACCACCTGAAAGGCGACCTGAACCCCCTGCGTTTGCATTAGTGCCGGACACAAAGGCAACCTCAGAGCCATCTATAGTAATTTAGCTTCTTCTCTGTCTTTCTTGACAGCTGACTTCTTTTATTCTGATCCATGTGTCCGGCCTGAGAAGCAAAATGAGGTCCAAATGCCTTAGGTCCTCAGACTTACCAGGAAAGCATTGAGATGATCCCGGACCATTTCCAGCTCTTGTGGGACCGTCACAGACTGCTGAGTCCAAAATGCCAGCCTGTCCTTTGCGGACTGTAGCCAGTGAATCAGCTCTGCAGCTTCGCTTTGATACCTTTAAGCACATTCAAGAGTCGATTAATTAAACATTCCATCTCTATTGTCTGTTGTCAGGTAACACAAGAACCCCAAAAAACTTGGGGGGAAAAGTGTAAAAGGTTGATGCCTTTTCTTTGCTTTTAGCATTTATCGCTTAGTTTGTCCTGGGTTTCAGCATCCCTATTGCTAAGCTGAAAAATAAGAATATCTTTCTCTCTCCTTGCATTGATGCCATTGGGGAATATTGGGTCACCTTTGAAAATAAAGGTGTTTGAAATAAAAGTGATGAAGAAACTGTGCTTTTTCAATAAAATTCAAATAACTGCCTCCCTTGAATACTTCCCTTAGGATTTCAGTGTGAAATATTGCCCCAGGCATGTGTGTTGAAGGCTTGGTCCCCAGTTGGTGGCACAAAGTGGGAAAGTGTCGGAAATTTAGAAGAATTAGAGTGGAGACTAACAAGAGAAGGTGCTATCCTTGAAGGGTGCCATGTTTCACAGACACAGACACGCACAGACACGCACACACACACACAGACACACACACACACACACACACACACACAGACACACACACACACACACACACCCTGTTCCTGGCAGCAATAAGGTGATCTGTCTCTTCTGTCATCTGTTCTTGCCACTACACTATTCTGCTCCAGGACCCAAAACAATAGATTGAGCTTGCCTGGGCCTGAAACTTCTGAAAAGTGAACCAAGATAAATATTCCTTCTGATAATTGTTTGTCGCAGCTGTCATTCACAGCAATGACAATCTAACATATCTCCCATGGCCCTGGAGAAGGAATGCCTTACTCAGCATTTCCCCTGTCTCTAAGGCTTTCCAGGAACTAGACAAGGAAGGGGAGGGAAGCACAAAGTCAGCTGTGTGGGCACTGTTCTCCTTGCCAGTTTTAATAAGAATCCCATGGGGATCCTCTGGTTGTCTTTATTCTCTAAACTATGCCATTGTCTAAATATGCAGATCTTTTCCAAGCCCAGTATCTACTAGTCTTAGTAATACACCACAGAACTTAATCAAAACGCATACCACATATTCAGCCTCTTACCTGGTCCAGTGTTTCAGTATGGTCTCCAGTCTGTGAAGTTCCTTGGATACTTTGTTTGTATTACTGAGCCAGCGCTCTCCCAGCTGATTTAGCTGACTTTCAAGCTCTGAACAGCTGATAGACATCAAAAGTCGCTTTCCGTCATCTAATGCTTGATACAGTTTGGGCTGGTATTCATTAAGGCTGGATTTTAAATGCTAAAACGATTGATGACATTGGGTTAAAGGTTTGACTTAGTGCAGCTTCTGCCTCTGAGCATTATAATTCCTCTGATATCTATAACGTTGGTATTGTCTGCTACCAAGCGTAAACTAACTCCACTCTGCAGCTCTGAAAACTTGAAACCATATTTATCAAAATAGAGATGCTCTCTTTTTAATTTGTTCGGAACTTTGGATGTGCTTATAGCTGTCAAGCTGAAATATCTCTAAAACTGTGACATCAATCTAAAGTACCAAAAAAATGCTTGGTAGAAGTTTGGTGAAAATGCCTTGAAAGGTTTCAAAATGAGATCACTGGTTCCAAACGTATCTATTTGTCATCTATTTATAATCTATTGCCTACCATCCATTGTCTATTATCTATCTGTACACCTACTTATCATCATTCTCAATCTATCATGTATGTCTATCATCTATGGCTTATCTATCATCTGTCTATTTCTATTATCCATTTTTTAGCTCTCTATTATCTATATATCACCTATCTATGTGTCTATCATCTGTGGTCCAACTTTATCACCTATTTATCATCTAGTTGTCAGTCGGTCTATCATATTTATCAATCTATCATCTATGTCTTCTATCTATCTATCTATCTATCTATCTATCTATCTATCTATCTATCTATCTATCATCTCTCTCTCTCTCTCATCTATATATCATCTATCTACCTATGTACCTATCATCTATCTGTCTGTCTATTACCTATTTCACAGAGCTGAGAATCTACCGCATGGTAACATGCTGGTCAAGAAAGCCTCTACCCCTGCTACTGAGTGGTAGAATACAGACCAAGAGAGTTTTATTTAAAAAAAAAAAAAGAAATTCTAATTAAATCTAGAGGGTTATATGCACACACAAAAGGCATGGAAGTAGGAGGGACCCTTGTGAGTGACAAGGTTTTAGCCTTAGATAGAAGGAGATAAGAGTGGGCAAGTGGGGCTGGGGTTGACCTCATTGTATAATACATAAAACCATCAAACAATAATAAAATACATATACACTATGAACAATACAGACACAGTCTATGTGTGTCCATGAACTTCAGCAAATTTAAAGAAAAGTAAAGAACTGAATGACGCTTATCACAAACTTGTTTAAATCTGTTAAAAGTTATTGGCACGTTTCTAAAGGAAACCTCATGAATGGCTTCAGCCAGACACACCTGGTAGAGACTTGTCCTTTCCACCAGTCTGTCCTCGCTCTCCTCTGCCAGGCCCACACTGGGGATGCTGTTTTCTATCACCTCCAGCTGTCGGCTGAGCTCCTGGCGATTCTCATCCAGATGGGACCACATCTACAAACACAACAGAAATTCATGGAGTCCCAGCACTAGGGAGGCTGGCAAGAAGATCACAAGTTCAAGGACAGCCTGGGCTATTAGCAACACAGGGCCTCAGATAAAGAAAACAAAACTGAGCAACCAACATACAAAAAGAATAGCATTTCCTCATGTGTGTAAAATTTGTACTTGCGAGATATCTGCTTCAAGTAATGTCAGGAATGTTTAGCTGGAGTTTGTTTGGGGAAACAAATGATGGGTCTAAAGTGAGTGATGCAATGGTGGCCCTTAAAAGTGTACAGCCCCATCCCTCTCTCAATATGCATGTGTGCGTGCGCGCACACACACACACACACACACACACGCGTGCACACGCGCATGTGCATGTAAGAGGTAGTGAAATTACAAGAAGGGGGACAGGAGGAGTTGGATGGATGGAAATGATATAAATATAGTATTTGTGTATAAAATTCTCAAGAACTAAAACAAAATTACATTTAAAAAAAAGAAAGGAAGAAGGAGACATAACATAACTCCTAAAACTTTTAAGGAAAATGGGAAGATTAAAGGAACTGGGCCAGTTGAGGGCTACTGAGCTAATAATTATCCAAAGAAAGAGACTGATCTACCAGCAATTTACACAGAGTTCTGTGGCTAATTACTTAGCCTCTATGAACTACCTATTTGGTGTTCAAATTTGGTTTGTGCACTGAGTCTAGGGCGTTACTTGTAGACTCTTTCTACAATAAACCACATAGTAACTATTTTCAGCTTTGTGGATTATTTAGTATCTATTGCAGCTGGTCTTGTCTGCCCATTGGATGAAGACAGTTGGAGAATAAGCAAACCAATAAAACTATTATACCCAAGTAGCCTTTACATAAAACAGGCTACATTTGGTGCAGGGGCCAACTCCTGTTCCAGAGTCTGGGCCCTGTTAATAAACAGCATCGTTTTTTTCTTTGTGGTTATCTATAAGATCTGGTATTTAAAAGGCTGTTTGCTTCCCTGTAGAGACATCATTCTGCATTCTGAAGTGTGTGTTCTTGTTCTCTCATTGGACCACGGGCTCATTGAGGGTAGTCCTGGGAACATGTTTCTATTTTCCTAGCCTGGGAATCTGGTGGCAACTTGATAAATGTTGAATAAATAAATACTTGATTTCTTCACTTACAACGAGTAAGCAGAAGTGAGCGAACAGAATGAGGGAATGGCATTTCTTGAGCAGAAGAGCAAATTCCCACATGGGGCTAAGAACGCTGTTTAGGGCCGCTGGGATCTTGAACCTTCATTTCATTATTTTGCTTTAGAGTTTCTGGGCTGCTGCTGTTTGCTTTTTAATTTTTAATGCCATGTATATGTACGCCTACGTTCACATGGGAACAGCTGCCCACAGAAGAGTCATAGGCCTCCCCAAGAACCAAATTCATGTTCTCTATAAGAACAACAAGAGCTCTCTTCTTAACTGCTGAGCTATCTCTCCAGTCCCCCTGGGTGGCTATTTTACAACAAATGAATCTTCATATTTTTGCTCCCAGACCATATAGATTTGTTCCCATGTGGCTGTCCTCTGGCTTCTAGATTCCAGTGTAGGTCTTATCACAAGAGTGACCACACAGACAGAGCCAGGGCTATGTATTTTTCATATTTCGCGCACCTAATTAGGTTTTTGGCTTGAAGCCAAAGTCGGCGTGCCTCCTCCCACAGGCAGCCTAAGGTTAGGATTCACCCAGTTGAATCATAATACAACGTATCACATACCGAATATAAAGGGAAACCCACCACCCCAAACCATAGGACAATGGAATTCTAAATGAGGGAGCCCAGGTAGCTCCATTTTGCAGTCAGAAAGATGCTGACTTGGGCGGTCTCACCTCTAGGATGTACTCAAGTTCCACCCCTCTCTTGTGAGCCTGCTTCAACACAGCAGAGGCCTGAGCCATGTGCTCCGTATGGAACTGAGTTTCCTTCACAGCTGCAAAGCCAACGATCTTTCTGAAGAGTACTTCGGTCAAAATCATATGCGATTCCAGACCCTGGAAGTATTCCTGTAAATTTTGTTGGGCAGAAGGAGATCAGCAGCTCATTTGGACGTTAGCTCTAGATAAGAACTCTTTCAACAGTGGAAGCTGATGGAACACAGTTAACACAAAGGGCATATAATTCTGCCACCTCCCCCACTCCCGCTCACCCTGCTGAACTGCCATCTTAACCGGAGATTCCTGCAAAGTTGAGGTTCTGAGCTCCTAACTGGCTTTCCCTCTTGACCCTAGTCAGGTACAGATGGCTCATCACTGTGCTATAGATACAAGTCTCTAAGACAAACCCTTTCATCTGTGACTAGTTGATAGTACCCTCCTGACATCCTATGCATAGGGACGCTGACATCAGAGACACAGTCACTGACCATCCATCCCTGCCACACCACGGGCCTCCCGTGTCCCTTGAATATATTAGTCCCTCACCTTCCTCTTCATATCTGCATACTCTCTGTTTTTCTTGAGATGACTTCTTCTTCCACAGCTGGGCTTAATGCCTACTCTTTCCAACGTACAGACTCTTTCTTTGCCTTGCTTATGACAGATTATCAGTTATGGCTAGGCATATAATAATTTGTTAACAACAATTTTAAATTTCCCTTGTATTTTATTTCCTTGCAATGGAATTGTAACCACGGCATAAACTCATTCATTTTAGATATTACCTTTTACATACAGAGATCCTAAAAGACGGACATAAGCCTCATTCTATCCCAGTTCTTAAGCCCGGGACCATGGATGGAACTGAAGGACTAGAAATTGATAATACCAGCTGACATTGAGCTCTTATTATTATAAACTCTTTACCCAACTCATGTCATCCTGTGAAATACTTTTACCTGTCATTTTAACAGGTGATAACAGAGCCATCTAGGTAGCTAGCACGAGATCACCCAGTTAAGTAGGGCAGAGTTGAGGTTTTAACTCCTACCGTATGACTGTAACTCTGCTCCCCACCACAGCCGTAGAGGTCTCCCACAAAGCCTAGACTGGACAGTGGAGGGTAGGTTGATCATTACCTCCAGCACTGTAATTGTTTTGCCGTGCCAAGAATCAAGATCAGTGCCCAAGAGCCTTAGGCAACCACTCTCCCCATGAGGTACACCAGGAGCCTGTGTTGTTTTATTGTTTATTCTGAGATAAAATCTCATGTATTCACTCCTGCTCAACCTGCTCTTTAACCCCGGTAGGCCTTGAACTTGAACTTGCTCGGGCGTCTACCCCCCAAGAAGCTGGGATTATAGTACAAACCTGTGACATCAAACCCAGCTTCGAACTATTATTTTTAACCAATCATCAATTGTTGAAAGGATCGTGTGACTGAAAAAGACCTACCAAGGCAAATGTGCACTGAGAGGCAAGCTTGCTTTCCATACAACCTTGGGGGGGGGGGGGGGGGGGGGGGGGGGGGGGGGGGGGGGGGG